>OX103979.1:39972165-40674467 GCA_944470395.2 Schistosoma turkestanicum | reverse complement strand
ATCACAGTCCCTTTTCTCACTGCACCGCTAATGCAGACGAAGCGAGTTCACGAAACGTCATTCCTGGTCTCTTGAAACCCCGTTCTAGACTACATGTTGGAGCTTTTAATGTACGGACATTGTGTCAAATAGGGCAACAAGCTTCCTTAGCTAGGACTTTAGAATCTCGTGCCATCGATGAATGCTGCGTCTCGGAAACGCTCATACAGGGTCCGAGTAGCGTCATTCACTTGACCTCACCATGTCAAGATAAAGAAGCAACTCGATTTACCCTCCGTGTATCTGGAAGCCCTGATGCTGCTTCCAGGGGTCTTGCTGTCGTGGGCATAGCATTAAGTCGTAGAGCTGAACAATCTCTCCTTGACTGGATCCCAGTAGATAGTCGCTTGTGCGCTGTCCGACTTAACGGAACAGTAGGGACTCGGAAGGATAGGGACACTCGCCGTTGCCTCTTCGTCATATCTGCCTATGCTCCCACTGACTGCAGTTCAGACGAGGTTAAAGATGAGTTTTACACAAAGCTTTCGGACCTCCTCCAAAAAGCTAGGCGCTCTGATATATTAATAATAGCTGGTGACTTTAATGCTCAAGTAGGTAGACTGAGTCAAAATGAAAGACACCTAGGTGGATGTTATAGTGTCGCGGCTCAGAAAACAGACAATGGCGAACGTCTGTTGCAACTATGCTCAGATAACCGCCTATTCCTGGCAAACAATAACTTTAGGCATAAGGAAAAGCATCTCTTGACCTGGCGACCTCCAAAGTCGTCTCAACGTTGGACCCAACTAGATCACGTTGCCGTCAGCCACCGATGGAGGGGTTCGATAGAGGACTGTCGCTCGTTCTGGAGCACATGCTTAGATTCAGATCATGCCCTAGTGCGAGCGCGTGTTAGTTTGAAGCTTACTGGACGTACGAAGGACACCGTAAGGAAGCCTCTTAGGGTTTTACATAATGATAATGAGGCTAAGAATATATTTCAAGAACAACTAGAAAAACAGTTAGGCGACCATGTAGGCGATTCCCATCCGGAAGCAGGTTGGAATGATATCAAAAAGGCTGTGGGAACAGCAGTGATATCTGCTAGTAACGTAAATCATAAGGCTAGAATGAAGCCGTGGATCTCAACAGCATCTACCAATCTCATGGATGCTCGAAAACTCATCTCGCCTGGCTCTGAGTGCGATTAGGAGCGCAGACAGCTCAGACGTAGGCTGATAAAAAGCCTACGCAATGATCGAGAACAGTGGTGTGTGGAAAAAGCGACAGAGATGGAAAAGGCAGCGGCGGAGACTGGACCGATGGACAGAACACTTTAAGAATCAGTTCAACTGGCCTCGAGCCACTCTTCGCTTACCCACGATCTCCAGTCATCCTGAATGGCAAATCGACGTAAGTCCCTCTAGTCTTAATGAAGTTGAGAAAGCGTTAGCAAATCTGAAGCGAGGGTGAGCTGCGGGTCCTGATAGACTGACCCCTGAGATATTTAAGGATGGTGGTCCAGTTTTAGCAGCTAGGTTGACTGAGATCTTAGGCAGAATCTGGGAAATGGACGTAATCCCATCCGACTGGCCTCAATCACTGATTGTCCCAATCTACAAGAAAGGACAAAAGTCTTCTCGTGACAATCACAGGGGAATCAGTCTAACTAATATAGTATCGAAAATATTGGCCTCAGTAATACTTCGACGCTTAACGAAAGCTCGTGAAGAGCAAACTCGAGAACACCAGGCTAGTTTTCGACCTGGACGTGGTTGTATAGACCACATCTTCACACTACGACAGGTCCACGAACACACACACACTTAGGCGTCCTACAATAGTTGTTTTCCTAGACCTTAAGGCGGCATTTGACTCTGTGGATCGTGAGGTTCTGTGGCAGTGTCTGTCATTGAAAGGTGTACCAAAGAAGTACATTAACCTTATTCAAGCTCTCTACTCGAACACCACTCCCGACCGTAGCTGCTACCTTGACGTGGTGGTCAGGCTTGCCTATCGTGATGACCCAACCGAGCTATACTGGCTGGAACATATGTTCCTGAAGGTTCTACCATGCCAGGCAGGTCGATTGGTGAACGATCAGACTAAAAGCAACTACCCAAGGTCTGAGGGCGAAGTCGTACTGCCGACTGACTGCAGAGGGGTGTGACAGCAGTAAGGTGTTTCCCTCGGATAACCAGCATCTGCAACGACGCTGCCTTCTCACAAGGAAGGAAGGGTTAGAAAAGGTCGACCCTAAAAATGTCACACCTCACCCTACCTCACGGATTTCCGTCTCCGTCGGTAAGGGTGCCCACTAAGGGCCTTTAAGAGCGGAGCTAATCCTCAAAAAACCCTTCATAAAAAGGCCGTGCGTGACCGGCCTCAAGCAGTTGTCCCTTGGACTCTGCGGTCACGCTCCCAGGTCTCCAAGACCAACACTAATCTATCTTCCTTTTCAGGTCCCTCAAGAAACAACCTTACACGGTGTGGGCAGCCGGGAAGTGACAACCGCCCTCATACCCGTAACAGCACGAGAGACCAAATTGGTCGAAATCAAATCCTTCCTACACCCACACATACCTCTCTTCTCTCCACAACGAACTCTACTCACAGTCCCTTTTCTCACTGCACCGCTAATGCAGACGAAGCGAGTTCACGAAACGTCATTCCTGGTCTCTTGAAACCCCGTTCTAGACTACATGTTGGAGCTTTTAATGTACGGACATTGTGTCAAATAGGGCAACAAGCTTCCTTAGCTAGGACTTTAGAATCTCGTGCCATCGATGAATGCTGCGTCTCGGAAACGCTCATACAGGGTCCGAGTAGCGTCATTCACTTGACCTCACCATGTCAAGATAAAGAAGCAACTCGATTTACCCTCCGTGTATCTGGAAGCCCTGATGCTGCTTCCAGGGGTCTTGCTGTCGTGGGCATAGCATTAAGTCGTAGAGCTGAACAATCTCTCCTTGACTGGATCCCAGTAGATAGTCGCTTGTGCGCTGTCCGACTTAACGGAACAGTAGGGACTCGGAAGGATAGGGACACTCGCCGTTGCCTCTTCGTCATATCTGCCTATGCTCCCACTGACTGCAGTTCAGACGAGGTTAAAGATGAGTTTTACACAAAGCTTTCGGACCTCCTCCAAAAAGCTAGGCGCTCTGATATATTAATAATAGCTGGTGACTTTAATGCTCAAGTAGGTAGACTGAGTGAAAATGAAAGACACCTAGGTGGATGTTATGGTGTCGCGGCTCAGAAAACAGACAATGGCGAACGTCTGTTGCAACTATGCTCAGATAACCGCCTATTCCTGGCAAACAATAACTTTAGGCATAAGGAAAAGCATCTCTTGACCTGGCGACCTCCAAAGTCGTCTCAACGTTGGACCCAACTAGATCACGTTGCCGTCAGCCACCGATGGAGGGGTTCGATAGAGGACTGTCGCTCGTTCTGGAGCACATGCTTAGATTCAGATCATGCCCTAGTGCGAGCGCGTGTTAGTTTGAAGCTTACTGGACGTACGAAGGACACCGTAAGGAAGCCTCTTAGGGTTTTACATAATGATAATGAGGCTAAGAATATATTTCAAGAACAACTAGAAAAACAGTTAGGCGACCATGTAGGCGATTCCCATCCGGAAGCAGGTTGGAATGATATCAAAAAGGCTGTGGGAACAGCAGTGATATCTGCTAGTAACGTAAATCATAAGGCTAGAATGAAGCCGTGGATCTCAACAGCATCTACCAATCTCATGGATGCTCGAAAACTCATCTCGCCTGGCTCTGAGTGCGATTAGGAGCGCAGACAGCTCAGACGTAGGCTGATAAAAAGCCTACGCAATGATCGAGAACAGTGGTGTGTGGAAAAAGCGACAGAGATGGAAAAGGCAGCGGCGGAGACTGGACCGATGGACAGAACACTTTAAGGATCAGTTCAACTGGCCTCGAGCCACTCTTCGCTTACCCACGATCTCCAGTCATCCTGAATGGCAAATCGACGTAAGTCCCTCTAGTCTTAATGAAGTTGAGAAAGCGTTAGCAAATCTGAAGCGAGGGTGAGCTGCGGGTCCTGATAGACTGACCCCTGAGATATTTAAGGATGGTGGTCCAGTTTTAGCAGCTAGGTTGACTGAGATCTTAGGCAGAATCTGGGAAATGGACGTAATCCCATCCGACTGGCCTCAATCACTGATTGTCCCAATCTACAAGAAAGGACAAAAGTCTTCTCGTGACAATCACAGGGGAATCAGTCTAACTAATATAGTATCGAAAATATTAGCCTCAATAATACTTCGACGTGAAGAGCAAACTCGAGAAAACCAGGCTGGTTTTCGACCTGGACGTGGTTGTATAGACCACATCTTCACACTACGACAGGTCCACGAACACACACACACTTAGGCGTCCTACAATAGTTGTTTTCCTAGACCTTAAGGCGGCATTTGACTCTGTGGATCGTGAGGTTCTGTGGCAGTGTCTGTCATTGAAAGGTGTACCAAAGAAGTACATTAACCTTATTCAAGCTCTCTAGTCGAACATCACTTGTCGAGTGAGAGCTTGTGGCGAGCTGCCACCGGAATTCTTTACTTCAACTGGTGTTCTCCAGGAATGCCGATGATATAGTTCTACTAGGTGAAGACGCAGACAAACTGCAGTGTCTTTTGACTACCCTAAGCAACAATGCCAGCATGTTCGGGATGCTATTTTCTCCCTCGAAATTTAAAAGAATGCTTCAATATTGGGTTTCTTCGGCACCTGAACTAGTGATAGGGAGTGAAGTAGTCGGACGTGTAGACCGCTTCACTTTTCTGGGGAGTCTCATCAGTCCTGATGGCCTGGTGACTGACGAAATCTCGGCACGGATACAGAAGTCTCGATTGGCTTTTGCCAACCTGCGTCACTTATGGCGTAGGCGAGATATCCGTTTGCTGACTAAAGGACGAGTGTACTGCGCAGTGGTTCGCTCTGTCTTACTTTATGGCTGTGAAACATGGCCAATGAGAGTAGAAGATACTCGACGGTTATTGGTTTTCGATCATAGGTGTCTTCGAAGCATTGCTCGTATATCGTGGGACACCCGAGTTAGCAACGCTGTTATTAGGAAACGGGTGCTAGGTAAGAATGGCAGATCAATCGATGAAGTGGTGAAACTTCATCGGTTGAGGTGGTTGGGACAGGTGCTGCGTATGCCTAACCAGCGACTGCCTCGACGAACTTTGTTTTGCAGTGTAGGAGTAAATTGGAAGAAAGCTAGGGCCGGCCAGACCAAAACATGGCAGAAATCCATGAAGTCACTGACAAGTGGGCTGAGTCATGTCTGTAGTTGTCGACTACCTGGTTGGGGTCTGCGAGATAATAATAATTGATGGTTAGAGACCCTGAATGAAATGGCATTTATTCTATGTGTTCTATCAAATCCTAATCTTCTGGATTCTTCAACACCTCTAGTTTTGTCTTTCTAAACTTATCTCACTGAATCATACTTCTTGAATAATATCCTCTAATACTAACCTCTACGATTACTTCTAATACCTTGACTACCTCAACTACTATTGGATTTGGATTGACAATCACATCTCTGTGCTAATGTGGTATGGCAACATGAACTGATGTACTTACGTACGAAGTTCTACGTTGCATCTGACTGACCGACTGTAAAAGTGAGTCTCGCTCAAGTTTCCGCAAGCTTCCATTGCAACAAAGCCAACTCTACTTTCTAATAATATGAAGTGCTTGGTGCAATCTGCTGCTCTATACTGAATATTAAAAACGTAGCTATCCACTCAGAAACTTGAAAGGTGCAAAATGTTTTATAATTTTCTCTTAATGAGCTTAGAAAACTGAATTTATTCAGCATCCTTACCTAATATGACTAAGCCAATTAGTGAATTATCCGTTACAGTAATGCCTATAAAGAACAAACAAAGTGTCCAATCGAACATTTTATAAAAAAGTTTAATGTAAACATGGAAACTTAACATTTGCGAGTATTATCACCAGTTGCATCTTTCACATAGCTCCAAAATTCATTTTAAATAAGTATGAAACTAGGAAGCTAATAGTCTAATGGTACAATTATAAATTAACTGTTGTGACGTGATGTTGACTAATAAAAGCGTTTGAGTATCTGAAAAATATTCAGTAATTTGACTAGGTGCTAATTGTTATACTTTCGCAATCACAGGAGTATAAAACTTAAATTGTGGAGAATATACAGCTTACAAAGAGAATTTAGAAAAACAAGTGCAAGTCAATTTATCATTATTTTACAATGGTATGAATTTTTCAATTACAAATAAATGGATCTGCATAAAATCTCCTGCTTTTCATCCTTAAACAAGCCTTATTCCAGGAATTCAGTTGCTCACTTGCGTTAGAGTGAATCCTCGTCTGAATCGATAGCTGCACGACGACGATCGAACTAAGTAAATGCAAATCGCGAAACTAGAAATTGAAATATCCTACCTTTATTGTGGTGGACTTCCGTGTGCCGGAAGAAACCTGCAGGAGGATCTGTTTTAACTGCTCTTCATTCAGCTAAAACGAGTTTAATATGAGAAAAATGCTAAAGAGCACCATTAATTATAAACAACGAAACAGAATGAAACTTTAATTTGCAAATTGTTGTAAATTGTATAAATGTATGATCAGTAAGGAATTTAATTACACTACGACAAAAAAGCAAAACTACTCTGGAAGCAACTCAGGGATGCAGATATACCTGGTTGAAGAGACCAAAATACAACGAAACGCGCGTCTTGGATTCCACTGCTAGCCACTATCCAACTACGTTTTCGACTAAGAGATAAGTTTTGATTAAAGCAACCGAAGCTTTAAACCCCTTTCTTTGAACATCTACTACTGGTGCATACAAACAGCTACAAGTAAGTCACAGTGAAAACAGTCTATGTAAGAGAATCACTTATAACAACAATGACAATCTAATTAGTATGGCTACTTTGAAATCGGTTCCACAGAAATAATATTTGAAAATGTCCAATTTGTCGAATCGTCTTAAAACACCAAATGGGAAGGAACGACCTTTTAGAGCTAAACGATGGAGTGGTGGAGGACGATGAGACTGAAAGCAGCTACTCACGTTCTGAGGGTAAAGTCGTACTAGTGACTATAGAAGGGGGTGACAGCAGTAAGGAGTTTCCCTAGGACAACCAGCATCTGCCGCGCTGCCGCCTTCTCACAAGGAATAAAGTAAAGGAGTTAGAAAAGGTCGACCCTGCAGTCACGCTATCAGGCCTTTAAGACCAACGGTAACCTACCTTCGTTTTGAGGCTCCTCCGGAAACACCCGTCCACGATGTAGGCGTTTAGTAAATGACATCCGCTCTCATACCTGTAACAGCAGAGGAGACCGAATAGGTATCAATCAAATCATTCCTACACCCCTGACATCACTCTTATCTCTATGACTAACCCTTCTCGCATTGCTTTATTACTCCTCACTGTGAAACGTTATCCCTAGTCTCCTGAAACCCCGTTCTAAACTACATGTTGGAGCTTACAATATCTGGAAATTGAGTCGAATAGGACAACAAGCTTCCTTAACTATGACTTTAGAATCTGGAGCCATCGATGTAAGCTCCGTCTCCAAAACGTGCATACAGGATCCGAGTAGCGTCATTCATTTGACCTCACCTTGTCAAGAAAGAGAATCAACTCGGTTTACGCTTCTTGTGTCTAGAAGCATTGATGTTACTTCGCGTGGCCTTGCTGGTGTAAGTATAGCATTGAGTCTTAAGGTAAGACTGAATCTCCTAGACTGGATCCTTGTAAATACTCGTTTGTGCACTGTCCGACTAAAGGGGACAGTAATGACCTGGATAGATAATTAGAGAACAGTTAGGCAGCTATGTAGTAAGTGATGCATACCCCGAGGCAGCTTGGAACGATATCAAAAACGCTGTGCAAAATGCAGTGATATCTGCTAGCAAGGTAATCCACAAGGTTAGGGATAAGCCGTGCATCTATCTCAGTAGCATCTGCCGAACTGATATATGCTCGCAAGCTCATCCTGTCTGGCTCTGAACATGACGAAAAGTGAAGTCAGCTTAGGCGTAGGCTCATAAACAACTACATGATGGTCGCGAACAGTGGTGGGTAGCGGAAGCAAGAGTGATGGAAAAGGTAGAGCTTATAAGTAGCAGCAGATAACTGTTCCGCCTCATCTTCTATTTGTTTTCAAAACTATCTCGGAGAAGGGTTGTGGTATCAGTTAAACGCAACCCAGTATACTAAATGGATGGGCAGAACACTTCAAGGATCAACCCAACTGTTGTTCAGCCACACCTCGCTTACCCACGATCTCCAATCATCCTGAATGTCAAACCGATGTAGGCCTCTCTAAACGGGCTCTTTACTCGCACACTACTGGTCAAGTTAGAGCTTATGGTGAACTATCATCGAAAATCATTACATCAAGTGGTGTCCAGTAAGGATGTACACCATCTTTGTCAATGACTTGGTTTTACAGGGAACAATATCCTTGTTTGACCGGACCTTCTACCAGAAGACTGACCTGTTGACTTAGAGTATACCGATGACATAGTTCTACTTGGTGAAGACGCTGACAAAATGCAGTCCCCTAACCACCTTAGGCAACAGTGAAAGCATGTTTGAGATGCGATTCTCCCTGTCGAAATGCAAAACTTCGCTTAGAGATTGGGTTGTATCGGCACCTAAACTAATGATAGGGAGTGAAGTAGTTGAGTGCGTTGATTGCTTCAGTTGTCTTCGGAGTCTCATCATCATCTGGTGTGACGAAATCTTAGCATGACAGGACGCCCGATTGGCTTTTGCCGACTTGCGTCACTTATGAGATAACGAGACATCTGTTTTCTGACTAAAGGACAAGTGTACTGCGCAGCAGTTCACTCCATCCTTCTATACGGATGCGAAACATGGCCGGTAAGAGCAGGAGATTTTCGTCGGCAACTAGTTTTCGCTCACAAGTGTCTTCGAAGCATTGCTTGTGTATCAAGGGACAACCGAGTAAGCAATGTTGCTGTTAGGAAACGAGTACTAGCTTTGTCTATCAAATCAATTGACGAAGTATTCAAGCCTCATCAGTTGAGGCAGTAGTGACGTGTGTTACGAATGCCCAAGCACAGACTGCCTCGTCGAGCTTTGTTTTGTGGTGTAGTAGGTTGGAAGAATGCAAGGGTCGGCCAAACCAAAGGCAGAAATCCATGAAGTCGCTGACACGTGGACTTAACCATGTTGGTAGGTGTAGACTGCACGGTCAGGGTAGCGAGATTATGGTAATTGATTATTAGAAACCCTGACTGACATGGCTCAGAATCGTTTGCAATAGCTCACGAGCATCCACTCTGTGTTCTTGCGAATTCTAATATTTGGAATTCATCATCACATCCACCTTTCTGTTTAGAAATTTAACTCATTGAATTATACTTCTCGAATGATATCTTAGAACCCTTATCTTCTCCATCACTTTAAATACTTCTACTCTCTATACCAGTATGAGATTAGAACTGACAACTGCTAGTCTGTGCTAATGTGGCATGGCAACCCGAACCTATGTACGAATGAATGACTGACTAAATGCCAGCTGTCCATAAAATAATCAAACATTTATCGATAGAACTAATTGATATGACACTTAGAATATACTGGAACGCGTCAACTACGGGATCAACTGTCAATATTTACTACCAAACCCACAGAATTTTATGCATACTCAGAATACCTTTGATGCAATACGTCCAGTTTGAGCCATGTTGATGAGCAAATTTTCAACCATTTTAGCTTTCTCTGGTTTCGTGATGGCAACAGTATTTACTGTGAATAGGAGCTGCATGATGAAAGAACTTACAACGAGCTCTCGCATCTTGGTCAAGGATTTGAGCTAGGATACTGGCACGAATTTCCTGATTCCTTTTTTCTGAATCTTCCTTTTGCTTTGAATCTTTCTGAAGGCAATAATAAACCCAAAATAAGAACAAACATCATCATTAGGCTCGACACTAGGGATCATAGCAGCATGAAAACAACCTTGAAGAAATAGCCTTCAGTCACAAGCAAGCAACGTTATCATTCAAACACCGCCAATAAGGGAATTAACAATTTCAAATGTCTCCCTTATATTTTCCTGTAACTCAGGATGAATGATCCCAGGTGCCACGGTATATTTTCTGATGGTTTGTCCTCCAATCCTAGCACCTACTAAATTGCTCGTCTCAGCACACCATCCAGGTGAATGACCCTTTTATTGAGACGGATGCAATGACGTTAAATAATACACCTATGAAGTTTCCAAATGTTACGTAGTCGCCGTGTCTGACTCGAATTTAGAGACTTCAGCCTCACCAGTATATTTGTGCAATAACTCGCACATTTATATGATCAAAATTTAATATTGCAAAATTTGATGCGTCAGTTAGATTTCAGAAACCTTAACCATTTGAACCTCTAGTGATACACCTTAGATTGCTAGAGTTACTGAATGCTCCTTCAATCGCGACAAAATACAAACCCCAGGGATAACCGAAAAAGATCACTCACATGACAATTCATTCTTGTGCCAGACTCGCTTTTTCACTTGTAAAAAGCATTCATTTTCACGCGTAGCCCATGTTTTCCTCCTTCTGGGTATTTGATTTGCGTGAGGTTCACTGTGTAAAGCATCATTCTGAGTGACGTCGCTTACTATTTGCCACTTGTCACCCACCGGTAATCCCCACACGCACCGTGGCTGTGTAGCACTTAGATGATAATTCATCTACATGTAGCTAACCCTAGAGTTGCGAATGAAGGGCTCATTTTCATACCGCCTAAGTATTTCGTCCGTGACGATCTTAGACAAGACCAAACTATGTTCACTACTACCTATTGGTGTAAAGAAATGGAAATCCTCAACCAGGAGCTGATCATTTGCATATAAATAATTCAAGTTTGAGGATTTTATATTGTTAGTTCATCTAGAAGCGTGGCACACATTCTCAGTCTGTCCGGGGCTGTTAACAGTTGTATAGCGAATCGAAAGTATACCACTACAGTTGTCTGAAGTCGCCTTTTTAAACTTACCTGCGGGAATTGTATCATATTTTCCGAGAGTAAGAGATGGAATGTTGAAACTTCAGGTAAGAGCTTTGATTAAACCTAAGTACTGGCAGTTGCATTATTGCGTAAATCATCATAACTTTCCGGGCATTAGTACCTGTAGGGGCCGATAAGTCCCTCCAATCAAGCATTTTTATGCCTTCAGCATTATTTTGTCATATTGGTTAGTTGGGTGCTGAGTAGTGTTACAGCTTTGAAATGTTAATCTAAAAAGCCAATCCTCTTCCTGTTTTGTGTACTGTATCACATCAGAAGTGTTTCGTGCTTTACCAACTCACGTCACCGTATTCATTGTTAGGGGAATAACCATGTTTCAGTTAGGATTATGATCTTTAGATCCATCTGAGAACAGATATTCCTATTCCTATTCTCTGCCAGCTTACCCTTCAAACCTCTCAATTTTTTAGAGGCAGTCAGTGGTTTGTGTCATCACCTGGTGCAACTCTTCAGCAGCAACCGCTTTCGGAATATTAAAATGGTTGTCGAAAGTGAGTTGACTAGTTCTAGATATACTGGATAGATATACTGATAGATATACTAGCTATACTGAAACTTCGGAGACGTTCCGCAATATTGATCAAAAGTATCTGAACTGTTGGCTTTTTTCTCCTGTCAAGGTTCTCGTCAAATCAATATAAATGCAACTGAAGAGAACAAAAATCGTAGATCGATACAAATAAATGTTATGAGCACGATAGGTTGAAACAATTTAATAGAGAGGAAAACAGTCAGCATCTACCCGAATGGTAACCATATTCTGAGAGCAGGCTATAACACTTAGATTTAGTTAATTGTATGATAAAAACAGAAACTTATCGATTGTGCTACACTGACAATGTTGTATATAATATGATATGGGCACGATAAAGTCCTCCGTCTGTATATTATAACGCCTTCAAATTTGGCTATATTATTCTGAGTTAATAAAAAGCCCCGTAAAAAAAGAATGTGTGAAAACTATTTACCAG
The DNA here is from genome assembly GCA_944470395.2 of Schistosoma turkestanicum. Taxonomy (NCBI): domain Eukaryota; kingdom Metazoa; phylum Platyhelminthes; class Trematoda; order Strigeidida; family Schistosomatidae; genus Schistosoma; species Schistosoma turkestanicum. The sequence continues at coordinate 40,662,425 of OX103979.1, read as the reverse complement.
ATGCTATCAAATTCTCAAAACAGATACGGGAATTTCAGAAGCTAGTTGTTCTTTCTGGCGAGATAAACAGATTTAATGTTCAATCAAATAACAAAACCGTTACAAAACGAGGCAATAGAAATGGAGCTAATTCTAATGGCCTAGATTAGGTAATTATAAGCAGGCTGTTTATATAAGTTACGATGTAAGCAGTAAGTATAAAATTCCTTTCATTTGTAGGTATGATATTATTTTAGTTTGGTAATTTGAATTTTAGAAGAATTGCTAAGCCCTACTTTTGTCAGGTAAACTCCCACATTAATTAGTTTTATTGTGAAATAAAGACTTTCGGTAGATTAACTGTTAGGATATTCATCTAATATCCTAAGAGAATTATTGGTCAATTCCTTATTGGTTAATTCCTACTGGTCAATTTTATGGTCGTCCTAGATATCAATGTCACCTGCTCCAATGTTGTTTCTTATTGGCTGTGCTGACTATCAACGTCACTTCAAATGTTGCTTCCTATTGACTGTCTTAACTGTCAATGTCACAGACTTTGATGCTGTTTCCCATTCGACAAAAATGTATAAGTACGCATTATCTGATCAGGACCCGGTCCCGGAACCCTAGTCCGGAATCCTGATTCTCTTCTGGATTCGGACTTCATACTTTCTGTATGCTTGTAGAATACAGGTTCTACTTCATATCAAGTCTTCTTATTTTTACTCATTATGGGGGGCTGGGATAATCAGATTTGAGTAGTTTGTCGTGTCGCCAGATCCTCGATTCTCGCCCTCGTTTTCCGACTAGGTAAACTCGTAATAGTTCAAGCATATCAATTTGACGTGTTTACGTGCAGGCTTAACATTAACACACATTCATTATTGCTTTATTTACCAGACATCTTTCGAATTATCACTGTTTCCTCCCCCGTGTATACGTCACTGATACTGTTATTATATACCATTAAATATCAGATTCAGTACGGATATGATATTTATCGAAATCCCGACTCCCAGGATCTGGCGATCAAATCGAATGTTATTTCTGGTAGCATAACGTTAAATTTGAGAGAACGTCATCCCGAGATTTTCGTGCAGTCCTCTCCAAAGCAGCCAGATATGGCAGATATGATCGCAAGCGTGAAAAGCCTGCCACAGTATGTTGCGAAAATCCGGAATAAGTCACTGCAGTGAACCTCACTTGGTCGCAGAGCAGTTCATTGACACCCCAATGGTATGGAGAGTTCGGCTAATAACATTGGAATTTCGGGACTAAATTAACGATGTGCAGTCCATCAAGTGTTTGGCATAAGCAGACTCTCATGATTATGGGAAACGAAAAACCCGTCTATAGGTCGCTTCGACAGATGAGGGGTGCCAAAGGAGTAGCTTATTTTGTGTTACGGACAGAAAATCTGGTCTGAACATTTGCTGGGTACATGTGCTGCAGTCAGTATCGTTGCTTAGAAAGAACTGACTTACGTCGGAAAAGGGCCAGGTACACTTGAAGCTGTCAGGAAAACTAAAATCCTTACCCTTGTGAAGTGAAAATTGATGCCAGACTTCAGAAGTGATTCTCCGGGGTGTACGAAGTAACCTAATAATATCTAGCAATATTGGAAATAGATCTTTTAGCGAGAAATAAATTTCTATTAGACACTAGGAAATGGAGTTTGAAAAACTAAGACACTTCCTGATGCACAAAACTGCATCGCTTTTCTAAATTTGGTAAGAACTTCAACATCAACAGTCGCTAAGTTCCAGGATAAACTCACGGAATCTCTACAATTGACCAAATCTAACCCCCAACCTTTTAAAAGCGAGCTGTGATTTGATCACACTATCGACACGGAAAGTGCGAATGTGATCTTTTGCTCAGAAGACTAGCACCTTTTAAGCTTAAAATGGCTAGATCCGGATTCTACATTTAGGTATTATCCGTTCATCTGACAGGAAGTAGTCACCCCTTCTACATATGGTTCCAAGGGAGTATGAAGGTGACAGCGTACCATATTGGGATTATTGAGCTCTGGAATGTCAAACCATGGCGGATAGGTACCTCATATTTGATATTCAAAATTTTACAAAAGGAATGTAGCGTATGCACGTGTTTACTAAAGCTGACCTGGTCAGGGTACATGAAAAAAACCGAAGCAGCCGAAAAATATATCCTCAAGACATTTATTACGACAACCTTTGGAATGTTTGAGTAAGTACATGTACATTTGGGCCTTAAAAATGCAGCACAAAATTCCGAAAGTTTATGGACAATCTATTCCGAGATGTAGCTTTTGCTCAAGGATATATGGGCGATTTATTGATCACTAGTTCAAGTTTAGTATCACGTGAGGACCGTTTTTAAGTATTAGATGAAAATGGAAAAAACATATATCAAAGTGGGTTTCCAGAGTCCAAAATTTATGATTTCTAGGACGTACAATAATCTGAAGCAATCACACCAGCAATAAAAAGGTACAGAACATTGTCAGTCAGTTGCAACGTAGAACTTCGTACGTATGTACATAAGTTCATGTTGCCATACCACATTATTAGCACAGAGACGCAAATGTCAGATCAAATCCCATGGTGATAAAGATGGTAGAGGTATTAATGTTATAATAAAGAAGACTAGGGTTTAAGATATTATTCAAAAAATATAATTCAGTGAGAAAAGGTTATAAAGACAGAGGCAGAGGTATTGACGAATCCAGAAGATTAGGATTTGAGAGAGCTCAAAGAGTGGATGCACCTGCGCCATTGCAAACGATTTTGAGCCATGTCGTTCAAGGTCTCTAACCATTGATGACTTTCGTCTCGCGGACCCCAACCAGGTAGTCTACATCTACCAACATGACTCAGTCCACTTGTCAGTGACTTCATGGATTTCTGCCATGTTTTGGTCTGGCCGCCCCTAGCTTTCTTCCAACCTACTCCTACACCACAAAACATAGCTCGTCGAGGCAGTCGTTGGTTAGGCATACGTAACACATGTCCCAACCACCTCAACTGATGAAGTTTCACCACTTCATCGATTGATCTGCCATCCTTACCTAGTACGCGTTTCCTAACGACAGCATTGCTTACTCGGGTGTCCCACGATATACGAGCAATGCTTCTTAAACATCTATGATCGAATACTAGTAACCTACGAACATCTTCTACTCTTAACGGCCATGTTTCACAGCCATATAAGAGAACGGAACGAACTGCTGCGCAGTACACCCGCCCTTTGGTTAGCGAACGGATATCACGCCTACGCCATAAGTGACGCAGGTTGGCAAAAGCCAATCGAGCTTTCTGCATCCGCGCTGAGATTTCGTCAGTCACCAGACCGTCAGCACTGATGAGACTCCCCAGATAAGTGAAGTGATCTACACGCTCGACTACTTCACTTCCTATCGCTAGTTCAGGTGCCGAAGCAACCCAATCTTGAAGCAACATTTTGCATTTCGAGGGGGAAAACCGCATCCCGAACATGCTCGCATTGTTGCTTATGGTAGTCAGAAGACTCTGCATTTTGTCAGCGTCTTCACCGAATAGAACTATGTCATCGGCATATTCTAGATCAGTAAGCGACTTTCCTGGTAGAAGGTCAACCCCTGAAAAATCTGACGAGCTTAATGTTAACTCTAAGAGGATGTCTACGACTACAGAACATTGAGTAAGAACTCACATCGAATTCCTTAACACAAGTAAGCAGTTTTCTCGATTCTGTCAACTTATGCTGACTCATACCAGTTTGTAAGTAACTAATACAACTGTTCACAGGTTCCCTGAAGAGTAAACAGAAATATTTTAGGTTGATGTGATATTTAGAAGTATATGAATGAAGAATTAAAGATCTGCACAAACGAATGTATTGTATTCAGAATTCGAAATCAAGCATTTCACAACAACAAGAAGTTACTAGTTCATTCAAACACCACATCCGCCGCAGCTCAAATTGGAATGTATACGTCTGTAATCAATTGTACGTCTTCTTCTCAAATTCATCCTGTGTCTGTCCGACAGTGTATTGGATAAAGGCTCTGTATTATCTAGAATGCTCTCATTAGTATTAGTATTAACAACCGAAATTGGAACAGACTCACCTGGCTCTTGGAATTGTATTTGATCAACATGTCGATTGTGTGTACTTAAGTCATTGATATCTAGAAGTCGCACCATAGATTTCCCGACATTCTTCTGAACGATCCCCGTGGATGGTCGAAGATCATTGCCACGATAATATGTAACTTCTGCAGACTCCAAACATCTCATATTCGACCGAAGAATTCTTCCTTTTAATAGTTTTGATGGAGTCTCTTTCGTCACCGAATGTCTGGCATTTCTATATTGCAGTAGAAAGGTATCTACTCCCCTCTCCAGCTCATTAAATGTTGAGGCGACAATAGAATCACTCAACCTCGAATGCTGATTTTTCAGCTTATGACACTTTTCGCAATTCGTTGCTGTACGACAAATATCTGCATTTAATGACTGTCGAGAAATGTATTCAACATGTTGAATTTGCTTGGCACTCCCGTGCTGAACCATTTTCATACTTCCATTGCACTTAGCACACTTGGCTATCAAATCTTTAAGTAAAGCATCAGAATTTTCTTTAGAAACTAGGAAAGACAACTCCACTTTAAGTCTTCTCAAATTCTTTAAACCCAGTATTGACAGTCCTGTTTCACTAACTAAAAATTCACAAGGTATATATGAGGAATTATCATCTCTTATTAGCAATTCACAACATCCTCGTATAGGCAGTTTGTGTCCAGTAATCCCCAATATTGATACATCAGTGGGTCGTATCACAACGTTCGGATCTAACGATTTCAGGTTCTTGAATGAAATAATGGACTCTATACTACCTGTGTCCACAATAAAGTCATGAAATGAACCAAGTGATGTATATAGTCGCTTTTGAATATGAGCATTACCTTTTGAAATGGTAGTTAAAGATAAATGATCATTAGGATCAGCTGAATTATTGGAATCTAAATTACAAGCTTTAGTACTACTTGAGGCAAAATGAACAGTAGCTTTGCATACTGCTTGAATGTGTCCTATCTTACCACATCTAAAACATTTAGCATTACGAAATGTACAATAATAACGAGAATGAAGTTTTCCACATGATAAACATTTGCCAAACTTGGTCTCACCTTTTTGATTTCCTTTGTAATTCTTTTTTGAGACACCGTTCATTTTTACACGAGAATAGGAACCTCTGTTAAACGAACACAATTTTGATTGACCCTGAGATTGCTTTTCATCATGACAACTAATCAAAGTATTGGAAATCTTCATCGACTGAATATCAAGTTCATTCAACGCCTCGTAGTTAATGCACGCAGTTATAACATCTTGAAAGGAACAGTTTGACATTCTTAACAGCTCTCTTTCCAAACTAGGTATATTAATTCCTGCAATTAATCGGTCTCTCAGCTGCACCTTAAGTTGATCACCGAAATTACATTTGACAGCCTGTTTCTGCAATTCAAGAATAAATTCCTTAACATTTTGGTCATTTTGACGAATCATCTTATGAAATTTCGCTCTTTCACGGCATTCGAAACCAGGGCACTTTACATGATTTAATAATAACTCCTTTAGCATTGCATAGGGAAGTGAAATAGGTTTTTCTGGATATGCCAAGGTTTTCAATAAGCTGTACGCTTCTTTTCCGATGAATGTTAGGAAATGAGCCACAATTTTATCATCTTTGACATCTTTCCTGGTCATACTCCAGATTTCAAACCTTTCCAAATAATCTTCAAAAGCTTCAGAAGTAGAATGAATATCTAGCTGTTCCATTACAAGTTCCATCGCGACGCCACTGTGATGCATAGAAGTATATGAATCAAGAATTAAAGAACTGCACAAACGAATGTATTGTATTCAGAATTCGAAATCAAGCATTTCACAACAACAAGAAGTTACTAGTTCATTCAAACACCACAGTTGACTTCCAAGGTTATTGTAGAGCCAAATGATAAGCTCGCTAAGCATTTATTTCAGTGTATTTGAAGACCGATTCCTTGTATGCCTTAATAGTAGACTTACTGACACAGAAGCAGCCAGTGTTCTTAATCAACTAGTATAAACCTCATGACAACCGGCAGCGTTATTCTCGAAGAGGCCCACTCCCACAGAGACAGGATACTCTACTTCTAGATGAGAACACGCAATCTAACCGGCAATCAGACTGCTACGGCACATGTTAGAAGACAGGACATTCATAGTTTATGCAGATCACAAACCACTGACTAATGCTTAAGCTAATGACGATAAAAGCTCGCTTCCATTGATTCGACAGCTTGACTTTATATCACAGTTCACCAGCAACATATGAAAATTCAGGACAACCAAGCAGCTGATGAATCATCTCGACTAGGAACTAACACAATCCGACAACTGTGATTTTTGAAGATTTAGCAAACAAACAGAGACGGCCGAAAATCTTAAAATCTACTTTCAACAATCTAGTCTGTTGTGACAACCAGAGTGATGCCTCGATCATCAGCTCCCAAAACAACGAGAAAATTAATATCTAGTGATTTTCATACGTTATCTCATCCTGGTGTAAAGATTATCACCATACTAATCGATAATAGGTATATATGGCCCAAATCATAGAGAGATGTAAACAAGTAGGTTAGGGAATGTTCTGCATGTCAACATTTAAGTGCTGACCGTTATACGATCCCACCTATCGGAGCGCTTTTACAGTCAGACGAAAGTTCTCATCATTTATTTACGTGTACAGACAGATGTACAAGGTTTTCAGTAGATACATCAATAACCGACATGACAGTTGAAACAGTCGTGAAAGGTTTCATTCAGGAGAGTGAGAATTTTCGGGGTACCCATTAGAAAAACAACTGATAGGGGAACTAAATTCGAACCCGAGGTATTCAAGAACTTGTCAAGAAACCTGAGATTAATGAAAGAATAGTAGCAGGTCACTACCGCATGTTATGGAATATAAATTACACAATTTTCGCCTAACCACGGAGTGAACTTGTGCAGATGAAATAAAATGGCCAAACTAACTTCGGAGAGAGTATGTGCGAGTACCTCTAGATGGAAGAAAGTCAGATATGTAAGTAATGGTTAGCAATATAAGACAAATCGTAGGCATAGCAGTTATATTTAGAAAGGACTTATACCTCAGAACGATTTCAGTAACAGGTCTACCTGATTGTCTTGTTCTAAATTCAGTCAATACGAATGTAAGAAGAAAAAATATCTAGCAATTGCACTATGCGGTGGATGTAATCCCACAGTGACAGGAGGAAATTCAAATGACTGTGCTTCAACTCAGAAGTCTATAAAGTTGGATCTAGTCTCGTTGTAAGTAGGTCACGGTTTCTGTCAAGCAGTCCTAACTTGTAAGGAAACTGACCTAGTGTTCTCTAGCTTTCAATGCTTCCACAGCCGATGCTAGTTTATAACATGAGTTAGCTTCGCATAAAGCAAGCCACATCTTCACTTTGATTAGACTATAAAAAAATGAAAAAGCCTGATGGCTTAGGGCTTTATTAGAGTCATTTAGAGTTCTACAGCACATTTTTAGGCATCGGTGACGTAACTCAACTAAAACAACTGTACTGGAGAAGTATATTTTGATCTGTATGTTAAATAATTACTCTAAACAAAGTGAGTAATATTTAAGAGCATATGATAAACAGGATTAAGAACACGGTAGTTTTCAAAATAGAACTTTTATAAAAAGAGTCTTGTATACACAAGCATTCACAAAATCCATGTTAAAAGGCATTGAATGAGAATAAATACAGGCAATCAAAAATATAACACAGAATCTTACGAATGCATACCATTTACTTAATGGTATGTCAAACAAGTTAGGAGGATAGCAAATTGTGAGAAACTCTAGAAGCATCAAGTATATATACAACGTGTGTTTTCAAAAAAACCGATAAACTAAAATACATATTTTTGTATAAAATAATGAAAAAAAAGGAAAGACGTAGAATTTAGGCATCTGTAAAAATATAATGTTCAAAATAGAGCACGATGATATCACTTAAGGATGTACATTTGTATTGGTCGAAATAATACTTAGAAAAGATTATAGGACAATGGAACATCACAAACATTAAATAAAGAATTGTTATAAATCCCCAGATTCTGAAGAATCTCTATGATCACTACAATCATAACGCTTTTCGAGATTATGAAGGCTATTATTATGACCAACCTCTTCAGAAAAAACAGGCCTTCCAGAATTACATATACTACTTTTTACATTATTGGATATAGACAGAGTTGATAGATTGTGTTTTCGAAATATTTCTTCATCTTCTTTAATAAGAGCTGTTAATTTTACAATGCAAGAATCAGGTAACTTACGCAGGTCGAATGCGATCAATTTAGGGTTATCGTGTATCACTTTTACACCTTTGCTATTGTTATTATTATTATTATTGTTATTATTAGATACATTGATGTTTGACTTATTTTTACGTTCTACTGAATCAAATGATTGTGCAGATATGTAATATAACAAGATTTCACTCATACGAAGAGCCAGGCGCGGTTCTCGTAAACGAATTAGTCTATCGAATAGAACTTCCAAGTTATGGTTGTTGGGTTTTGAGGATTCTAAGTTATTGTTCTCGATATTTGCAGAAATCATTTCACGATCGATGTTCATGCACTTTTCCAACTTGTTACTGTTATAAGTAGATGAAATAACTTTACTGTTATGATTCATATCGCTTTCCCCCTGTAAGACAACACGCTCTGATTCACGTGCCGAGTGTACAGAAGCCGCCATCGCATTATGTTTGCTTACATTCGACTTTACTTTGTTAACACTGCTATTTCGAGATTCATCGTATTCAGATTTATCTACATTTATCAAGTGAAACGTTTCATCAGATAACATTGGTGGAGTTACAGAGGATGAAGAAGAAGCACATGATGAGTCCGACGATAAGGATGACAATTCTGCATCAATTAAGTCCGTATCAATACGCAACATTGTTGATGTTGCAGTGTTATTATTGTTAATACTGACTTTGTTGAATGAAGAGGAACTATTGGAAGGTCCTCGGCTTGACTGTTCTTTCAGTATCAATTGTTCATTACTGTTCTGCTTACTATTCTCAATAGAATTTAAAACTTTTGAGGCGTATTTCTGTGTATTGGAAACTGATATCGATTTGGCTAGATAGTGACAGAATAAATAATAACAGTAATAATTAAAGTTGTAAAATAAACACAACTTGAAATTTTACACAATGATCGTTGATAAAGAATTAGAATTTCGAGTAGATTAGACATCATTTCTATCATTAAAAAGGTCAGTGGTTGACAACAGAAAGTAACTGTTAAGTGGTAATTACTATGAGACTCCTCATATCTCAGTAACGAATCGAATTCCGAAAGTCAAGTTTCAATGCTGTTAATAATTCAAGGGAATTCATGTTACGTACGGTACACCTTTATGTTGTGCTGGTTGTTTGGAGGCTATTGGTATGAAAACTGGCGTAGTTTTGTGCTAGTTAGGGATCATGAATAGGTAAAACCCGTTAGATGGTCTAATGCATGAATCCCTTAATATATGCTAAAAAAACGGCAAAAAGATGGAACATTGAAAACTATTCTTCGGTGGATTCAGTCAGTCATATTAAAGATAGAAACCGGAATATACACATTGGGCGACTTTTGCCATGTTCTGATTGATTAGTTTCGACGCATAAAAATGTGCATGACCTAATCAACGTTAACAGACATCACAGGTGTTTGGTGTGGACATTAGCATTATTCATGTAAAATGATGTCATAATTAATGCATACAAGCAGAAGAAAAGTCCGTAAGAATATGTTGCATAAATCTAAAAGACAAAAATTCCTCCTTACCCGTTTATTTAAAATTATTATCCCGTATAGCATAAACATCACAGTAAAATGAAACAAGTGGCAAAATAATTCGAAATAAATTGCTTCTGTTCTTCACAAATGGTAAAAAGCATGAAAGAAGAACTAAAAATTAACTGGGGGTTAATTAAAAGTCCTTCAATTAGAGTTTCACAAACCAGCATAGTTATATATGTGCAGATTGAGACTTATTTCTGAGTAAAAATTTATGAAGTAGTTAATTCTTTGTTCATACATGTAATATAATTGCAATCCTGAACACAATTAAGACCTACTTTTCCATTAGCATGGTGCAACGTGGCCAATAAGTAACATGCAGTAGACATGCACCGGAGTTGGATTTGGATGTATGGCACGATCAGAGAGTTTTAAAGACATGAAGATAGCCGATAATCTGTTTGCTTTGAAAATGGAAGTTTGAACACAAGGCGTATACATTTTGCTATTAAATTGTGTCTTTTTTAAACAAATCGCATGTTTTTGTTCATTACACCAGCATTCGTTCATATATGCTCTCGTACTTCGTATTTGGCAACTGTATTCTTAATGCTTAGTCTTTCTCATCGTATTGCTACCTCACTACCTTGATGTTTACTGCTATTTATTCTGTCATGTTAATGTGGCACGGTAACTTTTGTCAACATGAGTTGATATCCATAATTACTATTAAAAAAAATTTAAACTTGGCCACAAACCATACACGTTAAAAAAAGTATCAATGTGTAGCTGAATAGGAAATTCTAGAATTCTCCGACATTATCATCCAGAAGGTCGCCATGGCAACTAACTTAACAACTTAAATTATATGGACTAATTCCTGAAGTAGAAAACACTTTTGGCCACACTGAGATTGTGAAAATAATATAGCTTATATCGTGACATCATACTGATGACAAATTGTATTATGTATTATTTCATTAAAAGTCTGAACCAAATACTACAATGGAACAAGTCTTACTGTTTTGGATTTGTTTTAACTGATTAATGATGCACGTTGACTGTGTGTACTCACAGGTTTCCAATCCGATGCTAATGAGTTCGAAATTTCTTCAGAAAACCAGCTTTAGTATATTTCCACTTTGTGTCATTTGATAAAATGGAATTTATAAATAACATCCATGTAGTGCAAAAAAAAATAGCACATGGGAAAAACTGGTCAAAAGTGTATGAAAACAAAGAAATAACAGTGAATCGCTGTCAAAATACATTTTATACATCTTTGTGAATAATTTAAAAATTAAATGGATAAAAGACGGGTCACTTCTTGAAATACTGCATATTTAGTGCTTAGAATTTCTTACTACAATCAAAAATACAGGACCGAATAAATCGAAACACTTCAACGACTCTTTATATTTATTTTTTAGAGTTATTAATAGGCAAAAAATAATTGCAATAACTTACGTGTTTCCTGATCATTGAGCGGAATTTTATTCAATGAATGTCGCTGTTGTTCTGATGACTTCTCAATTTTCTGCGATTTACTGATATGTTTTGATTCGTTGCTTTTTATTTTACGAGTGGGTGAATTTTCACACAATGTAGCATGATTGAAAACAGGTATATCCAATTGTTTTGATGACACTGAAGACGATGATGACGACGACGACGACGATGATGATGACGATGATGTAGTTGATGATGAAGAGGACGATGAAGAAGAACTATCATGATATTTGAATTTCTTTGCAACTGGCTTTCTTCTGTTACACAAATCTGATGAATGACTTTCGACAGAATTAAATAATTTAGACTGACAATTATTATCTACTGAATTTGAATGACCTGATACTTTGAGTTGTTTTACTGATGATGGTACTCCAATGATGCAGTCACTGGATCTTTCAAAATTTACTTGGTTTTTCTAGGTGGAAAGGAAAAGAAATAAGCAAATTAGAATTAACGTATGTATATTGTTAAGTAATTTATGGATAAACATTTCAATAATCATTTTTAATAAATTTCAAGTGAGCTAAACTGAATATAAACGATCAGCCTCATTTATAAATCTTTAATAATTAATTACTTAATTTTTTTTAAAAAGTATGTTAATTAAAAGGTTGATCATAAACAACATAGAACCTTGCACATATATGCATTAATCCACCTTGCAGGTACCATATTAGTCAAATAAGGTGAAATTATCAGGACAAATATCATAATCGCAATAGAAGTAGTGTGTCAATGATCGTAAAAACATTAGGCAGAAAGAAAATAATTTGAGAAGCATGGATAACTTCGAAACTCGTGGTGTACTGTATCAGTTCGTGCACAAATAAAGGGTTACAAAAAAAGATTTGGGACTATTATAGTTTGCGCGCAAAATAAGGCAACACCGAAAATATAGTTGCCTGAAAATAAAAACCAAAAAAGAACTACTCTGTAAACTAAAAGATGTTAAAATTACTTATAACAGTAAATTCGAATACCAGCAGAATGTCTTATACTTGTCGAGTCTATTCTGAAAAAAAACACGGAATCTGTGATTGATGAAAACTAAAAATGATTAAAGGTATAAAAATCTGGGTTTAGCAAAGTAATTAGGTGGACACACAACACGAAGAAATCCAAACATGTCGATTACTTCGAGTAGTTGGACCTTTGACAAAAGAACCCTAAGGTGATTCAGTCAGTCAGATGCAACGTAGAACTTCGTACGTAAGTACATCAGTTCATGTCGCCATACCACATTAGCACAGAGATGTAATTGTCAATTCAAATCCAATAGTAGAAGAGGTAGTCAACGTATTAGAAGTAATCGGAGAGGTTAGGATTAGAAGATATTATTCAAGAAGTATGATTCAGTGAGAAAAGTTTAGAAAGTCAAAACTAGAGGCCATCGGCACTGATGAGACTCCCAAGATAAGTGAAGCGGTCTACACGTTCGACTACTTCACTCCCTATCACTAGTTCAGGTGCCGATGAAACCCAATCTTCAAGCAACATTTTGTATTTCGAATGGGAAAACCGCGTCCCGAACATGCTTGCATCGTTGCTTAGGGTAGTCAGAAGATTGCATTTTGTCAGCGTCTTCACCAAGTAGGACAATGTCATCGGCATATTCTAAGTCAATATGCGAGCCACCTGGTAAAAGGTCTACTCCTGCAAATTCAGACGAGGATAAGGTTATATCTAGGATAAAATTAAACAAGAATCGAGGAAGTGGACATCCCTGACGGACACCACTTGAAGTAGAGAATTCCGGTGACAGTTCGCCATAAGCCCTCACTCGACAGTGGTGTTCGAGTAGAGAGCTTGAATAAGGTTAATGTACTTCTTTGGTACACCTTTCAATGACAAACACTGCCACAGAACCTCACGATCCACAGAGTCAAATGCCGCCTTAAGGTCCAGGTAAACAACTATTGTAGGACGCCTAAATGTGTGTCTTTGTTCCAGGACCTGTCGTAGTGTGAAGATGTGGTCTATACAACCACGTCCAGGTCGAAAACCGGCCTGGTTTTCTCGAGTTTGCTCTTCACGAGCTTTCGTTAGGCGTCGAAGAATTATTGAGGCCAATATTTTCGATACTATATTAGTTAGACTGATTCCCCTGTGATTGTCACAAGAAGACTTTTGTCCTTTCTTATAGATTGGGACAATCAGTGATTGAGACCAGTCGGATGGGATTACGTCCATTTCCCAGATTCTGCCTAAGATCTCAGTCAACCTAGCTGCTAAAACTGGACCGCCAACCTTATATATCTCAGGGGTCAGTCTATCAGGACCTGCAGCTCACCCTCGCTTCGGATTTGCTAACGCTTTCTCAAGGTCCTTAAGACTAGGGGGACTTACGTCTATTTGCCATTCATGATGACTGGAAATCGTGGGTAAGCGAAGAGTGGCTCGAGGCCAGTTGAAGTGATCCCTAAAGTGTTCTGCCCATCGATCCAGTCTCCTGGATTGAGAAAAAATAATAGTCCCGTCATTTTCTGAGATAGTCTCACTTACACTAGGGTTCCGATTACCAGTTTCCTTGATGAGTCTAAATAGTTACCTACTGTTGCCTATCGCCGCTGCCTTTTCTATCTCTCGCGCTGTCGCCACCCACCACTGTTCTCGTTCATTGCGTAGGATTTTGGTCAGCCTACGTCCAAGCTGACTCCGCTCCTCATCGCCCTCAGAGCCAGACGAGATGAGTTTTACTGCTGTTTCGTCAGCCTTCTTGATTTGATTCCAACCTGACTCCTTTATTTCTAGTTCCTCCTGAAATATTTTCTTAGCTTGATTATCATCAAGTAAAGCTTTAAGCGGCTTCCATACGGTATCTTTCCTACGTCCAGTAAGCCTCAAACAGATACACGCTCGCACTAGAGCATGATCTGAATCTAAGCATGTGCTCCGGAACGAGCGACAGTCCTCTATCGAACCCCTCCATCGGTGGCTGATGGCGATATGATCTACTTGTGTCCAACGTTGAGACTACTTCGGAGGTCGCCAGGTCAAGAGATGCTTTTCCTTATGCTTAAAGTTAGTGTTTGCTAGGAATAGGCGGTTATCTGAGCATAGTTGCAACAGACGTTCGCCATTGTCTGTTTTCTGAGCCGCGACACTATAACATCCACCTAGGTGTCTTTCATTTTCACTCAGTCTACCTACTTGAGCATTGAAGTCACCAGCCATTATTACTATATCAGAGAGCCTAGCTCTTTGGAGGAGGTCCGAAAGCTTTGTGTAAAACTCATCTTTAACCTCGTCTGAACTGCAGTCAGTGGGAGCATAGGCAGATATGACGAAGAGGCAACGGCGTGTGTCCCTATCCTTTCGAATCCTTACTGTTCCGTTAAGTCGGACAGCGAACAAGCGACTATCTACTGGGATCCAGTCTAGGAGAGATTGTTTAGCTCTACGACTCGATGCTATGCCTACGCCAGCAAGACCCCTGGAAGCAGCATCAGGGCTACCGGATACACGAACAGTAAATCGAGTAGCTTCTTTATTTTGACAAGGTTAAATCATATTATTAATTTTACTAGGATCCTGTATGCGCGTTTTCGAGACACAGCATACATTGATGGCACGAGATTCTAAAGTCCTAGCTAAGGAAGCTTGCTGTGTAGGTGTAGGAAGGATTTGATTTCGACCAATTTGGTCTCTCGTGCTGTTACGGGTATGAGGACGGTTGTCACTTCCCGGCTGCCCACACCGTGTAAGGTTGTTTCTTGAGGGACCTGAAAAGGAAGATAGATTAGTGTTAGTCTTGGAGACCTGGGAGCGTGACCGCAGAGTCCAAGGGACAACTGCTTGAGGCCGGTCACGCACGGCCTTTTTATGAAGGGTTTTTTGAGGATTAGCTCCGCTCTTAAAGGCCCTTAGTGGGCACCCTTACCGACGGAGACGGAAATCCGTGAGGTAGGGTGAGGTGTGACATTTTTAGGGTCGACCTTTTCTAACCCTTCCTTCCTTGTGAGAAGGCAGCGTCGTTGCAGATGCTGGTTATCCGAGGGAAACACCTTACTGCTGTCACACCCCTCTGCAGTCAGTCGGCAGTACGACTTCGCCCTCAGACCTTGGGTAGTTGCTTTTAGTCTGATCGTTCTCCAATCGACCTGCCTGGCATGGTAGAACGTTCAGGAACATATGTTCCAGCCAGTATAGCTCGGTTGGGTCATCAGGATAGGCAAGCCTGACCACCACGTCAAGGTAGCAGCTACGCTCGGGACCCTAAGGTGATTACTCAAGCTTTATTCACAACAGAAATGTCCTTGGTTGGAAGCGGTAGGTATTATTGTGCACCCAAAGCGCACTATTAGAACATACCAATCTTAGTCATTCAACTTCATATTAAAATAATTTGACAGGTGACAGAATATTTCATCTGTAGTGTTAGTCATAAAACATTGACTGCTAAAAATTAGGATAATTATGTGACGCATTGTGAATATCTTTAACTGTAAAGTAAATCAAAGTGGTAATACATCATAGAGAAATTGAGGAATAAACCCTAACAGCGAGTGTCCCTATCTATGCAAGTCCTTCCTGTTATCTTTAGTCGGACAGTGCACAAGCAAGTATCTACAAGGATCCAGTCTAGGAGATTCAGTCTTACCTTCAGACTCAATACTATACTTACACCAGCAAGGCCACGCGAAGTAGCATCAATGCTTCTAGACACAAGAAGCGTAAACCGAGTTGATTCTCTTTCTTGACAAGGTGAGGTCAAATGAATTACGCTACTCGGATCCTGTATGAGCATTTCGGAGACGCAGCTTAAATCGATGGCTCCAGATTATTAAGTTATAGTTAAGGAAGCCTGTTATCCTATTGGACATAATTTCAGGACATCAAAAGCTCCAACATTTAGTTTAGAACGGGGTTTCAGGCGACCAGGAATGACGTTTCGTGTATTCGCATCGTTTGCATTAGCGGTGAAGTGATAAAGGAATGTGAGGTGGGTGCGTCGTGGAGATAAGAGAGATAGTAGGGGTGTAGGAGGGATTTGATTGTGATCACTTCGGTCACCTGTGCTGTTTCATATATCGGAGCGGGTATCACTTACCAAATTCCCACAGCGTGGAAGAGTGTTTCCTGAGGAACTTGAAAACGAATGTAGATTAGCGTTGGACTTAAAGACCTGGGAGCGTGAAGGTATGGACCAAGGGACAACTACTTGAGGCCAGTCACGTAATCTTTTTTATCGGAAGTTTTTACTCGTTAGCTCCGCTCTTGTTTACAAGACTTACCGCCGGAGACAGAAATCCGTGAGGTGAGGTGCGACATATTTAGGGTCGACCTTTTCTAACCCCTTCCTTCCTTGTAAGAAGGCAGTATCGCTGTAGATGCTGGCTGTCCGAAGGAAACACCATACTGCTGTCACATCCCTCTACAGTCAGCTTGGTTGGGTCAGCACGATAGACATGCCCGACCACCATATTAAGGTAGCAGCTACGGTCGGGTCTTTCCATACATATTATCGGGAAACTCCTTTTTTAACACAATTATTAAAGCACATAGAAAATATGTATATCGCGTTGTGAAATACAATCACAGAAGCGGTAAAAAACATCTAAACAGAGGATTCCACTGATAGACCGATAGATTACATATATTTTAAAAAGTAAACAACAAAACTAGGAAAACTTGCAAATATTACGTTGATGGTGAAATTTAAAAAAAACTTACACCTGTATGAGATGACAGTTTGTTTGATGAATTAAGAGATATTTTGTGTTTTGATTTACTATTTGACTGTCTTGATTTGAGTTTTTCATCTAGATTATTATTTTTACTATTGTATTGTTTATTCAAATGAGGAAACGACGACTGTGTTTCATCTAGATTTAATTTATTTCGTTTTGAATCTTCTTGATTAGTAAACTTTGCTCCTGAATTATTATTATTATCATTATTACTATTATTATTATTGTTTGGATGTTCATAGGTGGAACAATTTTTTGACGGTGGTGTAAAATCATCAAAATCTTCTTCATATAATTCACTACTTGTAGTAGCAACAGCTGAACGTATCAATGGTTCTTCTGGATCATCTAATCTACTATGACTACCAGCATCATCGTTAGCGATCGGCTGAACACGATTTTTATTACTAACAGAAGATATTTCATCAACATATTTGAAATTTCTTACATTAGACGAAGATGCAGTCGTTGATGATGGGAATGAAGTTGAATGCTGTTGGTCTTTTTGACCATGTGGTTGTTGAAATTCATCACCAAAATAATCAACTACTGGAGTTTCTCTTCCAGAATCGTCATGATAATCATCTTTTTGATCGATAAGAAGTAAATGTGAGTGAGTTGAGCGACTAACAGAATCACATAGTGAATCAATATCAGATGCTGTAAATGCATCATTTGTATCTTGTTGCATATTGTTAATTGGTGAATATTGTTGATGTGAATGTTTATTTGCATTTCTTTGATTATAAATGAGCATATCACTGTGTCCATCTATATCTACAAATGTTTTCATATTATTGTTGTTATTATTATCGGAGGGATTTTTGGGACTATTATTTAGTGTGGATTTACGTGGATTATAAGTCAATTCAGGACTTGAATTATTTGAATAAGTCTCATGAGATGAATATTTTCTCGGTGAATGCTTTTTACACAACGGTGATGTTTCTGAAGACAGTATTTGTGCAGATAGTTTACTCTTGTTGGTGGCTGTATCAATTATATCTGATGTGTTGACAGTAGCGGTAGTTACCATATTAGTGTTTTGACTTCCAAACAAATGTTTTACAGGTGAGCCCTAGTGGAAAACATTTTATAAATAGGAATATACATTAAATCTAATTATTTGTTGGCTAGAACAAGTTTAACAAACATACATAAAATAATCTACTAGTTGACAAATTTATAAAGTTATTACTATTACGAAAAAATATTTTATCACACATCAACCAAACTTCATTAATAAATCAGTCAGCAGGCAAGTAAATCTGAATACATTCGACTGACCATCCAAAAATTCCAATGTTTTGTTGCACCTTCCAAAACCTAAAACAGCAACCGAGAACAGTGCAACTAAGAAGATGAAGATGTGCAGTTATAGTAATATTATTATGGATACTGAATTGTCCATAACATTTTACCGTATAAAAATTTCAACTTCGTAATATATTTCCAAAGATATTTAGGCAGACTGGCATACAGAAATGGATAGTCGAAGTACGGACTAAAAATCTGGGATATTCATAACACAAACTGTTGAAATGATAAGCAGTTGTTCACTGTCCAGTTATAAACTAAGTGTAGTCAAACTTTTTCTGAAGCCAACAAGCCTAAAAACATGGAAATCAACATATTTTAAATGTTAACTTGGAGGTATTTTTAGCACCTTAGGTCATAAATTAGTGGTAAAACTGGCATAATAATCATAAACCGAACCCTACAAATAACGCCAAGCGACAGATCAGCTGCGTAACTATTATCATCGGTTAAAAAGACGAAATAGAATATCTAATCACACTACGTTGTTGGGCCTCTTTTACAACAATTTAGTTCATTAACTATAATAGTTCAGTCAGACATTTAGTGTTTTGGTTTTAAGAATGTTAATGTCATCTAGTGACTACGATGTGTCAATAAATCATCACCATGAGTACTTTTTATTAGGTTAGATTACACAACTTTTCGCACCGGTCGAAAGAAACATTATTTACTTCAAACCCTAACAGAAATACGAAGTGGGGTACAAGTTACTGTATGACAATCAGAGGAAGGCCTACAATCATGTATCTACGATTGCCTATAAGATTTTACAAAAAGCGGAATTCCTCTATGATAGTCATGAAAGAATTACTATAACTCTTTCACTTCATAAGCTAGTGCCATTTGATAAAGTTAAAAAAGCATGGTCAAAGTGGACATCCTTGACGTTCACTTGATGCAATGAATCCCGATGACAGTTCGCTGTAACCTCTCAACCGACCAGTAGTGTTCGAGTAGAGAGCCCGTTTAGGATTAAGGTATTTCTCTGGAACACCTTTTAATCACAAACACTGCCACAGAACCTCGCGATCAACAAAGTCGAATGTCGCTTTAACGTCGAGAAATACTATTATTGTGGGACTTTGAACGAGTGTCTGTGTTCCGCAACATGACGAAGAGTCAATATTTGGTCCATACATTCACGAATAGGCCGGAAAGCAGACTGGTTTCCTCTAGTCTGCACTTCACGAGCTCTAGTTAAACGTTGAAGTATTTTGGAGGCTAACTTTTAGACACCACATTAGTCAAACTGATTCCTCTGTGATTGTCACAAGGAGACCTTTGTCCTTTTCAGTACACTGGGACTATCAGTGATTGACACTAGTCAGATGTGATTATGCACAGTCCACAGATTCTACCTAAGATCCCAGTCAATCTCACTGTTAAAACTAGACCACCATCCTTAAAAATCCCAATCGGAAGCCTGTCAGGTCCTGCGGCTCTCTCCCTCGCTTCAGATTTCCTGTGAATTGATCTAGTTGTGTGCAGAGTTGGGACGAATTTCGGAGTCTCAATACTGAAAGATGTTTTACCTTGTGCCTAAAGTTATTAGTATTTACTAGCAATAGGCGTTGTCGGATCATAGCTGAGGCAGACAGTCGCCATCATGCGAACTTTGAGCCACGACACCATAAGTTCCACCCGTGTGTCTTTCCTTTCCGGCTAGTCTACCTACTTGAGCATTGAAGTCACCAGCCACTACAACTATATCAGAGTGCCTAACTTTTTGAAAAAGGTTAGAGTGGTTTCTGTAAAACTTATCTTTTACCTCGTCTGAGCTGCAGTCAGTGGGAGAGTAGTTAAATCAAAATGGTAATACATCATAGAGAAATTGAGGAATAAACCCTAACAGCGAGTGTCCCTATCTATGCAAGTCCTTCCTGTTATCTTTAGTCGGACAGTGCACAAGCAAGTATCTACAGGGTTCCAGTCTAGGAGATTCAGTCTTACCTTAAGACTCAATACTATACTTACACCAGCAAGGCCACGCGAAGTAGCATCAATGCTTCTAGACACAAGAAGCGTAAACCGAGTTGATTCTCTATCTTGACAGGGTGAGGTCAAATGAATGACGCTACTCGGATCCTGCATGCACGTTTTGGTGACGGAGCTTACATCGATGGCTGCAGATTCTGAAGTTATAGTTAAGGATGCCTGTTGTCCTATTCGACACAATTTCCAGATATTGAAAGCTCCAACATGTAGTTTAGAACGGGGTTTCAGGAGACTAGGGATAACCTTTCACAGTGAGGAGTAATAAAGCAATGCGAGAAGGGTTAGTCATAGAGATAAGAGTGATGTCAGGGGTGTAGGAATGATTTGATTGATACCTATTCGGTCTCCTCTGCTGTTACAGGTATGAGAGCGGATGTCACTTACTAAACGCCTACACCGTGGAAGGGTGTTTCCGGAGGAACCTTAAAACGAAGGTAGGTTACCGTTGGTCTTAAAGACCTGACAGCGTGACTGCAGAGCGCGAGGGACAACTGCTTGACGCTCGTCACGCACATCCATTTCATGAGAAGGTTCTAACCATTAACTCCGCTCTTCGTTAAGAGGCTTTACTGCCGGAGACGGAAGTCCCTGAGGTGGGGTGGGGTGTGACATTTTTAGGGTCGACCTTTTCTAACCCCTTACTTAATTCTTTGTGAGTAGGCAACGTCACTGCGGATTCTGGTTGTCCGAGGGAAGCACCTTACCACAGTCACACTCCTCTGCAGTCAGCAGTACGACTTCGCCCTTAGAACGTGAGTAGCTGCTTTCAGTCTCATCGTCCTGTAATCCATTTGCCTGGCATGGTATAATCTACAGGAACATATGCTCCAACCCATACAGCTTGCTTAGGTCATCACGATAAGCATACCTGACCACCACATTAAGGTAGCAGCTACGGTCGGGTTATGCAAGCCTACTACGAAATTAATTTTATATAAAAAAAGAAATAATCGAAAATAAATAAATGAAAGTTAGAATAGAGAAGTCAAGCTTATAATTGAATGTAAAACACTAAATCTACCGCTGAATTTTTCATACGACGTTCTTTCTTTGATTCCTTTTTACGTTTCTTTTTCTCCAACCTTTCCATAGGTTCGTCTTCAAGTGGTTGCGAAGATGAAACAGATAACTGACTACCACAACTTGATCGTGATAATTTTAATACAATACGTTGTTTAAGACCAGAACTATCTTGTTTAGAGGCAGCCATAGAATTAAACTTAGTAGCATCAGATCTTGGAGATTTATTATAAGGTAGATCGGTGCTTGCGTGCCCATGAAATTGTGAAACAGGAGATCTTTGATTCTCATAAGATAGATGATGTTGATGATGATCTGATACATCTGTCGGGTCATGCGAACTTGATCTTGATGGACTTAACTGTGAAGACCATGTGGATGGATTTGGTGAAGGTACATGACTATCTTCAGGACTATTTATAGTTCCAGTTATAACTGGTTGTATAGGTGGTGGTGGCGGTGGAGAGATTACCGGAGCCCAATTTCTACTTTGTTGTGCTTTTTCCAACAACAACTGA
Organism: Schistosoma turkestanicum; assembly: GCA_944470395.2. NCBI lineage: Eukaryota > Metazoa > Platyhelminthes > Trematoda > Strigeidida > Schistosomatidae > Schistosoma > Schistosoma turkestanicum. Next base: position 40,640,552 of record OX103979.1, on the reverse strand, counting down.
GCTTCATGCAATAATTGTAGTTTTTTCTTATGTTTTTGAGGTAGATTTTGATTGGTCAACGATCGATTCGAGGAAGGTGATGATATCGGTAAACTATGTCTAGCATTTGAATTTATTAATAAATTATGATTTTCCGGTGATTTTCTTGTTAATTCATCACTATGCATAGTCTGATAATTTGAGCTTGAGTTTGTATATGCATCAGATTCTTGGTAATTATGTGCCTTCATTTGATTTGTATAAATAGATGGCTTTTCCTGATACAATGCAAATTTTAACATAAAGATACTTTCAGAACGAATGAAACAAAAATGAACATATATTTTGAATAATTTATCATTTGTCAATTATATCAGTTGAAAAACCTTTAAAAACTAAGAACCATTAGATAATAGGTGTCGTTTTTGTTAGGAACTTTTCAGTAGAACATGATATATTCATAACCTATAATCTGAATTATGTACTTTGTCAAGGAAGACTTTTTCATGTACGTATTGTGAGTAGATGAGGGAGTCTCCATATGGGAAATAAATCCTTGAGAAAACACCCAAAGAGCTCTTTTTAGGAATATATCCATCATGAAATCGGATCACAATTCAGAATGTGGACAGCTCTGACGAAAACTACGTGACGCATTTAGTTCAAATGGCAGCTTTAGACAATTCTTTTCACCAAGTAAAACACGTGGATTTGACTGGATGACCCTAATTATACAACACTCTAAAAGTTAAAAAATCTGCTTAGCTGGAATGAACAATCGGTACAGTGTCGTGAAATTTACTACCTTAGTTTACAAAAACTCGTAAGTGTTATCTTGCCAAAATAATCTGTTAATATAAACAAAATAAAGTAATACGCACCAATTCTAAACTAGCTCAAAAGGAACATAATCATTGCCAGCATCCACAAGGACCCTTTAAAATTGATACAAACAATCAACAAACTATTCATCTGAATATAACTTGTACAACTAACAGTTGAGAACAGGGAAAACTGAAGATTTTGGATAAATGCATTCTCCGACAGAAATGTCGATAATTCGTCAAAAATTAGTGAAAGTGAACAATAGTCAGCCTCTTATTAGTAACTTGCTTTGAAAGGAACTTCCAAACAAAGTGAAAAAAATTATTTCGGCAAGCAACTCACAAACAAAGCCAAAAGTAACCTTTTATAAAAAAGCATTAAATGATAGTATGTGATGATAATAACGATATATTTTACACACAGCATATCTATATCGAGTAGAACAAGTTATTATTCTTTTGATAAGGTATAGCGAATTAGACGGATGCACACATGTTAGATTCTATGTTGTATATGACTGACTGATTTGACAAGGTCATGAACTGGAATACTGTTAGGGAAAAAACATTTAGTAGAAATCGACGGTCACAACATTGAATACTTACTTTACCAACTGATTTGGTAGTTGGTTCTAATTCCGGGTAAAATGAGAATGGATGAAGTGATTCTAGGTCAGAATATGACTGAATAGTTTGAACGATTTCATGTACAGTAGACTGAGTTGATGTCCGCGGTATAGCAATCTAATACGTAACAGAATAGGTAGAATACGATTCATTATATTTACATATATTGAAAAATTGTGTAGAACATCATATAAACTCGTTTTATCCACGGTAACTAAACGATCTACTTTCACTTGACACTCTCGCAGTGTTTACCCAAACTTGAGGAAAATGAAAGCAAAAAATTATAATTATTAATAATGAAGTGACAATAACTAGTTTCTTAAAATTAACACAAGAATTACATAGCTTATATTAAAAAACATTTCTGAAGTTGATGAGAATAAGAAAGTGACGTCGAATGAACTGTTACGTTCTAATATCAATAAATTGGAAAAGAATTATGACGATCGGTTACTAGATAGGATCAATTTAAAACGAATTCAATCACACACCTTAGTTTCTGTAAACAAGTGTAGGTTGTAGTAGATATTAATCATTCATATGCTTTAAATGAAATTCCTGTTTAAGTGACCATCGAAAAAGAACAGTTATCAGTTGTCATCATACAGAGAAATAAGACTATACACTTTGATTTTATAGCGATAAACAATTACAACTCAAATTATAAATGTTTTGCCAGTTTATATCTCTATAAACATCATTTTTTGGTATACCAATCTAGAAGCCATTTTTACAGATATTTTCATAAAGACAACTCACATGAGTAATCTGTGAAAACAATTTAAACCATGACAAAAGTTAAACACAGGGAAATCCGAATCAACCAACTCTCATTATTTCACCAAATAAATAATAGTCTTTCTGAATATTCGTGAAAAGCACACATACACATACACACAGAACAGATTCTTGCAATTAAATTAGTAAACTCTTAAAAACAGATAGAAACGTAAGAAATCTAGACGACTTCTAAGAAGAAAATCTACTATACAAACAAGTTTTCTCTCTGAAATAACGTCACACATTTAGAAACTAACAATGTTTCAATATAGATCGTCACTGCATCAATACGAAACAAAAGAAAATACTTCTATTTGAAGTTGATGTTGTTCAGAAGAACAATTAAAGCTTCACAACCAAAATATCCAGCTGAGAGAACGAAACTCCAACACAAAGTACAAATACTTTTGATTTATTTACACTTGTTTTTTTTTGTTTTAAAACCTCAACATGTGATCATTTAAAATTTTTACATTTGTAAGGAGAGGAAAAATTAACGTTGTATTACCATCGCCTGTACTCAACATTTTATGGCTATTTTGTTGATTAAGTACAGAAATATAAATGCAGCAGGTGTATAGAAGGTACTTCTATACTGGTCCAGTTTATCATATAAATTATTAACTTGCTTGTCAGAATGAAGCGTCAAAGTGCACACAATATATGAAGTATTTAAGACATTAAATACCCGAATAGGATTGAAATAAGTTAATGATGATAAAATCGAATATTAACAGGAGTTACAGGACTAACTTACTCCGCCAAGTTGAATGAGTTTATTCCAATCTTCAGGAGCCGGATCCATTTGTATCGTACGATATGTGTGTAAGGCATTTTGATCGAAAAGTGTTAAATCATAATAAAATGTAGTAACGCAGTCGAGAAAGGAGACTTCGATTTGTAGCTGGAATGTCCCAAAACCATCTTCTTCTATAGCGAAAGGAGCTTGTCGTACAACTATCAATAAAAAAACATGTAGTTTATCAGAGACCAAAGTTAAGATATAATAGTAAACTCGAATATTGTAAGAGTGATTCATTATATTCTAGCCTACCAAACGAAGTCTGACATGTGATACTCAACAGAAGATATCAAATAGTTACTCCATGAGCACTATGAAATCTTGTGTCAAAATAAATAGAATTTTAAAACAGGACTGAACGAAACGTCGTTTTAGTTTATTTTATCATGTATTAACGCTCGGAAGGATGTCATATTATGTCACTGAACTATTTGACAAATCCCCCCACAAAATCAGTGGTGAACTCAAATACATTATATTTAAATCAACTATCAATTGTGTGGATCTGTTGGGGACGTTAGATCCCCAGAACTCGCTTGATAAATGCCTTATTTTGGATTTTATGTCTGCGAGCATGGGCTGATCAGTTGACCCTGAAATTTCATTTCCCACCAGGAAAATCCTTGGCTGTGATTGGCTGCTGCATATTTTAGTGTGCTATTTGTGACTGTCCCAAGGACGTTTCTATGATGTATAAATAAACGAGATTTGTGTGCTTGATTGCATTGTGCTTGCTAGGTGTTTGTAGAATATACTTTCTACGCTCAAGACTTTCCATTAGTCAGCAGATCAGGGTAGCCTACCTGGACGCAGGTTCATTGTCTCGTTCGCGTTTATCGACTAAGGTGAACCCGTAATAGTTTCAAGCATACCTAGTAACGAACCTAACAGGATCTGTACAGGAGTGTCACTTTTCTGGAGCAGCTCCCTCCACACTCATTTTGCTTCACTGTCCCGAACGCGTAGAAAACCGACTCGCTAAAAGAAAGCTAACCAGAAAAAAACTCAAACCAATTAAACTCTGCTCTGGGAATTTCTAAGGTCTTCAGTTAAGACGTTTCAGGATGAAAGCTGAGTTTCTTCAAAAGTCACGAGAACGATGCTCCTTTTAACAACCAGAGCAATCATCCATATGGAATATTCAAACATTATGGTAAACCGCAGAACATTCAGGTCGCTGCGGAAATGAAAAGATACGACCTGGTGGTACTTAGAACCAGTGAAACATATTGGACACCGGTTGGAAAAAAATACTAGCTTCAGGAGATATGATGTTATACTCCGGCCATGAAGAAGAAGATGCCTCACATGCACAAGGAGTTTCACTGGTGCTGTACAAAGAAGCAAAAAATGCACTTAGAGGATGGGAATCTTATCGAACCAGGATCATCAAAGCATCCTTCAAGACAAAGAGAGGATTATAATAAAGGTCATTTAGTGCTATCCACCGACCAACGATAAAAATGACTATAAAGATCGGTTCTATGAGAGGCTGCATTTAATCTTCGAGAGATGTGCATCAGAGGATTAAACCATTCTGATGGGAGACTTAAATGCCAAAGTTGACATGTACAACACCGGATGAGGAGACATCATAGGACCACATGAACTGGGAGAAACGGACGACAATGGTGAGAGGTTAGCGAACATATGCGCTTTCAACAAACTAGTCATCAACGAAACAATATACCCACACAAACGCATACACAGAGCTACATGGGTTTCCCCGAATCGCATTACACAAAACCGAATCGACCACATATACATCAATGAAAAGTTCAGAAGGAACATGGAAGTCGTAAGAACAAAGAGAGGAGCTGACATAGCTTCAGATTATCCCATGATAGTGCCCCAAAATGAAAACTAAAGAAGCATTGGACAACTAGTCGAAAAGTATCACAAAGTTTTAATACAGTCTCTTTTCGGGATACTCACAAACTCCACGAATCCAGGATAGCCCGCAACAAAAAGTCCAGAGCATTTTACGATCTACTCAACGGAGAGGAAACTATGATGGTAAACAACTGGAAAGGGACCAAGGAAGTAATAACTTCAACATTTCATGAGATTCTCAGCCACAAGGAATGGATCTCAGTGGATATTCTGGATAAGGTTCGAGAAAGGAGGAAAACAAAGGCAGCAAACGATATCAGCTGAACAAGAGCAGGGAAAGCCAAGGTGCAAGCTGAAAACACAGAATCAAACAAGCAAATGAAGAGGAGCATCAGAGCTTATAAGTGAAAATATGTGGAAGACCTAGAATGGTAGCAGAAGAGCTGCGAGAGAAGGAAACGTGACCACTAAATGATACAACGAAGAGGGTTTTTGGAAAATATAGTACACAAGAATGACCAATAAAAAGCAAGGAAAGCACAGCAATCACCGACATTGAAAAGCAGTACTTTGAAGACCTATTGAATAGACCAGCTCCAATGAACACGCCCAACATCGAAGCAGCACCAACAGATATTCTAACTGATGTGATCCACCAACAATTGAAAAGATCAGCATGGTCATCAGACAAATCACGAGTGGCAAAACAACAAGACCAGACGACGTTTCAGCTGAGGCACAGGAATCAGACATAACAGTAACTGCGAAGATGTTCCACGCTCGGTTCAGTAAGATTTTGGAGGAAGAACAAGTACCGACAGACCGGAAGGAAGGACACCTCATTAAGATATCAAGGAAAGATCTCAGCCAGCGTGAGAACTACAGGAGCATCACTCTTCTCTCAATACCAGGCAAAGTCTTCAACAAAGTGTTGTTGAACAGAATGAAAGATTTCTTAGTCGCCAAAATTCGAGATTAACAGGCTGGATTCCATAAGGAACGATCGTGAATCGACAGAATCAAGACACTACGGATCGTTGTAGAACAATAAATTTAATGGAACTCACCACTCTACACCAACTTCCTTGACTACGATAAACCATTTGACAGTGTGGACAGGATGACTTATTGGAGGCTTCTTTGACACTCTGGTGTGCCTGAGAAAAAAGTCAACATCATACGGAATTCCTATGATGCATTAAAACTGCAAGATCACGCATCGAGGACAGCTCAAAGACTCGTTCCAAGTTAAGACCGGTGTCAGAAAAGGTTGCTTACTCTCACCCTTTCTCTTTCTACTGGTGGTTGACTGGATTATGAAGACGTCAATATCTCAGTGGAAGGACGGAATAATGTGAGTGATTCCGATGAAGCCGGACGATCCGGACCACGCAGATGATCTGGCTCTTCCATCCCACACACAACAACAAATGCAGGAGAAGATGGTCAGTGTCGCAGCAGCCTCTGAAGTAGTAGGTCTCAACATAAACAAAGGGAAGAACAGGATCTTCTGATATGATACAGCATACACAAAAAATCACACTTGACAAAGAAGCTCCGGAAGATATAAAATCCTTTACATATCTGAGCAGCATCATTGACGAGAAAGGCCGATTTGATGAAGATGTTAAGACACGGATTAGCGAAGAAAGGGTAGTATTTATACAATTGAAGAACATAGGAAACTCAAAACAACTGTCAACCAACACCAACCAACAAATGTCAAGACAGTTCCACTGTATGGCGAGAAAACTTGGAGAACTATGTAAACCATCATCCAAAAGATACAAATATTTACACAAGATACTGTAGACCGATTGGCCAGACACCATCAGTAACAACCTAGTGTGGGAGAGAACAAACCAGATATCAACTGAGGGAGATATTAGCAAAGTGTGAGAGGTGTATAGGACACATAATGTGGAAGACACCCGACTGCGTCACAAAACAAGCCCTGACATGGAATAAGTAAAACCAAATGAAAAAGAGAAACAATAAAGAACATATTATATCGAAAATTGAAAGCAGACATGAAAATAATGAACAGCAGTGAGGCAGAACTGGAAACGAAGGCCAGAAAAAGAGTACGTTGGAGAGTGCTGATCGGTGGCTTAAGCTCCGTAAGTGGTAACAGGCATCCGTAAGTAAGCGAATTGGTTCGAATATCAAGTGTAGTTGCGTTTAGAGAGAGCTTCATCGATTTGCCTTTCAGGATGATTGGAGATAGTGAGAAACCGTAATGTGATTGAACAACAGTTGAGTTGATCCTTGAAATGTTCTGCACATCCATCTAGTATACTGGGTTGCGTTTGACTGATACCACAACCCTTCTCCTTCGATAAAAAATAGAAGATGAGGCGGAACAGTTATCTACTGCTACCTATAAGCTCTACCTTTTCCATCACTCTTGCTTCCGCTACCCGCCACTGTTCGCGACCATCATGTAGTTGTTTATGAGCCTACGCTTAAGCTGACTCCACTTTTCGTCATGTTCAGAGCCAGACAGGATGAGCTTGCGAGCATATATCAGTTCGGCAGATGCTACTGAGATAGATGCACGGCTTATCCCTAACCTTGTGGATTACCTTGCTAGCAGATATCACTGCATTTTGCACAGCGTTTTTGATATCGTTCCAAGCTGCCTCGGGGTATGTATCACTTACTTCATAGCTGCCTAACTGTCTCTCTAGTTGTTCCTGATATATTTTCTTAGCTTTGTTATCATTAAGTAGAACTCTTATAGATTTCCTTGCAGCGTCTTTCCTACGTCCAGTAAGCTGCAAACAAATACTCGCTCGCACTAGAGCATGATCTGAAGCTGAAAAATGTGCCACAGAACGAGAGACAGTCCTCTATCGAACCCCTGCATCGATGGTTGATAGCGATGTGATCTAGTTGGGTACAGAGTTGGGACGAATTTCGGAGTCTCAATGTTGAAAGATGTTTTTCCTTGTGCTTAAAGTTATTATTATTTATTAGTAATAGGTAGTTATCTGAGTCTAGCTGCAGCAAGCGGTCACTAATAACCTCCACTTATTTGCAGTCAGTGGGACCGTAGGCAGGTATTACCTAGAGGCATTGTCGATTTGCCCTATATATCCCCTTTCTTTATTCTTTGTGAGCAGGCAACGTCGCTGCGGATTCTGGTTGTCAGAGGGAAACGCCTTACCACAGTCACACCCCTCTGCAGTCAGCAGTACGACTTCGCTGCTTTCAGTCTCATCGTCCTCCAATCGACCTGCCTGGCATGGTAGAATCTACAGGAACATATGCTCCAGCCAATATAGCCTTGCTTGGGTCATCACGATAGGCATGCCCGACCGCCATGTTAAGGTACCAGCTACAGTCGGGTTTATTTGATAAACTTTCAGTTTAAGCAGACAGGTAGAAAAATGTGGTGCGTGAAATAATTGTGCATCAAATCGAAAAGACAATTCGATAGATAATATAAAGCAACAGAACAAAAGAAATATATGAACATGGGGAAACGAATGACAAACAGATAAACACATAAAATAATATAATTAAGATAATTTGTAAGGTGTGAAATTGAAACCTATTCTGAGCCATATCACTTAAAGCCCTTAACAGGTAATTAAAATACTGAGTAACTCGATAGCTATTAAAGTGGAATTCAGTGACTTTATGGAATGATGAAATGATTCAAACTTACCTTTGCCAAACGATCCTTACGACTTTCAATATGGTACACCGAGATTAAAGATGGTTAAATGAGCATTAAAATAGCATATGGTTCTGTTATTGGGAATTCACAACTACACTGAGTGATTCCTTTTTATCTAAACTCTACATGTAACCCCAACATTGGTATTTTGCTAGCGCCAAAGTACATAAAACTTAGTTTAACGACATGCATAACCGAATACTTAGATTTTGATTGTTCCAACAAATTAAACTAAGTGTTCCATTACTGACTATGCTTGCAAATAGAGAAAATGTAGGGTGAGAATTTGGAAACCATGAGATGTTAAATAGCTACATTAAAATTTGCATCCACAATCTAAGATACATTGGTCGCTAATGGGTAATAATTAGAATGCCAAAACTTAAAAAATATTTCCTACCCATTTAGGCGGAGTAACTACAATTAAATGATCTAAACATACATATATACATAAAACAACCTCAAGTGGACACCTTGTCTTGGATTTTCAAAGGTATTATGTAGTTTAAAAGTAACTTTCTTCACGAATGTTGACAAAGGATAACGAGGATTCCAACTGTCTACATAACACCTCCAATGATGTGTTCGACCATTAACTGGTTTAGGCTTTCGTTGTACAGAATGACCGACTTTGAAAACGAATAAAATCTGAAATAAAATGTAATAACGAAATTTAAAAATTTAACCCTGAAAAAAATGACAAGATGAACACTTTAAAAAAAAATGAAAACTACGTATAACATAAGTTTTAGTTGGTTAAGGGATAATTTCTACGGGATATAAAAGCCAAGCCTAACAATAGAATTTTACAGAACATACAATATTTCAAATCTATAAAAAAATTAGTATACATCATGTTTACTTATAAAAAATGCTGCCAAGAGTTATATTACAGCCGTAACGAAAAACGGAATTTCATCTAACTGTTCATATGATACTTCTGTAAAGTGGAATCCCTAATTGCTACTTGCCTTAAACGACTAGATGAATTCTAATGGGTAATTAGACAAGATTCACCGTTTTCATTTTACGGAGAACAAGTCTGAAGTGAAACATAATTATCTGTGAAAAAGCTGGTCCCGTGAGTACTGTTTTCTTTTGATAAGGATTATGTGTAATCCTAAGGACTGCTTCGAAAGCTGTTTATGATCAAACAAGTAAATTGTTCAATTTTCGTGCCTTTAATGTTGGAGTGCAAAAAAGATGTACATTTTTTTATAATCTAAAATAAAGAGTGGAAAAATAAACAAAAACCCAAAACAAATATTATCATTTTGTGAACCAAGAATATAGGTAACAATCACGAACCACAAGACCGATAACTAAATCATGATAAATAATAAATCTATTTGTCATTTTCGGTACAACACTCAGAACCAGGTCACCGTATATTCTGAAATTTGATGAAAAGCGGTGATTTGGATTGAATACCAATAAAATGAATCTATAATCAAAAAGCTTATGAGATGAAAAACTAAAAATAATGTCCCACTCAACTAAAAACAGACATGTCAAACGGGTATCGACAAGACTATCATAAACGCCGTAAAATTCAGCCCACCTGATCAAGTGAGTACAAGCCGTTATCAACACCATGACCATCATTGACGTTTACCCATTTATAGTAGTACGAGAGTTATTTTGCTTCACCATGAAAACCAAACTAACAAACACAAATTTGGAAATTCAGGAAACTTTAACATCTCTCTCTTCTCCCTGACTAACCCTTCTCGCATTGCTTCATTACTCCTCACTGTGAAACGTTATCCCTGGTCTCCTGAAACCCCGTTCTAAACTACATGTTGGAAATTTCAATATCTGGAAATTGTGTCGAATAGGACAACAGGCATCCTTAACTATGACTTTAGAATCTGGAGCCATCGATGTAAGCTGCGTCTCCAAAACGTGCATACAGGACCCGAGTAGCATCATTCATTTGATTTCACCTCATCGAGATAAAGAATCAACTCGGATTACGCTTCATGTGTCTAGAAGCCTTATTGCTACTTCCCATGGCCTCGTTGGTGCATTTAAAGCATTGAGTCCATGGTAGAACAAGCACTTCTGGACTGGATCACTGTAGATAGCCGCCTGTGCACTATCTGACTAAAAGAATAGTACGGACTTGCAAACATACTGAAACTAGCCGTTGGCTGTTCGTCGAATTTACCTACGTTGCCACTTACTGCAGTTCACGCAAGGTAAAAGATGAGATTCACGGAAGCTATTCAAACCTCCTCCAAAACGTTAGGTGCTCTGATATAATAATAGTGGCTGGTGACTTCAATGCTCAAGTAGGTAGACTAGCTGAAAAGGAAAGACACATGGGTGGAACTTATGGTGTCGTGGCTCAAAGATCGCATGATGGCGACTGTCTGCCTCAGCTATGATCCGATAAGGCCTATTGTTAGTAAATACTAATAACTTTACGCACAAGGTAAAACATCTTTCAACATTGAGACTCCGAAATTCGTCCCAACTCTGTACCCAACTAGATCACATCGCTATCAACCATCGATGCAGGGGTTCGATAGAGGACTGTCTCTCGTTCTGTGGCACATTTTTCAGCTTCAGATCATGCTCTAGTGCGAGCGAGTATTTGTTTGCAGCTTACTGGACGTAGGAAAGACGCTGCAAGGAAATCTATAAGAGTTCTACTTAATGATAACAAAGCTAAGAAAATATATCAAGAACAATTAGAGAAACAGTTAGGCAGCTATGTAGTAAGTGATGCATACCCCGAGGCAGCTTGGAACGATATCAAAAACGCTGTGCAAAATGCAGTGATATCTGCTAGCAAGGTAATTCACAAGGTTTAGGGATAAGCCGTGGGATATTGTTTCGATGGGAAGAACACGTTGGCGATCAGTTCAACTGGCATTCAGCCACACTCCGGTTACCCACGATCTCCAGTCAACCTGAAAGGCGAATCGACGGAAGTCCTTCGACTCTTGATGAAGTTGAAAAAGCTACTAGAAATCTGAAGCGACGGAGAGGGCCGCAGGACCTGACAAGCTTCCGATTGGGATTTTTAAGGATGGTGGTCTAGTTTTAACAGTGAGATTGACTGGGATCTTAGGTAGAATCTGTGGACTGTGCATAATCACATCTGACTAGTGTCAATCACTGATAATCCCAGTGTACTGAAAAGGACAAAGGTCTCCTTGTGACAATCACAGAGGAATCAGTTTGACTAATGTGGTGTCTAAAAGTTAGCCTCCAAAATACTTCAACGTTTAACTAGAGCTCGTGAAGTGCAGACTAGAGGAAACCAGTCTGCTTTCCGGCCTATTCGTGAATGTATGGACCAAATATTGACTCTTCGTCATGTTGCGGAACACAGACACTCGTTCAAAGTCCCACAATAATAGTATTTCTCGACGTTAAAGCGACATTCGACTTTGTTGATTGTGAGGTTCTGTGGCAGTGTTTGTGATTAAAAGGTGTTCCAGAGAAATACCTTAATCCTAAACGGGCTCTCTACTCGAACACTACTGGTCAATTGAGAGGTTACAGTGAACTGTCATCGGGATTCATTGCATCAAGTGAACGTCAAGGATGTCCACTTTGACCATGCTTTTTTAACTTTATCGAATGGCACTAGCCTATGAAGTGAAAGAGTTATAGTAATTCTTTCATGACTATCATAGAGGAATTCCGCTTTTTGTAAAATCTTATAGGCAATCGTAGATACATGATTGTAGGCCTTCCTCTGATTGTCATACAGTAACTTGTACCCCACTTCGTATTTCTGTTAGGGTTTGAAGTAAATAATGTTTCTTTCGACCGGTGCGAAAAGTTGTGTAATCTAACCTAATAAAAAGTACTCATGGTGATGATTTATTGACACATCGTAGTCACTAGATGACATTAACATTCTTAAAACCAAAACACTAAATGTCTGACTGAACTATTATAGTTAATGAACTAAATTGTTGTAAAAGAGGCCCAACAACGTAGTGTGATTAGATATTCTATTTCGTCTTTTTAACCGATGATAATAGTTACGCAGCTGATCTGTCGCTTGGCGTTATTTGTAGGGTTCGGTTTATGATTATTATGCAAGTACAACTGTTTGAGGCTGGCCGCACTCAGTCTGTTTTTGGAAATTTTTAATGTGTTACCTATACTCTTCAAAAGACCCTACAGCCGGAGACGGTTGTGAAATTATGATCGAACGTTTCTAACCCTTTCCTTCATTCCTTGTGAGAAGGCAGCATCGCTGCAGATGCTGGCTGTCCGAGGGAAACACCTTAGTAATGTCAATCCGCTTTACAAGCAGCAGTACAACTTCGCCCAAGACATTCAGTAACTGCTTTTAGTCTTACCGTTCTCCATTCGCCCTGTCTGTCAAAGTAGGATCAAAATGGACGTATTTTAGCTAATACATCTCGGTTGGGTCATCACAATATGCAAACCCGACCAACATGTCAAGGAAACAGCTACAGTTGGGAATCCTTATGCACTGTTTTAAAAAAAGTCTAAGAAATCAATCAATCTAAAAGGAATAAATTGTTTTCATAGATTGTAGTGAATTTAAATTACTTTACTGACTTATATATATTCATATTTACAACAAAATCGCGACAAATTTAGTCTTAATTTTAACACCGGCAGTCCTCTATCAAACCACTCCATCGGTGGCTGATGGCGATATGATCTACTTGCGTCCAACGTTGAGACTACTTCGGGGGTCGCCAGGTCAAAAGATGTTTTTCCTTATGCTTAAAATTAGTGTTTGCTAGAAATAGGCGGTTATCTGAGCATAGTTGCAACAGACGGTCGCCATTGTTCTTTAAGCCACGAGACCATAACATCCACCTAGGTGTCTTTCATTTTCACTCAGTCTACCTACTTGAGCATTAAAGTCACCAGCCATTATTACTATATCAGAACGCCTAGCTTTTTGGAGGAGGTCCGAAAGCTTTGTGTAAAACTCATCTTTAACCTCGTCTGAACTGCAGTCAGTGGGAGCATAGGCAGATATGACGAAGAGGCAACGGCGTGTGTCCCTATCCTTTCGAATCCTTACTGTTCCGTTTAGTCGGACGGCGCACAAGCGACTATCTACTGGGATCCAGTCAAGGAGAGCTTGTTCTGCCCTACGACTCAATGCTATACCTACAACAGCGAGGCCCCTGGAAGCAGCATCAGGGCTACCGGATACACGAAGGGTAAATCGAGTTGCTTCTTTATCTTGACATGGTGAGGTCAAGTAAATGATGCTACTCGGATCCTGTATGAGCGTTTCCGAGACGCAGCATTCATCGATGGCACGACATTCTAAAGTCTTAGCTAAGGAAGCTTGTTGTCCTATTCGACACAATTTCCAGATATTGAAATTTCCAACATGTAGTTTAGAACGGGGTTTAAGGAGACCAGGAACGACGTTTCGCGAACTCGCATCGTTTGCATTAGCTTTGCACTGTGATAAATGAATGTGAGAAGAGTTAGTCGTGGAGATAAGAGAGGTGTGTGTGGGTGTAGGAAGGATTTGGTTTCGAACAATTTGGTCTCTCGTGCTGTTACGGGTATGAGGGCGGTTGTCACTTCCCGGCTGCCCACACCGTGGAAGGTTGTTTCTTGAGGTACCTGAAAAGGAAGATAGATTAGTGTTGGTCTTGGCGACCTGGGAGCGTGACCGCAGAGTCCAGCGGACAACTGCTTGAGTCCGGTCACGCACGGCCTTTTGATGAAAGGTTTTTTAGTATTAGCTCCGCTCTTGAAAGCCCATAGTGAGCACCCTTACCGACGGAGACGGATATCCGTGAGGTAGGGGAGGTGTGACAATTTTAGGGTCGACCTTTTCTAACCCTTCCTTCCTTGTGAGAAGGCAGCATCGGTGCAGATGCTGGTTGTCCGAGGGAAACACCTTACTGCTGTCACACCCCTCTGCAGTCAGTCGGCAGTACGACTTCGCCCTCAGACCTTGGGTAGTTGCTTTTAGTCTGATCGTTCTCCAATCGACCAGCCTGGCATGGTAGGACCTGCAGGAACAAATGTTCCAGACAGTATAGCTCGGTTGGGTCATCACGATAGGCAAGCCCGACCACCACGTCAAGGTAGCAGCTTCGGTAGGTCACGGTTTTACTCTTGTGATTCAAGCATGAAGTGAGTTTAGTTTTATTTTGCATTATAACACCTAAATATTTTGACCAAACTTGTTTAGTGACAATTAGTATATGGAAAATCTGTCATATTTCATAAGGTTTAAAATAAATTTTTGAAACATCCACATACCACCAAGCAATGTGACGGAATGAAATGTAAATAAATAATGACGAAAAATGTGCAAATCATAAATTTATTATCATCATAGTCAAAAAACTGCAATCAATCTTAATCTAATTGAGTTAGATAGATCTCTTACTTTCATAGACAACACAAAAAGTGATCATGCTGAAAAACGACAGAAATGAATGGAGATTATGGTCTAAAACAGCTCGGAAAATTTCACCAGGCTTACTTTTATGATTATTTGAAATGAAACTGGATACTAACAAAATAACTATGAGAAGAACGAATAATTTAAGGACTTTAAATTTAAATATGAGAAACCTAGTAAGTTTATATTTTGCTCAACTTAGTGTTTAGCAAGGCTGTTTTGGTAGAAAATGAGAGGCTTAGAACCCAGTCAAGATCGAACAAAAACTAATACATGTTCGCGTTTCAAAACAAGCAGTAGAAATCTGTAACCTTATAACATTGGAGGTCCTGAGTTTGAACCGTGCTTTATTTCGTTTTCGGTCCCGAACAGTATTATTAGCTCACATCTCTGGTTCAGTATCAATTATATAAACTTTAGTTTGGTCAAATAAGGGCTTATGAAACGCCGTAAATAAAGTTAGTTCATATTAAAATAACACAGAAGAATCAAGTGAATGGAAGTTAGAAAGTTTAGATAAACACCCAGAACAGATCCACAATTTATAAAAATTTAATAGAAGGAAACTAATTGCTTGATATGATCGATTCTACACCACAAGAGAGTGTGGTTAAAATGCTTCCCTTTGCCTTGTAAAGAAGACCATCTGGGCTTTATTACCGAAGTAAGAGGATAGTGGTTCAGATATGCGACTTGTATGCTGAAGTTTAATTAACCACTACCAAGGAAATCAGTCACCACAGTTCCATATTACTGATATCGACAGGACTATCGACAGACACTGACAACGTATTTAACATTTATTTCGATGTTAGTACGGATATGTGAAGCAACACTTCAAATTTTTTATATCTTGATGTGGATTTAGAGCTATTTCTAATACCGACTTAAACAATAATCTACAAATAGGTTGGGACAACTGGGACGACACTTGAATTGTCCAGAAGCCAAATCGAACTCCACTCATGCATGGAGTGCGAATCGCAAAAACTAAGAACTAAATAGTCTTGGCTACTTAATGACTTGTTTGCAAGAAGATTGGACGAAAACAAAATAGACTCTTCGTCTGAGTAGGAAACTTCAATCTGAGAACTCGTCAACATATCTCCAATATCTTTTCACGAGCTAGTACAAAACAAATGGGTCTCTTTGCTGTCGACTTTTTTTGTTTTTGTTTCAGGTATTCGGCAGTTTCTGATGGATGTTAGTCTATCCGAACGACTGCACTAGTTCTAGTCGGTTAACAGTTCCTTACTAACTTGTATGTTCGGTGATTTGAGTGAGTGCTTTTGTCGCTGGGTAGTCGCGTTTCCGAATACCAACAGCTATCATATTATCAGGTCGGAGATCAGTTAGCTCCAATATGGAGAAAACTCTAATGCTAATGAGATCTCAGAACCAAGTAAATAAATTGATAAGTTAATTAATTGGAGGCAAATATTGTGAGAGGACAGAAGTGTAAAGTTAGCGATATGAGGAAATGGCAACGGTGACAACTAGCGAGTTTTGAGATATGCGTTTGTCACAGCTAGTGAAAATCGGAGAAAATAATCAATTTATAAGTACGAGTTTATCAAGTCTCTTCCTGCAGCTATCCACCGTGGGGTTTGTCGTCAACCCGACTGGAAGAGTATCCCATGTTACAAAAACTCTCAATGAGAGGAAGTGTACACGAACCTGGGCGCACGCCCTTTGATGTAGAATTTCTCCAGGATTACCTCAAGAGGCGTGGTAGTGATGCTTCAGTAAGATGCTCACATTGGGATGACGCAGCGTACCTAATAAGTTGTACGCCTTTATCAGATTACCTCTTATTCTCCTATAACTCATGGTAAATGATCCCAGGTGCCACAGCATATTTTCTGACGGTTTTTTCTCTAATCCTATCACTTACCAAATCGCTCGTCTCAGCACATGATCCAGATTTATAACCCATATATTGAGACGGATGCAACTACGTTAAATAATACACCCATGAAGTTTCCAAACGCTACGCAGTCGTCACGTCTGACTCAAATTTGGAGACTTAAGCTTGACTAGTACATTTGTGCGATAATTTGCAAATTTATAAGATCAAAATTTAATATTGCAGAATTTGATACGTCAGTTACAGACTTCAAAAAATGTTACCACTTAAAACTCTAGTGATACACCTTAGATTGCTAGAATTACAGAATACTACCAATCGCCACAAAAAACAAACTTCAGAGATTACCGAAAAGAAACACTCACATGACAATTCATTCTTGTACCGTAATCACTCGAAACATACGCTTCAATATCCAATGTCTTTTTCACGAGCTAGTGTAAACCAATTTGATTTCTTCGCGCTCGATTCTTGTTCTTTCGATACGGTTCCAGGTGTTCGGTAATGTCAAATGGATGGAGGTTTAGCCAATCGACTGTCTAATTCTAGTCAGTTGGCAGTTGGTTGTGAATTTGTATGTCTCGGGATTTGAATGAAAACGTTATATTCAGGGCGGTAGTGTTTCTGGATATCAGCAGCTATCACATTACCAGACCGGCAATCAGTCAGTTGCAATACGGAGAGTAATAAGGATAATAAGGATAAAATTCTAATGATAATATGAATAAAATTTCAGAACTGAGTAATATATAGATGAATTTAGTTTGTTAATTGGTAGTGAGGATTGTGAGAGAGGACCGTAGTGTAAGCAAGGGGGAGGGAAAAGAGATAAGAGGCGAGATAGATTAAGTAAGTGATCTGAGGAGATGGCAATGGTAACAACTAGCAGGTCTCAAGATATGCATCATGAACAGCTTGTCCAAGAGGGAGATGATAGTCCGTATGTGAGTACGTGATTATCAAGTCTCTTCTTAAAGCAGTCCACTGAGGGGGCTGTGGTCACCTCGGCTGGGAGAGCATTCCAAGTTGCGACGACTCGCAATGAGAAAAAGTGTACACGAATCTGAGTATTCGCTCTTTGATGTGCAATCTTTCGAGGATTGCCTCAAGGGGAGTGGTGGTGATGCATCGGTAAGTTGCTCACGTTGGGATGGTTTGATGTGCTTAATACGTTGTACGCCATAATCAGATCACCTCTGATTCTCCTGTAGCTAAGGAGGAATAGCCCGAAATGCTGGAGTCCATTTTCGTAAGGTTTGTTCTTCAACCCTACCATCCATTTGGTTGCACTCAATCCAAGAGAATCATGTCTTTTTTAAGCAGAGGGGGTACGACGACATTGTGAACCACCAGATGTGGGAGCGCGTATGTCTTAAATAATGTTAGGAATAATTGTGGGGTGATAGCACCAAGTTGTCTTCGCATAAGGTGAAGAGTCCCATTTGGCTTGGCTGCGTCCCCTATATAGTTCGGGCTTGTGTGAAGGCTTTCAGTGGTTATTGAACCGAGATCGCGCTCTGAGGAGACATTAGGGAGCAGACTTCCATTGAGGATTTAGGTCGTTTGCGTCATATGAAGCAGGAGATGCATGACATAGAACTTCGGTTGGTTGAGTTTTAAACCGTTTTTCACTGCCCATTCCTCAATAGATGTACGGTCCTTTGAAGCTCAGTCGAATCCTCTTCGCTTCTAATGGACCTATTGATCTTCGCAACGTCTGTGTAGATCAATACCGGTGGGCTAACTGTGCCTAACAGGTTGTTAATAGACATCAGGAAGGGAAGTGGACCTAAGATGATCCCCTGTAAAACACCCAATGTGGATACCTGCCACCTCGCGTGCACTCTATTTACCTTGATGCGAAACTTTCTATTCTGAAGGTAGTTTTTGAGCCAAGATAGGAGTGGGTCGGTGAAGCCTATTTCTACAACCTTTTCGATTAAGCGGGCGTGTGATACTGTGTCAAAGGCTTTTGCAAAGTCGAGAAATATTACGTGTACCGGTTTTTTACAGTCCAAACAGGATGTCCAGATGTTCCATGCAATGTGAAGATTAGATGCACACTACCTGCCTTTCCGAAACCCGTGTTGAGCTTCATGGAGTATTTTATTCTTATCCATGTATTCCCTTAATTTTTTCGCCCACTAGTCCTTCCATAACCTTTGATAGCATTGGTAGTATTGCGACTGATGTGTACCAGGCTTGGTCCTTTCTATCTCCTCCTTTGAAGATTGGAGAGAGAGTGGCGTGTTTCCATTCAGCTTGGGATTCGTTTGACTCCAGTGCATGCCTGAAGAAGTCACATATCAATGAACAGAGGACTTTTGCACATTGTTGCAAGACAATGGGGCGGATTTCGTCACATTCTGGTGACTTGCGTGAGCGCTTACGATTTTGAAATTTCTACCCCAGAGATACAAATTAGCGTTTTCTGGTCAGAAGGTCTTCAACCTGTGATGCGTCTTTCGAATAAGTCCTTTAAGCTGTTTGTAACACTTTTGAGCTAGTCAACTGAAGGTGATCAGATCAGAAATTAAGGTAACAAGTGCTAAGAGATGCGATACGTTCGAAATAGTGTCTATATTCTGCAACATGACGAAGAGTCAATATTTGGTCCATGCATTCACGAATAGGCCGGAAAGCAGACTGGTTTCCTCTAGTCTGCACTTCACGAGCTCTAGTTAAACGTTGAAGTATTTTGGAGGCTAACTTTTAGACACCACATTAGTCAAACTGATTCCTCTGTGATTGTCACAAGGAGACCTTTGTCCTTTTCAGTACACTGGGACTATCAGTGATTGACACTAGTCAGATGTGATTATGCACAGATTGAAATAGTTTCGCTAACAGATTGATTGCTAGTGCCAGTTTCCTTGATAAGACGGAACAGTTATCTACTGCTACCTATAAGCTCTTCCTTTTCCATCACTCTTGCTTCAGCTACCCACCGCTGTTCGCGACCATCATGTAGTTGTTTATGAGCCTACGCTTAAGCTGACTTCACTTTTCGTCATGTTCAGATCCAGACAGGATGAGCTTGCGAGCATATATCAGTTCGGCAGATTCTACTGAGATAGATGCACGGCTTATCCCTAACCTTGTGGATTACCTTGCTAGCAGATATCACTGCATTTTGCACAGCGTTTTTGATATCGTTCCAAGCTGCCTCGGGGTATGTATCACTTACTTCATAGCTGCCTAACTGTTTCTCTAATTGTTCTTGATATATTTTCTTAGCTTTGTTATCATTAAGTAGAACTCTTATAGATTTCCTTGCAGCGTCTTTCCTACGTCCAGTAAGCTGCAAACAAATACTCGCTCGCACTAGAGCATGATCTGAAGCTGAAAAATGTGCCACAGAACGAGAGACAGTCCTCTATCGAACCCCTGCATCGATGGTTGATATCGATGTGATCTAGTTGGGTACAGAGTTGGGACGAATTTCGGAGTCTCAATGTTGAAAGATGTTTTTCCTTGTGCTTAAAGTTATTATTATTTATTAGTAATAGGTAGTTATCTGAGTCTAGCTGCAGCAAGCGGTCACTAATAACCTCCACTTATTTGCAGTCAGTGGGACCGTAGGCAGGTATTACCTAGAGGCATTGTCGATTTGCCCTATATATCCCCTTTCTTTATTCTTTGTGAGCAGGCAACGTCGCTGCGGATTCTGGTTGTCCGAGGGAAACGCCTTACCACAGTCACATCCCTCTGCAGTCAGCAGTACGACTTCGCTGCTTTCAGTCTCATCGTCCTCCAATCGACCTGCCTGGCATGGTAGAATCTACAGGAACATATGCTCCAGCCAATATAGCCTTGCTTGGGTCATCACGATAGGCATGCCCGACCGCCATGTTACGGTAGCAACAAATTGTTGTTGATAGCTACTCTATGTGTACCTGTAAGTCTAAATGTAGTTTTGTATTCCTTGGTAACCCACTCGTCAATCACTTTTGTTCAGTTTTATTAATTCATTAGCACACACTGTTACTAGTTTTGTTGATGTTTCTTTTCAGTATTTTTATTACGGAACTGATTAGTCTGACTAGTCTACACTATGATGGATATTGGATCGATAGTGTTAAGTAATTGGCAGTTAATTCTGCTCCGTTGCTCTCTTTTTTTCTGACACTGAATATTGTGTTCAGAAAGGTGGCGATGTATCTTGTAATTAGTCTCAAGATTTTCACATGTATTTCATCCGATCCTGTTGAGTTCTCGACTTCTGAGTTGCTTGGTGCCCCCAGTCCATCGTGCTGATCAGAGCCCAGAGTGAGTAACCAATATAGTAGTATTGCATTCAGGGTAGGTCCTACGTCTTACAGAGGTGTCTGTGTGAAACGCTTTTCCGCGATAGTCATAACTGGAGTAAAATAGCAATATCACCAACTTCTAGACCAACCAAAAGGTCGAAATATCTAAATCCTATGCTTCGTGAACCTAGTAACGAAAGAGTCATACCTTCACATTACGAACCCTGAATCTCTTATTAAAAAACTTCTCCTTCTTTAGCCAATACTGTGTATGACAACCCTTCTATCTCCGTTTGATGTACCGACGGTGAAACTCGTAGATATAAAAAGTACTGTACCGACATATACTGAAATATCTACACAGTGTAAAGCTCAGGTAATCTTGTGAGACCTAAATCTAAAATTTCACAAACCAAGGTGCCAAATGATTACCCGATACCGATCATAACGTTAATCACCATAACAGCGATATCCGACAGTTACGATACTCACTTGCCCAAATAACGATAAGCCTAACCAGTTAGCAACCCTAAAGCACATATGGGCCTAACATAATAATAGAAACTTCGAGCAACTAACTAAAGCTGAATACATCCTACAGTTTACAGCTGAGGAAGTTACGAAATAACAGTCTTCCTATAAGGCGACTGCATATCCCTGTCTTCAAGCATTTAGTAGGCTAAATTTTAGTTATTAAGTCATCCACCTAAAAAATATCTGTATCTGTTCGAATACAGCTGCTATTACGAAACCAGACAGTTTAACCATTTGAGCAAGGAAATTAGCTCATCGATCCAGTAAAATGACATAAAGGTGAATCCAGGTCTGACTCCTCGTCAACGTCGTATAAAACAGCAAAAGGGGACAAGATTGCATGGCTATACCACAGCAGATAATCAATCAAAGAAAACTCCCAATGCCATAACGAAAGATAAAATGCGTAGGTCAAGGACAAGAAGTGAGTGCGCGTTTTATAAATCACCCTGTAGATCTTGGTGAGTTGATGGATTCTAATTCTTTAAGTAAGCTACGATTTCCGATTGCAAGCTACAAACCTAGCACTATTAGTATACATAACCCAGGCTGTTCAAAATAATGTATCAGGAATATGTACTACAAAACAACACACCAGTAGCTGAAATTATTCAGTTGAATACTAGTTTCTACAAATTGCACCTGAGGACAGGAATTAAGCTTAATTTATCTCACGGAATATATCTGGGACACCAAAACACCCTCCAAACTTTAAAAGGAAAAGTGAACAGACTAAATATCGGGGCTCAAATAAAAAAATAGGTAGGATTGAAACCAGCTTACCTGCGAATCTCCCAGCTCAAATAATTTCACATCATTCACCCTACACAATCTCAAACAGGCAGCGTTCTTGCCCTTCCCCCGGGCTAACAACCCTCTTGGAAACTTCAGTAACTTATTTATGTTCCCTTTTAGCCTGTGTCCCCATCAGAATGAGCAGTCAGACAACAGTTCCCTGAATTTAAGCCCATATCATAGCCATGTAGGTCATAGTTTGAGATAATATCAATTAGTTTAGCTTAACGTGACATTTGAATTATGTACATCATAACAATGCTCTTCCAATCTGTAATAAAAGGACAGATTTAGTCATGTTTGCTACTCCTTATCACCCATCACTTGTGATGATATCTTAGGCATGAACAGCCAGTAATATTTCTGATTTATGTATATCTCGTGCTTTTTTAACAAACGAATACTCACTAGTTGAATCAAAGCTGACCCCAAAACCTTCCACTGAAATCATCAACGTAGACTCCAGTGCACAGAACATTTCTAAGGCGATTAGTATAATCAAACATTCTTGCTTTGAAGGACCAGATGGTATCCTAGCCAGCATACTGTAAAATGGTAGCTGTTACGTCCACGTTTTTGCTCCTTCCTACTTAGAAGTACGGTGTGTCGATCTATTTGCGATTCACGAACCCAAATCTATAACAAAACGAAACTCCAATGTAGGTACCAAAGTTTATTCTTAATTCACAATAATCGACCAAAATGTCGTTCGTTTAATGCAAATAGACGACCGATGTCGTTCTAACAACAATAATTATAATAATTGCAATTACCTCCAATTTTGAAGGTTCCTGAAGCAAAAAACTGCAAACGAACATACCAAGACAAACAGGAGTCCAAAATGGCCGAAAATAATAATTCAAACAAGTTCATAAGTTAAGTAAAACAAATATACCCAAAAAACACAGTGAAATTAATGATATTGATATAAAGGTTTTAATCAGCCAAATGTCTTCATTTCTCCCGTAACACTCCCGACCAATGAACCTTGGTTCTTTTCATCGACAAAAATAGGTAACAAAAATCGAAGTATGTGCATCAAAAGCAATCAACAACAAACAATCGATGTAGATTGTACACCTACCCGCAAAATCCCTCTGTGCAAAACAAGCCCTTTCTAATACTGCAATTTAGGGTTCACTCTCATCCCCTAATCCACACCGGAAGAACGAGCATGACTTACAGCAGTACGCCTACCCGCCCCCCAACATGGATATGACCTATCAAACTAACTATGTACTTGTACTTTATCATCAGGTCCTTGATTCCCCTATCTATCGTAGCATGACCTAACGGTAGTATAAACCTTATCCAATAAACCCATATGAACATGTTCAACACGTCGTAAAGCTGGTCATATCCTATCCGGGATCTACATTCCATATCATGGGTATGAGTCGTCAATCCACCACCACTTGCTCCGATCGGCAGATACAATGAAGTTCGTGATGCTGACTTATCAACAGAAGTTCTTGACCCATAGATAATATGCAAGGGTGGGATCTCCAATTTTGATATTTCCTCGTCTCCCGAAGACTTTAAGTGCCATAACATGGGACCAATATCTAACTCTCCATCTCCTGATACAGAGGAGGTTTGATCAGCATTCGTCATCGTCAGCAACTCATTTGTCACATCAGTGACATCCAGATTATTATCATCGTCAACATGATTCCGTTCTGTCAGACACATCACGTTGTTTCTGTCTCCACTAGCATCCGTAGAGTGAAACTCTTCCATTGTTGTATAACTCATCTCTCTACATGAAAGACCAGCATAAGTAACACAATTCGAAAACGATGAACTCACTTGTTGTTCTTCATGTTCCGTTTCAGAGACACACGACATATGCACGTCAATAGCATCGTTATCATGCAACACCGTAGACTGGCTGTTACCATCAGACGCTTCCTTCTCATCATCACTTGACTGACAGTCAACCGGAGTAGGAACACTTACAGTTACGCAACCTTGTGTATCCTCAATCAACTTAACATTCGCGACAAGGTCCGATGACGTCAAAACACTAGAAGGCTCATTCGATGAAGTTAATCGACTAGTCACTATAGGTGGACTGCTCACACTTTCTGTCTCCTTACTATCGCTGTCACTACTAAGATTCTGATGACTACTATTTCCATTGCTAGTCATAGCATCCGAAAGAGAGCGAAGTTTACGCTCCTTATAATAGTGGCATCATGTCGTTTCTTATGCTTCTTAGCTTGAGCAGCAGTATGTGAGCGTAACGTACGATCATTTCGACGACGATGAGTGTCTTTCAACTTCCATGGATCACTATTACTCGCAGGAGTATCATCAATGCTATTATCATCAGTAGCCGCATCCGTACTAGTAGCAGTCATCTTCCCATGACATACAGTCGACTCATGTGCAGTGTCCAACTCTACTCGATCAACGTTGCTTTCCTTACTAGGAATGCTCTTAACCTCATCTATCTTATCACTGTTGGTAGTGCTCATCCCGGTACTTGTAGTACAAGTCAATGATGGGGGAGTGCGACAGGTGGACGATTCCATGCTCGATTCCTCATGCTGCATATTCAAAACAACAGCATGTCCATTAAACCTAGATGACTCCTCATCGCACCTAGGGTATCGAATGTTAGCCCCCTCAGTAGTGCCATCACTGTCACTAACGCTATTACCACCGACGCCTACATTCTCCATGCTCAAACATCCAGTTTCGTCTTGATCCGAAGTACTCAAAGAAGCTACATTAGTAATAGCAACCGAAGAAACAGCACTACCTATAGTGATTTCACTCTCGTTAGCATCATGTTTATTATTCACATCAAGCATAGTATTCCAAAATAATCCATATGTGCGTTCCGTAGGAAGTCTCTCAAAGTCAATCTCTTTTACGGCTTCTGCTCTCTCTTCTGGATGAATTGATTCGAGAACCTGTAAACAGTTACTTATCCACTTGGTAAGTCTGAACCCACCTTTTCTGAGGAGTAAAGCAACGGCTTTTGCCAGCTCGATTGCATCCTGCACATTATCAATTGAAGTTAAATAGTCGTCGACATAAAAACTCTTATCTACAACTTCCTGGACATCTTTATTCAATTCCTTTACGAATAGATCTACCGTCTTCCTAAGAGCGAAATTAGCGGCTAATGCTACCTTGCATAATCTGAATCGTAGAAGTATACCAATTAAACTATTTACAATATTTGGTCCCCTCAAAAGCTGATGGTTAAGAGAAAAACCTTGAAAGACAGCTGCACAATCAAAAACAATTCTTAATTTTCCAGGCTTTTTAGGGTTGATAACAGGATTGTAGAATCTTTTTTGAATGTTTTGTTTTTTGGAAAATCCCTTCATGTTTATATATTATTGTTATGACATGACTGACTCTTTCTGTTGACATTTTGGTATTTTATTTGATTCCATTTTGAGATTTTATCATTGTATATTGTTATTATTTCTATACTTTGTACTTATATTGAAGTTTTTATATTTGCTTCCGAACTGTACACATGTTGTTTAAATTTGATATATAATATGGCTATAGCCACATTTTTGGATTTGATATCGTCGCAGTATACTAGCTTCACCTAATCTTTTGAACTCGGATACTCATCAGAGTAATTTCGACTTGGAAGACGTAATAATTGTCAGGTAAATGTTTGTATTTCCATTTCTTTTATATAAATAGACCACTTTCTCCTAGAATTATTGTGTTTTGATGTTCGACTAAGGGAAGGTGCGTTCGACATACGTCTATTGGAATCGAATTGAACTGCTATGATAGAAAATTCAACTACAAGGATGATGAGGAATATACCAACAAACAGCATCTCGGTCGAATTCCTCCTTACTAGCTTCAATGATGTAGCCGTTACTTAAATGTTTATTCATTACAAGTTGATATTTCTCCAAAAGACTATTATCCTTCATAAACCTCTCCCTTAAACACACTAGTCTACGTTCAGCTAGTTCCAAATGATTCGATAGCCCTGGCTTATCATACTTCCAGGGTAGACCAACTTGGAAAAGGCCACCCTCCAGTCTAAAGGAACTATTAACTATTTCTAGAGCTGTTTTATCTTCGACAGAATATCCATTACGAAACCCATCTGCATCCTGGAACTCATGATTATACAATCTTTCTATATCTCTTAAAATATCATTAGTAGAACAATGACACCACCGAATCTCGATGCATCTTTAGGACCTAAAGTCATCCAACCGAGATGAGTACGCACACCAAACGGATGCTTCCTGTCTCCCAGGCGTTGTTCAAGGACCCAATGTGCATCTGGAGCATCACACCCAATCAATATTCCTACAAGATTACTTTGCGACCTCGGTAGGGTTATGTCCTTTAAATGTTTCCACTTTCTCAGCTGGAGTTCGGTTAAAGGTTCTGCATAATCGATCGGAAGTTTCTTGGTCGTATAGGCCTTGCTAATCTTTATAGAACCCCGTTCATCTAATGAAAATACCTCTAAATTTACTTCCAGACATTCACAAGTAGAAGTTCCATTTACAGTCGTCAGCTTTATTGAAGTCTCCTTACGTTTGAGACCTAACCGATTAATTAATTCTTCGCATACAATAGAGGTATCTGAACCACTATCTAGAAGGGCGTATGTTTCCAGACATCTTTTGGGGCCATATAGTCTTACCGGAATGATACCCAAACAAACCTTTGAGAATTTCCAATCCTCAGCAAAGTTCACCACATTATTAATAGACACATGGGGTTTCACCTCCACCTTGACATTATTGTTGTCCACAATGATGTTCCGACTATTCACAGTTAACGAAGAGTTGCGAGATAGTTGGCATGCAGGCTTTAAAACTAAGCTACCACTGCTGCCAATTACATCAACACTATCAATGTTGCTATGACTACTTGGACTAGTATACAACCGTCCATCCGTTGACTGTAAACAAACATCAGCAGGACGCGCTAAGCTGCTATTATCTTCCGCTTCAATATCATGATGCTCCATAGAACTAGATACAGTAGCCCGCAGACATCCTGATTGCTCAGCAACATGAAGTGCTGAGTCACTATTTACGCTTGTTGTCCTAGGATCAACTCTAGGTCGTGTTAAATAATTTACCCTACGTGAAGGGTTCCGAACATAAGCTTTATTCCATACAGTCAAACCTGTCTCGTCCTTATTCATCTTCACAGTACTCATCAACCTCTGTTTGCTCGAATCCAAATTACCATTCCTTGCATTTCGAGCAGTTAAGAAGCTTCTACCATCACATACCTCGGATCCGTCTTGATGCCTAACCTTTCTGCCATTTTCCTTCTCTACCATCCTCAAAAAAGCCATCTTATCTGCTACAGGTATCGACTTCTCACTAGGATACACATCAAGGGATTTTAGACCGTCAGGGTTACATGCTCGGTCTTCAGGAGGATATACCTTTCTAATACAGTTAACGACTCCCTTACGTTCAGGGTGTGAGGTAGGTACAAACACATTTGAAGAATTCCCCTGTCTCGCACGCAGATGACTAGTCGCTTCCATAACGTTTTCCATGACCTTACATTCTAATTCGGCCATATCAACCTCCTCTTGAAGATCTTACATTTTAAGCTGCCTTTCTAACTCAAGTCTCCTCTCCAAATTCTTCTTTTTTAGTAATGCCTTAACTAACCTCAATCTAGAAGTACTAAACTGAGCTGAGGACTTACTATTAACACTAATATCATCACGTTTATCATCATTAAAATCAGACATACCACAAACAGCTTTAGAAATTTTACCATCCATTTCGTCATTTTCCTTCGGCTTTTTGATTCTGGTTCCTATTGTATGCTTTTGTTCGAAATCGATTACCAAGCAAATGTGAATAATCCAAACGAATACGACCAATAATACCAAAAACTGAAGAACTTTGGACCCAAATTGTCCAAACATATCCAGTATATAACCAAAGAATAAAACTGAAGAACTTTTTGATACGTCCAAGTTTTTGCTCCTTCCTACTTAGAAGTACGGTGTGTTGATCTATTTGCAATTCACGAACCCAAATCTAAAACAAAACGAAACTCCAAAGTTGTAGAATCCTTTTTGAATGTTTTGTTTTTTGGAAAATCCCTCCATGTTTACATATTTTTGCTATGACATGACGGACTTTTTCTTTTGACATTTTTGGTATTTTATTTGATTCCAATTTGAGATTTTATCACTGTATATTTTTATTCTTTCTATATTTTGTACTTATATTGAAGTTTTTGTGTTTGCTTCTGAACTTTACATATGTTGTTTAAATTTGATATAATATGGCTACCGCCACATTTTTGGACTGATGCAGTGGCCGCTGGACTTAGCGTCACTAATTTGTTACTGTGTCTGATACTCTGCGGAGTATCTGAACCCTGGAAGAAGCACTATTTCCAGAAGCTTTCTCCTAGAATTTTGTCCTTTTTGAATTGGTTGGGACCCGGAACTGGGAAAAGCGTACAGGAGTGCCTCTATTGGAACCCATTGGATCGGCCACTGTAGAAATATAATTACAGTCTGGAAATATTTCTATCAACGATTATATCCTGGAAATAATTCTATAAACGATTATGTTTTGAAATTACCTATTACCCTTTGATAAATCGAGCAATTACCGTTGGATTATTAAGAATTATAAAGAAACATTTGGAATTTTAATCGTTTATCACACTAGACTTTATTGAAGGAAGAAATTTGGATTATTTATCATATTCCGGAACTGAACTGTGGAATTACTATATTTTGTATTTGTTACCTTTCTTATTGAACTTCATTTATGATGTCAAGCAGAAAAAAATCACACATGAGGAGGGTGGAAGAGCTCGACGGATCGGAGAGCTCTAGGCAAGTCGTTAATGATGAATTTTTTATGGGTAACCCACATGTTATGTCTGATACTTATTATTGTAAGTCACCGTTGACAGGCATTAAAGAACCAGGATTAAGTGAGAGTTCTAAGGTACCAGAGACCGATCAGATACGTAAGACATCGATAGAGGGTTTAGAACTACCTAAGGTCGAACTTTCATATTTTGATGGAAAGTCTCGCGACTACTTTAGGTTCATGCGCCAAATCGAAACGTTTATAGAACCCCGAATAAAAGATGACCAAGTTCGTTTATTGTATTTAATTCATTATTGTAAGGGAAAAGCAAAAAATGCGATTGAAGGCTGTATTATTATGGATCGACAAGCAGGATATAAGAGAGCTAAGGCCATTTTAAAACAGCTCTTTGGACAGTCGCATGTAATAGCCCGGGAAACCTAAGAGGACTTATTTAGAACTGGGAATGTAGAATTTAATGATCCTGAATTATTGACGAATTTGGCTATTAAAATGCAGAATGCTGCTTTAACCTTAGAACAGCTAAATTGCACAACGGAACTTAATTCCATGGTTACTTTAGAACGAATAGTCAGGCTCTTACCTCGTCGAATGCAAGCCCAGTGTGCAGAGCTAGTAATCAAGTGGGACGAAGAGGAGAGAGAGCCTAATTTCAATGAATTGACGGAATTCATTATGTCTCGTGCTAGGATAGCTAGTAGTAGGTTTGGAAGATTAGCTTATCAGGTTAAAACAGGAAATAATACGGAAGCTACTAGTGGTCTGCGTGCGAGACATGAGGATTTTTCGTTTCTACCTAAAGCACGCTCGGAAGATAAAAGAGTTGTCAATTATATTACGAAAGCATACGCTGATGAAGGACGAGTATGTGACCGTAACGATGTAAAACCTCTTGATGCGTATCCTAGTGAGAAGCCGGTTGGTGTAACAGATGAGATGGCTTTTCTAAGTATAGAAAAGAAAGAAAAAGGTGAAAAGTGTAGGCATCAAGATGGATCCGAAGTGTGTGATGATAAAAGCCTCTTAGCTGCTCGAAAAGCCTGGAACGGTTATTTGGATTCGAGTAATCAGAGGTTAATGAGTTCAGCAAATATGAGTAAGGCCCAGGCAGGATTGTCTGAACGGAATAAAGCTTATTTTCGGAACCCTTCAGTTAGGGTAAATTATATAACTGGACCTAGAGTAGATTCTAGGATAAGTGATGGTGGTACTGTAACGGCTAAGAAGCCTAGGAGACAACATGATGCTACTATTACTAAGAAGCCTAAACCTCATGCTCTTTCGGATGCTACGACTAGCCATGGAAATAGTAGCCATCAGAACCTTAGTAGTGACAGTGATAATAAGGAGATAGAAAGTGTCAGCAGTCCACTTATAGTGACTAGTTTATCAACTTCATCGAATGAGCCTCCTGGTGTTTCGACGTCATCGGACCTCGTCACGAATGTTAAGTTGATTGAAGATGCACAAGGTTGTGCAACTGTAACTGTTCATATTCCGGTTGACTGTCAGTCGAGTGATGATGAGAAGAAAGTGTTTGATGGTAACAGCCAGTCTATAGTGTTGTGTGATGACGATGCTATTGATGAGCATATGTCTTGTGTCTCTGAAACAGAACATGAAGAACATGCAGACCGAATCGACGCTACTTGTCTGACAGAACGGAATCATGATGACGTTGATAATAATCTGGATGTCACTGATGTGACAACTGAGTTACCGACGATGACGAATACTGATCAAACCTCCTCTGTATCAGGAGATGGAAGGATAAATATTGATCCCACGTCATGCTACTTAAAGTCTTCTGGAGACGATGAAATGTCAAAATTGGAGATCCCACCCTTGCATATTATCTACGGGTCAAGAATTTCTGTTGATAAGTTAGCATCACGGACTTCATTGTATCTGCTGATCGGAGCAAGTGGTGGTGGATTGGCGACTCGTCCCCATGATAGAGAATGTAGTCTTTGGATAGGATATGACCAGTTTTACGACGTGTTGTACATGTTCGTGTGGGTTAATTGGGTAAGGTTTATACTACCGTTAGGTCATGCCACGATAGATAGGGGAATCAAGGGCCTGATGGGAAAGTATAGGTACCTAGTTAACACGATAGGTCATATCCATGTTGGATGGCGGGTAGGCGTACTGCTGTAAGTCCTACACGTTATTCCGGTGTGGATTAGGGGATAACTGGGAACCCTAAATAAAGTGTCATTAACGCTTGCTCTTTTTGCATGGAGGGATTTTGCGGGCCGGTGTAGAATCCTTTTTGAATGTTTTGTTTTTTGGAAAATCCCTCCATGTTTACATATTTTTGCTATGACATGACGGACTTTTTCTTTTGACATTTTTGGTATTTTATTTGATTCCAATTTGAGATTTTATCACTGTATATTGTTATTCTTTCTATATTTTGTACTTATATTGAAGTTTTTGTGTTTGCTTCTGAACTTTACATATGTTGTTTAAATTTGATATAATATGGCTACCGCCACATTTTTGGACTGATGCAGTGGCCGCTGGACTTAGCGTCACTAATTTGTTACTGTGTCTGATACTCTGCGGAGTAACTGAACCCTGGAAGAAGCACTATTTCCAGACGCTTTCTCCTAGAATTTTGTCCTTTTTGAATTGGTTGGGACCCGGAACTGGGAAAAGCGTACAGGAGTGCCTCTATTGGAACCCATTGGATCGGCCACTGTAGAAATATATTTACAAAAGTAGGTACCAAACTTACTTTACTTACTTACGCCTGTTACCCCCAATGGAGCATAGGCCGCCCACCAGTTTTCTCCAACCAACTCTGTCCTTGGCTTCTCTCTCCAGTTCTGTCCAATGTTTGTTCATTCCTCTCATATCTTTCTCTATTTCTCGGCGTAATGTATTCTTTGGCCTTCCTCTTTTCCTTTTGCCTTCAGGGTTCCATGTGAGGGCTTGTCTCGTGACGCAGTTAGGTGCTTTTCGTAGTGTGTGTCCTATCCACTTCCACCGCTTCTTCCTGATTTCCTCATCCACTGGAACCTGGTTCGTTCTCTCCCACAGTATGTTGTTGCTGATCATGTCTGGCCAACGAATCCGAAGTATTTTGCGTAGACAACTGTTAATAAACACTTGTATCTTCTAGATGATGGTTTTTGTAGTTTTCCAAGTTTCCACTCCATACAGTAGAACTGTCTTGACATTTGTATTGAAAATCGTGATTTTGGTTTTGGTTGAAAGTTGTTTGGAGTTCCAGATATTTTTCAATTGTAGAAATGCAGCCCTTGCTTTGCCAATCCGTGCTCTCACATCTGCATCGGATCCACCATGGTTGTCGATGATGCTGCCCAGATATGTAGAGGTGTTAACGTCCTCCAAGGCATGTCCATCAAGAGTGATTTGGTTGGTGCATGTTGTGTTGCATCGGAGAATTTTGCTCTTTCCTTTATGTATGTTGAGACCTACTGCTGCAGAGGCTGCTGCTACACTGGTCGTCTTCTTTTGCATTTGTTGTTGAGTGTGCGATAGAAGAGCCAGGTCATCTGCGAAGTCCAGATCGTCCAGCTGCGTCCTAACTGTCCAGTTGATACCGTGCTTCCCTCCAGATGTTGACGTCTTCATAATCCAGTCGATGACCAGGAGAAAGAGAAAGGGTGAGAGTAAGCAACCTTGCCTGACACCGGTGCTCACCTCAAAGGAGTCTGTTATTTGTCCTTCGTGTACGACTTTGCAGTTGAATCCATCATAAGAATTCTGTATGATGTTAACTATTTTCTCAGGCACCCCGTAGTTTCGAAGAAGCCTCCACAGTGTTTTCCTGTGTTGCTGATTACTTTGCCTTCCTTGCTTTTCACTGGTCGTTCTGGTTTACGATGGTTTCCGGCGAGCTTCTTTATTGTTTCCTACAATTGTCTCAAGTTTCCGTCTCTTGCAGCCTTTTCCACCGTAATTGCTAGATCTTCCACATATTTTCGTTTTGTCAGCTCTGATGCTCTTCTTCACTTCCCTGTTTGCTTCTGTGTATGCAGCTTGTGCGGTAATTTTCTCTGACCTTGTTCTGCTGACATTGATTGCTGCCTTCTTGTTCCTCCTTTCTTCAATTTTTGCAAGAGTATCAACAGAGATCCATTCCTTGTGGTGGTACTTCTTGTGACCCAGAACTTCGTGACATGTTGAAGTGATTGCCTCCTTAATACCTTTCCAATTGTTCTCCAACGTTGCGTCCTCTCCATTGTGTAGATCCTGAAAGGCCTGGAACCTATTGGTAAGGGCTATCTTGAATTCGTTGAGCTTCACAGTATCCCGAAGAAAGGCCGTATTAAACTTGTGCGATGTTGTCTGCCCCGTTGTCCAGTGCTTGTTTAGTTTCAGTTTCATCTTGGCGATTAGCAAATGGTGATCTGAGGCTACATCAGCTCCTCTCTTGGTTCTCACATCCTCCATGGTCCTTTTGAACGCTTTGTTGATACAGATATGGTCAATTCGGTTTTGAGTAGTGTGGTCCGGTGAAATCCATGTAGCTTTGTGTATGCGTTTGTTCGGGAATATTGTGCCACCGATGACCAGTTTGTTGAATGCACATAGGTTTGCAAATCTCTCACCGTTTTCGTTTCTTTCTCCCAGTCCATGTCGTCCCATGATGTCTTCATATCCAGTGTTGTCCATTCCAACCTTGGCATTCAGGTCTCCCATAAGAATCGTCAAATCCTTTGGTGAACATTTTTCGAAGATTGACTGCAGCATTTCGTAGAATTGATCTTTAACGTCGTCATTGTGGTCATTGGTAGGTGCGTAACATTGGATGACGTTCATTGTAATGTCCGCTTTCTTTGTTTTGAAGGATGCTTTAATGATCCTGGGTCCATGAGATTCCCATCCTATTAGTGCCTTTTGTGCATGTTTGGACAGCATCAGTGCAACTCCTTGTGTATGTGAAGCATTTTCCTCTTCA
Source organism: Schistosoma turkestanicum (assembly GCA_944470395.2). Taxonomy (NCBI): domain Eukaryota; kingdom Metazoa; phylum Platyhelminthes; class Trematoda; order Strigeidida; family Schistosomatidae; genus Schistosoma; species Schistosoma turkestanicum. Next base: position 40,606,413 of record OX103979.1, on the reverse strand, counting down.
TGACCAGAGTATGACAGCAGTTCCCCTGAAGCTAGTCTCAGATGTCCTACTTGTATCCAATGCGTTTCACTGATGCCAAGCACCTCGAGGTTGTATCTTTTCATTTCTGCCGCAACTTGAAATAGTCTTCCAGTCTCCCACAATGTACGAACGTTCCATGTACCTAAAAATATGGTTGCTCTGGTTGTCAGAAGAGGCATCGGCCCCGTGACTTCTGAGGGAACTCGGCTTTCATCACGCGACGTCATAATTCTTCCTCAAACTCCCAGGGCAGAGTTAAAATAGTTTGAATTATTTTTTCTGGTTAGCGTTTTTTGGCAAGTTAGTTTTTGACGTAATGGGGTCGCCAACCCCATGTCCAACCCTCCTCCTTTACCCGGGCTTGGGACCGGCATTAGCCCCGAAGGTTCTACTGCCGAAGTTAAAGTAGGTACCAAAGTTTATTCTTAATTCACAATAATCGACCAAAATGTCGTTCGTTTAATACAAATAGACGACCAATGTCGTTCTAACAACAATAATTATAATAATTGCAATTACCTCCAATTTTGAAGGTTCCTGGAGCAAAAAACTGCAAACGAACATACCAAGACAAACAGGAGTCCAAAATGGCCGAAAATAATAATTCAAACAAGTTCATAAGTTAAGTAAAACAAATATACCCAAAAAACACAGTGAAATTAATGATATTGATATAAAGGTTTTAATCAGCCAAATGTCTTCATTTCTCCCGTAACAGTAGCAAATAACAGTGTGTTTTACTCCATGAACTACTAAAAATATCACAGTCTACAGTGTTACTCTAGTACCTGTAAGACTAAGTTCATCATCAGCACAATTTAACCTAAGTCTACTACGAATGTTGAATATAACCGACCCATAAACATAACCTCAGTAGTATCTAGGGTGATGGAGAAAGCAATAAAGGCGGCGGTAATATAACACCTACTGAACAACGATTTCATATAGACGTAAAAGCATTGGTTCTTGAAGTCCAGGTCAAGTGATACATGCCTGGCAGATTATTTCAATGATATCACACAAAAACAAAGGGCTTCTAGTATCAGTACATTTCTTCGACTTTTAATAATAATAATAATATATTTATTCTCAAATAACTACATTACAAGAGTCACGCCAGGTTACAGGCTAAAACAAATTGTCACAAATGCTTTCACAATTACTGTAAATGTTATAGCAGTTAAATTAAGTATAAGAGTCAGTTTCTGATAGCATATTTACACCATGTCACTGACAGAAACAGTATAATACAGCCACATTTTTAATAGCAGAGGTCAAATAAGGAAGGTGCACAATAGGTTCTTTTGGCGATTTGCCGAGATCAATCGTGAATTTGTTGGGAAAGGTCATATGGAACGTGCTTGATACGAGCTAGGATTCAGACAGTCATGTACATAGGGTTCATGTTCTCTAGAGTCGCCAAGGATTTACCACCGTGAATGGGGTTCTGAAAAGGAGAAAAGAGAGCGAGAAAAAAGGCAGCAGTGTGGCAAGTGTATGTATATAACCAAAGCACTACTTAACCTGTCAAGTTGAAGTAGTCGAAACAATAGTAAGTCAATATAAAATTCATACTGACCAGTTAAATTGAAGTAAATTATTGGAATATAAGAATATAACCCATAGATAAAGGAGTACATCAAAAAAGAAGGAAGAGTTGTGCAGTGTCAGGTGGATAGAAGTGAAGTCGAAGTAAGAAGCTGGATTGATGTACGTTGAAATCGAAAGAGTAGAGTTTGTAAAAAGAAAACAATGATGAATAAAATTTCGCACTGTCTAACTGTTTTTTTATTATTATTATTGAATGCCAACCTCCAAGTCATACTGTAAGCGCCTGAGTAAGAGTGTTGCTGGGGTCTTGACAGAATAGCGACCTCAGCATAGTTTTGGAAGTAGCAAGCGTATAAGAGCAACCTCAGTGTTACTGATCAATCTAAAGAGCCGAAAACAAACAAAATGTTCTGCCCCACAAACATGGGTGGTTTGAAGTCCTCGCCCACACCATCAATGTTTGCTGGTCATTAACTCCACCCTACCTCCTTTTGTGTTGTTAGGCTCATGTTAAATAATTAAAAGAAACTATTGAGTTCTACTTGGTGCTCTATGTCTCACATCCTGTTGAGAAACACTATTTCTGCAAGTTCCTTTCACAAACTTGTCTGGCTGTTACAACTTATACACTATTGGTTAGGCATCAATGCAATACAGTTCACAGTTATGGAGAAATAGTAAGGATTTTCAAACAAGATATGAGCTTTTAGAACGTAGTGGGCGAGATGTACTTAACTAGCTAAGCAGGAAATATAAAGAGTATCACGGTTAAAAGTTGAGCAATATATAACACTAAGGGAACAAGGTAAGTCAATAGCGTGTAAGTGAGAACAGTATAATTAATAATAGGCAATGTGAAGCTTTTAGTACGGTCCCACACAGAATGGTTCTCCTCAAACTAAAATCATTCGGAATCAGTAACCCACTATATTCGAGGTTTGTTTCGTTTCTAAGTGAACGCCAACAAATGGTAAAGTATAATTATTACATTTAATCACCAAGAATAATAACTAGTGGAGTTATACAGGGAAGTGTACTAGATGTAGAATCTATTTTGAAGGCTTTGTTTTTGGAAAATTCCTCCATGTATATATATTTGTGTTATGATCCGACTGACATTTCTGTTCGATATTTTGGTACTTTATTTGATTCCATTTTGAGATTTTATCATTGTATATTGTTATTATTTCTATATCTTGTACTTATATTGAAGTTTCCATGTTTCCTTCTGAACTACATATGTGTTGTTTAAAACTGATATTTAATACGGCTACAGCCATATATGGATTTGATACTCTAGCAGTAACTGAATGGAAGCACTTATTCTTCCAGTAACGGAACCTATTGTGGTAATATTGTTTTGAATCGTTCTCTCCCAGAATTATAGCTTTTGGACTTGGACTGGGCGGGACGCGTATGAACCTACATCATTCGGGTTAAAAGCGGTCTGCAAGAGTAATATAATCATTTTATACCATGTCCACTCTTGTTTCCTATATACGTAAACAATACATATGAAACTATAAGATTTGGAAGATCATAACCATATGCGGTTGATCTAAAAATGGTATCCAGCTATATCTCTGAAAATGAGGACGAATATATAGCCAGGATTTTGAGTGACCTTGACAGCTTTTCTACCTGGAGCGGAACATGGTAGCTACTGTTTAACCAAAACAAATGTAGCATCATGCATTTAAAAAAATGTCGTCATGATATACCACTCTGCTTACAAAACTGTAGAGTTCGGACACCTATACCAGAGCATGATTTGGGTATTGAATACCCTGGAAGCCTGAAATTTGAAGAACATGATTCTTCCATTGTCTCTAAATCTAGATTGGGGTTTGTGAATAAGAACTTCTTGACAAATAGGTCGAAGCTTACACTCTTCAAAATATGTATGAGTCCTTCACAGGAATACTATTGAATCACCTCTAGTGAATATGTATAGTACAAAACCTATATATACTGCTCAAATATCATCGACTACAAGAAAATCAAACTATCATTGTGAGTTCCTTCCAGTTCACGCAAAGTTTTGTATCCTCGACTACACAGAAAGATGCAAACATCATTCCCTAGAACCTCTCTGGCGTCGTCGGTTGAAAAACAACGTAATGTTTCTCGATTAACTGATAAATGGTCTCTCGTTGGTAAAATACCGCCCAATTATGAACCACGACACTGCTTACAGTTTTAGAAGCAACGGATATACACTATCAACGGTAAGATACACGAAATCATTGCGTTGTAATTTCTCTGTAATACGATACAATCTGGTGTGGAACAGATTACCAATTACTACCCGTATCTGTGACATAATCACTAAGTTCAAGAGACTAGTAATGCTAGTGTTAGACCCTATGCTATTGATGAGCATATGTCTTGTGTCTCTGAAACAGAACATGAAGAACATGCAGACCGAATCGACGCTACTTGTCTGACAGAACGGAATCATGATGACGTTGATAATAATCTGGATGTCACTGATGTGACAACTGAGTTACCGACGATGACGAATACTGATCAAACCTCCTCTGTATCAGGAGATGGAAGGATAAATATTGATCCCACGTCATGCTACTTAAAGTCTTCTGGAGACGATGAAATGTCAAAATTGGAGATCCCACCCTTGCATATTATCTACGGGTCAAGAATTTCTGTTGATAAGTTAGCATCACGGACTTCATTGTATCTGCTGATCGGAGCAAGTGGTGGTGGATTGGCGACTCGTCCCCATGATAGAGAATGTAGTCTTTGGATAGGATATGACCAGTTTTACGACGTGTTGTACATGTTCGTGTGGGTTAATTGGGTAAGGTTTATACTACCGTTAGGTCATGCCACGATAGATAGGGGAATCAAGGGCCTGATGGGAAAGTATAGGTACCTAGTTAACACGATAGGTCATATCCATGTTGGATGGCGGGTAGGCGTACTGCTGTAAGTCCTACACGTTATTCCGGTGTGGATTAGGGTATAACTGGGAACCCTAAATAAAGTGTCATTAACGCTTGCTCTTTTTGCATGGAGGGATTTTGCGGGCCGGTGTAGAATCCTTTTTGACCCTAAAGATATTGATCGACTATTCACTGAACTTACACCAATGAAAATTGTAGTCTTCAGTCAGGTCAGAGATTCTGAAATACAATCAATAAAATCGACTGAACCGTAACTAAAATTAGGAATGGTCGGATTAGTGAATTTTCGATAAATAGTCGAACCAGTCACAAAACTAATTTTTGTAAGTTTTTGCACCAGCATAAACATAATCTGAGGCGAAATTTAAATTGTGGTGCTGTGGTGCGAACTACTTATAAGTAGTATATAGCGTGAGTGTCAACGTAAAGTCTGGTAGCATAATATGGGGGGAAGATCAAGAAAGGAAGAGTCAGAAAACAATGGAATTTGTATGAAACGCATGAAGAGTGACAATGGATTGATGTTTGGCAACAGGAACAGTCCAGTTCCATAGGATGAACTGATCTTTTGCAAATGAACGATTTACGATATGGTTTTCCGATTTTACTGAGTAACTCTGTAATTTTCGTTAAATACAATTCGGTTGCCTCCACCTGTGTTCTCATTCACTACATTTGGTGTCGCTGCCTACGCAAAGGATGAAGATTCCATGGCCGAAGGAGTTTGAAGACGGGGATGTGCGGGGCTTCCTGAAGGAGTTTGAGGCCGTGGCGGAGCTGGTGGGGGTGAAGGAACCGAAGGAGAAGCTGGTGGTGCTGGGGACGCTGCTGAGAGGAAGGGCGAAGGCCGTATATGACGGCTTGGACGGTGCTGGCGGGAAGACGCCATGGGAGGCGGTCGTTGAGCAGCTGATGACCGAGTTCGACAGCCCGGTGGACAGGGAGGAGGCGTTGCGGAAGTTCCGGTTGGCGAGGCTGTCGGCTGATGGTGACCCGCTGGTGCTCGCTGTGGAACTCAAAAGGTTGCTGCGCCGTGCGTTGCCGAATATCGATGAGGAGTCGGAGGCACAATTGTTGGCGTCGCAATTTATTGATAGTGTGCCTGCCGCTGTGTCCCAGCAGCTGAGATTAGTAAATGCAGCACAACCTATGGACATCGGTGAACTGGCGAAGGTGACTCGTCAGCTGATGACACGAACAGTAGCTCCGGTCGGGTGCGAAAAGCAGGAGATAAATGCTTTCGAGAAGAAGATTGAGGAGTTAGAGCGTGAGATAGCAGCAGTACGAGTAAATCATAAAAGGAACGATAAATGTTACGCTTGTGGAGAGGCAGGACATTGGAAGATAAACTGTCCAAGAAGACGACGACGACGATATTTTAAACATTATGACGTGTTTTCTTTCCATCCTAGGAATTGGGAGGTTCTTGCACTAGTAGATAGAGGGGCAATTTATGCCAGAGTGTACATAAATGAACGGGAGTTAGTGTGTTTGATTGATACAGGGGCAGCTATATCGTTAATAAGCAAAGAGCAATGTAAGACAATTAAACCATGTACATTAGCTGTCCACACCATAGGAGGGCATATGCTAGAGGTGTTGGGGGTATCTAACAGTATTGTAAAAATGAGTGGAGCTGAGATAAATTTTCCGTTCGTGGTAACCACAAGCTTATCGAGACCGATATTAGGAGCAGATTTCCTAAGAGAGGTAAAAGCAATAATTGACTTGAGAAGCGGTAAAATGGTCACAAAGTACGGTTCATTGCCAATACATGAAAGTAGCGAAGTGGCTGAAATAAGGATGGCAACGGACGTCTCGACCAAGAAACCTAACGTTAACGAGTTATGCGCAAAGTATGCGAAACTGTTCACTGGGGATGGGGAGCCGCATGGATTTTGTGACAAAGTAAAGCATGAAATTTCTATAAAGAACGACCGAGTAAATATATTTACAACACGTCGTGTCCCAGTGCATTTAGAGGCCGAGGTAAATCGACAGGTCCAGGAAATGTTGAAGGAAGGGATAATTGAGGAAGCAGACAGCCCGTATAGCTCACCGGTACTCTTGGTAAAGAAACCCAATGGAAAGTATAGATTTTGCGTCGACTTTAGAGAACTGAATAATATAACTGACCTGAAACCGTGCGCAATGCCAACAGTAGTAGAAACATTAGATCGACTACAGAATGCCACGGTGTTTACAGTGCTGGATTTACGGTCAGGTTATTGGCAACTACCTATAAAAGATAGCGATCGCAAAAAGACAGCATTTACTATACGGGATAAACAGTATCAATTTAAAAGAATGCCGTTCGGGTTGGCTGGTGCACCGTTCACGTTCAGAAGATTGATGACACTGCTGCTTAAGAATCTAGATAATGTTGAGGTATATGGCGACGATGTAGTTGTATACAGCCTGACAGAAACAGATCACGTCAAGCATGTGGAAGCGGTCTTAAAGCGAATTGACGAATTTGGGCTTCGAATTAATAAGGAAAAGTCGCAGATAGCGAAAAACAGCGTCATATTGTTGGGACATAAAGTGGGAAACGGAGAAATAAAGCCATTACCAGAGAAAATTCTTACCATAAAAAATATTGCAGTACCTAATTCGAAAAGGAAGTTGAGACAGTTCCTGGTAAGAGCGGCGTTCTATAGTCGGTTTGTCAAGAATTTCAACGAAATAGCAGCGCCCTTATATAAGTTGCTGAGCAACACCAAGTTTACATGGACTGAGGCTGCCGAACAAACGTTCAACCGAATCAAAAACATGCTAGACGATCGTCAGATGACGCTGCGACTGCCTGAACCCGGTAAACTGTTTACAGTGGCCACAGATGCAAGTGATCATGGTATAGGTGCGGTATTGAGTCAGGCTGATAGAGTGGTGGAATACGCAAGTCGCGTTCTTACACCCGCCGAACAGAAGTATTCAACGATCGAGAAGGAATGCCTAGCAATCGTGTGGGCAGTAGAGAAATGGAGACCGTACCTTTTAGGTAGACGATTTCACATCGAGACGGATCATAAGCCCCTACAATGGTTGAAAACAGCAAAAGACCCTCGGGGGAAGTTGGCTCGATGGATGCTACGTCTGCAGGAGTATGATTTCAGCATCGGGCATGTGCCAGGGGAGGAAAATGTAATGGCAGATTATTTGTCAAGACCGGACACCGAATCCGAACTTCCAGAGATAGCGTGTGCAGTTAACGGCCTAGAGGGAGACCCCCTAGAACTCGTCCGACATCAGAAAGCCGACCCTAACCTTCGGGAGGTAATCAGAGTGATAAAAGAGGGAGAAGATGTTGACAAGAGTAGAACCGATAAAGAATTAACAGTGTTGCTGAGGCAGAAGGAGAGACTGAGAGTGAACGGATACGGAGCCTTGACCTGGCGGGATGATGACGAGAATTGGGTAGCAATAATCCCAAAAGATCGGCGCCAGGAGATGATTCGTGAATGTCACCAGGTAGCGCATACAGGTATTGCACGGACAACTGATTTGCTGCGACAAAGTGCGTACTGGCCAGGTATGAGAGACGATGTTGCACGGTATGTATTAGCGTGCCAGCGATGTCAACTAATGAAAGGAGATCGATGCATACGACCGCCATTGCAGTCAATTCCAGTAACAGCAGTTGGTGATTGGTGGTCAGTAGATGTTATGGGACCGTTCCCGCAGACGACAGGTGGTAACCAGTACCTGCTGGTGATGACTGAGCATGCCACACGATGGGTAAATGCCGTGCCGATGGCGGACCAACGTGCAAGGACAGTGACGGAAGCGGTAATGCGGCACATTGTGGCGGACCATGGGATACCAAAGATAATATTAACCGATCAAGGTCCCTGTTTCGAGAGTGATGAGTTCAAGTCCCGTCTAAAGCAGTTAGGTATCAAGAGAGTACGAACAACGCCGTATCATCCACAGACGAATGGGTTAACGGAAAGGAATAACCGAACGCTAAAGGAATGGCTAGCATCTAAAGGGGGTGACTGAGAGAAAGAATTACCATTAATCTTGCTGGCACATCGTGCCTCGGCACAGGGAACAACCAGGAAGTCACCGTTCCAGCTGATGTACGGCAGACGGCCGAGACTACCAACGCATGATAAAACCTGGCCGCAACAACAGAGATGGAATACAACAAGATTGAGAACAGAGCGGAGACAAGCAATCAGGAATGTGAGAGAGAAACAAACATCAGACATGGAAAAGTCAGAACAGGAGAGAAAGAACTGGAGATTGTTTGAAGTGGGAGATCAGGTGAAGTGTAGAGAACGGAAATATACCACAGGAAGAGGGCCAGGGTCAGGTAAGCTGATCCCGAAGTGGGAGGGACCGTACGTCGTCACCGAGAGGCGCGGCGCAGTGTTTACGATCCAGAAAGGAAACAAACAGAAACGCGTGAATGCCAGTGAACTCCAAAGGTGGTTCCAAGTGCGCCAAGAGGGCGAGCCACAAACACTGATGAAGAAGACGGCTGTACGGAGATCAGAAAGACTGCGACGACAGCTTATTAAAAGGGGGGACGAGTGTGGTGCTGTGGTGCGAACTACTTATAAGTAGTATATAGCGTGAGTGTCAACGTAAAGTCTGGTAGCATAATATGGGGGGAAGATCAAGAAAGGAAGAATCAGAAAACAATGGAATTTGTATGAAACGCATGAAGAGTGACAATGGATTGATGTTTGGCAACAGGAACAGTCCAGTTCCATAGGATGAACTGATCTTTTGCAAATGAACGATTTACGATATGGTTTTCCGATTTTACTGAGTAACTCTGTAATTTTCGTTAAATACAATTCGGTTGCCTCCACCTGTGTTCTCATTCACTACAAAATCATCCTGACTAAATGTCAGAATAGTCATAGAAACCGAGGTCTGACGAGTTACCAAGCGATTATATTTACTCAACCATTCCTTAGCAATGAAAAGATGTCCTCTTCTGGAGAATAGTCAGCCTTCTTTAGAACTCAACCTTCTATATACGGAGAGGAATTTAAGTGGACACGAGTTGCTATCGACCGGCAACGTTGCTGCCAGCATCATTAGAAATTCCAGAAAGACTTTAAGATAAATAAATATGAGGGTTGGTTGATGAAAAACTTTTCAAGTAGCTTGACATGTACATAAAAGTACTGGTCTCGCAACGTAAACACTTAATCAGTATGCGGCGGATGGACTGCGATCGGGATATGCCGATTTGGGAACTTGGGAACTTCATACAATAATAAAAACTGTTCTATAAGCCAGGGTATTGATAACAGAATTCAAAGATCCATTGCTTTCTTGACCAAGGGATTAGCTGCAGAGATCACAGTTCTGAATGAAGTTCACCTGGCTCGTTCTAAATCGATAGCATCAATTTCTAGGGTATTTCAGGAATTATTCTTAATTGTTTTAAGATTCTTAAGTTTTCGATCATTATTTGGTGAACTTAGGTTTGCTAGCGTATGACTATGAATTGACATCAAATGTGAAGGGAATAAACTAGAGTTCTACAAAGATGTGGCCCCATATTAGGGAGATTATGAAAACAGGACATAAATAATCCAACTTCCACATATATCGAACATTTTTCCCTAACAACCTGAAGGAAAGGTATGATGTCTACTTCCTCATAGTCTTCCTGAAGTCACGTTAACAAACAGACCTCACAATAATGGTACCTATTAGAGTGAAGCAGCTTAAGCCTAGGCCAAGCTTTACTTTGTCCGAAGAAAACTGGTTTTTTGGGGAGCTCCCCAAGTTTTTTTAGTGGCTCACGAGTCTTCTCTTCTCTCTATGCTTGAAAAGCTTTAAACGCAACCAATGCGATACTTGCCTGACAATTTGAAGGCTGTTTCGTTAGGACAAACATATGATCTAAGATCTAAAACATACGAACCGGTAAATAGCCATAAAGCCCAGTTAAACAGCAAAACCAATTTAACTGAGTGGTCCCAGATCTTTGTAAAATGTTTTCGTAACACTTCAACCCCGATAAAACCAAATATATATCAGCTTATATAAACTTGCCTTAACGATCGAAAATAGAGTGGACATTGAGGGAGTATCAGTAACTTGAGCCCAATTTGAATTTCAAAACCAGGCGGTTTGTTCAGTCCAGGTTTGTCAGTATGGAGCATGAAATGGAAGAATTAATCACTCAAGGAAGGAGAGATTTAGTTTGTGGTGATATTCACAAGGCAGTAGATAGTTTTCAAAAAGCCTGTGAAGCTCTGTGAGTCTTGATGATGTTAAATAATCATTAGGTCGAAAATACATGGTGACTTTCATGAAGCTCTTGCTATTCCTAACCTACTGTATGGTACTGCACTTCTAGAATTATCACGAATCGAGAGTTCAGTTATTGGAAATGCATTAGATGGAAGTAAGTATCAGATATCCTAGTCCATACGTTTAGTACCGGACGAAGATAAAGATGACTCTGAATCGGACGATGGCATCATTGAACCTGGGCCTGAATTATCAAGTAAGCGAACTCGTGACATTATTTTTGTAGCTGAAGAAAAGGAAGACATATCCAATCAAGTCATAGACGCTATGTGTGAAGAAAAAAATCCGGAGAACGGTGAACATAAAGAGTCTAGTTCAACTAACGAAGATATTGAGACTGTTAGTAATAACGATGCTGCTACTGAGAATACGACGGATGATACCGTTAAAGAAGCTAAAGATGATGAATCTAATGAATCTGACGAAGGTGAACCTGAGAACCAAGATGATGTTTCGGATAATCCTACAGACACGGAGGCCGCCAAATCTAATGATAATGATGATGAAGATGATGATGTGTCTAGTCTTCAAATCGCCTGGGAGGTTATTGAAGTAGCCAAGAAACTGTTTTCACAAAAGGAGGACGACGCAAGTAAACTTAATGTTGCCGAATGCCTGGAAAAACTTGGTGAGATTAGTCGTGAAAAAGAAGATTATGACCAGGCAGTTATGGATCTAAAGGTATGTTTTATTATGACCTGAACGTAGATGCGATAGGTTTTGTCATCAAAATGAGTTATTCCTGAATTTCAGTATCACTTAGTTCATTTGCTTTCCAGTCGGTTTGGACGTTTCATAAAGCAGTGATAGCTCTTTATTCGACAGCGTTGTCAATTTCCAGTCATAACCCGACGTTTACAGTCACAAGAAATTTTTATAACTTTTCTGAAGTGCTTTTGAACTATCTCTATAAAATATTTATGGATAGAAATTACGAAGTGGTTTGTGAGGGTACAACTTTCATATTATATCAGTGTATTTATAAATTGTTACTAGCCATGTAAATTAATGATTCTATGTGGGCTCAGATACTGCCTGGACTCCCGAACCGAAACAAGTTGTTTTCTTCATGAACCACTTCTCGAACGTTTGACCTAAAAGCATAATCCTTAAGGCAATAGTACACTGTTGAGATTCAGTCCCACAGTAGTTGACGACCAACAAAAGGTTCACACGCCTGTGTTCGCATGTATACCTTAACCTTCAAAATATCACTTCATCCTTACTTTGCTTTGTCCAAAATCTTTGTTAATGTGCAACCTTGTGAGCAGATGAACAGTTGCGTTTATAACTGTTCTAACCTAAACTGTCTTTGACTTGGAGGCTGGACATCAGATTTTTCTCTTGTGACATACGGGTTTACTGATGAGTTGATATAACAATCAGTAAGTTTGACAACTATGAGCTCAGATTATCGGGATGTCGTGATGTGCATGTTCTTGGCTTAGCTTTCATAATAAACATCCTAAGTTTTACCTAGGTTGTGTTCGTTAAGTAGTCATTATTATAGTCGACGGCTCCAGAAGTTACATCTTTCACGCATTTAAAGTTCCAAGGGGATGCTTCGCGTTGCTTTCTTCCTCGTGAAGCCTAGATATAAGATGAACTATGAAGTTAGCACTTCCCATCTGGGACTGTTAGTTTAAATTGAAGCATAAATACAGTATGTCGACTATGCAATGAGTAGAAATTCGGTAGTCTTCATATATCATAGTAGTTTTGAGCTTTGATTTCTTTTCTAACGTAACAATACTCTTTCTCTCCATTTCTCAATAGGAGTGCTTAGAAATCCGTAATACCATTTTGGGTCAAAAAGATCGTCGTGTTGCTGAAAGCCACTACCAGCTAGGAACAACGTATGCCGTTTCTGGTGACCTAGAAAACGCAAGTAGCTCTTTCAAAGCTTCAGTCGAGTGTCTCAAGTTGCTGGCTGAAGATCTCAAGTCTAAAATTGAAGCTGATGACCAAAAAGAAGAAGAAAAAGAACTTCTCCGAATTAGTCTCAAAGAAATAGAGCTTTTAATACCAGACGTCCAGAGTCGTTGTGCAGATATTGAAGAAGACAGGTTGACTGAAGGCATCAAGAAGACAGATCATCCTATGAAATCGTGCTCCAATGGCGCTAGTGTTCCAACTGATGACATATCACACTTAGTGAGGAAAAAACGACCAGTTTCTGGCACAGCACCCGTAGAGAATATTAATCCTGAATTAAATGGTCATGAAAATCCGACCTCCAAGAAGGTTAAGCTTATGAATGCGAATGGCGAAACCACGCCTGTTGAGAACGGTGTTTAGTTAGCTGATGTATTTAGAACCGATTCCAAAGAAATGCATTTAATTTTTATAGATTTTGTCAAGAAGTTTTGTTACATATGATTTATTTACAGATTACTTATTACGAAAATGAAATTCTTGTGTTTCCTTCAATGTGTTATCGTTTTTTAGGATTGAACAACATTGTTAATGTTTTTGATATTCCAAGCCGCTATAACCAATTAAAATTTACATGTATACTAATTATGGCCACTTATTTCCCAACCGGCAACTGTCCTGAAAACTATAACTTACTACAGAGATCCTAAATCCGGTGAGTAGGCTGGGATTCTCGGAAACCTCAAATGAAGTCCACCAGAGCACGACGTATGAGTTAACTGACCTGAAAACTGTAAAAAAGCCAATCGGTTGCTCGAATAAAATCACGCATAGAACATGGATAGTTCTCATCAGTATTTGAGCCTTGGTGTTTTACAGTCATCCGATCGTAGTATCTAACGACAGTAACTCCCGATTCTACAATTCAAAAAAGTCGCAAGCTAATTCGGTCCTTTCAGTTAAAAGAGTTCCCAGTCAGTTAGGATGTGGAATTTCGCATAATCATATGTCGGTTCAACTCATACCACATCAACACACAGACGTGAATGAAAAAACTTCCCTTCACCTTTGTTGTAATATTCATAGGAGCGACTGTAGATGCTACCTTGAAGTGGTGGTCGGATTTGCATATCGTGATGATCCAAGCAAGTTACATTGGCTGCAGCATATTCTCCTGTAGATTCTACCATGCCGGGCAGGTTGATCGTAGAACAATGAGACTAAAAGCAGCTACTCACGTTTAGAGGGCGAAGTCGTACTACTGGCTATAGAAGGGTGTGACTGTGGTAAGGTTTTACCCTCGGACAACCAGCACCTACAGCGATGCAGCCTTCTCACAAGGAAGGAAAGGTTAGAAAAGGTCGACCCTAAAAATGTCACACCTCACCCTAACTCACGGATTTCCGGCGGTAAGCGCTTTAAAAGAGCAGAGCTAATACCCAAAAGACCTTTCATAAAAGGCCATGCGTGGCCGGCCTCAAGTAGTCGTCCATTGCGCTCTGCGGTCACGCTCTCAGGTCGTTAGGACCAACGTTAATCTACCTTTCTTTTCAGGTTCCTCGAGAAACACCCACGGTGTGGGCAGCCGAGAAGTAATATCCGCCCTCATATACGCAACAGCACACGAGACCGAACTGGTCACAATCAAATCCTTTCTACACCTCTTAATAACTCTCTTATCTCCTCGACCAACCCTTCTTTCGACCGTTTATCACCTCACGCCACTGAAGCAAACGGTATGAGCTCACGAAACATTATACCTAGTCTCTTAAAACCCCGTATCAAATTACATATAGGAGCTTCTGATGTTCGGGAACTATGCCAAATAGGGCAACAGACTCCATTAGCTATAACCCTGGAATTCGTGCAATCCATGTATGTTGCGTCTCCGAAACGCACATACAAGATCCGAGTAAAATCATTAGTTTAATTCCACCGTGTGCAGATATAGAAACAAGAGGGTTTACACTCCGTGTTTCTGGAAGCCCTGATGCTGCTTCCTGTGGCCTCTCTGGTGTAGGTATAGTATTAAATCCTAGGGCAGAACTAGCTACTTTAGACTGGATCCTGATAGACAGACGCTCATGCACTGTCCGACTAAACGGAACGGTACGGACTCCAATGGATAGGGACACTCGCCGTTGCCTCTTCGTCGTAGTTGCGTACGCTCCCACTGGCTGCAGTTCAGATGACATAAAAGATGAGTTTTATAGAAACATCTCTAAACTTCTCCAAAATGTTAAGCGCTCTGATATAGTAATAATGGCTGTGACTTAAACTCTCAAGTAGGTAGACTCAACGTAAAGGAAAGAAACGGGTGGATCTTATGGTGTCGCGGATAATAGAACAGATATTGGCGACCGTCTACTGCAACTATGTTCAGATAACCACCTATTCCTAGCAAACATTAACTTTAAGCATAAGGTAAAATACATTTTGACCTGGTGACCCCTGAAGCCGATCCAACTAGATCACATCGGTGGAGAGGCTCTGTTGAATACTGCCGCTCATTTAGGCTCAGATCATGCTCTAGTGCGAGCATGTATTTGTTTGCGCCTTACTGGACGCAAGGAAACCTCTTACGGCTTTATTTACTGATAATAAAGCTAAGAATATATTTCAGAAGCAACTAGAAAAACAGTTAAGCAGCCATGTAGTAAGTGATGCCCATCCTGAGGCAGCTTGGAATGATATCTAAAAAGCTGTGGAAACAGTAGTGATATCTTCTAGTAAGGTAAATCATAAGTTTAGGGAGAAGCCGTGGAATTCAGTAGCATCTACCGAACTGATGGGTCCTCGAAAGCTCAACGCCCCTGGCTCTAAGCGAAGTCAGCTCAGGCGCAGGCTGACAAAAAGCCTTCGCAATGATCGAGAACAGCGGTGGGTAGCGAAAGCGAGAAAGATGGAAATGGCAACGGCGATAGGCAACACTAGACAGTTATTCAGACTGATCAAGGTAACCGGTAACAGAAACCCGAATGTGAGTAAGTCTTATTATTCATTCTCAATCCAGGAGATTGGATCAATGGGCAGAACACTTCAGGGATCAGTTCAACTGGTACTCAGCCACACTTCGGTTACCCATGATCTCCAGTCACCCTGAATGGGAATCCGAAATAAGTTCTCCGAATCTTTATGAAGATGAGAAAGCCATAGGAAATCTGAAGCGAGAGAGAGCAGCAGGACCGATAAATTGACTCCTGAGATATTAAACAATGGTGGGCCAGTTTTAGCAGCTGGACTGACTGAGATCTTAGGTAGAATCTGTTCTCAATCGCTGATTGTCCCAGTATATAAGAAAGATTGAGGTCCACGTGATAATCAAAACCAGGAATCAGAGACTGAATGACATGGTTCAAAATCGTTTTCAGTGGCGCAAATGAATCCATTCTTTGTCCTCTATCAAACTGTAATCTTTTGAATTCGCTTAACTGTCTTTCTAGTTGGTCCTGAAATATATTTTTAGCTTTGTTATCATTAAGTAGAACCCTGAGAGGTTTCATTGCGGTGTCTTTCCTACGTCCAGTGAGCAGCAAATAAATACTCGCTCGCATTAGAACGTGATCTGAAGCTGAAAAATGTGCCACAGAACGAGCGACAGTCTTGTACCGAACCCCTCCATCGGCGGCTGATGGCAATGTGATCTAATTGGGTCCAATGGTGAGACGACCTTCGGAGTCGTCAGGTCGAAAGATGTTTTTCCTTATGCTTAAAGTTAGTGTTTGCTAGAAATAGGCGGTTATCTGAGCACAGTTGCAACAGGCGGTGAAGCCTGTTTTCCTATTTGACAGAATGACCGTATATTAGAAGCTCCAGGAATAACTTTTCGTGAACTCGCATCGTTTGCATTGGCGGTGTGGGGTGATAAAGGAATGTGAATAGCGTTAGTCGTGGAGATAAGAGAGATCTTAGGGGGTGAAGGAAGGATTTGATTTTGGCTAATTTGGTCTAGTGTGCTGTTACGAGTATGAGGGCGGTTTTCACTTCCCGACTGCCCACACCGTGAAAGGGTGTTTCTTGAGGAACCTGAAAAAGAAGGTAGATTAGAAACCACGGTCGGGACGTGACTGTATGGATCAAATACTAAAGCATCTGAGCATCCTTTCTCATCAATGGCCATTTTTCACACACGTGAAGTAGGAAGAAGCAAAGTGCTGGGCAGTACGCTAGTCCTTTGGTCAGCAAACGGATATCTCTCCTGCGCCATAGGTGACGCACCTAGGCAAAAGCCGTTTATCCATGATCAGATTCCTCCAGTTACCTGGCCGTCAGCACTGATGAGACTCTCTAGATAAGCGAAGCGGTCAACACGCTCAACTGCTTCACTCCCTATCATTAGTTAAGGTACCGATGCAAGCCAATCCTGAAGCTACATTTCGCATTTCCACAAGGAGAATGGCATCACAAACATGCTCGCTTTGTTGCTTAGGGTAGTCAGAAGACTGCATTTTTTCAGCGTGTTCACCGAACAGGACTATGTCATCAGCATACTCTAGATCAATAGATAGACATCCTTGTGAAAGGTCCACCGCTAGGGTCAGACGATAAAGCTCACCGTAGCGGCAACCTTGACGCGGTGGTCGTGCTGGCCTGTTGTGATAACCCGAGCAAGCTATATTGGCTACAGCATATGTCTCTGAATATTCGACTGTGGTAGGCAGGTAGACTGGAGGACAATGAGACTGAAAGCAGCTACTCAAGGTCTCAGGGCGAAGTCGTACCACCGACTGTAGAAGGGAGTGAAAGCATTAGGGAGTTTCCCTCGGACAATCAGCATCTGCAGCGATATTGCCTCCTCATAAGGAATGAAGTAAGGGGTTAGGAAAGGTCGGCCCTCAAAATGCCACGTATCACCTTACATCACGGACTTCTGTAAGGCCTTTTGAACAAGAGAGGAGCTAAGCCTATAACCTTCTCATGGACGTGAGTGATCAGCCTCAAGCAGTTGCCGCTTGGGCTCTGCAATCACGCTGTCACGTCTCTAAGGTCAACGATAATAAACCTTTGTTTTCAGGTTCCTCAGGAAACACTTTCAAAATGTGGGCAGCCGGTAAGTGACATCCGCCTTCATAACTGTAACAGCACACAAGACCGAATTGGTCACAATGTAATATTTTCAAACCCTCCCCCCAACATCTCTTTTGTCTCTTCATTTAACCTGACTATTTCAAAATAAATAACGAATTCGGTTTACGCTTCGTGTATCTGGGAGCCCTGTTGCTGCTTCCCACGGCCTCGCTGGTGTAGGTATAACATCGAGTATTAGGCATATCTAGCTATCCTTGACTAGACCCCAGCAGATAGTTGCTTGTTCGCTTCCGACGGGACAGTGAGGACTCGTTAAGATAAGGAAACTCGCTGCTGCCTCTTCGTCGTATCTGCCCAAGTTCTTACTGACTGCAGTTCAGTCGAGGTAAAAGATGAGTTTTACAGATGGCTTTCGAACCTCCTGAACTGATGTACGTAAGTACGAAGTTCTGTGTTGTATCTGTCTATTCGTCTGTCTCTCGAACCTCCTCCAAAACGTTAGGTGCTCTGATATAATAATAGTGGCTGGTGACTTCAATGCTCAAGTAGGTAGACTAGCTGAAAAGGAAAGACACATGGGTGGAACTTATGGTGTCGTGGCTCAAAGATCGCATGATGGCGACTGTCTGCCTCAGCTATGATCCGACAAGGCCTATTGCTAGTAAATACTAATAACTTTACGCACAAGGTAAAACATCTTTCAACATTGAGACTCCGAAATTCGTCCCAACTCTGTACCCAACTAGATCACATCGCTATCAACCATCGATGCAGGGGTTCGATAGAGGACTGTCTCTCGTTCTGTGGCACATTTTTCAACTTCAGATCATGCTCTAGTGCGAGCGAGTATTTGTTTGCAGCTTACTGGACGTAGGAAAGACGCTGCAAGGAAATCTATAAGAGTTCTACTTAATGATAACAAAGCTAAGAAAATATATCAAGAACAATTAGAGAAACAGTTAGGCAGCTATGTAGTAAGTGATACATACCCCGAGGCAGCTTGGAACGATATCAAAAACGCTGTGCAAAATGCAGTGATATCTGCTAGCAAGGTAATCCACAAGGTTAGGGATAAGCCGTGCATCTATCTCAGTAGAATCTGCCGAACTGATATATGCTCGCAAGCTCATCCTGTCTGGATCTGAACATGACGAAAAGTGAAGTCAGCTTAAGCGTAGGCTCATAAACAACTACATGATGGTCGCGAACAGCGGTGGGTAGCTGAAGCAAGAGTGATGGAAAAGGAAGAGCTTATAGGTAGCAGTAGATAACTGTTCCGTCTTATCAAGGAAACTGGCACTAGCAATCAATCTGTTAGCGAAACTATCTCGAAAAAGGATGCAATTATTATTGACTGGGATCTTAGGTGAAATCTGGGAAATGTGCATAATCCCATCTGACTAGTCTCATTTAGTGATAGTCGAATATTTGGTCTATAAATCCACGTCCAGGACGGAAATCAGTCTGCTCTTCATGAGCACTAGTTAGGCGTCGAAGTATTTTCGAGGCTAACTTTCTAGACACCACATTAGTCAAACTGATTCCTCTGTGATTTTCACAAGAGGACTCTTGTTCAGTACACTGGGACTATCGGTTATTGAGACTAGTCAGATGGGATTATGCACAGTTCGCAGATTCTACCTAAAATCTCAATGCTAAAACTGGACCACTATCCTTAAAAATCCCAGGGGAATCCTGTAAAACCCTGCAGCTCTCTCCCTCGGTTCAGATTCCCAGCAGCATTTTCAGCTTTATTTAGAGTTGGAGGACTCACATTAAACAACCATTCAGGTTGTTTGGAGATGATGGGCAGCTGAAGTGTGGTTGGAGGATAGTTGAACTGTCCCGTAAAGTTTTCTGCCCATCGTTCCGATCTGCTGGATTGACAGTGAATAATATTTCTTTCTCCTCGCAAGAGTTCCCCAGCGTTGAGTCAATTTTGGAGTTCTCCACGTCAAAAGATGTTTATTTCATCCTTAAAGTTGATGTTTGCCAGAAAAAGGCGGTGCGCTGGGTATAGCTATAGCAGACGGTCGCCATCACCTGTTCTATAAGCTGCGAAACAATTAGATCCACATAGGTGTCTTTCTTTTACTTTTAGTCCACCTACTTTAGCATTAAGATCATCGACCACTATTACTACAGCGGAGCACTTGACTTTGCGAAGGCGTTCGGAAAGCTTTCTGTGAAACTCATCGTTTTTCTCCATCTGAGCTGCAATTAGTGGAAGCATAGGCAGAGACAACGAAGAGGCAACTATGAGTGTCCCTGTCTTTCCGATTTCTTGATGTCCCGTTCAGCAGGACAGCGCATAAGTGACTGGTTACTAGAATCCAGTCTAAGCGTGCTAGTTCTACTTTAGAACTTGATGCTATACCTACACCAGAGGCCACAAAAAGCAGCAGCGGGGCTTCCAGATACATAAAGCGTATATCGCGACGGTTTTGTATGTTGACAAGGTGAAGTTAAATGGATGACTCTACTTAAATCCTATATGCTGTTTCAGAGACGCAGCATTTATCAATGAGGCGAGATATTAAAGTCCTAGCTTAGGAAGCTGTTTTCCTATCTGACACAAGTTTGAACATGGAGTTTAGAGCGTGGTTTCAGGAGACCGTGAATAACACTTCATGCACTCAAATCGTTAGCATTAGAGTTGCAAGATGAAGGTATACGAGAAGGGATTATCAGAGAAATAAGAGTTATTTAGAGGTGTGGGAAGGACAACTTTAAATCTGATAGACATGGAAGGAATATTTGTAAGTTTGATGAGCAAGAGCTAAGTCGTGACCGAAAGTTTGTGTTCTATTGCTCTCAGGTGGCTTGAGTTACGGTTCTGGAGGCACGAGTTGTCGAATATGGACTTGATCTGACAAAGTGTTATATTCCTAGCTGTTTGCTAGGAAGACGGTGGAGAATCCTAAGAGGACTTGATGGAGAGGATATTGACAGTGGAAGGAGACTCAATGCTGAAGTAAGCCAATCAATTACCTGAAGATACATATCAAAAAACAATATTCATATCTCTATGCCCTGGTCTCTTGTTAATTTAAAAACTTAGTACTCTTGAGAAAGGAAGTCAAATTACTCATAATTTTAATTGTTACGAGCATGAGTGAAATTGGTGTACCGACAACAAAGTATTTATGAATTATTTAAACAGGGTACATGATGTTAGCTTTTAAATCCAGTTGGTTCTTGCCTAACTTTTAAAAGACTAGGCTGGTATGATCAAATGCTCAGTATTTGTTCAAGACAATCCAATAATCAGTTCACGAATGCAACAAGTATCACTAATTATTTCAAGAAATATGTTAATTTTGAAAAATGACGAGATTAATTAAATCGGATGCTTTACTAAACAAACTTAATCTTGTTGACATATTATCTTATTTTGAGGTTAGTCCCATAATACCAAATTAGTCAGCAGTCACAACATCGGCAAGTCATCACTTTACTTATTTTGAAACAGATACTCCCCATTTACATTTCGGGAATAAACACATTATCTTAACTTAAAATAATTGTAAATTTTAGGTTGAGTATCTTTACCAGTATATCATTTTTAAAAATCCTAACCTGATGTTATCACACCTAAACAGATAGTTTATTAGTTCAGTGATTAGTCAAATCAGTGATTGATTATGTAAAGTCTTATTATAAATTTGTGAAATAATACTTATCAATTTTACATGATATTTCTTAACTGGTTAGACAATTTATTTTACCGTCCATTTTCTAATAAGATTCTTTTTTAGTAGAAATAATTTTGCTAATTCTGTAAATCCGAATTAAATAGTATCTCATCTGCAGAAGAAGTCTACCTGATTTTAACTAACTTTCGGTAATCATGAACCGATTATTGTTAAACTACCATCGGAAACCTGAAAGCAAAGGTGGTCTAACACTGATTTCATAATTTCAACGAAACTCAACAATCTCCATAACCCCCTGATGATAACTTTCTGTAAGTCTAGTCCATAATGATAGTCAATAATACTTCTCTTACAGCCTTTTCAGCCGTCATTGTTAGATTTTCCATATATTCAAGTTCGTCGGCTCTGAGGCTCCTCTTCACTTGTTTGCTAGCTTCTGCATATTCGACTCTTGCCTTGGCTTTCTCTGCTCTTGTTCAGCTGATGTTGATTGTTGCTTTCTTGCTCCTCCTTTCTTGAATCTTATCTATAGTATCTATAGACATCCATTTTTTGTGATGATGCCTGTTGTGACTCAGAACCTCCTGACATGTTGAAGTGATTGCCTCCTTGATCCCTTTCCTATTGTTCTCCGTAGTAGTTTCATTTCCATTGAGTGGATCGTGAAAAACCTGGAACCTATTGCTGAGGGCTATCTTGAATTCGTTGAGCTTTCCAGTATGCCGAAGAAAAGCTCTATTAAACTTTTGTGATGCTGCTCGACTAGTTGTCCAGTGCTTCTTCTGAAGTTTTCATTGATGTATATGTGGTCGATTTGGGGAAACCCATGTAGCTTTGTTTATGCGTTTGTATGGGAATATGGTGCTACCTATGACCGGTTTGTTGAGGGCATATGTGTTCACTAGCCTCTCACAATGGTCGTCCGTTTTACCCATGTTCATGTGGTCCTATGATGTCTTCTCATCCGGTGTTGTACATATCAACCTTGGCATTTAGGTCTCCCATCAGGATGTTCAAATCCTTTGGTGAGCAAATATCGACGATTGACTACAGCCTTTCGTAGAATTGGTCTTTAACGTCGTCATTCTTAGGTGCATAGTATTGGATGACGTTCATTGTAATGTCCTCTTTCTTTGTTTTGAAGGATGCTTTGATGATCCTGGGTCCATGAGATTCCCATCTTATTAGTGCCCTTTTCGCTTACTTTAATAGCATCAGTACAATTCCTTGTGTATGTGAAGCATTTTCCTCTTCATGATCAGAGTATAACAGCAGGTCCTACCTACGTCCAATACGTTTCACTGATTACAAGCATCTCCAGGTTGTATCTTTTCATTTCTGGAGTAACTTGAAATTGTCTTACAAACCCGCACAATGTTCGAACGTTCCATGTGCCTAAAAGAATGGTTGCTCTGGTTGTGAGAAGGGGCATCGGCCTCGTGACTTTGTGGTGGCCAATTACTGAGTGTTCTTAAGCTTGGTAATTATCTCGTCCAGACAATCGTTACTAAATTGCGTCTGACTGTTTATAAATCAGAAGGTGAACTCGAAGTGTAGAATACGTTTATTTTTGACACACCATTACAAGCGCTAAAAGATGAAATCGTCATGCGAGCGCCGGAAAGCAAGCAAGTGAGTGAATAGGCGAATGAACGAATGGAGCGATGTGGAGAAGGCTAGTGAGCCAAGTCTCAGAGATAAAGCATGACTAGGAATTTATAGTCAGACAAAAATAAGACAGACATGTGACCAACGAGATACTCATGCACACACATGAATAAAAGCGACGAATGGTTGACAAGGTCAAAAGACAAATGGGACAAGTCATGTGAGCTTTTACAAACCAGACAATAATAAGAACGAATGGTACACATAAATTGTTGCTATACAAATGGCTTGGTTAAATAAATTAATCGAAAGGGCTTAGCCACATTAAATGTAAACGAACCCGAATACATGTGGAGGCACTACAACTTCCGAAGGAATTCGGCTTTCATCATGAGACGTTTTAATTCTTCTGAATAAAGACCTCATGACTAGCAGGGCAGAATTCATATGGTTTGAATTATTTTTTTGGTTAGTGATTTTTTAGGAGATTGAGTTTTCTACGGGATGGGGTCGCCAACCCTCCTCCTTTATCGAGGATTGGGACAGGCAGTAGCCCAAGAGGGGCTCCAGGCCGAGTTTAAATTGCCAAAAAGTAGAGCTGTTGAGCGACTGAACGCAATCAATCTTAATCTGTGCACTAAAGTCTTGAGTTCATAGGTACTTTTCACCAAAGTGTACCTGCAATCCTGAGGGACCTAATGGTCCTAGCGGGATCAGATCTGCATCATCCACTAGTATCAACAGTTTCAAAGCGACGAGCACGCAACAGGTGCCAACTAGCATAAAACCTAAGTTAAGAGCTTGAAACCCAAACATAATGCACACATTGTTGAGTCATTTGGACTAATGACCACATTGCAGTTGATCAATAAAATTCAGTAACTGCTAAGGACTAGAAAAGCACTATATTCTTACAACTTAGTGACTAGTCACTGTGAAAATTCGATTGTGTCAGCCAGCATATTTAAAATTATAAAACAAATACTTTAATAATCATACCATTTTATCAAATTAGTTGGAGCTAATAATAGTAGCAAATCTACTCATACTTATAAACAAGAATAATCAGCGGGTTTCTTTCAGATTTTAGGCGACATCAAAAATCTTTTTGTCAATGTTATATTGTAGTGTTACCAGTTCATCAAATATAAGCACTATGTATATTTAGAATCTACAATAAAATTTATACACTTACGGAGCTAAAATATTCATTTAACTTTATTGGGATATGTTTATATAACATGTATCGTCCAAGATAATACTGAATTATCTTATCAAACATACTGAAAAGAATATAACAAGATTGAGCGACTAAAAAATCACTGTAGTATTATGCACTGAAGATTTTTACAGTTTTAATCATGAATTGATATTAGCTAGTACTAATGAGAAATCATGATCTGAGTTCAATCCATGTCGAGTGAGAGACAGTTATACACTACAGCTAGACATTAACACTGTTGGATGCCGGCTCAGTGGCATAAACGTTAAGCGATCGCGCGAAAAGTCAGAGGCTTTGGGTTGAATCACTGCGTGCAAGGTCGTGTATGCACGCAACTGAGGAGTCCCGTACTAGAACGAAACGGTTTTTCAGTGCTTTCAGGTTCTCAACGGTAGTCTGGTTAAGATCAACTCGAGATTCTAAGAGTAAAAATGCTACAATCTCCACCAATATTTAATATCTGTTTTAATCATAAGCAATAATGTCAAAACAAGACCTTCCGATACAACACAGCATAAGCCAAACAAATCACACTTGACAAAGAAGCTCTGAAAAATATAGAATCTTTTACAAATTTTTACACTAATGATCTTAGTGAACATTAGCTACTGTGTATCTTAGTAATAATAAACTTTTATTCCTCAAACTAGTTTATTGAAAAACTAATCAGATATAATATGTATATTTATATGAATGTTTATTTCACAGTATGTTATGGATTTACATCTTATATCCGGTCAGTAGCATAATAAAACATTCGATTATTTATTTAACCACCTGAAGTATAAAAATTGATATAAACCTTTGATTCACCATAAACATCCCTTTATTGTTGTGTACAACGTTTGTTGAATTTTGTGTAGCATACTAGATATCAAAATACTACGTATCCATAATTAGTTCCTTGAGATAAGAAAAACTTATAAAAGTGTGTTTAATAACATGCGACTACCATTGTTATTCATCATTAATTTGTGACAAAATGCACAGATTATTCCAAAATTTGCTCTTATACATATTATGCTGTCTTTATTTAAATTCTTGTCATGGTGATTCACATGGTGAAAAATTGAGTAAAGCTGACTTTGATATATGTGTTCAAGAATGTGGCAGTCAGTATGAAGAATGTTCAAAAGCAATACGTGGGTTGTGGAGAAATTTTCAAAAAAATAAAAAACAAATCATGAAAGTTATGAATAGTTGTTGTTTACGTGGTCAAGGTGATCATTCACAGCCATCAACATTAAGTTTTGCCACATGTGTACGTGATAGATGTGGTGCAGAATTATGGGGGTAAGTGATTATAAAATAATTTCTTAAAATGAATTGATTCCAGTATCATGGATTAATTACGTTTCTATGTTTTACAATTACGTTTGATAAATGGATACATATTATTGATCTCATTACATAAGATACTTTATACTACATTGTTATACACTTGTAATTCCAACACAAATGTATTTCCTATTTCAATTAAGTAATATGATCTATTTAAAAACTAGATTTCTTTAACCCAGTAAGTGTCTGTCTTAGTACCATTTTCATGGACTTTTGACTTTAGTAGTAGTAGTGTTAATAGGGCTGAAGGTAGTTTATGTTAAATTTGAAAATTCTCCTAAAAGTTCTCAATGAACGTTGTATGCGCTAAATTAAAAAATCTGCTTTAGGGATAAACATGATAACCTTGATTTTGAACAATGTGATATTTCTAATGGCTCAGAAGAACAAAGTTGTAATAAAACATTTCTAAGATAAAAATATACAGCTTCACACAGGTAATCTTAGTATTCATAAAAATGAGATTATTAAAAAACTTATTGCAACAAAGAGATATTAAATGAGTTATCCTCAGATGATCTTTTTATCGTAAAGTAACAGTGTTGGACAAAATTAAGTTTTATGATATGAATCAAGGCAGCTATCAGTGTAAGTGCACGGAATACGAGGCAACCGCTCAAACCAAACAGGTCGAGACGCGTATCCTGGATTCCACTGCTAGCTACTATCCACTTTTGCAAAAAAACTATTCGATCTTTTGAATTTTGACTCCTTTAGTGAACTGGTGAAAAAGTCAGTCAATCGAATGAAATTACAAAATAAAATCGGATGATAATGACATTTTTAATAAGCGGAGCATAGATAAGTTAAGCTATTTATTTCAAACGAACTATCTTAATAAAACTGTGATTTACGAAATGGATTTGTGATTTAGTTACTAGTATTTTAAAGAAATTATTCAGTGGATAAATACATTTTGAGATGATTATTGTAAATACCTTAGGCACCGGCTAGAAGTAAAATCCATTTAGAGGCTCGATAATTGTACATAAACCGATGGTAGTGTTGTCTCGACTTAAAAACAAAGCCAGTACACATGATTTGAAACATATATATGTTGTCCACTGTTCACGTTCATTTGGCATGATATACGTAAATATTATTTGTTGAAAGGTTTTTGTTACTCTGTTGCTAATAATCGAAACTTTAATGGTTTCCTTTCACAAAACCAGGTAATATATCAAGCACCCAATCTAAAACTGTCCTATTAAAATGAGTAGATAGATAAATGACAGCAATGTTTGGTATAACCGGCAATTTCTCAGTTATTATAAACTGAGATTAATAAGTAACAATTACCTTTTACCCGTTAGAGTTATGCTATCCTTACAGAATTTAGTTATTAACAATTGGATAACATTTAATCATTCATGACTTTTAACTCAAGTTTTTGTTAGTGTTATATTATCAAGACAATAACTTCGCAGAGTTTAGTTAGATTTAAAGATAATTTCATTCACGCAGTAAAATAAGATAGCGAGTTCAGATTCGCATAGTCCTTGAAAAAGTGTTACTATAATGCGAGTAGAACAAATCAGGTTAAGAACTGAAACCGGCTGGGTAATCGTTGGATATCAGACTGTGTTCGATATATGTGGCTGTCTGCCCGATAGATTTACCAATGCTATAATAAGATACTATGAAATCCATGCCGTTAACGAGATTGTTACTCACCGTTAGCATTAAAATAAAAAGTAACCGAAGTTGAACAATCGACCCAAAATTAGTGGTCAAAAAGTATTGTGCTTGCTCCAGAAGCTTTTAGGTCCAGGTTCGATACCCTATTGTACCATCAGTCTGTACTACCAAAGAGTTCTTAAACTTTGAATAAGACAGATGTTTAGCGCTTCTTAGTTTGTAACAGTTATGCATGTGACGTCAGTTTATTATGAAATTTTAAACGAATCCCCCTGTAACCATGCAACACAGAAATATTCGTCATATTTCAGTTGTGATTATTATCATTGTAGTACGATTTAAAGCCAATTAAACAATATTTTCCCAATAAGATTATCTATATATTATCATTATAAGAAGACTTTTAAATCAATTTATTAATTAGTCTGTGGAAACTCGTCATGGATTGAACTCGTTTAAGATAAGATTGAAAATCAGGAATTACTGGACAAATGTTTCGTTCTTGTAGAGTACTCTTCAGTAATACATACCTATGACCATCCCAGGATGAGGACTCAGTTACTGGACCAGTAGATTGGTATCCAATTACATACATTGCAAACTTTAATTAATTAGTGATATCCTGAACCATCTTCTAATGTCATTAGTGAAGACTCTTTTATTCTCGATACAACCGAACCAGAGAGGTCATGACTTTCCGTCAGAAGTTTACGAACTCATCTCAAAGTAAGACACTATCGAACATACAACTATAGCTTAGATGTGGGGGTTTTGTGGAGACTAATTTAATTTGTAAGTATAAATGTTGGACTGACGACAGCATAAGGAATATGTAACCGAATTCCATTCTTTACTTCTTTCAAATAATATTGCACATACCCTCATAATATGTTTTCACTCCTATTTCGTCATTTCTTTTCTACAGATGTAATATTAAGAAACGTCACAGTGGTTTTCTCACCGAACAAGAAATTGAATACATCAAGCAAAAAGAATCGCGCCAGAAAAAGAAAGCCTTACAATAAGCAAAAATATTTCCTGATAAAATCTACTCAAATAACTTGATTAGCAGACGCACCTTAATCATTAGTAGTATTTCTGTTTTCCAAACACATTTTTGTTTGACGCACAAATTCACGGAAAATGTGTACTCATAGTTAGTTTGTTTCTTTTTTATTGAGAAACAGTGATGGAAATCGTAATTATAATAATTAACTACTTAACTGTTTTCGGAGTTTAACAGCTGTGATTAAATTTCTACAGAAATGTAAAATGTGGAAAATATAATTTTATTTAGATTAAAATGGAAAATCTCTTCATACATATATATACATATCAGTCAGTTATAACGTAGAACTTCGTACGTTTGCGCATCAGTTCCGGTTGCCATACCACATTAGCACAGAAACGCAACTGTCAGTTCAAATCCCATAGTGGTAAAAATAGCAGAAGTATAAGCGGTAACAGGAGAAATTACGGTTCGAAGAGATTATTCAAGTTTAATTTGGTGAGATAAATTTAAAGAGAAGTGATGAGGAATTCTAAGGATGAGAATTTAAGAGAACACGGAAAGTGAATGCACCTGCGCCATTGCAAACGGTTTATAGCCATATCATTCAAGGTCGCTAACCATCGTTTACAGTCATTTTGCGGGCCCCAGCCAGGTAGTCGACTCCTATCAACATGAATCAGTCCACTTGTCAGTGACTTCATGGATTTGTGCCATGTTTCGGTTTGGCCGCCACTAGCTTTCTTTCAACCTACCCCTAAATCTGACAACATAGCTCGACGAGGCAGTCGGTGGTTGGGCATTCGTAACACATGCCCCAACCACCTCAAATGAAAAAGACTCACTTCTTCACCTATTGACTTGCCATCCTGACTTAGTACTCGTCTCCTAACGACAGAATTGCTTACTCGGTTGTCCCACGATACATGAGCTATGCCTCGAAGACATCTATAATCGGATACTAATAGCCTACGAATATCTTCGACCCTTAATTTCAGGATGGTAATTTAATGTGGAGTACTCGTCTGGACAGATTATTTAAAAATAATTGATAAAATTCGCCAACAACTTCTAAACTCATCTCGTTCCATGCTTCTAGTATACAGATGGCATCCACAAGACATAGTGAGGGAATCCTATAAAAAATGTTTTAGTTCGAGAGCACAGTGTGATTTATAAAGGTTGAAAAAATTTAAAAGCTTAAATCATTACTGTTTATTCTTAATATCGAACAGGCGCTAATTTTTTAAAAAAAAAACGAAGTACTACTAAGTAAACCAACAGTTATATTGTAAAAACACTGAAGAAGCGTAAACAACAAAAAAGAACAACTGTTAATTTTTTGTCACTAGTTTTATTGAGATAATAATTTATGAAAATAAGCAAATACTTAAAAACGAATGACTGTAAACTGAAAATGTGACCAGGATAAACCACATATGAATTCAGTTATATGATAATCTATTTAATATCACTGAAATATCTCGATATAATCATTTCGTATACGTCGATTACATATCACTAAAATAGAAAAATGAGTGTGCAATTGTAAATTCTTTTCCCTTCAAACGAAATAATGGTAAGCACGAAATCAATAAAAAGAAGGTACAATGATTAGTTAGATGAATTGTGAAGGTATTGAACTTCAAGTACTCAAATTGTTTTTGCACAGCAAAACAATTTTCCTAATTATCATACGAATTAGTCAGAAGCATCAAACGATTATGATCCAAGTTAATAGTATAATACTATAATATATGTACACCCTAGAATCTTTGAAAACTCAATCCCGGTGGTGTCAGAGAGTAAAATTTGCTTCCGAGTGGGTCTGATAAAATACAAGCTATGATCTATGGTGGTTGGATGGGATGTGGAAACATACGCTTTTTAGGTAAATAAACAATAACTTTATCTGGGTTTTGATAATAATTTGAATTTAGAAAATTCATGTAGTTTGTCGAAGACAGCTTAAAATTTGGTACGAACGAGCATCTGCTAAGGTCGATACACCCAAAATCGGTTCATGAACAAAGAAAATTAGCAAAGCAAGAGACATATACAATAATAACAATATTCATTAAAAATGGAAAGACAATTTTAAGAATGAATCTGTCGAGGAACAAATAAGATCACACAGTAAATAGTATGGAATGAAGTAGAGCTTGAAATTTATAGGTGTGTAAAAAATAAATGTATTACTACAATCGACTTTGAGGAATATCGCTAAGCATCTTTGACAAGAAAGGTGGTCCATCTTTCATATGTAGCATCTCATTAATCATTCATTAAACTTCAATGATTAGTCGTTTAAATTATTCGATAACAGTATTGACTAATTTCTTGCCACAATTTCTTTATTATTCGAAATATTTAAACTGATACAGATATAGAATTTAATACAAATATATATAGTCGATATTGCCATCAAATTATTACAAATAGAAAAAATAGTCGATAGTATTATCGAATAATTTAAATGACTAATCATTGAAGCATAACGAATGAACAATGAGATGCTACACATGTGCATTCATTAACTTTACTATAACGCATTTCTATGGTATTCAGTATAAATCCTATTTAGTGACAGTAACAAACTGACTGTAAGACATTGAATGACGACACTGCACGACACTAAAAGCGTAGCACCATGCCATAAATTTATGAACGAATTTTAAACTTACGACTTCGTAATATGTAGATAATCTTCATATGAAATCCGACCATCACAATCTTGATCAAACTCTCTGAAAATAGTTTGCAATAGGCCAGATGGTAAGGAGGGTTTGTATCTACCACATATTTGGTGTAAATCGTTTATTGTGATAAACTCTTTCGAATTTAGATCCAAACAATCAAATAATAGCCTATCATGCTTGTCACCACAATGAAGATTATTTTGAGAACGTTTCTGAAGCATTTGGATGGAATAAAGAAAACTACATTGAATCAGAAAACGAATGGAGCTTACTAACCCCGAAAACGTTAGACCAATTGGTTCGCCATTGAGATTTGATTCCAAAAATGAAGAAATACATTTTATCTCTTCCTTACTCGGTTTCCTCCCATAAAGTTCAATAAATAACAATTTAAAACCTTCTTTGTCCAGGTAACGTCCATCAGAAGAGCTATAATTACTAAAAACTTTGTGCAAGAA
This sequence comes from Schistosoma turkestanicum, assembly GCA_944470395.2. Lineage (NCBI taxonomy): Eukaryota > Metazoa > Platyhelminthes > Trematoda > Strigeidida > Schistosomatidae > Schistosoma > Schistosoma turkestanicum. Next base: position 40,575,098 of record OX103979.1, on the reverse strand, counting down.
ATTGGACATATTGACGGAGCGGTTTGGATGAAAGAAATGGTCAGCTGCAGCTATCTAGGAAAAAACAGCTAGTGAGGACATCCTATTAGTCAAACATTGTGGGAGGGAAAATCTAGAGAATAAAGAAATACATATCAACACAGAGCACTAAAAATTTAAAACAGGAAGCACAGACACAGTGAATCACTTGCATGTTTCTTGACCACATAGAAAGTCTTCAAGTGTTTATGAAGAACTATTAAATCTACCACCACCAAAAGAGGCAATTATTCTAAAGAAAGGCTAATAATATGACTATAACTGATCAATTACAGCAAGCAGTCAAGTGGGAAAAAAGCAGATCTGTCGGAAAATATTTACATAAATTCACAAAGGATACTTAAATAGGTTATTTCCAGGCACAGTTCGGCAGATAACGAAACTATTTTGATATTTTAAGTTAACAACTTTGCAATGTAACAATAATTGAGCACAGAGAGATGGAATTGTCAGTCTAAATCCATAGTAGTAGAGGTTGTAGCAAAATAAGCGGTAATCGAAAAACTTAGAGATCGGAAAAATGATTTGAGAAGTATATTCCAGTGAAATAATTTTAAACAGAAAAATCGCTCATGATGAATTCAATAGATTAGTATTTGAGAGAGGTCAAAGTATGGATTCATCTGCGCCATTGCAAACGATCTTGAACCATGTCATTCAGTCTCTAACCCCTGGTTCTGATTATCACATGGACACAAACCACGTAGTCTACGCCCGATAACATGACTGCATGGATCAAATACTAAGAGCCTGTGAGTATCCTTTCTCCTTAATGGCCTGGAGACCCTCAAAGCCGACCCAACGATGGACCTAACTAGATCACATCGATATCAGTCATCGGTGGGGCAATTGTTTAGATTCAGACCACGCTCCAGTGCGAGCGCGTACTTGCTTGCAGCTTACTGGACGTAGGAAAGACATCGGAAGGAAACCTCTAAGGGTTCTACTTAATGATAGCTTAGCTGGAACAAAGACACGTTCAAGTGTCTGACGATATTTGTATTCCTGGACCTTAAAGCGGAATTCGAATCTGTTGGTCGTGAGGCTCCACGGCAGCTCTGTCATTAAAGGGTGTACCAGAGAAGTAATCTACTCGCACACTATAGGTCATCGGGATTCTAAACCTCAAGTGGTGGCCGACAGGGATATTCACTTTCCCCGTTCTTGTTTAATTTTGTCGTTGACTTGCTTTTAGAAATAAAATTATCTTCATCAGACATCTCAGGAGACTCGCTTTCTGACTTGGAATATACCGATGACATAGTTCGACTTTGTGAGGACTCTGACAAAATACAGTCACCTGACTATCCTAAGCAACAATGCGCGCACGTTCGGGATGCGATTCTTCCTTTAGAAATGCGAAACGTTGCTTCAGGATAATATAGTGTGAAACGGTTGAGAGTGTTTACCGCTTTACTCATCTCGCGAGTCTCATCAGTGCTGATGGCCTGGTGACTGGAGAAATCGCAGCACGGATACACACGGCTCGATTGGCTTTTAGCAACTTGCGTCACTTATGGCATAGGCAAGATATCTGTTTGCTAGCCAAAGGACGAGTGTACTGCGCAGTAGTTTGCTCCGTCCTAATATATGGATGCGAAACATGCCCAGTAAGAGTAGAAGATATTAGTAGGTTATTAGTATTCGATTATAGATTCCTTTGAAGCATTGCTCGTGTGTCGTGGGACAACCGAGTAAGAAAAGCTATAGTTACGAATTGATTACTAATTTTGGCTGGCAAATCAATAGATAAAGTATTTGAGATTGTTGGGACATGTGTTACGAATGCCTAACCACCGACTGCCTTGACGAATGATGTTTTGTGGTGGATTAGAAGAATACTAGGAGCGGCCAAGCCAAAACATGGCACCAATCCATGAAGTCACTGACAAGTGGATTGAGGCATGTTGGTTGGTGTCGACTACTTGGCTGCGGCCCGCAAAATGGTTGTAAACGATGGCTAGCGACCTTGAATGATATGGCTATAAACCGTTTGCAATGGCGCAGGTACATTTATTGCTCGTGTTATCCCAAATCTAAAACTTTTGAATTCCTCATCACCTTTATTTTTTCTTTTAGAGTTTATTTCACTAGATTCTGCTTCCTGAATATCTTTGAACCCTAATCGGCATATTCTAGATCAGTAAGTGAATCTTCTAGTGGAAGGTGCACTCCTGAGGTCAGACGACTTAAGTGATAATTTTAATAGCACGTCTGTGACAAGGTTAAGTAAAAACAAAAGAACTGGACAACGATATCCAACACCGATGGAAGTTATCAATTAGGATGAAAGTTCGCCAAAAGCTGTCATTCGACCAGCAGTGATTGAGTGGAGTCTGTACAAGGCTGTTTCACTTCTTCGGCACACCTTTTAACGACAGACACTGCTACAGAACTTACAAGGTTATGGGCGAATAACAGGAAGAAAAGTACAAATTAATAATAATTCGAGAATAACAGATAAGCTGGCTTATCCAACGCCTAGAATGAAGCATATGAGCTCGACATAGAAGTACGAATTATATGACTTACACATAAAATACCTGAAGTTATGATTCATGAAATAAAACTATTTCGACTGTCATATTTATGACTAAAATTAGATTTTGTTTTCATAGCTCATGATAATGGGATTTGAGAAGCAAGTGGATAAAAATGTGCTTCCGAGAATTCCATGCGCATACATGGTTTAATTTATCGCACCTAGCTCGAATCATAGTTTCGTTACAAGAAACATCACTCTTTGAAATAAAAGTAACCAATGTCTAAAGTTAGGAAATTAAAATGCACCTGGAATCAATAAGGAAGAGCTAACTGCAGTGGTATCTAATGATACTTTCGAGATAGATCGCTTAAAAACCAAGGTCGAACATGGTTTGGTCTGAATCAGTAATCGCTTTATAATTTATTATTCGTAAGTTTAGGAGTTCTACCACTGCTTAGAATGAGTGAATATGCAGTTTTTTCATTTAGGTTCCAACATTCATAGTCTGTGATCGGATCCAACAGTAATAGTATATTAGCTATCTGAATGGCCCTAGTTGGGCATCTAAACTACATTCATTGGACATTATCGAACACCTGGAACCGTGCCGAAGGAACAAGAATCGAGCGCGAAGAAATCAAATTGGTTTACACTAGCTCGTGAAAAAGATATTGGATATTGGAACAATTTAGACTCCACGTTAGTGAAATTGATTTCTTTGTGATTGTCATAGGATGTCGTCCGTCCTTTGTAATATATTGGGAAAATCAGTAATTGAGACCAGTGTGAAGGGATAATGCCTAGTTCCATGGCCCACCATTCCTAAAAATCTCAGGTGTAAGCCTGAAACAATTCAGATCAATCCTGGATAAAAATCCTGAACCCTTATAATTTAGAAATGTTTTGTTGAAATTTTTTGGAACTTAGAATAAAATTTCTAGCATTCTTCCAAGGTTAACCTTTTCAGTGGATGACGCCAATAGGAGATCGAGATGCAAACATGATTTTAGTCTGAAGATCTTCAGACCAACAGTAACCACTGACAAATGTGAAAATTAATAGTAAATAATAACATTCTAGTGAGTATTTACCTCAAGCAAGCTAATCTTAATGTCTGACGGGACATAAACTGATGGTAACTTTGTATACCCGCCACATTTTCGATTGTCCAATATCGACTGGCATCTATGAATACTAATTATTTCTTTCTTAATTTTCTCATTCCTCGCATTGTGCACTGCAGTTGTTACTAAACTACTCTAGTCTCTTAATAGTTCATCTTGTTAATAAAATCACACTGGTTTTATGTCGTTCGCCCTTCATTGGCATCGTAAATCAGTGGCAGACAGTGCTTCAAATACAGTTATCAAATATCTAAATAACATAATCAAATCATTTAAACATCTCCGAGGACGTCAGGCAAATGTAGAACGATCAAAATGTGTTCTAAATACGAAAACATTATTCTTGCCAGCACCAGTGATTTGAGTAATTCAGTCGATATTCTAATTTAAAGGGTTACAAGCTTCACACCTGCCTAGAATCTTATCAAACTGAAGAGGAATCCTTAAAACAGCACTTCCAAAGGTCTGTCATAGTGAATGAATAACAAGATTTATTTTATAAGAACAGAGAAATATACTTTCCAATATCTGAGCCTTTAATTATAATAAAACATAAGTTGGCTGTAAATGTTTGTTTGACAAATATTTAAGGCTTTTTTCTGTAACACCTTTTAATTCACGGATCCATAAGTAAATCAAACGAGACGTCCAGAATGAAGTGGTTCCATGACATCTGTAGTAGGTTGGATATCGTTTGTTCCGTTATAGGTTTGGGGACTGTTTTCCATTAAATCAAGTTTTCTAATAATGGTCTAACATTGATCGATTTATGATTGCAATGGAACTCAATACTATCCACAGAAATGTCATGAAAATTATCATGTGATCAACTGTATCAAGATTCTTGAGTGAATTTCTGGTAAATTTCATTCTTGTCAGGTTTAAAGTAGTGCCTACTAATGACAATCGATTAGCTCTCATAACACCGTGAACTTATGGAAGTTAGACACTAGCACCGATTGATTCAGACTTATTTGCTAGAAGACGAGAGTTCTCGTGAACTAGAAAGTCCTGAGTTTGATTATCGGGAAGAGTAGTCATAGATAAATGAATTGTAAAGAAGTATATGAACTTCTCAGGCTATTTTTGCGAGAGATGCCTTTAGCTATAGTGTATTCCGTAAAACTTGAGGTTATATTCCAGTATCCAACATTTTTTTCACGAACTAGTATAAAGCAATTGATTCTTATTCTTTCGTTTGATAGTGCTCATTAATGGGGGTCTAGCGACTCGACTGTCTACTTCCAGTCAGTTTGCAGTTGGTTGTGAGTTTGTATGTCTCGTGATTTGAATGAAAACGTTTGTTTCAGGGCTGCAGGGTTTCTGGATATCAGTGGCTATCACATGACCAGACCGGAGATCATTTAGTTGCAATGTGGAGAATAATAACGATAAAATTCTAATGCTAATATGAATAAGATTTCAGAACGAAGTAATAAATGGATAATTAAGCGTATTGATTAGTAGTGATGATTGTGAAAGAGAACTGAATTGTAAGCAAAGTAGAGGACACAGAAATGATAGGCGTGATAGATTAAATTAGGGATATGGGGTGATGGCAATAATAACGACCAGCAAATCTCGAGGAATGCATCAGGTACAGCTAGTCCAAGAGGTAGATGGTAATCCCCATGTGAGTACGTGATTATCAAGTCTCTTCTTAAAGCTGTGCACCAAGTTGTGATGACTCTTAATGAGAAAACGTACGCACCAACATGAGTATTCGCTCTTTATTGCGCAAATTTTTGAGGATTGCCTCAAGGGGAGTGGTGATGACGCATGCTTTCTTTGGGATGGCTTGACGTGCACCGTAATTAGATCACCTCTGATTCTCCTGTAGCTAAGGAGGAATAGCCCGAAATGCTGGAGTCCATTTTCGTAAGGTTTGTTCTTCAACCCTACCATCCATTTGGTTGCACTCAATCCAAGAGAATCATGTCTTTTTTAAGCAGAGGGGGTACGACGACATTATGAACCACCAGATGTGGGAGCGCGTATGTCTTAAATAATGTTAGGAATAATTGTGGGGTGATAGCACCAAGTTGTCTTCGCATAAGGTGAAGAGTCCCATTTGGCTTGGCTGCGTCCCCTATATAGTTCGGGCTTGTGTGAAGGCTTTCAGTGGTTATTGAACCGAGATCGCGCTCTGAGGAGACATTAGGGAGCAGACTTCCATTGAGGATTTAGGTCGTTTGCGTCATATGAAGCAGGAGATGCATGACATGGAACTTCGGTTGGTTGAGTTTTAAACCGTTTTTCACTGCCCATTCCTCAATAGATGTACGGTCCTTTGAAGCTCAGTCGAATCCTCTTCGCTTCTAATGGACCTATTGATCTTCGCAACGTCTGGGTAGATCAATACCGGTGGGCTAACTGTGCCTAACAGGTTGTTAATCGACATCAGGAAGGGAAGTTGACCTAAGATGATCCCCTGTAAAACACCCAATGTGGATACCTGCCACCTCGCGTGCACTCTATTTACCTTGATGCGAAACTTTCTATTCTGAAGGTAGTTTTTGAGCCAAGATAGGAGTGGGTCGGTGAAGCCTATTTCTACAACCTTTTCGATTAAGCGGGCGTGTGGTACTGTGTCAAAGGCTTTTTCAAAGTCGAGAAATATTACGTGCACCTGTATTTTTCGGTTGAAGCAGGGTTTCCAACTCTCCGATGTTTTGAGAAGATTTGATTCGCATGACTTGCATTTACGAAACCCATATTCTTCCATTTCCGGTTGTGTGGTATGACTGAGGCACATTGTCTAGGACAGCATTCTGGATGATGTCTCTCACTGTTCGCCAGTGATCATCTACCGTCAGCCTCCACCACTCACGTGGCCATGAGGTATGTAGGAGGACCTCTCTCATACGCGTATAGTTTGCCTCAGTTTAGCAAAGATAGCCCTCGTTTCCGTCCTGTGTGAGCGTTTGGTTTGTGACAGTTGCAGTATTGCCTCAGTAACTATATGTTTATGGGCCTTAGTATTTGATGGAGGTTGTTAAATTTTTATAATCAAGTACTCCGTGCCATTTGTGTGGAAACAACACCAAAACGATCCTGTCACCTCTGTTAGCTAGGTGTCGTACAACCTCTCGGTTTTAAAGTGGCTGTTAATATATGTAGCCGCTCCGCCTTCTGTTTGGTGCACCCGATCACTTTGGAAGAGTTTTATGCCTTGGGAGCTCACTTCTTCGTCTGCGATGTCGGGGGATTGCCGCAGTTAGGATTGTGATCTTCAGATCCATTTGAGAGCACATATTCCTGATTTGTAACAGCTCATCCCTTAGTCCTCTTACGTTGCTATAAATACACTTGTTTGTCTTAGCACCTGGTGCACCTCTGCAGTCGTTATATTTTTAAACAAATTGCTCAAACCGAGTTGTCCAGTTCTGTAGGAACTAGCCTCTGCATGTGTTTTACTTGTTCAATGAGTTCAATCGGCGAGGCTATTATCCTCGTGTCTGGTGCCAGCGGTTGTTGATCGAGGTGAACTATCAACTTTGTGCGTTTATTGTGGCCTCCCTGCAGTTGTCTCGCAGATCTAGATCGGATTTCGCAACGCCTAATGTGACTAGACAGTTTGTTCTTCGAACTGTACCAAACTTGAAATACCTCAGTCAAGTCTCGCCGATCCCTGAATGCCACAGCCATCAGACGTGGTGACTAAATGGACGAGAGATGTAATGGCCGGGGCAGCCTAGAAATGCGAATAGCCATCGTGGTTTGGAGGACGAGGTTACGTGGTAGCCACCGCCAATGCTGCACTTCATGAACCTGAGCTTCATCAAAGCTACCGCTAGCCAGTTTGGGCACGTGATGGAATGTCAAGCTGGCCTGCTGTTGGGTGCCTGGTGTTGTCCCAGCTGTTATTCATATGGAACACGCTTTGTCGTACCTGATACAGATTGGAGAGGACAATTTAACCGATGGTCAATGAGATGAGAGGATATCTTCAGCGAGTTGTGCCTAGTCTAGTGTCACACTAGTTGAAGGGGTTTCCCTGTCAAGACGTTCTGGCATTTGACAGGGCGGCATATTTTCTCTGGGGTATTGCACATTTGGAGGATTGCGCAATATTTACCCATTTGTTCTTTGTCAAAGGCGGCCCGTTTCCTTCTAGTAAGCTACCTTTCGACACTGGGACATTAAATAAAATATGTGAACTTATTCTATCGTTCCTGTCCTTGAGTGGTAGTCATTTGTGCTAGGCAATTTCGCTTTGTCCGTTGGGACTTAAGAGCTGTTTTTGGGTGGCGCCTCTGATTTCGTCAATGCTTCAGATACTCCGCACCATGGGTAGATACACCAGGACAACTGGCAGGGATGACTCAACATGAACTCAAAGTACTCTTTAGGTACTATAGTGTCGCAGTGACAATCAACCCATTTACTAACGAAATCGCATTTAAAAGCTGAGTCACTGATTTAAACTTGTATAGAGCAGATGATGCAATCATCTTTGTGCTATTTCTTTTCGACAGACTGTGTGGACTGAGCCTTAGGACGCCTTTTCCACCTATTTTTATTTGACCGGTTAGTCTTTGTAGCAATATGATTCGGGGGAGTCTGTTTGAGACCTAGTTGAGGTGTTTTGGTTGAGTGATACGAACTATGAACACTACGCTGAGTAGTGCTTTTGAGTGACGGCTTGATTTATTTCACAGACTGGGATTTTAGACCCACTACTAACCCCGGGGTCCATACCACTGCAGGTGTTTCTGGTTGTTATAGCGAAGAATGTGCTAGCAGCCTTATTACTTAATATAGTACCAGAGAGATTTAGAGTTGAAAAAAGAGGTGATTAAGCGAGGAAAAATACACGAAATAGGTATTTAGGAAAGAAGAATTTATTAGTATACAAGTATAACTACAAGGAATGGAACATGAAGTACTCCACAATTGCAATTTCACCTTTAATCGTTCTAGTAAGTAACTTCGCGCGGATCCAGCAACCTGTCCATAATTCCTGTGTTTTCGAGTGAATGAATATATGTGTGCTGCCGAAGCAGCTAGGAATAGAGCAGTTGATCGACACAATTAGAGCTAGCGGAAAGTGGATCTGACGTGGAGAATAACTTTAATATCTTCGCTGGTGATCAAATATCCCATTCTGGAGTCCAAAATTGTTTAGTTTCCTGTAAATGATGGGAAGTCAACGAGGCCACGTCAATTTCGAAGCGCGCAGTAGATGTGAATGGGCAGTATGTTTATTTATTTCGAAGATTAACTTTTTGATGCAAGCCTCAAGTGATTAGCCATATTTCAGTTTTCTGTGAGCGAAATACTGTATTATTTATGCTTGTTAGAATAACTAAAATGGTTTAATTGTCGAACACGCAAAATGATTTAAATGGACGAATCGTAAAGCAATTGAAGGTTTACCTTACCAACCGTTATCAAGTTATCATAATTTCACGCTTGTGGTGATTCCGATTATTGATTTCGCTTTCAGTAATAAATAAAAGTACATTTTTGGCGTATATTAATTTACTGGCTCACATTTTCCCAGGTTTTCTCAAATACTTCTCCCAGCATACAAGATACCTTCAGGCTAGACGAAAACCTATCGAAGTCAGAAAACTTCATAATATGGTAGGCATTCATATACCCTAAAATATCTTCAGTGTAAGAATGGTTTATCATACTGTTTCTTGGTGGAATGGTTTGATAGTATATCCTCTTTGATCAAACGATTCCGGCTGATATTTTACACTGAAGTTTCTTCTGTGGAGATGGTAATTACAATAGATTGTTTCATCTTCTTGAAGCATGAGGAAAAAACCAATAGGCTTTTTCTCAAGCCCACTAGGGTTGAAGGGCTGAAACTATCCGACTTTTATTTAGGTAGCACGGTAACTATATTTTCTCGTTCATTAAGAATTGTGGACTTTGGGGATGAGTTCACTAGACGTGCATTTGTAAGTTCTTCAGAAAGGTAAAAATGTATCTTTCATGATATTTTGCAACTAAGATGTGTTGTTTTTATCCCTCCAGGCTCCGTTCAAAGGGCTGGTGACATAATAGCAACATTGGAAGACAAGTCATTAAGAATTATTAATCTGAAAATGATGCGTTTAATAGAAGATGAAGTAAAGTCTCTTCTTGAGAACTATGCAAACCCCTCAAAACTTTCGTAAGTTTACTTCTTTTTTTGTCCGAAACTTACGTTCAAATGTTGCGTTAGAGATATTAGAAAAATTGTTTTAAATTTACGGAAGACTGTTATGGAATGAATGTTCTTATGAGATTTTGGAAAATAAGCCGATGTTATAGAGGATGTTTGAGAGTGAAATTAAAAATGGAAAACAACATAGTTGATATAAAAATATCACAGTGGATAGAAAGAACCAATGTTCTTGTTCCAAAAGGGTTAAAACATTTGAATCGTACTGATTCACAAAATACTACAAGTACTATTACTCGAGTACACCAAAATATCGACCTGCTGAACTAATCACACGTTCTCGTGTTTCATGATTGACTAGGCTTCATAACTACTCCAGATAACACTTATAAACGTGTTGAAAGTTACAAGCTATTTTATTGTATTTGTTTATGCACTCAGTTCTTCGTATGAGGAAATTTCTAATTCCCAGCTGGTGCCTTACTATAAATTTTATAGTTAAAGGCATGTTGTGCCGTGTTAGTAAAGCTGAAGTTTAAATATTACGAATCTTAATTTGTTAGTTATAACTCATTAACATAAAGTGGGTCTAATAGCCCTCAAAAAATTAATCATGCAAATCTGTATCTATAACGTTGAATTGGTAGGTAAGTTACACCAGCATCACCATTTAAAATAAGCAGTAAATTTTTTACGTTATTATCCCGGTTAATGAAGTAATTTATTAAATCGTCCGTTATCAACTCAAAAGTTTTATCATGCGTCATTATTAATTTTTTATGAAATACGTTACTTCGATGCTAGTAAAAACACACAACTTACTCAAACGCAGAAATAGGAATGAAGTTGAACTTAAACATTTGTGTATCGGTGAAAGATACTTCAGTTCGAGGCAATATCAGTTGGTCAGGTACAACGTAGAACTTAGTACGTACGTATATCAGTCCAGGTTTCCATACCAAATTAGCGAAGAGAAAAGATTGTCAATTAAAATACCATAGTTAGATGTAGCAGAAGTACTGATGGTAATGAAGAAGATTAGGGTTCAAAGATATGATTTAAAAAGTATAATTAAGTGAGAGAAAATTTATAAACAGAAAGATAGAGATGATGAGTAATTCAGAAGATTAGAATTTGCGAGAACGCATGCGTCATTGCAAACGATTTTGAGCCATGTCATTTAGGATCTCTAGCCATCAGTTACAATCGTCTCGCTAACACCAGCCAGGTAGTCTACACCCACCAACATGGTTAAGTCCATTTGCTACTGGCTCCATGGATTTGTGCCATGTTTTGGATTGGCCGTCACTAGCTTTCTTCTAGCTTACCCCTACCCCACATTCTTCAAGCCAATATGAGGAATTAACAGTTATAAAAATCAGAAAATGGGAATAATAGCAACAACTACAATAACAAGATAGTACAAAAGAGTTATCGGCCAAAAGTTTTGGTATGTAATACTGAAAATTTTATGTAACGTATACGTTTAGCTAGATCCAAAAGAAACATTTTTAGCCGGGTCGGAGAATATGAGCGGCTTGGTCTGTAAAGTAAACTTCAATTAAGGGTAAGATGTGAGGATGCTTGGAACTAATCAGTGCTTCTAATGATCCAGAGTTTACAAACATACTCAATGTGTTCCTGTTTATATATTTTTTAACGTTGATGTTATAAAGAACAGATCCCAATTTCGTGTTTAATTAGTAATTTTGCTAGTATCTTAACTTCCTTTGCCTCAGTTATATCTTCTTTAATCAACTGCTAAGTTTTCGAATAAACTTATTATTTAGTAGGTAGATATATACGGACATTCATAATGAAGTGATATTCAAAACTGTTAATCAATGTTTGAAATGAAGTTTTTAGTCTATTATTCTTTAGTTTTGAATTTATGGCACCGATTAATTTCATAATTCCTCGGTTTAATTTAATTTCATAATTATGCACACATTTGTCTAAGGCCCAAACGTCTATGCGCTTTAATGATTACAATGAGTTGGTCAACGTTGAGGTCCTAGATAATTCCTCTATTTTTCACTAATTATTGAACTTTAATTCAGATGAAACCATTTTTAAAACATTCTGCCTTATCCAGTATTATATTGGATGAACTTATTGGAAAAAATCTTGTCGCTTTAGAAGTAATGGGTACAAATGTTTGCTCATTCCTATATGAATTTGTTTATGGATCAAAAGGAAATGATGAAAACATTTTATCGAATCCTGATTTATTTATGATCACATCAAATGCCGGCGACTCATTAAAACAGGCCAATAAAATATTCGGAAGTCTTTGCGGACCAAATTTTCGTGGAGCACCATTATTAAAGAATACAACATTATGCGTTATACGACCACATGCAGTATCTGATGGTAATAAACTCTTTCGTTTAGTTTTAATCTAAATATTTTAATGTTTATTCTATTTTCTGCCAAAATTCAACCAAAAAATTTTCCTGATCAGACATAGGAGACTTAAAAATTTTCAACGGACAGAATAAGTTTACAGTATATCTGTGTTGGGGTATGCTTGCCACAAAAACTAATTGTTAAATTAATGTAATCTCTTTAATTTAATCTCTTGAGGTAGTTATTTGGATTCAGTGTCAAATGTGTATTATACCTTCTGTGATTCACAAACTAGTATGCTCACACTAAGTATTATGCTTAATTTTTAAAGCACCATATTCGGATTTCGAGAGAAAGAACTTTATCAGGTTTGTCTGACACGCTTCAACATGTAATTCCCAAAAGCCTGTTAAGATAAAACACTTTAGTGCTGTAAAATGAACTGATTTCCAATCGATGGTTTCTTTGAATTTCCGGAGTTAGTGACTATTTTTTCTTCTTGGTACGAAATGTGAGATGGAAAATAATACCACAGAAATTTACATTTATAATTACATCTGATAAACATCATTCATAGTAGATTAAAAGAAACAAAGATTTATTTTTTAAAGAAAGAAACTGATTTGAACAAGGATAAACACTAAGCACTAATTGGTATAACTCAGTCTGTTTGGGAAATAATGTAGGATTTTTGTTGGTAAATAATTACAAATCACTTCAATGAAATAAAACAATACCGAAAGTTATTTATGTAATGCATATCCTGGTGAACATGTTGTATTTATTCTGAAATAAAAATTTGTTTGGTAAATTAAGTAAACAAAATAGCAGTATTTGAAGTGGTTTTTGATAACCCATTGTTAATATTTTTGACTGAAATTCGATTTCATACTCGCTGCATAAGTGAGTGGTCATCCAAACTCGGGATCGAAGTAGATAACGTGATAGCACTGAAGCATACAGTACTGAGTCCGAGTCCAGGAGCGAAACTCAACTCTAGGATGCAGGTAAATTAAGTTGACAAGTCCCAAATAGAACGGTATTTGCTTCATGGATCCTACTACTAATCACATCTCATCTGTTGCGTATTATAATAGCAATATGTTCATTTTAAGCTCAGGTAAAAATTCTGAAAATTTCCGTTAATATATCTTTGAATAACTTAAAAAAATCACCATTATAAGTCAATTATTTAGTTTTTATTTTAAACTACTTACTATAAATTGTGAATATTTGTTTTAAAGACTTTTATATTACTTATGTATGCGTTGGAGTAGAAGTGTAATGTCTCTTTGAAGTTTACTTAACACCAGCACAAACACGTTTTAGGTCATCATCACATCATCAATAGCAGCGTAAAACTTTGCACGTAAGTAAAGCAGTTCAAGTTGTCATACCACAACTGTCAATTCAAATCCCATAGTGTAGAGGTAGTGAAAGTATTAGAATTAATCGGAGAGATTAGGATACGAAGATGTTATTCAAGAAGTATAATTCAGTGAGGTAAATTTAGAAAGAGAAAGATAGAGGTGATGAGCAATTCAGAAGGTTAGAATTCCATAGAACACAAAGAGTAAGTGCACCTCCACCATTGCAAACGATTTTGAGCCATCTCACTCAAGGTCTCTAACCATCGATTATTATCATCTCGTGGACCTTAACCAGGTAGTCGACACCTAACGACATGGCTGAGTCCACTGGTCAGTGACTTCATGGATTTGTGCTATGTTTTGGTTTGCCTGCCCCTATTTTTCGTCCAAGCTATTCCTGTATCGTAAAACATAACTCGAGGAGGCAGCCCCTTCATTGATGGCTTATAGCAATGTGATCTAGTTGGGTCGGCTTTGTGGGTCGCCAGGTCAAAATGTATTTTACCTTATGCTTAAAGTTAATGTTTGCTGGGAATAGGTGGTTATCTGAACATAGTTGCAGTAGACGGTCGCCAATATCTGTTCTATTATCCGCGACACCATAAGATCCACCCGTTTCTTTCCTTTACGTTGAGTCTACCTACTTGAGAGTTTAAGTCACAGCCATTATTACTATATCAGAGCGCTTAACATTTTGGAGAAGTTTAGAGATGTTTCTATAAAACTCATCTTTTATGTCATCTGAACTGCAGCCAGTGGGAGCGTACGCAACTACGACGAAGAGGCAACGGCGAGTGTCCCTATCCATTGGAGTCCGTACCGTTCCGTTTAGTCGGACAGTGCATGAGCGTCTGTCTATCAGGATCCAGTCTAAAGTAGCTAGTTCTGCCCTAGGATTTAATACTATACCTACACCAGAGAGGCCACAGGAAGCAGCATCAGGGCTTCCAGAAACACGGAGTGTAAACCCTCTTGTTTCTATATCTGCACACGGTGGAATTAAACTAATGATTTTACTCGGATCTTGTATGTGCGTTTCGGAGACGCAACATACATGGATTGCACGAATTCCAGGGTTATAGCTAATGGAGTCTGTTGCCCTATTTGGCATAGTTTCCGAACATCAGAAGCTCCTATATGTAATTTGATACGGGGTTTTAAGAGACTAGGTATAATGTTTCGTGAGCTCATACCGTTTGTTTCAGTGGTGTGAGGTGATAAACGATCGAAAGAAGGGTTGGTCGAGGAGATAAGAGAGTTATTAAGAGGTGTAGAAAGGATTTGATTGTGACCAGTTCGGTCTCGTGTGCTGTTGCGTATATGAGGGCGGATATTACTTCTCGGCTGCCCACACCGTGGGTGTTTCTCGAGGAACCTGAAAAGAAAGGTAGATTAACGTTGGTCCTAACGACCTGAGAGCGTGACCGCAGAGCGCAATGGACGACTACTTGAGGCCGGCCACGCATGGCCTTTTATGAAAGGTCTTTTGGGTATTAGCTCTGCTCTTTTAAAGCGCTTACCGCCGGAAATCCGTGAGGTGTGACATTTTTAGGGTCGACCTTTTCTAACCTTTCCTTCCTTGTGAGAAGGCTGCATCGCTGTAGGTGCTGGTTGTCCGAGGGTGAAACCTTACCACAGTCACACTTCTATAGCCAGCAGTACTACTTCACCCTCAGACCTTGAGTAGCTGCTTTTAGTCTCATTGTTCTACGATCAACCTGCCTGGCATGGTAGAACCTTCAGGAACATATGTCTTAACTAATATATCTCGGTTGTGTCATCACGATTGACAAGTCCGACCACCACTTCAAGGTAGCAGCTACGCTAGGGAACACTTTATGGTTAGATATTTATGATTAAAACTAGAACACCGGAAGTTTACCAAGCAACCATTCTTATGTTAAATCTTAAAAGAATAAATTCACATTTTGCTATACTCATTTCGGAATTTGATTCTAGGCATACACTACTAATGTAACATTTTATAATTTTTCGATTCAACTGTCCACAAAAATGTTAGGCCTGTTCGGAGCTGATACCACTACTAAAAGTACTTATTCCAATTTCTCGATACAAATAACTTCATCAATATTCTTACTATATATTTTAATGCAAAAGAAAATATTCGTGTTTCTATGCATTTTTTTTGTAAAATAGTTTATTCATGTAGTATATAACATATGTTAGTTTTGTGATTCTTGTTACCGAACAGCATCCTATATATTGAGGTGATCGGATGATTAGTCGTATTTTTTCGATAGATACACTTGATACAGTCTCCCATCAGTTCAATTTAATGTTAAATATTTTCAGTTTATAAATACTGACTATACAATGATTTACTTCTTAGTTGATGACGGCAAAAGTATGTTGTACAAAATTTCTGTCCCATTGAAAAGATGTTAACGATTATCTGAATGACAAATCCACAGGTAAAGGAAAACATTCATCAACTGTAATACGTTGACGTATATCCAAATCAGTCGGTGAGCGGTTAGTTTTGTTCTTAGTTCATTGCTGTTGATATCACAATCTGCAAAAATGCCGAAAAATAATGTTCTGTAAACTAAAATCACGTTTAAATGATTTATCTACGTAAACTCTAAAATTATTTACATTTAATATTTTGCTGAATAGTTACTTAATTCTATTCACGTTGTAGGTCTTACTGGGAAAATTTGGAGTGCAATTACACTAAGGGGATTTAATGTAACTGCAGCTTGTTTGTTTCGTTTATCAAAAGCTGATGCAGCTGAATTTTTAGAAGTTTATAAAGGTGTAGTCCAAGAATATCCAGAGATGTTGGATCAACTGTCTTCGGGACCTTGTGTAGCGCTAGAAATAGCTTCTCCAGATGCCGATGTAAATGTCCATCATACCTTCCGGGATTTTACTGGACCGATAGATCCAGTGAGTTTTCTTTTACTTCTATTATTAGGTGGATTTTTCTTGTTCTTTAATTATACAAACGTGTTTAGTATATTGGTGGTACATTTCCATATCAACTACATTTGATAAAATCACAATAAATAATCCAAACCGTCCGTGTGTTCATTACTTCCTCTTTCAATTTACTTAGGATAAAATATCAGTCAATAACTTACATAGGTAGTTGCGAAGAGTGATATTTTTATGCTGACTTATAATCAATGTTAAGATCTATATTAAGCTACAAAGAAACTGATTGAAGTTCTGATAAAAATAATTACTACTATTAACTTTCATAACAATATTATCAGTGGTTCTTCTGAAAATGCACCTTGTTATTAAAGTACTTAATACATTTTTTCATCGATTGGTGGTAATCATATTCATAGTAGCTCAGTGGTTTAAAAACTTAAATCCTATTGAAATGTGCGAAATATTTGGTTGCGGGAAAAACTGTTTAACATGAAATAAGAAAACAATACTCATCTCAGAACATAGATAATTGAAGTTATGGGTGAGTCTTAATGAAAAAAACATTTAAATTTATCAAATCAAATAAAACAATCAACGACGTTGGAGGTAGCGATGTGACTTGTAGACTTCAAGGTGATTCACACTTTACAAATTCCTAAACAGATATATATATATATATATATATATATATATATATATAACAGGTGGTGAGTATCGAATCCAAAATTTAGAGAAATATGATTTTTACTTCTAAATAAAAACCTAGTTAAACTTATGGACCAGTAATAATTCAATTATTCTTAGTAACTAATTATGTGTATTAATCCTAAATTCTACTCGAACGCTCACATAAACTGATTAACAGTTAGTCTCTAAAAACGTTCATGATGTCGACTACTAATTAGTGTTAAATCAAATTTCTCGGAAATCAACACTTCCTTAAAATCGACGGGTATGTTTTTCTGACGAGTTCCATCAAGCATGTAAACTGGGTTCTCGGTATCTCCTTACAATTACGTGGCAGCAATCTGTTTAGAAATTTCACTTGTTAAGTATGGTAATATTGTATTTTTTTTGACAGGAAATCGCTCAGTACTTACGACCGGATACACTAAGAGCAAGATTTGGAATTAGTAGAGTGAAAAATGCTGTTCACTGTACTGATTTACCTGAAGATACTGAACGTGAAGTAAGTGCTATTTTTTCAGGTTTTCAATATGTTGATATTTAATTCTTATAATTATCTCATGTTAATCTAATAGTTTTACGGTAGTGATACTGTGGTGTGAGCTACTTATAAGTAGTATATGACGTGAGTGTCAACGTAATGTCTGGCAGCAGAAGATGGGGGAAGATCAAGAAAGGAAGAGTTAGAACACAATGGAATTTGTATGAAACGCATGAATAGTCACAATGGATTGATGTTTTGTAACAGGAACAGTCCAGTTCGATATGATCGACTGATATTTTGCAAATTAACGATTTACGATATGGTTTTCCAATTTTACTGAGTAACGCTGTAATTTTCGTTAAATACAATTTGGTTGCCCCACCTGTGTTCTCGTTCACTACAATACTACTATCAATAACAAGACTGATCTGTGTAGGAAGGGGTATTTTTTATAACATTATCGTGGACAAATAGTGCAATCATATGTATGTTTATATCATCTGATTTCGTGATCTAATCATTGACAAGCCAGAACACAGCACAACTGTGCTGGTCCAAGTCGCAATATTGAACTTTAGAAATCTGATAAAGGAAGAGAAATAATATCAACTGAAGCATAATTTTAATTGAAAAGGACAAATAAAATCGAAAAACAAAATCTGAAAGATTAGTAAAACTTAAGATTTAAATCATAAAAATGGATGCAGTTGTTTCCGACCTCAGACTACTATCTAACGACTACAACAGAAAATATTTCTTAAAATCACTCGATCTCGTTTATACTTTGATATGTTGAGGTGGAAGAAATAATACTGACCTGGTGAACTACTCATTACTAACCAGAACAATCATGATTATAAACACGATTAGACAACAATAAAAACTATTGCATATTCTTTTGTTTACTAAGCGTTAAAAAATGAAAAAGCATTGCGTTTTCAAAACCTGCTTAACAGCTCAATGGTGATTCTGATGTTCTTCTCGTTAATTATCAAATTCAGTCATATTGTAATTGGAAATTCAGAAGTATTAAAGAGCTATTTCACTCTTTGAGAGATATCTCACTACTACGGTTTTGTAAACATTTTCTTTGCAAATTTTGAAAGTAAGCTTCATTTGGTGTGTGATAAAATCTTTCCATCCAAGTCTCAGTACTCATTCGCTAGCCGCTTTCTAAAATCCTTTCACAACCCATAAAGTAGAAAGATAAGTAAGAATAGAAACTTTACTTTTCCGTCCTCTAATGTACAAGAACAAGATATCTATAGTATGCTTGTCAACCTTTGAGCTCTGGAGGTATATCAAATTTAGTGAGAGTATGTAACCATCAAATTAAAGAGTGACATGTTTGTTAGTTTGCTAGAAGTCTTCATGATATGCTGATTAACTTTTTCTTGGCTTCCAACAATCTGAATGAGAATTTCTTGGAAGATCCCAACAGTCGACAATCATTATTCGGGTTAACAATAAAAACTAGGTATATTTAAGCTCAAGTTTTCATGAAAGTAAATCTATAGGATGAAAATCGATGAGGTCACAATCGTATGTAAAATAGTACACATGACGCTCAGCTAATGCAACCCAAAAGTAATTTGTTTCAATATTTCAGAATTTGTAGTGATATTCTGCAAATATATAGAAGTGAATAAGAATTTTATGAACTGTAGTAAAAGACAAATTGTCCAAAGTGTGGCGTGCAGAAGACTACGGCAGGATAGAATGAGTAGTATTGTTACAATGGTTAGAACGTCGAAATGACAGTGTAAGAACAATACACCGACCAATGTAAAAATGTACAACTATATATCAATCTTCTATTTTGTAATACATAAAAGATGACTGAGTATTGGATGTTTAGTAGATGATTGATTGCCTTAATGTATCATGGAGAACTGATTTTGATGCTTTCAGGTCAAACTACTCATTTTCCATCATTAATGTCGGTAATTATGCGTATAGTTAATATCTAGCAAGGATTTATAAATACAATTATATATTTTCATAGATCTTTGATTTTTATTAAACTAAATCATATTATTTTTCGTGACTTTCTTTTAGGTTAATTACTTTTTCGATAATTCCGACATGTGAAACAATCTTGGAAGTTCTAAATAAACTTAATACCTCTGGTGAATTTGTATGAAATTAACTTTATTTTGAAATATATCGATTGAAATTATCAATTTCAACTCAATAATTTTCTGTGTTGATCCAATCAGGAATAAAACTAATCGACAATCAATTCCGAAATGATAAATAATACTATTTTCCTGGCAAAATAATTACAAATTTAATCATTAATACCGTTGTTGTTTTAGGAAAATGAAATCAGAAGTCTTTTCTTCCAATGTAGTGAATGAGAACACAGGTGGAGGCAACCGAATTGTATTTAACGAAAATTACAGAGTTACTCAGTAAAATAGGAAAACCATATCGTAAATCGTTCATTTGCAAAAGATCAGTTCATCCTATGGAACTGGACTGTTTCTGTTGCCAAACATCAATCCATTGTCACTATTCATGCGTTTGATACAAATTCCATTGTTTTCTAACTCTTCCTTTCTTGATCTTCCCCCCGTGTTATGTTACCAGACTTTACGTTGACACTCACGTTATATACTACTTATAAGTAGTTCGCACCACAGCACCACACTCGTCCCCCCTTTTAATAAGCTGTCGTCGTAGTCCTGCAAAACAGAGCCCCTGGTCAGTTAATATCACCTTCCGCATTCCGTGACACGCTACAATATGCCGGATTACCACTTCGGTCATCGTTCTTGATCACTGGTCTGGAAAGGATACGGCATCTATCCAACGTGTAGCGTTTACAAGTTGTCGATGCTGGAACACGGAGGCAGACACACACTCGATAAATTGCGACGCCAAAGACTGTGCCCCGCCCCCTCTTCACGGCGCAACCCGGTGAGCTCCGCAGCAAGCACCAACAGGTCACCGCCGGCCGACAGCCGCGCCAACCGGAACCTCTGCGGCGCCTCCTCCCTGTCCGCTGGGCTGTCGAACTCCATTATCAGCCGCCCGGTGACCGTCTCCCACGCCGTCTCCTCGGTGGCACCGTCCAGGCTGTCGCGTACCGCCTTCGCCTCACCTTCCCGCAGCGTCCCCAGCACCGTCAACTCCGCCCCAGGCCCCCACCAGCTCCACCGTGGCCCCAAACTCCTCCAGGAAGCTCCGCCAATCTCCCTCCTGCAACTCCTTCGGCCACGGGAGCCCCTTCCTTCGAGCAGGCAGCGACACCAAATGTAGTGAATGAGAACACAGGTGGAGGCAACCGAATTGTATTTAACGAAAATTACAGAGTTACTCAGTAAAATAGGAAAACCATATCGTAAATCGTTCATTTGCAAAAGATCAGTTCATCCTATGGAACTGGACTGTTTCTGTTGCCAAACATCAATCCATTGTCACTATTCATGCGTTTGATACAAATTCCATTGTTTTCTAACTCTTCCTTTCTTGATCTTCCCCCCGTGTTATGCTACCAGACTTTACGTTGACACTCACGTTATATACTACTTATAAGTAGTTCGCACCACAGCACCACACCAACACTCATAATTTTAAGCATTTCCATCCAGATAGTCATGATAACTATAGCATATATTGTACGGAAATAAAACCAAAAATAACTGACATTATAACTGAGTTATTGAAAAATGTTGGGATTTACTTTTTTCCTGACGAATTCAGACCCTCCGTAAACTAGTCATCTACTAACACAATATCTCACTAGCATTTACGAGACAAATATTATGTTCAGGTAGTTTACAACCGCAACAGTACAGCTTTTTAGGGTGGTGCATCAACAAAGGTAACGAGAAAACCTGCTCAGTCGTCAGCTGAATGGCTTTAAAAGACTAAAAGCGTGCTTCACTTCAATACAACAAATTTTTCAGGCAATAGGGGCACTTTGGAAACATTATCACTAAGTTCAACAATGTGACCCTGTCAGTCTGAACAATATTTACGACTTACTTTCAAAATTTCAATAGCACGCTGTAGTTCCACACTGACAAAAGAAACATTATGTGGTACTTAACTGTTCATTTTGGACTACTTTGTAATCGGCATTACTTCCTCTTCTATACTTGGCAATCTTATCACAGAATATAAACATTGGCAGCCTGAACCATTGCACATTTTTCTCAGGCCCTACTTTCGTCATAACCACAGTTTAGTAACATCTAGAGCAGCAAATCTGATCGTTCCAAGTGAATACATGGAAAATTAAAACTTATCTGGAATACGTAGTGAACTTCTATCTTACACAAGCAATATAAAATTTCGCGAGCATTTATAAGGGATGGACCGCAGAGTCAAGAGTGACTCAATACTATGTTTAGCGTCAATCGACTATTCTAACGTTAGACCATAGTTCATGTAAAGAGCTGTCACTTAGACACTGTCACCATGAGTGGAATGACAGTTACACCAACTAGATAGGAGTCAATAAACTTGGTGTGACCCTAAAGACATCTCGTCTCTGAGATTTAATCCGAATATCTAAAACCGGTTTTAAACGAAGTTATTACCTGTGCAAAACACGCACGCTAAGAAACAAAGACTCGAACGCTCATTCGCGAATAATCTGGTGGTTGTCAGTGAAGTAATGATAATGATTAGTTTCGCCTGAATATCTGAGCCGCATAAACCCTACCTAAACCAGTCATCTACTAACACAATATCTCACTAGCATTTACGAGACAAATATTATGTTCAGGTAGTTTACAACCGCAACAGTACAGCTTTTTAGGGTGGTGCATCAACAAAGGTAACGGGAAAACCTGCTCAGTCGTCAGTTGAATGGCTTTAAAATACTAAAGGCATGCTTCACTTCAATACAACAAATTTTTCAGGCAATAGGGGCACTTTGGAAACATTATCACTAAGTTCAACAATGTGACCCTGTCAGTCTGAACAATATTTACGACTTACTTTCAAAATTTCAATAGCCGCGCTAAAGACGGACGATGAGTATGATCGTAACATGTTGATAAACTAAAATGTTATGTGAAACTGATATTTGAACCTTTTTTTGATTTCTCTGTAAAATAAGCGTAGAACTTGTTTATTAGTTGGGCAAACAACCAATGTCTTTGTTTTGTGTCTGAAGCGCGCTATTTAAAATACGGTAGCAAGTGTGGATGTACCACATGTTTTCATATAAACATGGTTCGTGACAGCATTTTCTGTCTTCTCAATGGTATC
Source organism: Schistosoma turkestanicum (assembly GCA_944470395.2). Lineage (NCBI taxonomy): Eukaryota > Metazoa > Platyhelminthes > Trematoda > Strigeidida > Schistosomatidae > Schistosoma > Schistosoma turkestanicum. Next base: position 40,552,312 of record OX103979.1, on the reverse strand, counting down.
TGACAGTATTATTTTAAATGCACTTTTCGATTTAGCTCATAACTTTCCTTATTAGCGAGTGTCTTAAGATTTCTGGAAAGTACCGTAAGCCAGAAAGGCCAATGTCAAGCAAGGAAGTCAAAGCAATTACTGACATTGGAGAACAGCGAAGTAAAAGGGTAGGGCACTTTTGAGAACTCTTGAATCGATCAGCTCCACTGAACCCACCCAACATCGAAGACCTCCCAATGGATGTTGATATACCAACAGTTGATATATGTCTGAATTCGTAATTGTTTTGTCAGGAAAAAAGTAAATCCCAACATTTTTCAATAACTCAGTTATAATGTCAGTTATTTTTGGTTTTATTTCCGTACAATATATGCTATAGTTATTGTGACTATCGGGATGGAAATGCTTAAAATTATGAGTGTTGGAAGAAAAGACTTCTGATTTCATTTTCCTAAAACAACAACGGCATTAATGATTAAATTTGTAATTATTTTGTCAGGAAAATAGTATTATTTATCATTTCGGAATTGATTGTTGATCAGTTTTAGAAATACTCCCCATAACTCTGAGTTTATCCACTTCATCTTTTTATTTTTCTAAGTTAATCAGATCACGAAGAAAACCTCAACACTTTCTCTTGATACGTTTTACAAAGGGTAATCGCTGAAAATAAATACGTTAGCTTCTGAATTAGAAGACTTTAAAGAGGATGTTAATCACCGTATTGCAGAAGTGAATGCGAAGTAGATAGAACCAGAAACAAAGGTCAAACATGGTTTCCTTTAAAATTAATACAAAGAAAAGTTCAAAGAACTAAACAAGAAAAGTAATAAGATATCGCAGACTTATGGAAAATATAACGCATCAGCAATTTGTGAGATACTATTTAGAAAAACTGTACTTGACGATTATTTATAAATTAAGTCTTCGATTTAACTTAGTGGCCTTTAGTTTGCAAACTGACAAACATATTAATGGCTAGGTTACAGGTTTGATGTGACTTTCAAACAAAAATGAGACATACTAGTATTTCGCCCTACAAACTATTCCAGATTTGAAACTCTTCTAAACCTGTATGAGTGGGTGCAGATGTTTTCATACAAAGTTATCCACGCATGGATTATCCGTAACCAAAACCAAGTTCCGTAGCTACATTAAACAAGAAATCAAAAGGTCAATGATCACACAATAGAAGTGCATAATATTTGCATCTTTTTACTCATAAAATCATTATCCTCGTATCCATATTTTGGTCTTCAATAAAAAAAACGGTTTACCAAAACCATTAGAGATGTGAATATTCAGAGCTTGAAAACACATTCGTTCGTAACACCTTACTTATTGAAGGTCCCTAAGTCAGGGATGAAGTAGCTCGATGACATATTTAGAGGATAGCTGATGCGTCGACAAGTATATGAGCTTGGTTGACTAGTTATTGCGAGGTATGCGTGAACGAGCACCTTTAGCTAGGGTGTGCTCGGTAAAATTATTGAGATCAGGTTCGACGTTGAAGACCTACAACTCTATTTGTTTCTGGGATTTATTAAACGTTAAGGTCCACACGCCTCTAGTGGGTTAGTGATGGCCCTAAAACGAGACAACTCAAAAATTTAAATTTTAACGTGCGTCCCGTTGGTGTACACCTCTGGTAGATTGTTACGTCCGCCTCCAATCTCACGAACCAAGGGGGTAAATAATAGTCAAAAATTGCACAATGAAAAGTTCTGCTTTTTTCTAATCGTCTTGGAAAAGGAAATGTAAGTGTACGTCAAGATATATTTGTACTGACGAGAGAAAGCGAAACGATTGGCCTCTCGAATAAAGGATGTATCACATTTTACAAATCCTAACGCAGTTGTGTCAGGGTGATCAAGATCTAATCTTTTGGAAATGAAGTATATAGAAGTTTTACTTGTTTCATACTGTTTTAATTATGTGATTCAAGGACTCGTACTTTTCCCGTTGTGTTCTCTGGAGGACTGGATTACATCAAGTCACAAAATGTCGGAAATGTAGTCTCTTATTCTTCGAAGCTTTACAAATATACTATTTTAATTTTGACTAGTCTATCCAATGCCTAATATATTAGAAATCATCAAGACAAACTTTGATAACGCTGATTACGAACTCATTAAAATATAAAAGCGCAAAAATTATTGATACAATCACAAGATTTTTAACAAAAATTTTTCTCAATGCAGTATTATTTCTAAATCTCTTGTTGTTAGGCCAGTAGATAGTTCAGTGATCCGTTCAAGCTGTTCAACATTGATCACGAATCTTCTTTACATAAAACATTTACGAATGTACGATCTTAATCGGAAAATATAGCGAACGCGTCAATAACCTATATAATCTTATAAAAACACACGATTCTCACTGAATTACAGATTCCCATATCTAATGAAAAAAGGGATCAATAATTTAAATCTCTCAAGATCTAGACAGACAAAGAAGTGTAAAGAGATCAAAGACTAAGGGAAACTGACTACAGAGAACTATTCTGATAACCGAAAAGTGGTTTATAACCTCTCCAACGGCTCCAATCGAACATAAAATCGCGATTGCTAAAAATCAACATTTCAGTTTAAACCTCACGTTGAACAAATACCGGTTAAAGCCTGATTCTATACGTCATAAAAACATATTTTAACAAAACAAAGACACCCCCAAGCCAACGCTTCAAAAGACGAAACGAGGTCTGCACGTTGATGAAAGTACAGGGCGATTGTAATTGCCAAAGCAAATGAAACAGAGGTCAAAAGCGGAGTTTCAGGTATGGACAGCAAAGTGATTGATGAGGCAATGAATCTTTACTGAATGGGATGGATAGGACATGTATTACGCACGTGCATGAATCGACTACCTAAAGGCATGATGATGGCTGTGCGGGTTGGGAGATCAAACAAATATGTAGTATCAGCCTATGAAGATATCGACCATTGGACTGAGGCGTGTAATTAGGAGCAGACCACCTTACTTGGGGTCCACATGATTTCTATAACCAGTGACTAGAGACATTGGATGATGTGGATTAGCATCGTTCACAGTAAAAACACGTGAACTCAGTGTCTCTAAACTACTGTATACGTTGTTTTGATTTCACTAACACTGATTCTTCTCTAAAATCGTGTCTTCTATGATTATGCTTTTCTCTCAGCACTAACCCTGTTACTATATCTATTAATTTACGATTCGATTCGACAATCTCATCTTGTTAAGTTAATGAAGTGTGGAAACTTAAACCGACGTATGCATGTCACATTCTAAACTGAGTATGAACCAAAAAGCGCTAGTGTTACTAAGAAACTGTCCAATATGATTGGACAGAACGGTGTTGGAAATTGAGCTACCGCTATCTTAAGGACTGTGAGTTAGTTTCAATACCAGATGTCTACCACAAAACTTTCCAACCAGAAGACATGTCCACAAATTACACGGTTCAGAATCAATCCCATTTGTGATATTCTGTGCTATTTGGTGGATAATTTGTGCGACAGAATTAAAACATCAATCGGTAGTCAATCATCGGATGCCTTATACCTTGAGATGCATTTCGAAAAATATTGAAAGGTCTGACGAAAGTTTGTACAAGACTATATAACTTATGAATTTGTAGAAGGTGATTACGAAGAATAAAGCATTTTAATTAATCATACATATCTCTAAATAGTAAAATACAAATAATGAGTAATATAATTGTCTTGAAACTTTATACAAGTAAGCAAATGCATTCGGTCAAACAAGCCAAGAATATTAACGTCAGAATAAAAAAATTAATTTTTTCTGAAAAACAGACCACGAAATAAACTGTCACGGCGAGAACTAGGTAGAGAATTTTGAGGATTTAACTCAGTGTTAATTTTGTCAGAGCCCATTTTCTTTGATTCTTTTGTTTTGGTCGTAATTGAAGATCGCTGAAACATTTGGCTTACAGCTCGAAGTTTCGGTTTTTTCTGCTTTTTACCATGTTTTCTAGAGCAACCTTCGTCAAAGCCGCCAAGAAACGAGCCAGATGGTGATCTGAATGAGTGGCAAACATCATCTGATGTACTGAATCCAAGATGGCTTGCTGATTCCCAAACAGCACTACCAGCGCGACACTTAAGATTTGGAGTGTTGCGGTTAGAAATTACATCAACTCGATGAACAGGATTATCTAACGTAGAGAGACTGTCTAGACTTGTTAGACTAAGAAGCGAACTTCCAAGTTGCGGAAAAGGAACATCGTCATCATTTAAATCAAGATCATCAAATGAATTTTGTCTGGACGAACGAGGTAGAAGACGTCGAATCGGTTTGGGCGTCATAGCTAAACGACTAGGAGGAAGCATAGCACGATTAAGCGCGGAATTTCCATGATTGATATTATTTAGATTATTATTAGTTCGCAAAGCTGTATTTAGAAAAGTGCTCAATGATGTACAAGAAGACTAGAAATACAAAAAAGAAACATCATTGATAAAAAAAGATGAAGAAATAGTATGTACTCAAGCTTTAATCAAATTTCAAGCATCAAAAGCAGTTCATAAACCGAGTGTAAAGTAAACATAACAATGCCTAGAATATCATTTATCAGAAAATGAGTAGTCTATTGTTGTAAGACAAATCTATCGGTAGGAATAAAGTAGGTATCAAATGCCCTGTAAAAGAGAACGGAGTGAACTGCCGTGCAGTATACTCGTCCTTTGCTTTGCAAACAGATATCTCGCCAACACGATAATTGACACAAGTTCGCAAAAGCCAGTCGAGGCTTTTGTATCCGTGCTGAGATTTCGTCAAACGTCAAGCCATTGACACTAATGAGACTCCCAAGATAAGTAATGTGGTCAACACGCTCAACTGCTTCACTCCCAATCACTAGTTCAGGTACTGATGCAACTCTATCTTAGAGCGGCGGTTCGCATTTCGACGGGGTAAACCGCATCCCGGACATGCTTGCATTGTTGCTCAGAGTAGTCAGAAGACTCTGCATTTTGTTAGCGTCTTCACCAATTAGAACTATGTCATCGGCATATTCTAAGTCAACTAGTGAATTTCCTGATAGAACGTTCACTCCTGAAAATTCAGACGAAGATAATGTTATATGTAGAAGCATGTCTATGACAAAATCAAACAAGAATGGAGAAAGTGGACTTTCCTGACGGACACCGATGACAGTTTGCCATAAGCTCTCACTCGACCTGTAGTGTTCAGATAGAGAGCTTGTATAAGGTTAATGTACTACTTTGGTACACCTTTCAATGACAGACACTGCCACAGAATATCGCTATCCACAGAGTCAAACGCCACCTTAAGGTCCAGGAAGACAAAAAGTCAGACGCCTAAATGTATGTCTGTGTCCCAGGATCTGGTGTAGTGTGAAAATGTGGTCTGTACAGCCACGTTCAGGTCTGAAACCAGCCTGGTTTTCTCTAGTCTGCTCTTCACGAGCTCCAGTTACGCGTCGGAGTATTATCGAGGCTAACATTTTAGATACTATATTAATTACACTGATTCTTGTGTGATTGTCACAAGAGGACTTTTGTCCTTTTTTAAAAATTGGGACAATCAGTGATCGACACCAGTCGGATGGAATTATGCCCAGTTCCCAAATTCTAGCTATGATCTCAGTCAATCGAACTGCTAAAACTGGACCACTATTCCTAAAAATCTCATGGGTAAGCCTTAGACTGGATATATAGCTTTTTCAACTGAATAAAGGGTCGGAGGACTCACATCAATTTGCTATTCAGGTTGTTTGCAGATGGTGGGCACCTGAAGTGTAGTTGGAGAATAGTTGAGCTGTACCGCAAAGCGTTCTGTCCATCGTCCCAATCTCCTGGAATAATAGTCCTGTCTTTTCTCGAAAGAGTAGCATCAACAACCGGATTTCTAATATCCGTTTGTTTGATAAGTCTGAACAACTATCTACTGTTACCTAAAGGTGCTTTCGACACTCGCCACTGCTCACGATCACTGCGTAAGTTTTTTTTTACCAACTTTAAAGCATCTGTTAGTATTCATGAAATTACAGTTCCATGCAAATAATCTGAGAAACACTTTATAGTTGGTTATTGTGCAGACAGAAATATATTACAATTTACTACGTGTTTCGTTTTCCGCATTAATTTGTCTCCACTAAATACTTTTCGAATAAACCCATCTCTATTAACTGTACTTAGATAATTTTATTAGGATTCAATTAGTTTGGTTTAATATTAGATGAATCTAAGTATGACTGTTTACCTTCAAGCCAAGCATACACTAGAAGATTTTCTTGATTACTACCCTCTTAATAAACGGTTAATTTTGTCAATTTTAAGAAAGTTAACACCAATCGACCAGTTCTAAATTTATTACTACCATAATATCATAGTAATATTTGTGTGTGATGACGTACTACACTTACCCCCAGAAATGATCCAAGCATCGAACGTCGCGGACTTGGTATAAGGTACATGTCTGTTGTTTGACTTTCATCTATCTCAATGGGAACTTGTAACCGATGAGAAGTTGGGGTGCTCGGAGGTTGTGGAGGCTGTGATCCGAATTGACGTTTGGCAGAAGCTGCTAGGCGACGAGGGGTCTTTATGGATATGTTGCGAGTTAGCTGCCGCGTAATTCTGAAAAACGTAGATGCGCAATTGTGTAAATGAGAACATAAAAATACACGTATTTAACAAATAAAGAAAAGTGTAGCGTCAATAATCATTAAATATTTTCATCAAATGATTTTGTTACAGAACCTGGTTACGAACAGAAACAAGTTTCTATCATCAAATAAGACTAAAAATATACAGAAACAAATTTTAATCATACTTCTGCACAGGTTAAAATTAGTCACAAAATTTTGTATGACGTAGCCGATTTTCTTAACATAGTCATCAACAACCATCTAGTAGGAGTGGTTACAACGTGTTTAACTAAGAATCCGAAATTCAAAATGCAGACTTCCAAACTGTTATATTTTAATTAAACAAGAACATAACTATATATATCAACAGATGCATAAGAAACCAAAGATGACAATTATAAGGAAGATATGTTTTCTTGACTTTTAGCTTACACAAACATGGGTGTATTTAATGATATTAGGGAGTTCTTATTTTGTTGTGCACTGGTTCTTAGATGATGTCCAGAGATGTGTTGAACCATAGGTGAATTAGGTATGTTGCTTGATAGTTAAAGAGAAATTAACTTGAATATAAACGATTGCTTGGACATCTATGACAAAACCTGTTTGCAGATTAAGTAAGTGTAGCATTTATAACATCTAAATTGAAAGGTTTTAACTCCACTTAGAAACCCTTTGTGGCTACCACCTGTCCCGACCCGGATAAAAGAAGAGGATTGGGCTTGCGATTGATGACCTTATCTAACTCACTAAAAAACGCTAACAGGAAAAATAATTCAAACCATTTAAACTCAGCCCTCAGAGTTGGAAGGTCTTCATTCAGAAGAGTTGTGACTCACGAAGCCGATGCCCCTTCTGACAACCACAGCAACCATTGTTTTAGGATCATCGAATGTTCGAACAATTCGGGAGACTGTTCTCATTTGCTGCACAGATGAAAAGATACAACCTCTACTTTTCTCTTTCTAAATTTATCTCAATGAGTTATACTACTTGCGGAATATCTTCGAACCCTAATCTTCTCCTTTAACGCCAATACTTCTACTATCTCTACCACTATGGGATTTGAACTGACAATTGTCTCTTTGCTAATGTGGTATGGCAACCTGAACTTATTTACATACATACGAAGTTCTGAGTTGTAACTGGTCACTTACTGAAGGTGATTGGATTCAGTGAAACACATTTGACACTGGTTGCACAACTAGAACTAGCTTCAGGAGAGTTGCTGTTATATTATGGTCATGAATAAGAAAATGACTCACACAACGAGTTGCACTGATGCTGTAAAAACAAACACAAAAGGCACTGATAGGATGGGAATCTCATGGACCCTGAATCATCAAATCATCCTTAAAAACAAAGAAAGAGGGCATTACAAACGTCATCCAAAGCTACGCACCTACCAACAACTACAATTAAAGCGTCAAAGATCAATTCTACGAGAGCCAGCAGACAATCTTCGAGAGATGCGCATCAGAGGATTTAACCATTCTGCTGGGAGAGCTAAATGCCAATGTTGGCATGAACAACACTGGATATGAAGACATCACGGGATGATATGGACTGTTAGAAAGGAACAACAACGGTGAGAAGTTAGCAAACATACGTGCCTTCAACAAACTGGTCATCAACTGCACAATATTCCCACACAAACGCATAACACAAAGCTACATGGATTTCATCAAATCACACTACACAGAACCAAATAGACCATACTTGGGACCATCACGGTATACATTGGACAACTAAGATGCAGTTTGATTATCTGAACTTCGCAGATGATCTAGCTCATACATAGCAAACGCAACAACAAATGCAAGAGAAGACGACCAGTGAGGCAGCAGCAGGTCTTAACAAGATTCTCAGTTACAACACAACATGCGCCAACCAAATCGCACTTGATGGAGATGTCTTAGAGGATGTAAAGACCTTTACATATCTGGGCAGTATCATTGACAAGCAAGGTGGATCTGATGCAGATATGAAGGCGCGGATCGGCAAAACAAGGGTTGCATTTCTACAATTGAACAACATTTGGAACTCAAAACACTTATCAGATAACACCAAAGTCAGAGTTTTCAATACAAATGTCAAGACAGTTTTACTGTATAGGGGGGAGCTTGTAGAACTACGAAAGCCATTATCCAGAAGACACAAGTGTTTATTAACAGTTGTCTCCGCAAAATACTTCGTATCTGTTGACCAGACACTATCGGCAATATTCTACTTTGGGAGATAACAAACCAGATTCCAGCAGAGGAGGAAATCAGGAAGAAGCGCTGGAAGTGGATAGGACAAACATTGCGGAGAACACCCAACTGCGTCACAGGACAAGCTTTCTCTTTGGCTTCGAGCCATATCATGTGTAAGGGTTTGTAAATCCATCCCTTTGCATATACCAAAAATAAGTGAGAAACTGAGACAGGTTGAAAGTCAAGGTGTTTAACGACCAAATAGGAGCTACTAAGCACAATATTCTAAGTAGCTTTTATTCTTCAAACCCACTGGTTGACAATCAAAAACAAAGTTTGTCCATTTTATTGATAAAATAACATACATTAATGTAGTGCGATGTTTACCTTTTCGAAGACAAGGCCAAAGCAGTTGCGTTGAAAACCTGTTCTAAGTCAAAACCAAGGAGTTCTTCTGGTTCGACATCTACTAGTATTTCTTCTGGGCTCTTTGTAATACACGAAACAAGACAAATATGATGGCACAATCTGTGAAGAAAAACACGTTTGGCTTCACCAACACATGCCTGTAGCATTGCTACATGTGACGAACTTGAATTAGAAGCATTAATATTTAAAGAGGTATCAATACTGACTGGATTAGAAATCTGTCCGGATGCTGTAGCCGCTGCAACTGCTGACTCAACAGGTTCTGGACACTTTCCACTGACGACTGCCGCTGAAGCTGCAAAACTGGCAGCCAAGCAATAAGCATGAACACGATCATCAACCTCCGAACTGGAACGTACAACTAGACCGAAAGCAGCTCTATCTGGAGAGGCAGTATCGAAATTGACTACCTAAAAGTAAAGATAACTTTAATTTTCATAGGGTCCAGTGATATGTTATTTTTTAACATAAGATAAATTAAGCAAATGGACGACCGAGATAGATAATTATAAATCAAGCAAAGTTTGTGAACTGGGCGATAACTCAAAACTTTTAAAGCAGGAAGTAAACATATGCTCATAAATAATGCTTACTAAACGATCATTTAAGTACTACAGTTCACTTCAAAACCGAGTATGCTACGGATTCGAAGCTATGCTCCTTATTCACATTTGAAGAATTAGAATAATAAAAACCGATTAGAAAAATGAAGTAATTAGACAAAATCAGAAAGTAACGCACTTGCTTTATTTCCTGTAATTTTAACAACTGTAGGTGTTTATAACAGCATCTCTGTTTGCCTTCCATAAGACCAAGGTTTACAACACTCGTCCCAGATGCACCCGAACCAGTCCGAGAAACAGAAACTCCATTTGAAGTATTATTTGTGGATGGATTCGACGAAGAATCGCCAGTATTAACTGAAGTTTGATCATGATTACCGTCGAAGTTGTGTTCGGTTCCATCACCTGTAGAATATGTATAACACTAACTAACTGATTGCTCACAACATAATACTATCAAATCTACTTATTTGAAAAAGCATTATAAATCCTATGAACAGATCAACACAGAAAATTATGAATAAGTTCTAGTAATCTAAGATACTTGAATTGGAAGTGGCACAATAAATGAACAATATGGAAGGCAGGATTTACCTTGTACTGCAGCTAATGCGGCTCGAATAGCATGTGCAAGAGGTTCACCAGTAAATCGTTTACGAGGACGAGCTACCTCCAAACTATCAGACAATAAGAAAAGCGTCACAGGTTCACAAGTTGTGTTTCCAGAAGCGCTTACTCCCAATTCAAAAACGTTAAGTTTTGCCACGAGACTTCGGGAGGAAGATAACATCTCAGGCTGAAATTACAAAAGATATCGATTCGAAAGAAACACAAAGACAAATTGTACGGCACAATTTTAGCAAGTAAATCTGTATGAAATGTTCTATGGTAAAGAACTTACCGGGGCACCACTAATTTCATGATATAAAGATAGCAAAGAAAGACGTTCTTCATTTTTCCGTAATCTATCATTTATTTTAGCCAGCAGCTCATTAATTCCCTTAGCGAACTCTTTGACTGCGTTGTAATCTGGATGTGACTGAGGCGTGAATTTCGCTATACCTGTGAAATAATGACTGTAAATTAGGTTGTTTGAAAACTATTAGTAAACATTAATGATTATCACTTAAAAAAATTTCATACAGATGAAGACAGAGTAGAAAACACTACATGTAGTAATGAATAGTCGGTCAGTTACAGCGTACAACTTCGTACATACGCACGTATATCAGTTCAGGTGGCCATAGCACATTGACACAGAGACGCAACTGTCAGATCTAATCCGTATTATAGATAGCATAAGTATTGGCAGTAGTCGGAAAGATTAGAGTTCGATGATATCACTCAAAAAGCATAATCTAGTGAAATGATCTGAAAAGAAAAAGATAAAGGTGATGACGAAAACCGAAGGTTAGGATTTGATGGAACACAAATAATGAATGCACCACGATACAAGAACAACGCTTTGGAGACACCTATGATCGAAAACCAGCAACCTACGAATATATTTTACTCTAACCGGCCATATTTAGCATGCATAAATTAGGACGCAACGAACTGCTGTGCAGTAAACTCGTCCTTTGCTTTGCAAACAGATATCTCGCCAACACGATAATTGACACAAGTTCGCAAAAGCCAGTCGAGGCTTTTGTATCCGTGCTGAGATTTCGTCAAACGTCAAGCCATTGACACTAATGAGACTCCCAAGATAAGTAATGTGGTCAACACGCTCAACTGCTTCACTCCCAATCACTAGTTCAGGTACTGATGCAACTCTATCTTAGAGCGGCGGTTCGCATTTCGACGGGGTAAACCGCATCCCGGACATGCTTGCATTGTCGCTTAGAGTAGTCAGAAGACTCTGCATTTTGTCAGCGTCTTCACCAAATAGGACTATATCATCGGCATATTCTAAGTCAATAAGCGAGCCTCCTTGTGAAAGGTCTACTGAAAATTTAGACGAGGATAATGTTATATGTAGAAGCATGTCTATGACAAAATCAAACAAGAATGGATAAAGTGGACTTCCCTGACGGACACCAATTGTTGTAAGTAATTCCGATGACACTTTTCCAGAAGCTCCAACTCGACCTGTAGTGTTCAGATAGAGAGCTTGTATAAGGTTAATGTACTTCTTTGGTACACCTTTCAATGACAGACACTGCCACAGAATATCGCTATCCACAGAGTCAAACGCCACCTTAAGGACCAGAAAGACAACTATAGTGAGACGTCTGAACGAGTGTCTATATTCTAGGACCTGACACAGTGTGATTATCTGATCTATACATCCACATGCAGGTCCGAAACCAGCCTGGTTTTCTCTAGTCTGCTTTTTACGAGCTGATTTCTCTATGACTATCACAAGAGGACTTTCGCCCATTTTTGTAGACTGAGACAATCAGTGACTGAGATCAGTCAGATGGGATTGAACCCAGTTCACAGATTCTATCTAAGATCTCAGTCAATCTTACAACTAAAACTAGACTACCATTCTTAAAATTCTCAGGGGCCAGCCTGTCAGGCCCTGAAGCTCTTCCTCATTTTAGATTTCCCATAGCTTCCTCAAAATTATTTAGAGTCGGAGGACCTACATTGATTCACAATTCAAGTTGACTGGAGATCATGGGCAATTGAGGTTGGCTGAACGCCAGTTGAATTGATCCCTGAAATGTACTGTCTATTCTTTTCCCAGATAGTATCTCCCAACCGGTAGAGTCCTAGTACCAGTTTCTTCGATAATTCAGAACAGTTGTCAACTGTTGGTCCTGAAGATAAGAGTTATGAGGAGGTGTAGAAAGGATTTGATTGTGACCAACTTGGTCTTGTGTGCTGTTACATGTATGAGGGTGGGTGTCACTTACCGGCTGCTCACATTGTGGAAGTGTCTCCTAAGGAACCTGAAAGCGAAGGTAGATTAGCGTTGGTCTTGGAGACCTAGGGGCGTGACCGCAGAGTCCAAACTTGGTCACACACGGCCTATTTATGGAAAGTTTTTAAAGTGTCATCTCCGCTCTTTAAATGGCTTTACGGCCGGAGACGGAAATCCGTGAGGTAAGTCGAGGTGTGACATTTTCCAACCCTTGTGAGAAGGCGGCATCGCTGCAGATGCTGGTTGTTCGAGGGGAACACCTTACTGCTGTCACACCCCCCTACAGTCAACAGTACTACTTCGCCCTCAGACCTTGAGTAACTGTTTTTAGTCTGACCTTTCTATAATTGACCAGCCTGGCATGGCAGAACCTACAGGAATATATGCTCCAGCCAATAAAGCTCGGTTGGGTCATCACGACAAGCAAGCCCGACCACCACGTCAAGGTAGAAGCTGCGGTCGAGGATGTGAATCGTACTTATAATTTAAAGATAAATATATATTCCGAAATTGACAACAATGTGGAGAATTGAATTTAATTATTTATTTGTACTAACTTGATGATTCATAGTACAGTGAAAAGTGAAAACTTTAGTAGTGAAGATGAGTGGGTATAAACGTTTAAGCTGACAAACATTACCTATTAGGTAGTATTAAACACCTTACCAGATGTCGTTAGTCGATATCAAAATTTTTCTTAAAACCGTTAGGATGTTACAAGTCCAGCTAAAATCTTCAAAACTATAATCATAAGTGAACCATAAGCTACAATGCACAAACTAACTGCGATAATGTTTCGGAATCAAAGGGTTGCAAGATATGAAAGTCGTGAGGTTTTCTTACTCATGCTTAGTATGAGCTGTATTTCTAAAGTGATATTTTACATAACAGTCTGGTAAAAATAAATACTAGGCTGAATCCCACTAAAAACCATTCAATAATATTTAAAGTTTGGAACACTGATTTCAAAGTACAATGATTTGAGTACTTTGGTGTATCATTGAAGTTAAAGCGATTTTCAATGTAATCAGATTTTAACCCACAAATCAGAGAATAATGGATATAGAGTAAAAGATCTAATACATGGTAAACAATCATGGAAAAACTAACCATCCATTAAAAGTGAGATAGAAGGAAGCCGTTGAACCGGGCGAACTAGTAAAGCCGCTAAACTTTGACGACCAGATTCTTTACGTTTTTCAACTTGACGCATAAAAGCATGAAAGCGAGGAAATTGTTCACCGAGGTGATGTAAATGTGGTGGACTATAAAATTGCATATAATTCCCATATGCCTAACATTGACAAAACCAAAAAAAGTTGTACATGATAACAAGATGATGCCAGTGGTATTACATGGATCATCAATAAATTATTATTTCACATAAATAACAGTTAATGGTGGAAGTGACTATCAAATTTGGTTAGCCACTATTCCATCTAGTTAGGTCTATGTATCAATGTTCAATAATGCGCAGTTTTACATCTTTTCTTTTGATAAGCAACCTGAACTTATAAATGTAGTGAGTTCAACCAACATGGAGAACTGTCAATAAATTGCAACACTGAATAAAGACAATCAAGATTGGGATGGTGCAGAAAATTTGTAGTTCAGGTGGATGATTATGATGGAGTTTCGCCGTCTGATCTGGAGGTTTTAGTTGTGGAGCTTTCATTGTTCAGAAGAACAATGATCAAACAACGAAACTTCGTCGTAAACAGTCAAGATTTTTACGATACAAATTGTGAATAGAAAGTCGAATACTCCTTTTAAATACTTACTCTGTCCATTTCAGTCAATAAACTTAGCTGAAGTACTTTTCCAAGACAACTTTCAGACAATGACCAATTATTTTCCAGCTCATTGAACTGAGGTTGTAATCGATCATGTAGTTCATAGATAGCACCAAGTTTACCAAACACAAAGTCAGCTTCCTTTCGAGGCAAGACAGGCCCTCCTGGTTGATTTTCGTCAATAACTTGCTACAATAAACCAATGAGGAAAAATGTGCGAAAAAATCAAGCGAATATAGAAATTGAATTTAGAAAGAACAAAGTACAACACTTACCGAATAAGCACTTAAGCATAAATAACGTAATATTTCAACATAGTTTCGTTCTGTCACAAAGAACTCGAAGATACGATGCTGTCTTTTTTCTAATTTAGCACGCAACGGTGTATCTTGTAAGTCTGAAGGACGAAAATACACAGAGAAACAATATCACAGTGAATTTCACGTGGTGACTGAAATATGCAAAAGCTAACAAACGATTGTTAAAATCAGTATGTGAGATAACAGGCTAGTTATTTACGAAGGTATGACATTAATACAGCAGCTTTATTCGCCCTAGTGATAAGAATGCGAAGGAAACATATTTCGTCCATCGACTGTGTGGGTAGTTATCTTACAGCAACGAAAGGTTTGATGACGACTTACATTCCGGCCAGGTGCTCAAATAGATACATATTTGTTCTAATTCACTCCAATGAGTTGAGTTATACATCTAATCAGTGGTATCTGAGGTAAGGGATGAAAACTGTTTGTACTAAGAAATGGGGCACAAAATATTGTGGAAATAAAATTTTACTAACGGGGAATTCTATTAGAACCCTCCAGTTTTTTTGATATGATACTTTCAGTTAAAAGTTAGAGATTATTCAACTTCCTAATAATCAGCTAAATATACCTGGAGAAGATCCATCAGCTAACGAGGCAACAGCACAATTAGGGGTTGGTAAATTTAAGTCACCAGCAGATGCTCGTGATTTCCTAGCAGTCGAATGAAACAAACTCAAACGACTAGAAGATTTTCTTTTTCCACTCGTTGGTGTCGACGGTTTAACTGAAAAATTAAAAAACGTCTATTTGATAAATGTAATAAAAATACGAACTCTTGAAGAAAGTGCTACTCAAAACTTTAGTGATAAAATTACAAAGACAACATCCCAGAGAAGTACAACAACAATGGCAGACAGTGTGTTCTTTACTCCAAGCCATAGCTGATTAAACAAAAGGGCAGTCAGTCTTACTTCACCATGAAAGCAATAATTCTAGAAAACATGTTCATCATATATTACTTACTAACTGCAACTATATGCTTACAAGACTTTAACCTATTACAATGTGTATTCCATCAACAAAGTAATATCACACGTGGTCTTACAGCCGGTATAGATTTCATGCTCCACACCACTAATTACAAAAATAATTTGTCAAGCGAATCAGATCAACTTTTTAATGCTGTATGTTTTACATCAACCTGATCACAAATCCTAATGGGTCTTCATTCTTTGATCAGTTCCAAAGTGCATTTTTATTGAGTAGTTTGTTTTAGAAATTGAGAACTTCAAACAAAAATCTTATGGTTGTAAGCTCAGGCAAACAATAGAGAGTAAATAATACGTCGTGTAAATTATGGTAGGGTTATATGATGCATGTACATATATCTTTTGTTTTGCGTTCATTTTATTAGCACTTTTTTAGAGCCGTCTGATTATGCAGATGCCAAGGAAGCTATAAAAAATATTTTCTTATCGAAGTGTATACGTTTCCGAACTTACTACATATACATATACTTAGTTGGGAAGTAGATACCTTACCTTTGCAGCCTCAAAAAACTAACTGCATTCGGTAGAAATCAAATAACTGTGATTAATTCTGTACTAATTTATGACTGATGTTATTAGAGACAATCAAACAAATTCTACGTAATGCAATGAAATTTTTAAACTAGTGAGGACAGTATGATCTTATATAAATGGACAAAATTACGTAACATGAATAGAGATTTGAGAACACACGAGCATTTACTTGTAGGATGTAATTCTTGTCCGACATCAACCATGAATTCGACCATTCACTACGTTGAAAGGGTTCTAGACAACTGGCTACCTAATAACGTACAGAAGCTGAAAAAGAACGTTAATTTTAAAATATTTTGGAAACTTAAGTCAAATAATGTACAGTCAATGATGAAGGAAATATTATGTGGGCTTAGAAATTTGGTGTATAACTTGTAACCTAAACAAGATCACAGGGATTTGTATTTAAGTTTATCAGACTAAAATAATAGGAATCACCTGACAACTAGAGATCAGTGTTCGGCATTAAGAAAACGCTAGTTATGTTTTATCTTAAGTCAAATGCAGCCATAATCGAACTGCAATAAAGGGCTAGAGCCTGCCTGATGCTAAACGGTTGACTCATTTAGTGAAGCTAAATTTATACAAATGAGTTTTAAAATAAGTACACGCTATAAAAAAGAAACTGAAAGATAGAAAAAGCAGGAGTATAAGCAAATGTAGAAAAACAAGTGAATCAGAGTAGATCTTGATATGAAGGACGAATAATGTAAAGAAAAATGCGTCCAGAAGGTTCTAAGGTTATTCACTTTTATAAAAAATGTTATCTGACTTTTGTTTTGAGCGAAGTCCGATAACAATTCAGAGTTGTACTATTTCCAGAGCAACAACCAGGGAGTTGTGTACACAGAGATGTTAGTCATAAACTGCTTTCTATCACGTTCCAAGATCACATCATAATCTGATCGAATCTGAGGTGGCGAATAAAGTACGATGAGCGAGTTGACTGAATAAAATTCGTAGCTGATGTCCAACCAATCAATAGCGACGTAGAACTTTGCACGTACCTACATCAGTTCATGTTGCCATACCACGTTAGCAGAGATATAATTGTCAATTCAAATTCAAGTAATAGATGTAGTAGAGGTATTAGGAGTAATCGGAGAGGTTAGGATTAGATATTATTCAAAAAGTAGAATCTAGTGAAATAGACTTAAAACGGTTTTGAGCCATGTAATTCAGGGTCTCTAACCACTGGTGACATTCGTCTTGCGGACTCCAACCAGATAACCTACATCTACCAACATGACTCAGTCCACTTGTCAATGACTTCATGGATTTTTGCCATGTTCTGGTTTGGCCGCCCCTAACTTTCTTCCAACCTACTACACTAAATAACAAAGCTCGTCAAGGCAGTCGGTGGTTAGACATACGTAACACATGTCCCAACCACCTCAACTGATGAAGTTTCACTACTTCATCTATTGATGTGCTATCCTTACCTAGCACCCGTTTCCTAATAACAGCATTGCTCACTCGGTTGTCACAGGATATACGAGCAATGCTCCGAACACACCTATGATTGAAGACAAGCAACCTACGAATTTTTTCTACTCTGACTGGCCATATTTCACAGCCATAAAGTAGGACGGAGCGAACTACTGGGCTGATGTCCAGGTTATTGAGGTTGATGTTTTAGTATAATGACAGCGCATTACCATTACTGAATTCGGAGACACACCGCTGAATCTCCACATTATTATCATGACACTTAAACTTAGTCAATCCTTTGGAAACAACAACGATACATGACCAGCAGGAACGTCACAATGCCCTCCGAAATAGTAAAGATTGGTAAATACTACTTTGCCTTTCATCACACGCAGATTCGTTTCATATTTCATGCTACCACTAGAAACCAGTACGTTAGAACACGCCCGTAGATTTTGAACCCAGCCACTCTTACACCAGCTATCATCGATAATGGGGTTTCACGAGTAGTCACCAGTACGTATAACCCATTGACTAGCCTTCTGTTAACTTATTTTTACTAACAGAAGTTTGTCTCATCAATCAATAAAGCCTTCCTTCATAACAATCCTAGCATACAATGGAGATTGGTTGGAGTGCAATTATACCAAGAGCGAACTCTTACTTTTATTTGTACTAAGATAAGGTGACTTTGAGGTGCCCCACACATACATCTCCAGCTAAGCTGTTTTTCCGAAAAAAAGGTTAGAAAAAGATGGTTTAGCAGCAAGTGTACCCTGACGATATTAACGGCTGAGAATAACTCCCTACTTACAGATTTCTAGTAGCCACTCTGTTACACACAACATCTGCAAAACTTCAAATCTTCGGTTGTCACAACTTCTGATAAGCTATTACCCGAAATGACTATACCGTGATTGTTAAGAGTACATATTCTCAAAAGTAATTACCTTCAGCGAGAAACTTTGTGGGACATTTACCACGTACATAGCGTCAACGGCGAACCTTAGAAAACCAAAGTAAATTGAGAGGGATTTGAAACAACGGTTTGGTGACTGGAGGTAAGACTCTCTAATTACTACTTAGACACCGCGTTAGAAATAAATAACAAAATGATTTTCAATAGTACAGGATTATGATCAAAAGCCACAGTTTCCTGATTTGGGGGAAATTTCACAGTTCTCGCCAAAGTTGGGAAATCAGTGTATTACTTATCCTACGTAGTAGGTACAACCGACATGAGGCATACACCAAAATAATGCACGCTGTAGTTCCACACTGACAAAAGAAACATTATGTGGTACTTAACTGTTCATTTTGGACTACTTTGTAATCGGCATTACTTCCTCTTCTATACTTGGCAATCTTATCACAGAATATAAACATTGGCAGCCTGAACCATTGCACATTTTTCTCAGGCCCTACTTTCGTCATAACCACAGTTTAGTAACATCTAGAGCAGCAAATCTGATCGTTCCAAGTGAATACATGGAAAATTAAAACTTATCTGGAATACGTAGTGAACTTCTATCTTACACAAGCAATATAAAATTTCGCGAGCATTTATAAGGGATGGACCGCAGAGTCAAGAGTGACTCAATACTATGTTTAGCGTCAATCGACTATTCTAACGTTAGACCATAGTTCATGTAAAGAGCTGTCACTTAGACACTGTCACCATGAGTGGAATGACAGTTACACCAACTAGATAGGAGTCAATAAACTTGGTGTGACCCTAAAGACATCTCGTCTCTGAGATTTAATCCGAATATCTAAAACCGGTTTTAAACGAAGTTATTACCTGTGCAAAACACGCACGCTAAGAAACAAAGACTCGAACGCTCATTCGCGAATAATCTGGTGGTTGTCAGTGAAGTAATGATAATGATTAGTTTCGCCTGAATATCTGAGCCGCATAAACCCTACCTAAACCAGTCATCTACTAACACAATATCTCACTAGCATTTACGAGACAAATATTATGTTCAGGTAGTTTACAACCGCAACAGTACAGCTTTTTAGGGTGGTGCATCAACAAAGGTAACGGGAAAACCTGCTCAGTCGTCAGTTGAATGGCTTTAAAATACTAAAGGCATGCTTCACTTCAATACAACAAATTTTTCAGGCAATAGGGGCACTTTGGAAACATTATCACTAAGTTCAACAATGTGACCCTGTCAGTCTGAACAATATTTACGACTTACTTTCAAAATTTCAATAGCCGCGCTAAAGACGGACGATGAGTATGATCGTAACATGTTGATAAACTAAAATGTTATGTGAAACTGATATTTGAACCTTTTTTTGATTTCTCTGTAAAATAAGCGTAGAACTTGTTTATTAGTTGGGCAAACAACCAATGTCTTTGTTTTGTGTCTGAAGCGCGCTATTTAAAATACGGTAGCAAGTGTGGATGTACCACATGTTTTCATATAAACATGGTTCCTGACAGAGCATTTTCTGATTAAACTTCCGTGGGCAGTATGCATCATTGTAGACAATTAGAAATTATGGGGAAGAATAATCGAGTGTGAGAATGGACTTAAAAACCAAGAAAATCAAATTAACTTGTTAAATAAAGATGGAGCTTTTGCAATCAGTACCGTTTATATACTACCGTTGCGGGTTATATGCTGTATGATGTTTTCAGTCACACAGGATGAGTGCTAACTGTATGGTCAGCATGGATAACATAGGTTGTAAGTAGGGGAAGTTTAACTCCTGACTTGTATATGTGATTATGCTAATTTTTCTTCTTATTTTTTCAGAGTTTGGGCAAGTATGACAGTTGTGTTTTAGTTTCCGGGAGTTATTCTCTACTGTTTCTGGTTTAGTCTCTTATATCGTGTGAGTGGTAAGGCGCAACAGTGCTTTACAGAGACATCAAGAAACCGTTATTAATAATTACAGACAGTTTCAGCTGAGCATTCGTAAGTGGAAAACAGCAAATACTGTTTTAGGTGTTTAGAATTGTTGATGGTTCAGGATACTTCCATGTCTCACGACTCAGAGGGGTCAGCAGTTTGAATCACGCCAGCACGTCTGAGTTGCGCGATTATATTACAAATTTTGGTGTACAAGTGATTGATTACTCAGAACAAAACCCGTGTGCGCCAAAAACAAACCGAAGGACTAAAAGCTGCCTTATTATTGCTAGCCCTTATATGCTGCAACTGAAAAACAACTCAAAATTTCATACCTTTATGCGTTGTCAGCTTGTGCCGTCGCTTTCCCTTCTCTTGTTCGGCTAAAATTGCTGCTGTCTTCCTGTTCTCCATTTTCCAGTCTTATCCAGAGAATGATGATGCCTCTTGTGTCCCTAAACCTTATGAAGTATTGAAGTTATTTCTTCTTTGATATCCTTCTAGTTGTTCTTCATCGTAGTTTTCTCTCCGTTGAATAGATCGTGAAAGGCCTGTAACTTATGGCTGAAAGCCATCTTGAACTAGTTGAGTTTGTCAGCTTCCCGAAGAATGGCCTTGGTAATGTTCGATCAGTTATCCAATGCTTCTTGAGTTTCAGTATCATCTTGATCAACACCAAGTGATTGTTTGCAGCTATATCAGCTCCTCTTTTCATTCTTAAACCTTTCATGTTCCTTCTGTTCTTTTATTGATGCGGATGATGTTTCTCCGTGGCGTGATCAGGGGAAAACCACGTAGCTTTGTTGAGAGTAGGAAGATAGGTGTACTTTTAGTAGTAAAAATAAAATAATACAGGTCAAGTTCTTATCACTATATCAACACTGGGAGTAGTAGTTCTAACCTGTATAAATAGACCTGAAATACAATCACAAAGCTCGGTTAGAATTACATGATGTAATGTGTTCATTGACATTCCTCTTATCCTTTGACTTCGGAGTTAGAAGAGAGGGTTTGTCCTGTGACGCAGTTGGGTGTTCTCCGCAATGTTTGTCCCATCCACTTCCAGCGCTTCTTCCTGATTTCCTCCTCTGCTGGAATCTGGTTTGTTATCTCCCAAAGTAGAATATTGCCGATAGTGTCTGGTCAACAGATACGAAGTATTTTGCGGAGACAACTGTTAATAAACACTTGTGTCTTCTGGATAATGGCTTTCGTAGTTCTACAAGCTCCCCCCTATACAGTAAAACTGTCTTGACATTTGTATTGAAAACTCTGATTTTGGTGTTAGCTGATAATTGTTTTGAGTTCCAAATGTTGTTCAATTGCAGAAATGCAACCCTTGTTTTGCCGATCCGCGCCTTCATATCTGCATCAGATCCACCTTGCTTGTCAATGATACTGCCTAGATATGTAAAGGTCTTTACATCCTCTAAGGCATCTCCATCAAGTGCGATTTGGTTGGCGCATGTTGTGTTGTAACTGAGAATCTTGTTAAGACCTGCTGCTGCCTCACTGGTCGTCTTCTCTTGCATTTGTTGTTGCGTTTGCTATGTATGAGCTAGATCATCTGCGAAGTTCAGATAATCAAACTGCACACCAGTTGTCCATTGGATACCGTGCATTTCTCAGGTGTACACGTCTTTATAATCCAATTGATCCCCAGGAGCGAGAGAGAGGTTGAGAGTGAGCAACCTTGACTGACACCGGTCTTCACCACAAACATGTCCGTCAGCTGTCCTCCGTGCAGGATTTTGCGGTTTAATACATCATATTTGTTCCGTATAAAGCCTCCATAGTGTTGTTCTGTCCATTATATGTAACGGTTTCTCGTAGTCAATGAAGCTGATGTACAGTTGTGATTAATACTTCAATTCTATGTACGAACTTGTAGTGACTCCACTTTAATGAAGAGAACGCGATTGGTTGAATAGAAACACTAATCGGTATAACCAGTTATACAAGTGATTGCTTTACTGTACTCTATGTTCGTTCCTAGTCGGTACGCGCAGACGTTCCGTTTATGTTGCTGTTATTTCGGTTATACTTCTTGCTCTAACTTCGCCCCTCTTTTCTGGCACGATTTCGGTATTCGTTCAATATCACGAAATCGCTAGCAAATATATGGTTTTGTATGAATTAACTCCTGTTCTCAGTCCTTGACTCACGGAGATATTACGCTCAGTAACCGGAACGTAATTGGTTTGCAGTGATGTCGATAGTCAATCTCAACACGTGCCATTACAAGCTCCTGCCTCACCTCTTCCACTTTTGAACTTTTGAAAAAATGGTTCGCTTTATCTTTTATCGATATAAGTGAGTTTTCTGTGTCCAGGCTTTAGAATTTCTAAGAAGTACAATAAGCTTTGAAGAGACTACATCAATAAAAACAGGTAGAAACAATCGGGTATTATTCCATACTGAATTCTTTATTGCACAGGACAAGCGAATGATTTTATGTTGACCTGTTACAATAACGGTAGATAAAGGTTCTGAATCCAAATCTATGCCTCTCCACAACTTTCAGTATCTTCTAGGCTCTAACACCATTCTGTACAAAATATATCATCCTCTTGTTAAAAGCACGTTGGAACGTTTCCACTGTCGGTTTAAGAAGTTCTAATATCACGCTGGAAATTCCATCAGGGGACAGAATTCTTTCCACTAATTATATTATGAAAAAGAAGTAATTTACGGTGTTCGGCAGCAGAATTAGTTTTGTTGAAGCTTTTGAGATTACTATGTCAGTTTATCAGTCATTGTGTTGAATGTAAAAGGCCCGAAGTACCAAGTAACATGGATCAACTACGGGATCTTAGTTCCAGACTTAAACCAGTTAATACGTATCAACTGTAGCCGGCCGTATGTACGCAAAAGTATTTACGTACTTGTAGGAATATCCGGATAAGATGCAAGGAGGTTATATGCTCCATTTAGGACTCCGGTATGATCGCCATTGAAGATGCTCATAATGGGACCTAAATATGTCGACGTGCAAAGTCATAAAAGCGAAAATTGCTCCATTTAGGACTCCGGTATGATCGCCATTGAAGATGCTCATAATGGGACCTAAATATGTCGACGTGCAAAGTCATAAAAGCAAAAATATAAGTACTAGTGATGTGCCACAATCAACTTGTCTATCTAATGAACCACTAGATGTAGCATTAGACCTTTTTTCTGACAAAGTAATTACATAATCAATAAGTCACAACGACGTTCTTCCGTATATGACAAAAAAGGTTAGGTTTGTTCAGCCAATTATCCAACCAGATATCTCTAGCGGGCTGACTTAATTCTAGAAATACGGAATATTCGTACTAAAGTTTTGGTGTCAGAATCCCTTAGTTATATACACATACCGCTATAACCAGTTTGTTGAAATCACATGGAATCGCGAATCTGTCACCGTCTTCATCCCTTTTCCCCACTCCACGTCGCCATATTATATCTTCATATCCGATTTTGTCCACTACAACCTTAACGTTTAGGAATCTCATCAGAATGGTCAATTCCTTTGTTGGACATTTCCAGATGACTGACTTCAGCCTCTCATAGAATCGATCTTTATCGTACGCATTATTATCCTTGCTATGCACATTGCAGCAAATGACATTCGTTGCAATCCAGCATTTGTTTTTCTCTGATAGTGCTTTAATGATCCTGGTTTGATATGAGTATCATCCTCGAAGTGGATTTGTGGCTTCTTTAGGCAACATTAGTGCAGCATTTTGTGTGAGCTATTTTCTTCTCAATGGCCGTAGTACAGCAGCACATTTCCTGAGGTAAATATTTCTTGTCCATCCTGAGTCCAATGTGCTTCACTAATTTCAAGAACAATCAGATCGTATCTTTTCAGTTCCTCAGCTGCTTGAATGGGTTTTGCGGTCGACCACAATATACGAACATTCTGTGTACATTTATTAAAGGTTGTTCAGCTTGTTAAAAACGGCATCGGACTCCTGATTTTCAGAGAAACTTGGCCTTTTACAAGAGATTCTTCCAAATGAATAGCTTAAATTTCCCAGGGCAGAGTTTAAATGGTATGAATAATCTACCCTGGTTAGCTTTCTTTCAGCGAGCTGATTTTCTACGGGATGGGGTCGCCAACCGCATACCCAACCTTCCTTCTCTCTTCAGGCAAGCAGTGGCTCTAGAAGGGCTCCAGTTGGAGTGCTAACATAGTGAGGGAATAAGCAGTGACACCGTCCCATCAAGATGTTAAGCGAATTGTCTGCGCTCAGTCGATAATTAGTACGTATCTGGTACGAGAGCCACTAGAAGTAAAACGAAATCGCATACAAAATTGAGAAAACCTAGGGGTTTAGTAAGCCTGAAAATAAACACTGACGAGAAACTCTTTGTTTCTAGGCATGCTATGCAAAAATATATACACTTTCACTCACATCAAGCTTACTGAAACAGTTTAAATGATGATAACAGATAATCCCAGTCATTTGGTAGTGTAATAAACCTGACTTCAATCATTATTCTTTCTCCCTTTTTCCACAGGAATCAAATACAAAATTATCTGGAATCAGTAAGAATTAACGTCTACCGATATGAAAAAGGGATCGGATTTCCCTTCACGCTCTTAATACAAGGATTATCAACTCATCAGTATAAGTACTGCTTTCCTATTCAGTAACCCTCTGATGCATGAGAATCATCATTTTAATGAAATACTATATCAAATACTCGAATTCTAACACCAAAGTTGGCATTGGCTAGCATTTACGTAGAGCTAGAAATAATTTAACCTTCCGAATCAGATAAACCGAACAATGATACATCTTCTGGAAGCCTCGTCATCTGCTACAGTGAAGATGTGTATGCTAAAATAGCACCGCTATTATCACAGGAAACAGGTAAACGCTCACCAAACAGATCTATTATTATGGATGAATTTCCGCCATAACTAGACAAACGAAACTCACGTACTTAGTTAAATATAGAGAATCTGGTGGAATACTGTTTAAGCAACCGTGATCTTTTGATTGTTAAGCTCATCAATGAATTCACTTTCAGAATAATAACAACTGCCTCAAACACCAAACTGTAAAATTTATTATAATTATGAACATATGATACGAGTCCTTAATAGAGAACTTACTAAAGATGACTATAAACTGAACCGTTTTGATCGAAATCATATAGAGTGTGGAGGATGTATGATTTACGTACATAATACTACCATTGTAATTAGACCAGTACATAGTATACTAAGCCCAATAGCAAATTCATTATAATTCTGAGATGGTGGAGAAAACTTGTAGCTCAGGTGGATAATTGTGGTGGTGTTTCGTTCTCTGAGCTGGTTGTTTTGGTTGTGAAGCTTTCATTGTTTTTCTGAACAACATCATCAACACTACATAGGACAAAGTGGACGGTCTCTCATGCTTCGTTTACGTGAACACCAATTAGCAGTCAAACGCCACGACAACTCTTCGCTTATATCAATACATACCGACAATTATGGACATACATTCGATTGGGACAATGTGGAAATACTGGATAGGGGGAGGACCAAGAATACTAGAGAATTTTCAGAAGCTAGGCACTCAGGTCAATCAGCAATCAAAAAACACATCGACATTGACCCAATTTTTCAACCAATCCGAAAAATCATAGGGGACATAGGATCAAGAAACAGATCAAAAAGGGGATACAATCAAAACAAAGGACAGGTTTAAGGTCAACAGCAACCAATCAAGATCAAGGTTAGCAGAACAAGCTACAGGTCAAACGTGGAGAAATTCGAATGTTTCACTTCTATCTGAAGTTTGTGCTGATGATGTTAGTCAGAAGAACAATGAAAGCTTCACAACCAAACACAACCAGCTCAGAGAACGAAACACCACCACAATCATTATAATCCACTGTTTACAACACAAGTTTTAAGACACTTGTGAGATGTATATTTCTCTTTTACAGCAACTCATTCTACTAAATTTTAGCCCGGATAATTGTTGGAGACCTGATTATTCTAGCCAGGGGACTGTAAATTTATTGTCTGACGAATCTCAACCAGAAGATCGTTGCACATTTATGTCATCAATTCTTGTTGTATGCATACCTGGATTTACCTTGCAATGGTTCTCAACCATTAATGGTTCGTCGTCAAAGTAACCATCGTTACTCAAGGCAACTATCGTATTGTACATTCCAGAGTCTGAAACATTGTCGATAATTTTATGTGAAAAATTTTAGCCATCTATAAGAAGCCAATGTATCTTGTGAAATATTTACATAACTGAACAACCTTCAACATTTTGATCTTGCCTGTAAATCCGCATGCCTCTTGTAACACGTTGTTATTTGAGATAAATTATTATTGTTATTGTACGAAGAACCCAACTGAAAACCTGAAACAGACATAGCATTTTTTAAAATGTTCGCATATGTTTCTACACTAGACGTTGATTTCAAGCAGATTGTCACTAGTTTTAATCTCCATGAAATCAGTTAAAAGGTAGGTAGCTATTCGCGGTGACATGAAACTGTACTATACAAAGTCTGCGTCCACTCAGTTCTCGAACATTGTTTGTTTATACTCAGTAGCCCTCACATAAGCGATAAGTTAGAAAATGTAGGAATTCAGAGATATTAAAAAAATGACCTTAGGAATAGAATAGGCTGCCACTAACAATACGCTAATCATACACCACGAACTACTTTACTCATGAGTAGACTTCAAGACACTAGATAAGCAATCAGTGTATTCGATTCATGGCGTTGCTAAAGATACACTCGCGTCACTTACAGTGTAAGGTCATTTCACAGAACCCTTTAATACATTAGTATACGGCCACTTCATCCTGCGAACTATCTAACTAAGCACAAAACCTGATTTAGGTTACTAGTTTGATCAAGTCTGCAAGGCAGGCCAACTAAATAATTATGTACTACACAGAAGAACCAAGAACATAAAAAAATATTGTTTGACGGGACACATTCACATATTTTTGGCCATATGTTCGGTTTTGTTATTTTTTATTACTGCTAAGTTTCATATTTGAAGGAAATCAAATTAAAATATATGGTATTGATCTTATTACCACAATAGTCTTAAACAGTTTGCGCTTAAGAGTTGCATAGCATTTTGATGAAATGAAAATGTCTCTATCTGAGGATAAGATAAACAACCCCGTAAACAGTGGTTGTTATGTGATAGTTTAGTTAGGAAGAAAGTTTACTAATCAGCTACTATCCGCAGAAATCAGACTATTATCTTGGATATCATAAGGAAAAGTCTTTTAAGTCTTATTCAACTTAGATACGACACACAATTTCCTGATTATGCTTCTCAAGACTGCTCGTGAATGAATATTCAGTCCACACTGAGAGTTTACGTATGTATTTCCTTTGGTACAGTCCCTAAAGCCATTTCCTCTTCAACGTGATTTTTGGTTTCGCCTTCACTGGCTACAAACAAATAGCCTTTACGGACATAGAAGAGTGGACTGCCGAAAACATGAACTGTGAATTTGGGAATATCTGAATTAAATGAATACAAAAACACATGCGGATAGGTCATCTAAAACAAAAAGACTGACTATAGTTCTATTTTCAGTAGTGCTTATCAATTAAAAAATATTCGGGGAAAATGAGTATCATTACAGCTTTTTCTACTGCAAATCGTATTACAACCAGACTGTTGTCCAGCTGGTTTAGATGCCGGTTAATTTACAACTAATAATGGGTCATTCAATTTTCTCTCGTTATCTCTGGGACATGATTTGGTTGAGCACATTTTACGTCACTTTTCGAAAAAAACTTTTAACATATAAAACTAGTAAGACCTAACTCATAAAATTACGCTTAACAAATCAAACGTAATACATTTTTGATTATTAATCTCTCCATAAAGATAAATGGCTATCTAAGTTTATGCACTTTTTGGAAATAAA
This sequence comes from Schistosoma turkestanicum, assembly GCA_944470395.2. Taxonomy (NCBI): domain Eukaryota; kingdom Metazoa; phylum Platyhelminthes; class Trematoda; order Strigeidida; family Schistosomatidae; genus Schistosoma; species Schistosoma turkestanicum. The sequence goes on along the minus strand of OX103979.1, from coordinate 40,523,802 downwards.
AACAAATTAAGTCGAAAGTGAAATTGTAAAATCATCACTTAGTATGTTTAATGATCGTTAAACAGCATACGAATGGAATAAATTACCTGTTGTGTAATATCAATCAACCTAGAAAATTACTACTAAGTTCATAATCAGTGTAACATAGGATGAGAGTGATTATAATCACTTTTGAAGTTATATATTGTTAGGATCGTAAAAATTATTACTGCGACAAATGTCTAGTATTCCATAGAACGATTCACTGAGACTGTAAAATTATTTGTTTGGATAGTTTAACTTCGAAATACCTTATTATTTGGCAAATGTTTTATACAAGTGAGAGTATAAAATTTCACATTTATAGAACAAATGTACTTTGGCTAAAGCACTAGAAGAGAGATATCATTGGTAGAGTTTAGTGAACTGATTTCTTGAAATTAAATAAACGAGTAAAACCAACTAAAACTAGTTATTAAATCTACAAGTTAACTCATGCGTATTTAGTAGTATATATCTTTTTTGAATTTCCGTAACTGGAATTGATTGAAAGTATGGGAACAAAGGAGAAAATCCATACATATTCATAAAAAGTTTCAGTACATGCATATTTTTTAAAATTATAAATGTACACTCAGTTGTTTCAATATATGACATTTTCATACATTACCTAGTAGACTCTTCATTTTTTAGGTTAGTCTAATTGTGTACTGTAATTGAATATGGAAAGTATGCATTTCAAAATGAAAGTTCTTTCAAAGAAACATTTGGTTCGTGATCTTCAATTCAGTTCACTGATACTAGTTCAGAAATTTTCTCAAAAAAATAAGGTTATAAAATGAAAATGTATCAATGGCTGTTTTCATATAACCATTGTTATAAAGCTATTTCATAGTCAACAGCAACTTGAAATAATTGATTATTCAAAATAACCGGAACTGTTGAAATCTGAACTTTATGGTTGAAGGTAGACAAATCCATTGGGTATTGAACATAGTCAGAAAAATTTGGATTTATTCCCGATGTAGGTTCTTCGAAAATAAATGTTTTATGCGATTTTAAACCGATTAGTGGACTGTCTTGATCTTTAGGATATTCACTTAAGCGCGTACCATCAACTTTATACATTTTTAATGGATTTAATTCTATGTGATTTAATGTACGAAATTTCAACCGGGTCGGTGTGCAGTTCAATGAAGATTTACGTAATTTTTCCTTTTCATGATCGTGTGAACTCCATTTGGAAACTAAAGTAACTGGACTAAATGGCTCATCTTTTCGTTGTTTTTGTCTATATGAACTAATGTTATTGTCGTTTGATTTATCATATTTTTTATCTTGTATTTGCCAAACATTTTCTGCAAATGATAATTTATCAGTAGTATTTTGAAGATTTTTCAGAGTTTTTTCATTAGGTTCATCAATAATTTCCATATGTTGTCCTAGAAGTTTTGTTACACGCTCAAGAAATTGTGAACGATAAGTACACCTTAGCCAAAAAGCTAACTCCAACAGCTCGAAAAACAGAATGCAGCTAAATCCAAAACAAAATGAACTTAGGCCACCTATTTCACTAAATAATTTAGGCAGTGAATACAATGCTTCTTCAGTCATTTCAGTTAAACCTTCAGCCTGAATTAATTCTAGTTGTACGACTGAACGATCTGTAACATTGTCTAGAACTTCATTTAATTTTTTGTAAGTTACTGTACGACATGCCAGTGGACATATAGAATTATTCACAAAGGCTATACGATAGTCAAGCTGACAGTTAGATGGACAGTAATGTTTGGATCGATAGTGCTGATGGTTTAGATTGGCGTTCATAAACAGTGACTTATTCACAGCATTATTTTTGATTTCGCGATCCAATCGAAGACGAAGTAATTCTAAAGGACAGGTACAATTACATTTTTTGTTGTATCGTGCACAAACAGTATGCCACTGACAAGTAATCTAAAAAATTCGATAAGAGAAAATGATGAAAAAACAGTGAAATCGGATCACAAATGTTTCAGTTAAAATGATTGAACATTCAAGCGCGGATATTTTACAGTTCAGTTGATCAACGTTAATTTTTGACTTTAATCTATGTAATTAGGAATTATAGAATGTTTGGTACAAAAAAGTGAGCCAGTGTAAGGTGGAATAAATTTATTATACAGTATGGCTGCTCAAAGCGCCGTACATAATGGGTTTCGCATCTATTTGAGTGTGCATCAGTCGGTCAAAAAACAACCCATGACATATGCTGAAAAACTGTAAGATGTTGATGAAGAATAAAAATAAACAAAACACTTCAACAGTCATTTTGACTGGTTGAAGTAAGCTTAGAAAATAGTCATTTGATAAAAAGAACAATCCACATAATCTATTTACAGAACACTAATTTAGTTGTCCTAAAGCTTGTTTTATTGATTTCCTCATGCAATCAAAAAAGAATGAGAGTAGATTTGTAGGCAAAATAGTAAGTAGTAAGTGCACTACATTTTTTTGTATGAAAGTTTTTCAGTAAATCTTTAACAGAAAGAAAAGAAATGTTAGTTGTGACCATAAACTTTAAAAAAATGTCTCGAGAACAAAAGCCGTAAAGTTTGCATCTCCTAACACCAAACAATTTACAGGCTAACGACTTTTGGAAAGATACAGCTTATTGATTTGATCACTTCCTTTATTCAGTCAGAACCGCCGGTTCTACCACTAATCACATGTCCTAACCTCCTTTGTCGATGGTGTTTCACTCCTACATAAACTGAATTACAATATATGCTCGAAATTCTATGCTGCTTCTTGAGCCTTATTACAGAATCTCCAGGACGTTAAAATGTAATACGCCGATCACAAGAAAGATAAAAATTCGGTCCCGTTCTTTTATCCACCTACTACTATTGTTCAGTTATTTATTTCTAAATCCCAAGTGTTCAGTTACATCATTTGAGCACAATCATATCTGCTCATGTAGTTCTTAGACGAAACTATCATCAGTAAGAAAATTAGCATACAATGATATTTGTACAAGCATTGTATTAACTGTTTTGTGTTTGTAAATTAAAAATCTTTGCAATTTTAAAGAAAAGTTAACGTTACAATTTTAAAGATGTAAACCTTCATAAACTTTTATTTATGATAAATTAACTCACTTGATCATAATCAAAACTGTTCCCCAGTAAGTTAATTGGTCTCGAAGTACATGGATTTCGTCGGGTATGTAATCGTTTAGTGATACTTTTACTATAGAATATGTTTAATAATGATCCAGGATTCATATATTCATATAAATAACGACCGAAATTATCAAAAGGAAAACTATTTGTTTCATGTGTAATGATTAATGGTCGACCGAGTAGTGTTTGATTCACTTCAGTTAACCGAACATCCAAGTGAAACTAAAATTCAAACAAATAAAATAAACTAATTAAACGATAGATATTTCATGCCTCTCCAAGTATTCTAACATGATTTACTGGTGAATAATAATGGAATCCAGTACTTACATTTCGTTTTATTTAAGATTTTTAGCTGCGTTAACCTGTATCTCAGTGCTATTGTTAGCGTTGAGACTCGGACCCACTGCCTGTGACTTCAAACTTGACAGCGTTATCTATTCAGTTACTGTGTACAGATGACCAGTGACCTATTTAAAGAATATGACCTTTGTTTATTGGTGTTTGAAGCGACAGGTACTAAGTTCGATCTTAAATATAACTATATTTAAACCATGTTACAGATATAACCAACTAATAAGTACCAAATAATGGTAAATGGGGTTCTGAGATCCCACTGCCAGTGAAATCTAAATAAGTGCTACTTGTAAGAGCACACCTTTGCCGATATTATCTACTCAAGATACACTAACTTTGACAGTGGCATCAACATTTATTTCTGAATATCAACAAATTGATAATATAAGCACTTAAAAATCACATCAGTTTATACATATTCGGTAATCTTTAAACTGCTCCGTATTTGAATTGTTAGCTCTCCACCGCATTTAAATTCACTAGTTATTTGGCACAAATTAAGTATTTCTACTTTTTGTACAAAAGTCTGTAGCAATCCGCATTGAACTTTTTTATTTCAACTTTGATTTCTCAGCTTTTTAACAAATTGGAGGGAATTTGTTACAATTAAAAAGTATGACAAACAAACCCTGAAAGTAGTGTTCAAGATACATAAAGTAAGTTACACAACATGCATGTATTTTATGAGTTTAATTGTTTTCAGTGTTTATAGGTACGCATAGATGAATTAAGTCAGTGAAAAAATATATATTCTAATAATTTATTAGATAGGTTTGTTCCAAAAAGTGTGAACTATGTATTTGGAAAAATTGATCCCGGCTAGTGTTGTTATAAACCACAGTATTCCTAAGTTGTTTTTCTCATTAACCTTATTCCATGCCTTCAGATATAATTATAATGGGCATAGGTATTAGAATGTGATAACGATTTTCATATAATTACTGAGTTGTAAAATTTATAGTTTGTTCTCCTTGGTTTGTACATCTTATTTCAGCACCAACTAGTTTAATAATATTTCGATATGATACTCAGCAGTTGGATTAACATGCTGGATAAGAACGTAAAATGAAAATATTAAATATGGAAATAACAAATAAATTTAAGTGATCAATTCCTTTGCACTAAAAAAAAACTACCTAAAAAAGAGTAATTACAAATTCACTATCATGACAAGCTAAATTTGACAGATGTGAATAATATATAGCATTGGAATAAACTAAAGAATTCATGATATAAATTTGATAAAGGAGAAATTGAAACAGCTGCAAAATCTGTCTTAAGAATTTAAGTTATATTTTCGAGATATAAAAGACACTTTAGTATTATCTTCAGATAGGTAAATAACTACTTCACAGTAGATGATGAGTGGAGAAATTTGTTTTGTAATCATGAAAATGGATAAGCCAACAACGACTTTTACTACCATATGGCCTGGTAAAAATTTTCTGTTATTTGTTTCGCTTCGAAAGTTATGGCTCGATATTTGTATAAAACTTTTCCGTAATTACTATTTGTCTATTTTATGATGTAGAGATTATATTAGTTATAAACCGAATCCGCCTGGAAATCCAGAGATAATGGAGGAAACACAAATAAGTTGATTTGTCATTTGTGTACAGGTCGCCAACTCTTCTTTTAGAATGATGGCGTCTAGTCAGTATATGAGAGTTGAACAAGTTGATTCCTCCAACTATAGTTAGTTTATATATCTTCGTTTCGGTCTAAATTTTATCATACTTAATTTCTGTTCTGATCAGGCTTGAATTTTATTCTTAATATGATTTAAAATATATACTTTGTTTCTACTTATTCATTTCTGCACTAAGCATAAAAACAGAAGTCTGGCTTCAATATATCTATTAAATTACTCCCAAGTTCTTGTGTGAAGAAGTGAGTGATTATACAATCTCGAGTGAACAGTCTACTAACCGTAGTTACCTCAGATAATAATTTCTAATTTAAGTAAAAATAATGAATTTGATGAAGTGGACTCAGATTTTATCTTCATGAACTTTTACACACATTCATATCGCCATAGTTTTGATTCTGATTGTAAAACGTTTCCGTCAGTCATTCAGTAGGACAATCACATAAATTATGTATGAAGATCGTAATAATTAGTAAATAGAGTGCTACAAATATTCTCTGGTTTACTTAATCTGTTGACATTAAATAAAGTCAGTCATAAAGGGTATCGTTTAAATTCTTATAAGCCTGTCTTATAGTTCCTGCATTTATACAGAATCCATGAATTCAGGGTATATTATTTTATTTCACAAGCTCTTCATGTTATTGTTATCATCATAGTTAAACTGGTGATGATCAATATTACGATTAATAATGCCATAATCTTTTCATCTTCCATCATCCAGAAGATACAAGTATTCATTAACAGTTGTCTACGCAAAATACTTTAGACTCGTTGGCCAGAAACCATCAGCAACAACTTACTGTGTGAGAGAACAAATCAGATATAGGCGGAGGAGGAAATCAGCAAGAAGCCTTGGAAGTGGATAAGACACATATGGAGGAAAGCACCCAACTGCGTCACAAGACAAGCCCTCACATGGAACCCTCAAGGTAAAAGGAAAACTATCTCTTCAGTTTATTTCATTTTAGGTTTAGTTCTTTTCCTGTCTTGGTCGATTTTTAAATTAGTATAACATGAGGCATGCATTTTTATTTAGTATGTTTGCCATAGTCGTACTTCCTTGATCCGAATCGACTAACTCCTATTCAAAAAAGTGCAAACCTAACGTTTGGTATCCGCTCCTCAATATAATATCAATTCATCTTTCCATTTCTAGAAATCGGTCATAAGAAATCCATAATTACATTTTCATGTATACGGTTTAAGTTATTTCACTTTATTTGTTATTGTATAGGAATAGTTTTAAAAGAAGATTGATGTTATCATTAATTGATTGCTTCTGCCTATCACTTTCTGTGCTGAAAATTATTCTAAATTTAGACTTTTAGTTAGCTGTTATTCCTATCACTCGAAAGCGAAACATTAATACTATTAATGATTTGAAAAAATTATCTTTTCAGAGTTTTAATTTCTGTAATCTCCTATCTAAACCAAATACGTAAACAAATCATTCATCCAGATTTATTGGAAACAAACACGATATTGTCCAATAAATTATGCAAATCAATTTATAACATATAATAAGGAGGTATAATTTCTGTCATTATAAACTGTCAAATAAAGTTATTAGCAGATTTAAGTGATAATGTGCGTCAATTAAACTGACAGCTAAAAGTGACAAAAATTAGTTTTATATCTGTAATATTTCATTAATTGTACAAACCTCTAAGAGGAATAATAAAACCACGAAGAATATTAATGTTGTTGATATGTCAACATTCAAATGAATGCAAATCATGGACTAAAATCTACTTATTCAACTCCTAAATCATAACAGCCTGAGGTGGTGAATGGTCTCTATGTAACTGATTTGTCATGTATGAGTAGCTCATTTTGCTACAGTTTGTGTTTTTTTTTTTACTGACGACTGAATTTTAATAAATAACTTGACGTCAAAGATTATCTAGGTGATAATAACTGTTAAAACATCATCAAAAAGAATCGTGAGCAATATGATTTTTTCAGAAACAGTCTCTTTTATTAAAATTGATTAGTAGAAAGAACGAACATTTTTCATGCGACTCTTTATTGTTTTAAATTGTCAAATTAAATTATCGTCATTAGTTTCTACTAACCCTAATATCCTTTGGATTTTTATATTTTTACTTGAAGGTTCAGTGGACTTATTTTAATTTAGTGTTTACTTGTTCTCACAGAACTCATTGAACAGTCAATCATACATGATTTACTATATCGACCTTTGTTATTCACTCAAGTAAACCTAACCAATAAACAGTCATCTCTACAAACTTCACACTACTTTCCCAACGAAAAGATCTGATAGTGCTGGAAATGAAAACTATCAAACGTCCCCGATTATAATAGCAAAATTATATACATAATACACGCTAATGGTTAGTCAAACACTGGACATTGGAAACCATTTATATCAGGTTAAACTTCGCATATGGATAGTAATAAGGTCATACAGTGTTAAGTGCTAATCATAATCAGTGATTTCAACTGTCAAGCAATAATACTAATCTAACTAGTTAGCTTATTGCACTGTTTTTCATGTTGAATACGTTAGACAAGGGTAACAAAGAGTAGTTCAGTTTTCTTTGTAATAACAGCTGAATGTTATTTAATAGTTATGCGTCTATCCTAGTCGTGTTTTATCCTATACTCTCTGTTTCACTTTATTTTGTTAGTAGACAAGTAAAAACGCTATCCATCGTTACTGCCAATTACCTTAAATATATAATTCATGTATCCACTGTATGACTTAGCGCCCTCCTTTTGAAAGATTAAGACTCCTAATTGAAGCCAAACGTTGGTGTAATTCGTGCGAAAGTGTACTCTGGTAGTAATTTTTAAACTTTACCACCTCAAACAATTTAAAAACATATATCTGTCCTTCACAAGTAACATTACCCTTATTTCGTCATGCGTTCCGTAATCATCATGATTTATTTGATAGAATGAACTTAAATCTTGATTCGTATGACAACTGTCTAATATTCTCTTCTTCAGTATTGTAATGAAAGTTTTATATGGCGAAAATTACTTATTCAAAGCTTATTCGCTCTACGTAGAATTAAATTTTATTTATTTTGGAAAATGGATTTAAAAAAAAGCGAATGGTTTTCGTCTAATTACGTGCTTCAACTAAACTGAAATGCTTATCGAAATATGCAAAAAATCCACAATCAAGTAAAACACTTCTCGGATAGCAAACTAGATGCGAATAATGTTTCTTTTTCCACTACTGGGTGTACACTAACATTATTCTACTAATAGATGTAATAACTTCCTACCAATTCTACCTACTAATTTGACCAAGAAAAAAAAATGTCATTCACCCCTTGATTATTGATTTATTGATCGGTTTATTCTATTGTTAGAGCAAGATTTAGTAATTTTCTTCAGATATAATTCATATTGGCAGATTTACAGGTTGAATATTTCGCTTCTGCCCTCGTTAAATTTTGATAAATCTAATAAATATTTAGTATATGTTTTTTACTATAAAAAGGAGAAATCAGTTAACAGTGTAATAAAATTATAACTTTGCAAGTTCAATTTTTTAAATGAGTGCCATATTAAAAAGTCGTAGTTAGCGTTAAGTAAGAAATTAGTAATTGCGTAGTTTAATTTGGCTACATGTTCCAATATTTATGAGTCGGTAATTAGTTTTACAGCTAAGTGTAATGGAATGTCTCGTAACAGTAAGAATGAGTTTAGTTAGTGGAAGAGACGTATTTCTTATGTCAAATTCAAAGAACTTATATAGACTTTTACTGAAGCATAAAATTACTTTCATACACTAGTTGTTAAAGGTATCATTGAGTGTGAGCTAGATAATTTAACTTTGACTATCGTTCTGGAGAAAATTATGAAGTAGGAGCTGGCAACTTTCGGCAGATTAAAGATGAGAAGCTTGTAATGGAAACATCTAACTTGAATAACCCAGAAGCAACAGAAGTATGCACCTGAGCTGCAAGTCATCTCAAATGCATATAGGCTATTTTAAAGGAAAGTTCATTTGACATACAAAAATATCAGATAAAATGTTTTGTTTGTCATTGCCGAGTACTTTTACGGTTTTAAAATTTACAAGTGTTTCGGCAATTTTTCATGTATGCTTCAAAATAAAATCATATGAATGCTACTTTACTATTTATGCTGTGAATAAACGCATCAGTCACATCGACATGAAGTCTTTTAACTGTGGGGAATTTTCCATTTCTTATCACTGAGTTATTGGTTTGTTCTCAATCTTTTAAACTATGTAAGTTACAGATTTTCATGAGAGATTCGAGAAATCCATATCGAAGCCAGTTGCCAGTGAGCACATTCTAATTGCAAATGTAGTTAATTTGTGTATAGATTATTTTGAATATTAATAAACGATATTATTGATTTTCGAAATTATGGCACTGCAATAACACTTAACTATTAAAAGAATTACAGATATTTAACCCAGTTAATGAAGTCTAAAATAAATAAGAACAAATTTCACGAGTTATTTCGCTTCGAAACTACAGTTCAGCTATTAACTGAATGATACAAATGAGCAGAACTATTCTTTAAAGAAAAGTATACATAACATCAGTTACTTATTTAGATGAGACTGACAATTAAAAATCTTGATTAGTATTGAGTAACAAGGCAACCTGAAAAGAAAAGTACCAGAAAATATTTTCCCAGGAAATAAATACTGATAAATTTCTCTAGGAACATCAGACTAACCATTCAACAACACTGCGAAAATAATTATCAAAAACAGTAGTCCTTTCTTGGTACAAGAGGACGATAGTTTCATGTTGAAACCACTTGACATACAACTTGTCAAACTATCCTTCAAAAATCAAAAGTTGAATAAAAGTTTTAGTTGAAAAAATTTTGATCTTTCCTTGGTAAATATAACTGATACTTGAAAGCTGAAATTAAAGTGAAATTAGTCAACGACAACTGTCTCTTTAGAATAAAATAAGCTACTTTGTAAACATAAAGAAAGCTTGAATAGGATAAAATGTAAATTCAAGTATGAAACGTTCAATTCACTAACATTTCTCTTTTATTAGTTGAAAAAATAAAGTTGTTAAATATCAAAAGATAAATTAATTAATTGTAATGTGTCGAGATGATCTTGGTTAGCAGTCAAGAAGATGGCTGGTGTTGATCGGAAATTCAAAACGGGTGTGAACCGAAACCAAAAACTTCAATGTTGTAGAACTAGTAATTTCAAGACTTTAATGACTCTGAAATCACCTAAACAGTCTTAGTATTTATATTTGTAAAATTCTAACCTGGTACATCGTTTGACATAGACTCAAGTTTAAAATTAGACATTAAAAGTTAATCAGTTATTTTCGTATTTCAGTAAAGACGATTAACAATTCATGAATAGCATTAAATTTAGCTGTGAAAACAAAAGGTGATTGAAGTAATAAGTATTACAAAGTATTATTGCAATTGCATTTGCAGTTAAGTGTTTTATATTTCAGAATTTTTAAGTATAGTCATGTTGAACTTATCAATTCAGATCTGTTGATTACACAAATTTTTTAGTTTAATTTAAATGGTAACATCAAAACACATAAGTTCATTTCAGCCATGGAATCATAATTTTGACTAGACTAATTCCGGGTGCAAAAGTAATCAAAGTAAGTAGACAACTGAATTAGTAGCCACTTCTTGAGCATCCTATAAATTTTAAATCCCGAATTTTACATCCTACATTTTTTTGGTGATGAAAACCTTATCTAACAATACCATACAACTCCTTTCTGAAAAAATCTTTCAATTAGTGTTGTAGAATTTATGCAAGTGCCAAATATGAACTAGATGTTCAGTTGCAAGTCACATGCCAAGTAAACCCATTCTGTCAAATGACAGAGGCTAGATGAATTATTCATGGATTACATTTATTTCATGTGATATTGATTCATCTTTTACATAAACATTGTCAGATCTACTTCAAGCAACCGGAGTTCAACCAATTAAATCTAATTTTGTACAGATTTTCAATGGAGTTGACGAGTCGATTGTACAACAATGGACATGTAAATAATCAGTTAAATAATTGCTTATAAGTATGTCTTACGTTCTTATTTTCGATAGATGTGACTTCACTTTGAGATATTGTATCAATGCATAATTGATGTATCAGCTTCAAATCTCATCACTGTTATAAGTATGAACCGTAGATCCTGAGTTAATAAAATAATGCAAACAAATATATTATTTGTGTATGTTAAGGTTGATCGAGTTCTAAAAAAAATATAATATATATGGATATTGACACGACTAAATAACCATTGATAAAATGAAACTGGAGTTCACTTTGTTTGTCACATGTTGTTTATTTCTTAAAATAATTCTTTACCTGAAATATTCGTCATTATTTCATGCTTTAAATTCACTTTTAGTTATTTGACAAAAGATCACCGAGTATTTTGATATTGCTTGATCACATGAAATATCACTATTAATGAAAGTTAGGTATTCTTTTATCTATCAGACTTAAACATGAGGATTAAAAGTAAAGAATATATGTTTTCACTGTTTTCTGTATCTCTAAACTTTAATCAGTATCATGTAACAAAAACAAAACACCAGTCAGAATTACTTTAGCACCAGCAACTCTGCATCAGCTCTAAATCCTTATTGATCCGCAACTCGATAGCTTCTCTCTCTACCATTTCCCTTAGTCCATAATTCCTTAGACAGACTCAATAAAAGGAATATATGTATGATAATCTAGCTACTGAATAATTATACAGAGAGATCATACTCAATACTAATTCATAAATCAGTCTTGGAAACTACCATTCCTCCAACCTTCTTCCTGATATATCACTAACGTTTTTACAAGAATATTACGTAAACACTGTGATATAAGGCAGAAAATAACTAATAACAAACTGAGTCCTTCAATATGATATTAAATACAAAACGTAGAAAATTAAATAACATTATATGCGCGGAAATGTGCAGTAATAGGTTGTTAGATGTGAAATAAGGCATTAGTACGGTTATAAGTGCTTGTGAATCTATCAGATTGTAACCATTTACCAGTTCACTCTTCAAAATGGAATTTTGAATTTATACATAATAAAGTTAAGTACATTTATTTTCATTATTAGATAAAATACCTTTCAGTAGACCTCGGTTACTTTGCCTGGAGCCCTTCTAGGGTTACTGTCGGTCCCACGCCCGGGTAAAGGAGAAGGGTTGAGCATAGGGTTAGTGACACCATCCTGAAGAAATCAAACTGGCTAAAAAACGCAAACCAGAGAAAATAATTCGCTGATCGGCGGCCGATGCTCCACTACGGGTAACAAGCGTAAGTAAGTAAGTAAGTAAGTAAGTAAGACCTTAATTGTTCATGGGGACTGGAATAAAATTTCTGCTATCTCAGTTCAGTTATTAAGAAAATTTCATACAAACGTGTTTAATATCTTATAAATGCATTGTAATTTTAATGAACGTTTTCAATTGCTTATCTTTATACTTCGATTATTCCTATGGATGAACTGTTAAGTATTATGGTTTAACAGAAAATCTATCAAGTATCAGGAAAGGCTGCGGTTCCGTGAGAAAATTTCGATAACTGTATGTTGGAAGATTAACAGATGTCGATAGTGGCCAGAAGTGGAATCCAGGAAGACTGTTTCGTCTTATTCGGGACTCATCATTTGGATGTACCTGAAAGTAAAGTAACCTGTAGGCAATATCGAGGCACTCCGCACCGGATGCACATATGCCAAACAGACTGATCAGTTGCACTCCCAAAAATCCATGGAAGATTCACGCAACCGGTATAAATGAATGTATGTCGGAAGATTCTAGACGGTCAGTTGTGGTATTTTACTAAGATATTGAATGAGGAGCATCGAAATCAACTAATAAGAACTGTGCAAATATAATAGCTAACCTTCCTTACATGAAACAAATTTATCCAATTATATTCTGGGGAACTTATCATAATAGGAATAAAGGAACAGTTAATTCACCTAATAGTTTATAAAAGTTCCAAAAAATACTAAATGATAAAATTTGACTAACTTCAAAAAGTTTACTGTCAGTTACTAGTATTGAGCGTCAGTTCGATGTAGAAAATGCAGATATACATTTGCATTTTTCGAAATAACTAGGAAAGGAGTTTCAATTCAGTAATAAAGATAACCATACATACGCTTCGCAATAGTATGACTTGATATTATAATAAACTTTATTGGTTTTTTTTCGATGTCGAAATGATTTAACACATGACTGTCTCTGTTGCTCGAGTTACCTAACTGGATTGTAATACCATACTGAATTAGAACTGATTGGATAGTAGTTAAGCCGTGCCTTTATTGACTTATCATTCTCGCTTCGTTCTAAGTACGATTCAGGTAAACATTTTGATGGGAGGTACTGATTGATGGTGCTTCCCTAACAATGGAAACTTTGCAATTGAATTATTTAGCTCGCCCTTCGATTAACCTTATCTAACGGATCGTTCTGACAAATCAACAACATATGGACACTACTCCATACCGACTAAGATTGAGTAATTACAATAAGCATTAACTAAAGATAAGATACTGTCAAAGCGGGACAAATATCAAAACAAGATCAATGGGAAATGAATCTGTTGGACTGGTTATTACACGATTCTACAATAGATTGAAACTACAAAAACCCAACATTAAACTACATCCAATCGTATCCATCCCTGAAATCCCGAAATAAAACTTATCAAGAGAAATCCCAAGAATCTTAAAACATTCAATGGATTCTTCTAACCACTCCATTAAATCTCCCGAACGCTTTTTGAGTAAACGTAAGGAGATTCAGACTGACAAAGACAAACTGATGATATCCTTAGATGTAGCAGCCGTGTTCACTTCAATAAAAACAAGTTTATCGAAAGAAACTCTATACCTGCCCCTAATCAACGACATAAATCTCCAAAAGTATACGAAATTTCAATATCAAAGTCTACTAGGACTCATTGGGTTTTGCTTAACAACAGATTTGCAAATCAACAAAAACGTCAACGAGCAAACTAAAAGAAACACCGATGGGACTAACAAAGTCAGGACTTATTGCAGAAGTAGTGATGCAGAGACTAGAAGCTTCGGTCTTTCTAGTAATCAAGCCAAAAAGAGTCATCCTCAGAAGAGACAGGCCGAAGATTACGATTTGATTAACCACATCTCTGATAATATAAAGTTGATGATGGAAAATGAGTCGATTAACAGACTGTCATTCCTGGATGTATTGATCATCAGAACCAATATGGGAAAACTGAAAACTCAAGCATATCGGGAGCCAACCAGCACAGATCTAATTCTCAACTACAGTAACAGAAACCTAAAAACTCACCAAATCAACAGTGTAAAAATTTTATTCAACGGAGCGAACACACTGTAGAACACAAAGCACGAAAAAATCAAAAGAAAAATTTGATGAATATCTTCCAAAAGAACGGCTATCCATGCAACTTCATCAAAATTTATCAACTCAAACCATCGACAGAACAGAAATCACATGGAGGAACCAACAAACAGATCACCCCTCCACGAATATTGAAGCATGGCTACTGAGACTATTTGGAATAGGTGCAGCACATAAACTAAGGGAATCACTTTAATCAGTCATATGTAGACCAAAGGACAAAATAACAAAAGAAAATCTAACATCATCTACGAAATTAATTGTGGAAAATGAGAAAAAACACTGCATTGGACAATATGGACGTCCTCTTCAGCTTCGCCTTTGTGAATATCAATTAGTAATCAAAAGCAATGACATTTCTTCGCTGTGGACATACATTTAATTGGAAGCTTGTCACATTGGCCAATCAGCAATCCACGAACACATAGACATTAATCCGATTTATCAGTCGATCAGAATACTAATAGACAAGCATAGGATCATGATCCATATATCAGTGGATAATGTCAAAATAAAGGTCAAGACAACGACCGATTAAAGGTCAATAACAACCAGTCAAGATAGAGGTCAGCTAGACAAGCTACTAGTCATACGTGAAGAAATTCTATTACTTCAATTCTACCCGAAGTTTTTGCTGCTGATGCTGTTCAGAAGAACAATGAAAGCTCCAAGACCAGACCATCCAGCTCATAGAACAAAACTCCACCATAATTACTGACTTACGCCCGTTAACCCCCCCCCCCGTCATTTCTGACCTGATCTTTTTTCCAGTTGTTCCTGATTACTGTTTATTCTTTTCATGTTTGACTCGCGTTCTCGGAGCAATTTATTGTTTGGTCAGCATTATATCCATTAACATTGAAACTCCCAAGTTAAGGCTTCCTTATCTTCAAGAGCTTCCTCGTCAAATGTGGTTCGGTTAGTGCTCACGATGTTGTATCTAATGTTCTTGGTTTTTCTTTTGTGTATATTGAGATTTACTACTGCAGAGGCTGCTGCTACAGTGGCCGTCGTCATCTGCACTAGTTATTGTGTGTGGTATAGTGTTAGTAAATCATCTGAGAAGTCTGAATTGTATTGCTGCATTAAAGCTGTCCAGTGTATTCCGTGCTTCCTCTGAGATTTCAGAGGTGTACTATAGTGTCAAAGTAGTTTCCATAAAGTTGACTTGTCAAATACTTTCTTCAGGTCAAGAGAGTTTATATGAAGTGATGTGTTCTATTCAACTGACTGTTCAACAATGACGCTCACTAAAAGTGAGAAATTCCGTTTGATTGTCTTATTAAGTGACACGTTAGATGAAAATCTAGGAAGGCATCTACGGTCTACAGTTCAGCATGTAAAACAGAATTAAAGTGTTTTGAAAATTCTGTTAAACATATTTTTCAGTTTCTAGAAATAAACAGGTCAGCTGAACTCTCCTACTATTAAATTATTTAAGGAAGGGCAGTTTATTGTCTATAAGAGAGAACATTTCTCATAGATTACTCAAATTTTGATAGATTCTATAAATTTACAATAAATCAAATTATTATTGTCAAATGAAATTGACCGAGAGAGAATATCCTTGCATGATACATTGATACTTCTATCAAAAAGATTATTAATTTAACTGAAACCTGAATAAAAATAAACTTCTGATCAAAAATTTGTTCTACTTGTGATGAACACAATTTGATGTCAACATAATCTTGCACTGGTGTGTGTGTGTATATATATACAGAGAAGCAATCGACAAATGACTAAAATAATAATCGAAGATCATTTTAATCTAACTTCTTATTGTCTTGACAATCTGTCTAAACGATTAAGCTTCATAATAAATGGCATTTAATAAAATGAACAGAATAAGAAAGACTGAATGATTTAAAGAAATATAATAATAATGTTTTGAATAAATCGAAACCTATCATAATCCTGAACAGAATTACTAAGATTGTTAGTAGAACAAAAATAGGTTTTTTAGTCTACGGTTGCTAACCATAATTAAATACCATCTAAAACGAATGGCAGATAATATAAACGCATCGGTTTAAAAGTATGATATGAGAACAACGAATAGTAATGTAAATCTCACTACTATAATCATGCTTTGAACAAAATATTGTTATACTAAATTAGACTATCACTGAACCCAACCATAGCTGTTACCTTGATGTGGTGGTAGGATTCGCCTATCATGATGACCCAACAGAGCTATGTTGGCTGTAACATGCGTTCCTGAAGGTTCTGTGATGCCAGAGAGGTCGATCGGAGAAATATGACACTCAAAACAGCTATGCAAGATTTGAGGGTAAATTAGCACTACTGACTGTAGAGAGGTGTGACGACAGTTTGGCGTTTCTCTCGGACAACCAGCATCTGCAGCGACACTGTCTTCTGACAAGAAAGAAAGGGGTTAGAAAAGATCGATCCTGGTCTCCTGAAAGCTCATTCTAAACTAAATGTTGGAGCCTTTAATGTCTGGACATTGTGTCAAATATGACAACAGGCTTCCTTAACTAGGACATTAGAATCTCGAGCTATCGATGTAAGCTGCGTCTCCGAAACGCATATGCATGATTCGAGTAGCATCATTCATTTGACCTCACCATGTCAGAAAAACCTAAAAGATTACAGTATTTCAAAGTTACTTACTGTTTGAAATGAATAACCAATACGTTTGATTATCATGGAAGTAACACAAATAAATGTTTGTTAGACATAAATCAATTTACTCAACTGTCCAACCGAAATAAACAAATCATCTCTAAAACTCGATTATGAATTCAAAGTTAGCTTGTTATAAATAGATCATTATTATTTGTTTATTAACTAATGAATAATTAGATTTATTATCTTAAAAACAATTTATACTGAGCTGAAAACTTGATTTCCTTTACTTTGGAATATTACAGATTCATCATCAATTTTATTACTAACAATCTAAGATTTCTATTTTAAATTATAAATTTTATGAACAACAGTCTAGTACAATTTTGGGAAACATTAGGTTCGAATTCGGACATACATGTTACTGAATTAGTTACTATGGCTATTAAATATCTGTGAAGAATCTTTGTTGCTGAAAATAAATCGAAGTTAATTGATAAGAAATGTTTTATCTAATAAACTGAGTCATTTTTTAGTGTAATGAACAAAGTGGAACTTTGAAATATCAATCCTAGAACGAGACTCCTCAGCAATGTGCATACACGAACCCGAAAACTTCCTGATTTAACCTGAGTAGAATTTTGAGGAGGAAGATTAGTGAAGAGTATTCAGACCACAGCTTATTATCATTACAAACTAAAATCGTTTGTAGAAGTACTGAACGGAAGTATTTACAAAATCACATGTTTATCAAAAGATACTTAATCTAGTATTTCTCTTTGTTTTAAATCTTTATTCAATAAGTTTCTTGCGTTTATGATGAGCATGACCATATACTTATATAATTTGTCAAGTTTTGTTATTTCTGTTCAGTTTGATCTTATCTAGAGATTGTCATGATAAAGTTAATTTTAATTTAAAGTATTAGTAACAATTAAAAAAATCCTGAGAACGACTGTTGAGTTCTAACAAAAAACATCAACCGTCAATTTACAATATGTGAATATAGAGTGATCCAAGATAAATATTTAGTCTGCGATTAAATGATGACGCTAAGCTAGGATAAGATTACATCTAAAAACACAACTGTGTCGTTAATTAATCAATATAAACCAGGCAATCGTTAATTTGGTCTTTTCAAATATATATATATATATATATCCCATGTGATCTCTGTGGATGAATATATTGCTGTCTTACTCTCACTCTCTGGGGGCTCTATTGAAGCTTCATAAGTTCCACTAGTCATAAATCTGTTGTAATAGTTGAAACAAAAAGTCCTACTTATTCAGTTACTGAAAGATTGTCTGCTAACTTTGTCATAAATTTTGCTTCAGTAGCATTAAAATAAAGCAAATAACTACAGGCTACAGGAGAAATGACATGAAGAAAGCATCAATTGTGTTAAAATTTAAGAAAAAGTAGAACCTACTATTTTCCAGAAAGTTGTATTTAGAAGTCCATCTTGTATTAATTGAAACGTAGTACAAATAGAATCAGGAGGCCACGGAACTTGTTCCATTACATTAAGTGAGTAACATCCAGGTGGTTCTGTACGAAATGTAACTTGAAAATGTTTTGTATAATTGTAAAATTTTGAAATAGCATCAACCCTAGAATCCCATATGATTCCAGGTTTAAGTTGGCATGATTTACTCGCTCCTTGTACAATATTCAATTTGGAATCCGTTCTATAATACTCCAGCTGAAGATATTTAGTCTGATGTTCTGTTAAGCAAATGGTCACTGCTGGTGGAGGGACACCATCTTTTGGAGCTCTTTGATCTAGTCGAACAACTGTTACATAAGTTAAATACTTGTGTATGACTACACTAACAGAGCTGACCAAAGCTATTACCATGCATGTAGCAAACAGAGCCCACAATGCCTTAACGGCTCTGTTACTATTGACAAACGTTCTGACAACCGGTGTCCATCCAGTTAAAAATTTTGGCTGTTCCATTTTAGAAATTGATTAACATTTACTCGAAGTAAGATTAAACAGTTTAATTTTATAGTAATCATTAGAATATCCTTGTTTTTTCTGACTTTGTTCAAGCGCTATTTCACAGAGAAATCTCATGATACGTTGTATCTGATCTAATCTGTATAATTCCCTTAACTGAGTTTCGTTTCTTAATGTCTGTACAAAAGCAGTTTGGTCAAATATTTCCAAAAAGCATCTAATTTATTTTATCTCTTAATCATTTTGTAAAATCCACTTAAAACAGAAGTTTAGGTTCCATGCATTTAAATACAGAGAAGCACGTATTTCTGTTTACATGTATAACAGACTTTTATATCTTTTATACAATAGTCGTGGTAGTAATATGATTTGCTTGATTCGCAATAACAACAACAGCAGTAACATGTGAGTGTGTGTCGTAAATGCATGTGTATGTAACTTCGATTAGTTGGGTCAATAAATGTGGACTAGATTGTTTCTCTCACGATCTTTCTTCCCTACACATTAAACCAATCATAAATAACTTCTTATTTAATGCTTAGAAATCTAGAAAATAGAGTGAAATAGACCATTCGAAACTCGATTACTTTTCAAAGATAAATATATGATAATCTGTATTACCAATTGTTTCCTATTTGTCTCTGGTCGAAAGATCTGCCAAGCTATAAGAACTATTGGAAAGACGTGTTTTAAGGTATATCGTTTCAGATTTTCTATTAACTATTTATGTAAAAAGAACATAAAAGGCTAGTTAAGCGTGAAATTCTGGGATTCTAGAAAGTTTAAAAAGATGTCATTGATTAATTCTGAATTTCGTATTCAAACAATCCCTGATAGTTTATCCTTCTGTAAACTATAATTTTAAAATTACTAAGCTAAAAGATATGGATTCAAGATATTTATTTTGTAAAGTTAGAAGAATCATCAAGTTATATGGTCAGTAAAGCATTACCAATGGTGTTGATGATTCACCTTAAATCCACTATATGTATGAGTTACCTTACAAGAAAATTTCACAACAATATCAGTGTGAGTAGACATTGAAAAACCTGCATACTTCTTGCAAGTCTTGCTTTATATGATACTCCATCCACTTCATTCACCTATTTCTCTTTGTATATCTTCTAACAGAACAAGACGCCAGTACACTAGGTCCATTCACGTAAGCAAAGATCTTATTTATAAGACGAACTTGTTGAAATATTCTGTGCTGAGAATTCGATATCCTGCTAAACATATAATATTGAATAAAGGTATTATTTCTATTATTACTATTGCATATATGATACGTGCATAATTTGCCCTTTTCTGATACTAGTTTAAACCTTCTTATTTCAGATACTTTACACCAACACTGTCATGTTTGTGACTAGTGATTCCATACAATCTAGCTCTTCCATTTATCTAAAAATAAGTAAAGTTATTCACTCCCTTTAGTTCTCTGACAGTCAGAAAGCAAACAGGATTTTATCCATTCTCTTCAAGTATGGTGGATTTGATATACCATTACCTCTTCTGAAGCTGTTTATTCTTTCTCACTATAGAGACTGGTATTTACTCTGAATGTCGGAAAACCTCAAAAAATAAGGCTGACATAAACAATTATCAGCTCATAAATATAGTTGCGATTACCTCTAGAACAATGGAAAAATATATTAGTGACTTATCACTGATTCCAAACACAACTTCCTTAAGACTCGAAGGTGCATGACCGCCTACTTTAACTTCTTAAATTTAGTCTTTATTCAAAACAACTGAGGACTTTTCTAAAGTTTTCGAAATGGTCAACCATCAGCTTATTCATAGAAAATTCATATCTTACTGGATCGGATAGTCTCTTCATGTTTAGTTTAATTCCTTCCTCATTCACCGACACCAGAGAGTCAGAATAAACCCCTGTTTGTCGGGTACTGTTCCGGTTAAAAATGATTTAGCACAAGGCACTGTTCTACGTCCCTTGCTTTTTTTTAGCCTAAGGGAGTGGTAATTACAATTGCTTCGGTGCAAGCAAGCCTCTAATATACTCAGATGAATTTAAAGTAATGTATTTATCTTCCCCTCATCAGCTGAACAATCTGAAAAAACTACATCAGTATGAAGCTCAGTCAAGAAACTGGAAATATCTATACTATTCTAATCGTTGCTCAACGATTCAAAGATATTTTAAATCTCTCTTGATTTTATATCTTCATTTCGATGCTTAGCATTGACATCTAATGAAATATTTGAAAAGAATTCTGGGGCTATGATAAACAGGTTATTTAAACTTCATCCAACGATGAAACCTGTTTAATAGAACAGCGTATTGATACTATAATAAGTCTACATTCATTCTTATTTATACGAATGTCTTGAACGATTTGGCATCTTTCCCAGTGTATAGCCAATGAGTAAAACAGGATAGTAAGTGAATATGATACTTAAATACTCGTTTAGACTTCTGACCAGCTCTTCTTAAAAATAAAATGAATACTTAGTACATATATATGAATGGAGAATATTCTTTTCCATAAATTCGCATCAGATTTTGCTTTTATGCAACTTCATTAATAATCCCAAAGATTGAACAGGTTTAAACTAAATATATTTTCAAAATCACAACGTATGAATATTGGATTGGGTGTAAAATAATTCTCTCCCAAAGTCTGTCAGATTTAAATTCTCTCAAGTGGTAGAAGCGACAGCAGTTTGAACAAAGGACCGAAGCTATATTCACTAAAGACATATTTTCAGTCCGTTCTCTTATCTTAGCCTACATCAAGTCCAATAAGTCAGTATTCAACTTAATTATAAGATAATATAATTCGGCTAATATACATAACTAAAATTTATCTAATTCCAATATTATTGTCACAGGTATTATTGTTCACATATCTTTGTATTTTACATCATTATCAATCATCCAAATATGTGAAGGTTTGGGTTATTACTCACTCCCCAATCCAATATTTTTTATTAGGTTCATATCGACTCTTTCACTACGTAGTTTTCTAACAAACATTTAATCTGATTTGTAATTTTATTATTCTTCCTCTTTTACCTTACTTACTTACTTACTTACGCCTGTTACCCCCAATGGAGCATAGGCCGCTCACCAGTTTTCTCCAACCAATTCTGTCCTGGGCTTCTCTCTCCAGTTTTGTCCAATGTTTGTTCATTCCTCTCATATCTTTCTCTATTTCTCGGCGTAGTGTGTTCCTTGGCCTTCCTCCTTTCCTTTTGCCTTGAGTGTTCCATGTGAGGGCTTGTCTTGTGACGCAGTTAGGTGCTTTCCGCAATGTGTGTCCTATCCACTTCCACCGCTTCCTCTTTTACCACATAGTACTTATATTTGTGCGGATCAGTAACTTTGTAATCGCCTTCAACAGATAACATTGCATATTACTTCTGTTTTGCTTCAATCAGTTCGTAATATTGCACAACCATCTTTCAAGTACTTACCCATCAATTAAATTGAAAGATCATGGACTAACATTAAAATTATGAACGTCAATAGTTTAGTAATAGTCTCTTAGGAAAAATATACATATAATTTGTACAAAATGATATTGACAAACTATTTCACGAGATTGTAACAAATTAAGCACACTGAACGAGACATTTCGAAATTGTATGAATATAACTCTTTTGTCTGACAATTTGTCTGTTAGTCAAAGTATGAAATAAAAAGGTTTGACTGGAAAATTTTGTACTTCTTTTGAATGGGAAAGACGTTAAAAACATAAAATGCTTATATTTATCTACTCTAAAATAAATGTTTCTTAAGAGCTTAGATAATTTGATAATGATTTTTCTTAGATATTTTCAAGTATTCTTTCTAATGTGTACAGGTATAAATCCTATGTATATGGAACTCGCTACTTGTCTACAGGTCAAGTTTAAGATATATATATATATATATATATATGCGCAAGTTTTGTGAATTATATACACGAGGTTTCTAGAAATTCTTCTGAGAAACTGTTTTCTGTGGTTCTGACAAAGTAGAATTTAGGATAGGTATATTCTAAGTTCAGTCAAATAACCTACTGTAAAACAGTGACTTACTTATTGGACGCTGTTGTAATTTGTGTAATTTGTGTAGTTGATTGTCTAGGATGATAAACCAGAAAATAGAAGTTAATAAGTATTCTCTGTTTCCCTACAACTGTTTAGTTAGCATCAATGTATTACGATACCTGCCTTACAAGGCAACTCTGTGAATTACTAATACTAAACGAAATTGGCAGCAAAGAAATTAAGAAACCAATGTTCTCATCTAGTTTGCGAAATACTGCAAATAGTGAAAACTACCGTAAAATAACCCAGATTTTTGTAAAATGATGAAAATGTTTTTGTTCTCAGCGGACTGATGAAAAAAATCAGGAAGATTTTAAGTTGTCTGTACTCATTATTTTTTTAATTTTCTAAACTTCAATTACTAAAATCTTGAATGAAAATTTGGTGTTAGCCTTTCTGTACATTTTTCTCTTTCTCTCCCTAAATGAATATAACCTAAGATTTCTTATTTTATCTTTAAAAAATTAACTATTAATTCAAATATAAATAAAATTGTTTAGCAATTGTCTCATTTAACTGCATATATTTATCGACCGTGTTTCATCTTCAAACGGGTGATGTGAAAACGATTTATTCCATTGAATACCTACTGAATAATTTTTCAGGTACTAGGCTTTTATACAATTCAAAACTTTACAAGTATAACATTTTCTCTTGAATGGATTTGCTTGACATCTAAAGAAATGTCAAAATTACAGAGCGTACACAACTTTCTGAGCACACAATTCGAGGAATCATGTCACGTAATTAAAACTCTAGTGAAAAATAAAATCGGAAATGGTATTGATTGGTTCCTACATTTTCAAGCATTTCGTTTTAACACATGAGACTTAACATTCACAGCTACATCTGTAACGAGCAAATTAATAACATACTTCAGTTTAGCATTATTCCACCCTAAGTATTTTTATGCTTTAAAGTTATGAGTCTGTATGTTTTCAATACTCACGTTTGTTGCATTTTTTATTTAGGACGACTCTTATTGTGCACACTTACTGTCCCATTTAGATTCTGAAAACACATAAAACTGTTAAAATTGTGATAACTGTTTGCTGTTAAGATAAGAGAATTAATGTCACTAGTTCGTTTAGTTTAGAATAATACTTTCTGAAACATTGGCGATTTTCATTCAGACAAACTTATCCTGTAACTGAATTCTACCACTGAGATATTTATTTCTTGAACGTTTAGTTGTATAGTTAGTTATCTGAATGCACTGACTGATCAGTTGATTGTTACAAGTGTTATGATGGTTACCTAATTCATTTAATCAAGTGAATGAAGCAATATTTATTATCAAACCAAACTATGATATTATTTATTTCTACAAAACTATAAGCACCAGTTGTTATACATAATTTAGATATTTAAGTGGTTAGACCTACATATTAGCTAACTAATACCTAGAGATGGTTGTAATGTTTTCTTTCAGGTATTTATTTCTTGTTGTTGCTAAAGTGGTAAAATATAGTTATTGCTCGTTTATTTTGCTTCGTTTCATGCTAAAAATTCTTCAGTTTAAACTTTTTGTTTGCATACTGTTCAATTTTCACTACACTGGCTGACCTTAGTTTGACCACTACTAAAAAATCCAGGAAGCATTGGACAGCTATTCTACCCTAGCGTGGAACTAATCGCCAGTACTCATAGTCGAACAGACTTGAGAATTGAATCCAAGACCTTCGATATGGCGCGCGAACGATGCAAACTATGAAAATATAACTATCTCCACGAGACATCTAGATATGAATAACTTTCAAAGTTGGAAAATAACTTAATGCTGTGATGATGGATTTCATAGATAATAAAATATTTTCATTCTTATGAGCATAACTAAGCTCTCTATGTCATGTATAATAAAAATAATATTCTAGAGAAGATAAACTCTACGAACTTAACGTATTTGCACAATCTTACTTGAAATACTGGTTTAACTATTTTGTGTATTTTCGATAGTGAAAGTGATTTGATTAGTCTCTCTCATTCACTTTTATTTTTATTTCAACATAGTTGCATGAAATGTGTACATGAATTAAAACAAATGAAAAGACAGGATATCAAACATCAACTATTGTATGATTAGATAATGACCCAAGGACCTGATATTAGTGACGTGTTCAGCAAACAAGTTGTAACTGCACTATTTCATTCACCTATAAAATGAAGCTGAGACTTTTCTATCAGGTACTTTTGTTAGTCGTTCCTAAGATCCGCACTATGGAACAATAGTTTAATGTTAAATACACTGCTAAGGAATCAAACCTAGTTGCACCTACTTTACATTCAGCAATACGATACTTATATTTTGCAACCAAGTTAATTTAGGGTTCTTCATATTGCATTCAATATTAGTTAGAATAAGAAAGTAATAATCAAGACGAAAACACGTTAATGACCGAAAATAAAAGATAAACAAATGTAATACTTATAATTATAGCAACAGTAATTGTAAATAACAATTATTACGTTAAGTTATTAGATCATATGCTTTTAGTAATTCTTTTAAGTCAATAAATATATTCAAACAAATGGTTCAGTTAAAACAAATGTTGCTTTTATTCTTAAATATGTTATATATTTGGTAATATTCAAAAGTAAATAACAAGATACTTATTTGAAATAGATCATTAAGATATACATTCGCTTCTGTGACTATTTTCTCCAAATAAAACATATTAGTTAAGGTAACACTGACCTATTTTTGTCAACAGTTAACATTAGTGATGCACAAATGCAAGCAATGAATAACACAGTTGCCTGTGTCAATTTAAGTATTGAATAAAAGACAGAATCGTAAATATTTTATTCTGCTTGTGTAGTTTGCATTATTATGCATCCTGCTTGTAATCGACATCTACATATCTTTATCTAAATGACTAACCGTGTTTATTCTTAAAATAATCACTAGCTTATGATATCGTTAACGTCAACCTTCCCAAAACTAATTATGTTATCGAAAAGGTGAGCTGCTAACGTGAGAAACACTTTATATTCATCGATAAATTATCTTAAGAAATGCTAGAGTGATATTTTATTTCATCCTAAATAAGTCCTCCAGTTATAAAGCATAGAAAGTAAAATTTGTGTATTTAGCCATATTTTGTAACATCTGAAACTGGTTGACTAAATAGTCGTTGGAAACCAATCAAGAAAGTTGCAATAACAGATAACCATGTTAGACTCGATTTAAACTTATTATAAACTGAAAATTTATCCTCTTTTTTCACACCAAATTCAGTATCGTGAAATCAGAGGTATTGTGCATTACATCAGAAAGACAATTCTGATAAAACCAGGCCACTAAAAACCATGTTTCACGATGGAACTACCGAATTTACAATAACTTTCAGTAGGGTCAAACAGACTACAGGACAAGGACAAATATGATCAAGTATAACATACTGTACTGAATGAGTTTAAAATGATCTATTTACGAAAGCTTAGATGTACAACTCTACTGATATCT
Source organism: Schistosoma turkestanicum (assembly GCA_944470395.2). Classification (NCBI taxonomy): domain Eukaryota; kingdom Metazoa; phylum Platyhelminthes; class Trematoda; order Strigeidida; family Schistosomatidae; genus Schistosoma; species Schistosoma turkestanicum. Next base: position 40,497,175 of record OX103979.1, on the reverse strand, counting down.
GAAACCATCGAGACTACACTTTAAGACAATATCATTCTCATACTAAAGACTGGCTTTAAGAATATCAGTAGGCCGAGTTGATTTGCGATGAGAATGCTACTATAATAAGCATACATTTTTCTGAAGTTAGTTATATGTTTCTGAGAGTTTTATTACCTCGCAGACTAGTCTACTTGTCAAGGAACATTGTATAAATAGCTACACCTGCTACCCCTCATGCGTATCAGCCTTTGGCTAAGGATCTGCAACCGACTATGTCTTTAACTCCTCTCCGGTTCTTGCTTAACTAGGTTATGATTGGTTGGCATTCTTTGTCTTTGAGTGTGTGCACGAATTTATGATATTTCCCTACTGGATTATTTTCTGCATCGTTTCCGTTCATCCGCTCTAATGCTACTCCTTACTTGCTTATTTACATCTATGTATCCAGCCTGCGCCGTGACTTTCACTGTTCTTGTTCGGTTGTTATCGATTGCTGCCATCTTGTTCTTCCTTTTTTGAATCGTGTTCAGTGTATCAGCAGTGGTCCATCCGTTACGACAGTGCTCCTTGTGGCTTATGACCTGATGACACACTGAACTAATTGCCCCTCTGATCCCTTTCCGTTTGTTCTCTATGTTAGTTTTCATTCCACTGAGTAGATCGTGAAATGCCTATTACTGAGAGTTATCTTGAATTATACAAGTTCGTCGATATCTCGAAAGAAGTCTGTGTTTAATATCTTAATGCAGTATGCCCAGTTTTTCAGTACTTCTTTAGTTTTAATTTAATCTTGGCCACTGACAAGAAATAATTTGCAGCTATTTCAGCTACTCTCTTAGATTTTACGTCTTCCATGGTCCCTGTAAACTTTTTTGGTGCAGTTGTGATCAATCTGGTGCCTTGTAGTATGATTCCTTAAAGCCCATTTAGCCTTGTACATACTTTTGTATGTGAATATGTTGCCAACTATAACCATCTTGCTAAAGACAAATAGATATGCGAATCTCTCAGCGTTTTCGTTCCTCTACCCACGTTCTTACAAAAAATTTATTTTCTATTAAATCAATAATTATTTGTTAAATATTAGTTATTTTTACTATCTTCTTAGAGAATGTACTTTTCTATTGAATAAGGAATTCCAAATTCGGATGGCCATTACACTCGCCATTAAACAAATGGAACTATTGTTGCTTTTCCTCTGACCCAGTTCTATGAATGCTCTGGAAGGAGTTGACAAATTTGTAAAACGGCTAAATGTTTATTACGAAAATTTTGTTCGCTGATCTGGAAAATCTATCATAATCATTCTAGAACTGAATGAAGTGAGATATCCATGTCAGTGAATCAATTATAATCTATGACTAAAAGTGAAACCTGCTGTAGTCTTCGGGAATTCATACGATGTTTTAAATAACATGAACATTTATATTTGATTACAGTTGTTCAAACTTACTCCATCTCGGTTTTTACCACATTGATAACAGAAGTTTATTTTTTACACACATTATTTGCTTAATCTGCATCGAATCGATTTATCTGAATTCTAAGCTGCAAGTTAGAATGTGATTATATTGAATTTACTAAACATCTTTCAGATTAGAATTGCGGAAGCGGTGAGACTGTTTATAGAATCAGTAATAACTAAGGAACAAATCACGATAATTTATTTACGATAAAATCAAAACAAAAGTATTTTTCTCACATTCCTATTCTTGTTAACTGATTTATTGGAAATGAGGAAAGACATTAAATGAGCACCGGATCCTTTGTCACTTTGATAAATATAGCGAACTGAATTTTATTAATCAACATTTACACATACAATTTCGAAATGCATCAATCCTATGATCCTTTCGTATAACTTTTGAGTCGTAAGTCCTCTCCTTGAAAGCAAAAGTTCTATGATTTATTGAAACGGCTCTTCAGACCATAACCTGAAATAAATCATTTTAAGGAACTAATATAGGCGTATATTAAATAAAATTGTGAATGGTCACGGCTAAAATAACTGGAAAAAGCAGCTGTGTTTGGTAAATAGAATTAGTATCTTCCAATGTTGGTGTTAACTATTTTTGATGAAAATCATCTAAGACAGCTTAACAAATACCTAGGTGTCAGTAGCATGAAGTCGTCAGTATACTGTAAATCAATATATAAAATATACTAAAATCATGTTAAACAATGAAATCATGCTGAATGTTTACTTATTGTGGTAATTTAAATAATTCCTCAATGACTTTAGTTGATCAACTGGAAGTTATTTTACAGACAAAAATGTGAAGTACAGTTCTGTTGAGACTAGATCTTCTTTTTATAATTATTTATGCATATGATTTTTTATCAATCTATAAATTTATGTTCTTCAGATATTGTCTTTATTCTTGTAATATGACATGAAATTTTTTATCTGATTGAGATTTATAAGGTCAATCGTTTTAATTTTATTTATTTTCATCCAAATAGATGTGTCTCTCTGACTTATTGATTTTTCATCCAAAAGATAGGTTGCGTTTTCGTTTGATATTTATAACATTGGTTAAATTTATCTTATTGTTGAAAAATAAAACAATTTGACCATAATTTTCATCACGCAGTGATTTCAGTAAGAGGATCATTGAGAAACAGGTTACAGCTATCCTATTCTAGTACAGTTATCGAAAGTAAAATTGGCTTTCACTTTGTGTGAAAATTCATTAGTAGTTTCCGTTAATGATAGGTAGTGAAAACGATAAGTCAATCGATCAGTTAACGATAAATGTATGTATTATTTAGCTTGATTAACTCAGTTCACCCCAGTAAATATAAACGAACATAACACCTGTTTGATTGTCTATCAAAATAGAACAATCAATAGAACAATTATTGTTAGAATTAAGTACAATAATAAATGTTTCCATTTCAGCAATTGTATTATCTTCGTAGAAGTGAGGGTTGACGGACAGGAAGCGACCAAAGAAGCTCGAGTTGTCACCGAAAATATTTCACGTTGAACTGTACCAGTAGTAACGTGCCAGGTTTGTTGTTCGGGTTGGCGTGTCACACCAGCGTGGCTCGCATCCAGAGTCTGAAGACTGCGTTCGTAGGCGTTCGTACTAGAAAATGTTGCAGACGTAGGACGGAACCAGATTGAGCGAGGGAGCCAGAAACGACCAGAACGACCAAGTTCGAAACCATACATATGCCAGATACATTCGGAACCAGAACATCGACTGAGTCCAATGACAAGAGTGTGTGTGATCATACCAGCTTTCACCAAACTTGACTGAAGTCAACGGTACCAACAGGATGATGGTCGTAGACATGGGCTCAGGATACAAAATGAAAGAAAAAGAGAAAGGCGTAGCATACATGTAGTACGAGGACAGGGTACTGTCACGTTTCCGTTATTGCCTGGGTAGTTATTCAAGAAAGCGTACAGGTAGGCGCACGCTGCGACCGGAACGCGAGATGTTAGTCTCGTTTGTACCTCGCGAGCCGTCAGTCTCATTCAAAGTCAAGGGTGGTGTAGTCTGCTGGTCTGAACGTGAGACCGGAGTCTCATCCGTAGATAGTGCAGAAGACGCATGATGTTGACTAGGAAGTGAGAATAAGGTCTCTGATTCGTCTAGCGTGGGGTCCGAAGGGGCTTTAAGGATCCCGCTAGTAGGTTTGATAGAACTAGCATCGGGTCTCGGATTAACAAGTGGGGCACCGTCATCGACGTTTGCTGGCTTGAGACGATCAATGCTGACTATCTCAACGTGGCCATGTCGAGCAACCTTGAAGGTCTTTTCGTAACGAAAAATAACGTGAAAAGGTCCCTCAAAAGGCTGTCGCAAAGGTTTGCGTACCGATTAGACTCGTATGAAAATATGTGAACAGGCACATAACCCAGTCGATGCTATACTCGGGTTGACACAGGAGGCAGTGCAATCGTTGGATGTGGTCTGATTTATTGAAGTTATCACTTCTTCGTGGTGTGAAAAACTCTCCAGGCAGACGCATTATCGTGCCGTATACCCATTCAGCGGCGAAACATTGAATATATGCGTTTAAGATCGTTCTGATACCTAGACGGACGAGTGGTAAGGTTTCGCAATAATTGTTGTTCTCGTGTGCTCGAAGAGCGTTTTTGAGTTGGCGATGAAACCGTTCGACTAAACCATTCGAAACTGGGTGGTGGACGGTAGTGCTTATGCGCTCCGTACCAAGCAGCGAGGATAATAGTTCGGACTCCAGTTGTTGTCCTCGGTCACTTTTTAATAGTCGAGGGACAACCATAATGCGCTATCTATCGTTCTACGAAGCGGTGAGCAACTGTGTCCGCCGTAATAGAAGTGATGGGGATAGCTACGGGCCATCTTGTGAAACGATCGATGCACGTGAGTATGTGATCATACCCATGCGATGGTGACAATGGTCCCACAATGTCAATATGAACATGATCGAAGCGAGCGCCAGGCGTAGTAAATGTGCCAATAGGGGCGGCTACGTGCCTGCGTACTTTTGATCGTTGGCTTTGTAAGCATTGCTTTGCCAACATGGACATCTTTATTAATGGAAGGTCAGACGTATCATGCAGTGATGAGACGTAATGTGGCTGCGATACCTGGATCAGACAATCCATGAAGGACATCGAAGACGAGACGACGATAAGTGGAGGGAACGATGGGTCAGTGTAAATGAGTAGAGTTGTCGCACAGGATACTTCCTGAGCTGGTAGCTAGGGCCACTTCCTGACACTGAGGGGATGTATATGGTTGTGCTTCTGTACAGGAGGGATCATTTGCTTTGGCAGCGGCCATAGCAGGAAGATCAAGCACCGGTAAGGTAACTGTATTCACTCGAATACGTGAAAGAGCATCGGCAACATAGTTCGACTCGCCTATAATATGACGGAGGTCTGTGGTGAACTGAGAAATGCAGTCCAAATGTCTAGACTCTCGTGGTGAGTAGCGGTCAGACTTGGTATGCAGAGCATACGTTAGAGGCTTATGGTCGGTGAAAAGGATAAAATTACGACCTTCTAATGCGTGCCGGAATGCTTGAATGCACAGTAGGCTGCTAGCAGTTCGCGACCAAAAGCGTTATATCTCGTCTCAGTGGGAGTAAGGCGTCGTGAGAAAAATTCGAGAGGTTGCCAACTTCCAGAGATGTTTTGTTGCATAACGGCTCCTGTAGCGAAATCTGATGCATCAACCGCTATACTAAGCGCGGCTGATGGGTCAGTATGGGCGAGGAGCGTGGCTTCAGCTAAAGCTTTTTTATCTCTAAAAATGCAGTACATGAGGCATCGTTCAATTCTAGTGTGCTTGGATTACCGCGAAGTAAGTCGGTTAGTGGTCGTAACTGCTCTACCGCGTGAGGAATGAAACGTCGGTAGAAGTTGACCAAACCGAGAAAAGCCTTCAATTCCTTGGGTGAGGACGGTACAGTGTACTCCATGATTGTACGTACTTTGTCTTGACAAGGTAGAATACCCTTATGCTTAATAACGTGACCCAAAAATTTTATTTCTGCCTTGCCCAGTTCACACTTGTCTGGGTTAACTACTATTCCATCATCTGAAAGGCGTTGGAATAAAAGCGTATGATGTTGATATTATTCATCTACATTTGATGATGCCGTGATGCCGTGTATGTGGGGAACTTGTCACCAAATTTAATGCTCGGTAGTCGCCACATGGTCGAAAACTTGTCCCATCCTTTATGCGAATCATGTGGAGTTGTGAGGCCGGAGGACTGTGAGAAGGACGGACAATACCTGTAGCTAGTATATTGTCAAATTCACGTTTGGCGAAAGCTAATTTGTCCGGTGCCAGTCGGCGAGGTCGTGCCGTGACTGGTGGTCCGTGAGTGACGATGTGGTGTACTACACGATCAGTCAATGAGAGATTCTCCTCGAATGGCTTTGTTAGCTGGAGAAATTCTTCGATTAAAACGTGGAAAATATCATCCCACGAATGAAATACCCCTGTAATTCAGTACGCACCTGTTTGGGCTCGAAAGCACATAAATGTACTGTTCGACGAAGTATCGATTAGCTACAGCCTTCGTTAATTGACTAGCAGCTGAAAGTGCTGTAGGAAATCGATACCGAGTGTGACTGTGGGAACATCAGCAATCATGAAAGTCCACAGATACTCTCTTCGGTTGTTCGGCTTGACTGACAGCTGTCGTGTACAGTAGGTAGGAATGACAGAGCCACTCCCAGCGCGTAGTCGAATCATCGTAGGTTGAGACTTTCTGTTACCTAGTGGTACGGCAGAAACTTGGGCACCTATGACAACGAGGTACTTAGCTTTATTGCGGATATCGTGCACGTAAAACAGGCGGTCAAAATGAGGTTAGGTGCCAACGAGTAAGGCCGCGTTTACTCGTCGGCTCTTAATTTTCCCTCCTTTTACGGGCAGGGGGGTCGACAATGATGGGCGCCAGACCTAGATGCCTGGTGGAACAGCACCAACCGGTACTCCCTTCCGAAGCCACCTTTGGGTGTGGCTTGGAAGATGCCCGCTGGAGGCGAGTACTTGCAGCCTTTCTTTCTCGTTGGCTGCACGTGAGCTGGTAAAGCTTCGAGCCAAAATTCTCTTACCAGGTCAGAGTCGGCTGTCGTGGGTCTTGCCAAGGAGGGGAAATCCCTCCATGTAAATACTTGTATTATGTTCTTACTGACTGTTTCTGTGTCACATTTTGATTCGCTGCCTAGGCCCATTTCGGGGTGTTAATATTTGTATTTTGTTATAGTTTATATTTTGTACCTTTATTGGAGTTTCCATGTTTCCTTCTGAAGTGTATTATGTTGTTTAAATTGAGACATAATTATGGCTTCAGCCATATTGGATTTGATACCTTGGGGGGTAAAACGTGCATCTGGACTGGAAGGGTGCAATTTTCAACCTATAGGGAAGCATTCTTCCAGAATTGGAAACATTGTTATTTTTGACGGAAAACAGTGTAATACTGTTTACGTAATTATCGGTATCTTTTGAATAATAATAGAACCGTTTATTCACCAGATAAATTGCCTTCTTTCTGGATTAACTGGGCAAAACGCGTACCTAAACTTCTAGAACTGCTCTCCCGAAATCAGAATCCACTCTGAATCCTACAAAGGAATTCAGGCGCGTGAGGTGGTGGTCGGGTTTAGCATCACTCATGGAGTGACTTAGTAACAATAGTTTCAAGAGTTCCTCCATGAAAGAAGGTAATGTCTGAGGATCGCCTGTTTAAGACGATAGCTTTTATCAGGCACGATTGGATTGAGAACTACCACAAGAACGGCGGGAGGGACTTCAGGGCGTATGCAAACATTTTTCGCTGGCTCGTGATGCGGTGCATCTGTAATTGACATTCCATCACCGGGAACCTGACCTCTGGGTCGAGGGGAGTAAAAGCTACAGGTCGGAAATTAAGGACCTGTATCTAGGAGTTTGCTAAGTTGCCGACATTTTATGGTCTATCCGACATTCTCAGACGCATTTTTAGTTATAATATATATGCATAAGAAAATATCTATATATATTACACAACAGTTATAATAGTAAGAAAATTGGATAGAAAAATGACAGACTCACCGAGTTTGATGCTTGTTCCTAGTCGTCGCTAAACAACTATAGTGAGCTGATATAAACATAATTCTTCGTGAGATTGCTGAGCTAAATCCTGACAAATACAGAAATCAGAGAAAAGACTGTTCTGGATGAAAAAGTACATCTGTCGCTGGCCTCGTGATATTGAAATAATATCGAGACCAAAATAAAGAAGCGGGCTAACAACCACTGAGGAGAGAAGCAGAATGGGTATCACACGCTTGGTACGCGAGAGATAGTCTATAGTACAATTAAACAAAAGGAGTACAATATAACAATTATTGTTAGAATTGAGTACAATAATAAATGTTTCCATTTCAGCAATTGTGTTATCTTCGTAAAAGTATGCCACTACAGAAACTCAAAATCTTAAACAACTATAGAGCATTGAAATTAACATGAATCTCAATTTCTAGAAACTACGAGGAATATTGTTATCTCTTCAAAACCACACTCTCTAAATCAATAAAACATGCTCTACGTAACTGACTAGCGGATATTCAAGGCGAACGTGATCTTATGCATCTCTCACTAATAACAATAAACAACCCGGTATCCAATACCAGATTTATATATCTACACATTTCTAAAAGTGTATTTCTTCATTGTTAGGCAATCAGAATAACAAATCTGACAAGCGTAATAATACCAAGGTTCAACTACACTGGGGTAAATCCAGTCATCTCGACCAACTGTTTTCTTCTGAGTTACTTCAACGGAAACCTACACACATTCATTCGCTTAAAAATACAGGACTGGTAGATAGGTTGCTGGGTCCACGCGAAACTGGTTTCTACGACAGTCAGATGTAACTTTGCAGTTTAAAGCGTCCTTAAAATTTCTGTATTGCTTGATATATATCACTTTATTTTAGTGTCATTATTCTCCTCCTTAGAAACGTTTATCCTGCATATTTTGCTGCTCTAATTTTCCTACACTCTTATTCCTAGCCTGCCGAATAAACTGAACAGAAATGGAGTTGAGACCAGCACTTACTTTATACAATAAATGATGACTGGCAGATTAAACAAATCAGAGGTTAGCAGCGAGTCAACAATCCGTGCTATCAACCGTATTATGAGGAGGCTCCAAATGACACTGAACAATGACCTACTCCTAGTAAAACTACTAAGTAAAACACAGTAATGGGAAAAAACGTCTTAAACACGGAAACTTATTCGAATTTTGAGAAAGAACTAAAAAGGAAAACAGCATCGCATTCTCGTCTTTCTATAAAACTAGCGATTCAGGATGTAAATGTAACTGTCGCTGGATTCACTGTCAATGTTATACTGCAGTGCCGCGACTACTATGAGTTCACGTCGAGTCATCCCTATACGTAGTTTAAGTATGCTTGCATTTAGTATAGAATCAATAAGTCAACAGAAAGAACAATAGCAAAGCAAAAGGTGTCATTAAAAAAGACACGTCAGTTTTCGCAGGCATACTCTATGCTTCCAACACAGGACCGACCAAACAAACAACCAAAGCAACTAAGACCCAAGCTCATTCACTTCAGTACATTTTAAGCGCAGTGCTATAGTCGAGCGTTAGTAGAAGAAGTTGTAACAGATACGAAAACGCCACAAATCAGGGACAAGTACATTAGACAGAAATCTTACTTTGATTCAATGTCTCAATGCTGCATAGTAGTTTACCGAAAAGCAGGGATGACTTCGTCTCAGAACAGTGAGACAGACACTGCCTAATTCTGACGTATTGTGTAATGCAGAGTCTGGAACATCATCTTGTTAAATAGCTTCGTAAGTGAAAAACCCTTTTCAAAACATTTTAGAAACTTTAACATTTTGATCTTCCCTGTAAATCGGCATGCCTCTTGTAACATGTTGTTATTTGAGAATAACTTATTATTATTATCACAGGTAAAGACACTGAAAGACTCGTCTTGTGCGTAATAGTGAGGTTTATCAGAACAGGGTTCACTCTTTGATTTATAGATCCAAGAGATCTTCGGGCTTGATGAAGGAGGACTTAAAATAAAATCACTGTGAGCACAAAAAGTCACCAAAAGAGTGTATTTCTTGGTCTAATTTAAGAGGTCTGCATATTTGCATCTCTAGACGTGGAGAGATTCGAATACTTCATTTCTATCTGAAGCTTTTGCTGACGATGTTGTTCAGAAGAATAATGAAAGCTCCACAACCAAAACATCCAGCTCAGAGAATGAAACACCAACACAATCATCCGTCTGAGCTTTAAATTTTCTCCACCATCTCGGAGGCATACAATGCTAGTGACTAGTGGTCATACCATTTGAGGCTCATTGTCAACGAGAATGGGTGATAAGTGCGAAACAGTTTAAGGTACTCAGGTATGAACAGTGATTAACATACTGAAAAGAGGTGGTGGGGGGAGATGTGTAGAAGTTTTGTTTTCTAAACAGATCTGAATGGCCAAAGATTGTGAACTGCGTTTATGAATTAACAGGCGTACTGTACTGTACTTTCCATTGGCATAATCAAGTTACGACAAAATGGTTGGATGTATCCATGGGTGTCGTCACTTATCTGGAGGATACTGGTGGCCGATGTTATGCAGAACATCGGGAAAGCCACAATCCTGCACTGCAGCATACGATTAAAAAGAAATACGAGGTTGCAGTTACAGGGTGATAACTCCATTTAAGTTACCTCTAACGATATTGTTCTCATCGTCATGCTGTAGTGAACCCCAAGAAACTAGGGAAAATACGAGTGGTGCATTACTGTGCACCTATTGTAACTAGTAAATCTTTGAATAGCTAGCTCTACCAAGAACCACTTATGACCACACTTTGATCAGTCTTCTGCTACGTTTCCGCTAGGAACACTTTGCCATAGCTGTGGATGTTGAAGAAACCTTCATGAATGTAAAGGTCCCGAATCATAACCCTGGAGCACTACATATTTTGCGGTGGTCAGAAGACAATCCGTAAAATGAGCTTGGGGAATATAAGATAGCATCAAACTTGTGAAGTGCAATTACTGCCTTGGTGAAGACGGCTGGAAAATCAGCAAATGCGATTATAGCGACGTAGCTGAAGTGGTAACGCGCAATGTTTACATGAATGACTCCCAGTATCGTTTCTAAATGATTAGGATGTGTAAAGGTTTGTGATGCAATGAAACAGAGAAATGCTCCACACTGTTTAATCTCTGTTTGATTCACTAAGTCCTATTTCTCCAATATGCCTTCCTGCTTAGTAACTCTAGCAGAATCTCTACAAGTTTCAAATTATCTAGGACTAACCTTTCAGTACTAATGTTGTGTCCTTGAGTTGCGGTTGGGTTGAGTTCATGCAGAAATTCAGAAAAATCAACATTGGGTGATTGAGTTACATTTTTCTGCAAGGCCTCCGATACCGGTCAGGGTGCGGTTGCCTACTGTTGTGGCATACCTAAACCCGAACCACGTACATTGTCCTGGTCTACAGTTAAACTAAGTTAGCACCCATAAAACCGGTTACTATGTTTATTTTAGAGTTAGCAGAAGCAGTCGTGAATAGAAACCTCCCACTTAAGTTTGATAAAGCCCAATTCTTAACGGATTATGTGGTAGCACCATACCGCGTGAAAAATACAGAGAGCAGGTGTTACGCGTTCCGAGTCGATGGTCTGGCAGTTATTCATCAGCTGGCCTTAGTGGATCACTGGAATTAGATTAATCTGATTGGAGCGGTTATCGTTAAATAAGCTAGCTTCCTTAAGAATTAAGTGGACGCGGACGTTTTCTTATATGGTGATGATTGGTTGAGACACTTCAACGTATATGCGCATACTTTTGACATCTTTAGTGTACGGTAAAATCTGTGCGCTTGCAGTAGCCAAGTATCGGTATAGAGCTCTTGGTTAGCCCAAACCTTGACTCTAATAGTGCGTGTTACCTACAACGTAACTTTAACTACTAGACAAATGTCTGTTGACATGACTAAGTGATAAATCAGCGTGTGATTTCCACTTTCATAGAGAATAATAATATAATTGTACAATAAAATAAAGCGGAATTATTTTTCATCAGACTTAAGATATCCATATCTCTGTTTAGAGTTGTAGGCCATTCATCAGTACTTTCCACAGCAACGCGTGAACGTTAAAAATTTAGCTTCAGCCCTTCGTAAGTTTGTGTTCAGTCTTAGGCTACTTTAAACTATGGGGTAGTGAGAAGTTATCTGTTTTAGGAAAGAACCAGAGAAAAAGTGAGCAGAAGACTAGTTGAAAACAAAGAGTGCAGTAAATATTGGTACAGAACAAAAGCTGACAACGTTCAGAAATGACACAAGCATAAGACTGAGACAAACTGATAAACGAACCTTAAAGTTGGTCGTGTACTATTTTAAAAAACGGTTTAAAACTCAACCGACCGGAGTTCCACGTCATGCATTTCCTGCCTCATATGACGTAAACGACCTATACCCTCAATGGAAGTCCGCTCCCTAATGTCTCCTCAGAGCGCGATCTTGGTTTAATAACCACAGAAAGCCTCCACACCAGTTCAAACTATGTAAAGGATGCAGCCAAGGCAAATGCGACTCTTCAATTTATGCGAAGACAGCTTCGTGCTGTCACCCCGAAATTATTTTTAACCCTGTTTAAGACGTGCGCGCACCCACACTTGGAGGTTCACAACGTCATCGCACCCCCTCTGCTTAAAATAGACATTACTCTCTTGGATCGAGTGCAGAGACGAGCAACGAAATGGGTGATAGGGTTGAAAAATAAACCTTACGACGATAGACTCCAGCTCTTAGGATTATTTCCACTGAGCTACAGGAGAATCAGAGGTGATCTGATTACGGCGTACACCATGTTAAACATATTGCAACTGACTGATTGCCGGTCTGGTAATGTGATAGCTGCTGATATCCAGAAACACTACGGCCCTGAAACAAACGTTTTCATTCAAATCCCGAGACATACAAATTCACAACCAACTGCCAACTGACTAGAATTAGACATTCGAGTGGCTAGACCTCCATCCATTGGACATTACGGAACACCTGGAACTGTACCGAAAGAACAAGAAGAAATCAAATCGGTTTACACTAGCTCGTGAAAAAGATATTGGATATTGGAAGTGCCTAATTTTAGGACCAAATCTACGACCACGACGATCAAATTTTGCGCTACGTGGCTTTTGGTCACGTGATAATGTTATTATATCTCTTAAATTTGCTCATGGCGTTTATGTTACAGATGTAGTAACCGCGTATCTTATTACAATAGACATTTTGTCTTGTCCATATGCAGACCAACAACCCTCAATTTCACTACTGTCACGTTTAGACGATTGAGTTGTCGTGTGAATTAAATGTATCGTCAATTAGTGTCAGTACTTTCTCTTTTGGTGATTATTGACAAGTATTCTTGTTCTTCTGGTGACGGGTGTTTTGGACTTTTCGGTGAGTTCAATGGCTTTTTTTGATAAAACGTTTTGCTCAGAAAAGCTTAAATGGAACAGGACATTCAGTTTTAACAACAAAGTATTGACACTCAAACTTGAAGTCACTGATAATCCGGGACATTGGATTGTAAATTACCTATTTGAGATTTTAGCACGGGAACGATTGGGATATACTAAAATAGAGTTTGTTCCAGCTGAAGATGGTGATATAAGGAATTCTCTTAAAAGAATTCAGTGTCCTGATGCTCAGTAAGTCCAGTGTAGAAATTTTTCATTATATCTAAGTAAATTTTCACATTAGCATCATGAGCCTAGATATGTTGAGTCGTTTCTGACAAACGTTTTTTGGCTTACTCTTTTTCTGATGAAATCATTTAGGGCCTTGTTTTTCGTCGTTAATTCTAATGAGATATCTGGTTTAGTTGAATGGCATTGTCTTCAGTCTTTATTGTTATTGAGCCATAATTAGTGTCATAGCCAAAATAAGGCATACACGTATGAAATCAAATTAGACTCCTACATATTCATAAAATTATGTCGTAAGTAGTATAATATTTATTGCTTTTTACCCCGTAAACACGCGCGATCCAAAATAATGAACATGAATTTTTACGTTAGGCAATATTCCCATCTCATATAGGTAATTTCTTTATGCTCCCACTCCTTTAGCTGTTAGTAGGTTTGTACTACGTTTTACAATCCTATAGTTGCTAGTGTCCGATTGAATTTCCCATACGTCCTAGATTTGTTGTGTCATAGTAATTATAAACCTTTAGTGAAGTTCAAAGTAACCACGTGGTAATAAATACGCCACAGTTTTTTTTATTAGTCTCATTATACACAAATTGCTTTGTTGCTTACAACTCTGAACGGTTTATAACTCTATACTGCAAAAGTATAGTGTACTGATAACCTTTAGAGACCTGTCAGCCAACCAGAAAACGCTGCCTAGTTATTAAAACAAACGGAGAAATGCAGCAAAATATCAGTGGGATAGGAGCTTCGGTCTGAACAATCGTCTCTCATATCGAATTATTCCTTCTAGAAAAATAAAACGGTTAAGTTTAAACATTGGGGATCGTGCTATTGTTGTGAGTTAAGGTCATCACCCCTTATAGTCTTTATTACTAACTGACACTAAGTGTAATACGAAAATTCGGGGTTAGTTACCTGTATTTAGGCCGGATTTTCAAGTTAGGGTTAAGGTTTTCATCCCAAAACGACATTAGCCATGATGCAATACCAAGTCATCTTACTGTTTACAGGCTTATAGCTGAGTTTTGGAGCAAGGGTCAATAAGAAAGGGTGTTATTGAGTCTCACTAAACACTTCACAACGCATGGAATCATAACAAGCGCTTGCACTTTCTTTGCCTTAGGAGCAGCATTGTTTGTTAATTTAACTTGATAACCACCTTAAATTCACTTTACGCTAATAAAAGAGGACCCGACCGGAGCTGCTACCTTGACGTGGTGGTCGGGCTTGCCTATCGTGAAAACTCGACCGAGCTATATTGGCTGGAACATATGTTCCTGAAGGTTCTACCATGCCAGGCAGGTCGATTGGAGAACGATGAGACTAAAAGAAGCTACTCAAGGTGTGAGGGCGAAGTCGTACTGCTGACTGTAGAGAGGTGTGACAACCAGCATCTGCATCGATGCTGCCTTCTCACAAGGAAGAATGGCTTTAGACAAGGTCGACCCTAAAAATGTTACACCTCACCCTACCTCACGGATTTCCGTTTCCGGCTGTATGGGCTTTTAAAAAGAACGGATCTAACACTTCAAAATCTTCATAAAGAGGCCGTGCGTGACCGATCTCAAGCAGTTGTCCCTTGGGCACTGCGGTCACGCTCCTAGGTCGTTAAAACCAACACTTATCTACCTTCCTTTTCAGGTCCCTCAACAAGCACCCTCCCACGTTGTGGGCAGCCAGGAAGTGACACCCGCCCTTATACCCATACCAGTACACGAGATCAAATCTGTCACATATAAATCCTCCCTACACCCCTAAAAACCCCCCTTATCTTCACGACTAACTGTTCTCACATTCCTTCATCACGCCGCACCGCCGATGCAAGCGATGCTAGTTCCCGAAACGTCATTCCTGGTCTCTTGAAACCCCCTTCTATATTACAGGTTGGAGCTTTCAATGTACGAACATTGTGTCAAATAGGGCAACAAGCTTCCTTGGCTAGGACTTTGGAATCTCGTGCCATCGATGTATGCTGCGTCTCGGAAACGCGCATACAGGATCCTAGTAAAATCAGTAACTTGATTTCACCTCATCGAAATAAAGAAGCAGCTCGATTTACTCTTCGTGTATCTGGAAGCCCTGATTCTGCTTCCAGGGATCTTGCTGGTATAGGTGTAGCATTGAGTCGTAGAGCTGAACAATCTCTCCTTGACTGGATCCCAGTAGATAGTTGCTTGTGCGCTGTCCGACTAAACGGAGCAAATAGGGACACTCGCCATCGCCTTCCCGTCGTATCTGCCTACACTCCCACTGACTGCAGATCAGATGGTGTGAGTTTCACAGAAAGCTTTCGGATCTCCTCCGGAAAGCTAGGCGCTATGATGTAGTAATAATGGCTGGTGACTTCAATGCTCATGTAAGTAGACTAAGTGAATACGAAAGACACCTGGGTGGATCTTATGGTGTCGCGGCTCAGAAAACAGACAATGGCGACCGTCTGTTGCAAGTATGCTCAGATAACCGCCTATTCCTAGCAAACACTAACTTTAGGCATAAGGGAGAGCATCTCTTGACCTGGCGACCCCCAAAGTCGTCTCAACGTTGGACCCAACTAGGTCACATTGCCATCAGCCACCGATGGAGGGGTTCGATAGAAGACTGTCGCTCGTTCTGGAGCACATGTTTAGATTCAGATCATGCCCTAGTGCGAGCGTGTATCTGTTTGAGGCTTACTGGACGTAAAAAGACACTGTAAGGAAGCCTCTTAGGGTTTTATTTAATGATAATAAAGCTAGGAATATATTTCAGGAACAACTGGAAAGAGAGTTAAGCAACCATGTAAGCGATTCCTATCTGACAGCAGGTTGGTTTGATATCAAAAAGGCTGTGGAAACAGCAGTGATATCTGCTAGTAAGGTAAACCATAAGGCTAGAATGAATGAATATTGGCCTCAATAATACTTCGGCGCTTAACGAAAGCTCGTGAAGAGCAGATTAGAGAAAACCAGTCTGATTTTCGACCTGGACGTGGCTGTATAGACCACATCTTCACACTACGACAGGTCCTGGAACATAGACACACATTTAGACGTCCTACAATAGTTGTTTTCCTGGACCTAAAAGCGGCATTTGACTCTGTTGATCGTGAGGTTCTGTGGCAGTGTCTGTCATTGAATGGTGTACCAAAGAAGTACATTAACCTTATTCAAGCTCTCTACTCGAACACCACTGGTCGAGTGAGAGCTTATGGCAAACTATCAACGGAATTCTTTACTTCAAGTGGTGTCCGTCAGGGATGTCCACTCTCTCCATTCTTGTTTAATTTTATCATAGACATGCTCCTAGAAATAACCTTATCCTCGTCTGAATTTTCAGGAGTAGACCTTCTACCAGGTGGCTCCCTTATTGACTTAGAATATGCCGATAACATTGTCCTACTTGGTGTACTTACTTACTTTCTCCCGTCACCCCTAATGGAGCATAGGCCGCCGACTAGTTTTCCCCAGTTAACTCTGTCCTGGCCTTCCTTTTCCAATTCTGTCCAATTTTTGTTCATTCTTCTCATGTCTTTATCTATTTCTCGGCGTAATGTGTTCCTTGGCCTTCCTCTTTTCCTTTTGCCTTGAAGGTTCCAAGTGAGGGCTTGTCTTGTGACGCATTTAGGCTCTTTTCGTGGTGTGTGTCCTATCCACCGCTTCCACCGCTTCTTCCTCATTTCCTCCTCCACTGGAATCTGGTTTGTTCTTTCCCACAGTACGTTGTTGCTAATCATGTCTGGCCAACGAATCCGAAGTATTTCGCGTAGACAACTGTTAATAAACACTTGTATCTTCTGGATGATGGCTTTCGTAGTTTTCCAAGTTTCCGCTCCATACAGTAGAACTGTCTTGACATTTGTATTGAAAATCCTGATTTTGGTTTTGGTTGAAAGTTGTTTGGAGTTCGAGATATTTTTCAACTGTAGAAATGCAGCCCTTGCTTTGCCGATCCGCGCACTCACATCTGCATCAGATCCACCTTTCTCGTCGATGATGCTGCCCAGATATGTAAAGGTGTTAACGTCCTCCAAGGCATCTCCATCAACGGTGACTTGGTTGGTGCATGTTGTGTTGCATCGGATAATTTTGCTTTTTTCTTTATGTATGTTGAGACCTACTGCTTCTGAGGCTGCTGCTACACTGGTCGTTTTCTCTTGCATTTGTTGTTTCGTGTGTGATAGAAGAGCTAGGTCACCTGAGAAGTCTAGATCGTACAGCTGAGCTCCTGAACTAGTGATGGGGAGTGAAGCAGTTGAGCGTGTAGACCGCTTCACTTATCTTGGGAGTCTCACTGGTACTGATGACCTTGTTTGTGACGAAATCTCGACTCGGATGCAGAAGACTTTACTGACTTTTGCCAGCTTGTGTTATGGAGTAGGCGAGATATCAGTCCGCTAACTAAAGGACGAGTCTACTGCACGGCACTTTGCTCCGTTCTACCCAAAGGTGCGAAACATGGCCAGTAAGAGTCTAAGATATTTGAAGGTTGCTAGTATTTGATCCTAGTTGTTTTCTTAACATTGCTCATATATCCTGGGACCACCGAGTTGGTAATGATGTTGTTGGGAAGTGCGTACTGAGTAAGGATGGCAAATCAGTTGGTGAAGTCGTGCATCTTCATCATTTGAGATGGTTGGGACATATGTTAATTATGCCCAACCACTGACTGCTACGACGAGCTATGTTTTGTGATGTAAGTGTTGGCTGGAAAGTCAGGGGCTGCCAAGCGAATGCTTGAAGTCATTGACAATTAGACCGAGTCGTGTTAACATGCGTAGACTACTTGGTTGGGGCCCCCGCGTGATAATCTTAGCCAGTGGCTAGAGTCTTTGAATGACAGCTCAAGATCGCTTGTTATGAAGCAGGTGTATGCATTCTTTGTCTACTCTCAAATTTTGATCTGAATTCCTAACGACCTGTTTTTTCTTAAATTTATTTGACTGTTCTAAACTCGAATCATATCTCCGATCTCTAATCCTTTTGATTACCACTAATACTGCTACAATATGATACAAACTGACAATTCTATCCCTCAGTGCTGATGTTGTGCGGCAACTTGAACTGATGTAAGTACTTACAAAGTTCTACGTTTTAGCTGACTGACTGAAACTTTTACTTGTTATAGTTTCTGTGAACTTATCTACCCTTGAAATAATAGTAATGTCAATATATCACATATTTTGCCTTTCTCAGTTAGTCCTGTAGGAATTTCGATCAATGTGATGCTGTTTGGTAAGACTCAGATTCCCTGTCGTGTTCAGTGATAGGGGTTTAAAGTCTACAAAGATGTTTGACAGTAGTCAGAATAAACCAATTGATGGTGCAAATGCAGTGGATATTTCTTTCCCAATCTCCAGCATTATCTTTTTTAAATATGTGGGAAAAAGAGATTTGATTCGGATTGATGGTTCTGTAGATCTAAAGAAATACCCACGATATATGAAAAAAGTAGTTAATGGTAGACACATATTGCAAGTTTCTTTCGTAGTGTTTGGACCGTTCATTAAGGTTAGTACCACTCTTAACTAATGTAATTTGCTCCCAACGAACAAGCTTATAGTTAGTATAGATCAAATAAACTACTGTGACAAAAAAAGCTTGATGACTTTAGTAGGGTAATTGCAGATAGATTTGAAGACCAACCAATTACAGATTATTATGATTATCGTTTTATATGTAAAAGCATTCGGTTTAGTATCTGTAAAGCACGAAGTTATATTAGCAAGCAGGTACTTGGGCATTTCTTATCTGATAACTGAGTATCTTGGTGTATCCTCCACTCCATCTACACCGGAAATTATGTCCGTATAATCAGTTATTTAATGGAGATTAAACTAATATTTAATTCAGTCACAAACATACATTTTTTGTCCCACAGCGTCTTATCTTAAAATGATGTCGAGTATATCATCAAAGAAAATATTGCTTCTAAACTTTATTATTGTCAGAGGCGGGTATGGTAGTTCTGTCACTTAGTATCAAGCTGGAATAACTCTTAATTTTTACTACTAAGCTTCTTCCAGTCGCAGTATAGCTGCGAAAAGATTTTTTCTACTTCTAGAATAAAATTGTTGGTTGTGCCTTCTGCTTGTATCGATTCATTATTTACTGCTTATTGTGGGTAAAATACTTTACAGTATACGAATAAATGTAAAAATTCTTAGTCACTTTATGTTTATGTACAGTCATTCGTTTTGAAACAGTGCAGCCTTTAGTGTATTCTAATACTATGAGAAACCAACATACATTCTAACATTTAAAATGCCTAAGCTTAATTTATTAATAACTTCAGTCGTTTTATGGTAATCACATACATATCATCATATGTACATGATTTCAGATGCGTTAAGTTGCCGGAAATTCACCTTAATTTACTGTTGTGGTTACCACTTGGTGGGGATGTTAAATTCTGGGCAAAACCTTCCTCTGTTACCGACCATGGGCCTCTTGGACCAATTCGTTCTTGGAGACTTTTAACACAAGTAAGGATAATGTTTTGCAAGATTATTTCATTAATATACCAATCTCAAACTATGAAGATTACTTTGAATCCATATTTCCTCTCAGCGTTTTTTATTCGTAAACAATCAAATGTCATAACTATTTTGAATTTCGTAAAACTGATATCAAACTACAACTGCTTGACTAGCTACACTACCAGATCATAAGTGGTCTGTAGCGTGAGCACTACTAGAATGTGCGTGGACGAGATTTTAACTTAATCTGCAAGTCTGTTTTGTTATTTAATTGTCTGTATATAAACGAACAAGCCATGTAACCATTACAGTTTAAAATTTACTATTAAAAGATAATATCTTATTAAACATATTACTTGAGTATACGATCAATTATGTGGCATTTTTAGTAAATCTGTGATGAATAAAATCGGTATAATTTTCAGACTACTTGGTACTGTTTTCAGTAGTATTTAGCAGTATTACACCATTAATCACGTTTATATTTGAAATACCATTGTTTTTTTCAGTCCTGTTACAACAAATCCCATATGAGAGAAAATTCAGACTATAGTTCTGCAAAATACGAATGTAGCTCAACTGTTGATACTGTTAATCGAAGTAAGAATATCTTACATTAAATTTAATTAATGAAGTTTATTACGATTTCCTTTACTTTTTGTTTCAAATAAAGTTCTCCTTTTTGACATAAGATATTTATACAGCTTTATCTATATTTGAAAAAAGTAAATTACGACGATAAAACTATTCCTAATATTGAAATAATCGACTAGATTAACTTAAAACTCCGGTACCTCTGATTTACTCTAACTGATATTTAAAGCTTGAAAATGTATGATTAAAGGAGACAGGCTTGAAAATTGACTGAGGGTATACTGAACAAATCACTTTTTGAAACTGATAATTAAGGACTCTTCACATCGACATTTGACTTTATCATCTGAAAGTTCATTTGGTGATCTGATCAGCTGAATTGTCTTCCGAATAAGCCATACGACTGCAGACATTTTATTCCCAAACTCAGTCATATCCCATAAACTAAGTGATCTTCCCGTTAAAAATTTCCATAGACCAACAGTACATTTACTTTGAAATTTAGGAAGTGATTCCACCTACATCGTTTCTACAAATTATCTTCAGTGGACTACATGTAGAGTTCGTTAGATTTACCAGGAGCCATGTTTCACTATATGATTGCAATTAAGCTGGTAAACGTGTATTGGTAGTAACTTTTGCTGTATGTACTTTGCAAATCTAATTTACCATTAACTGTAAAGTACCAAAATAAATTTACACTGTTTTAATTAATTTACTTAGTGCATATAACGAAAAAGATAACTTGTTGTTCTTACATCACACTAATCCGATTATTTCCCAGTGATCCATCCGAATCTGACATGCAGATTTAGTAGATCAAACAGATTTCTGTATTTCATTTAGTTATTTGTATGAGTTGTGCAACGTTCACCATACTACTCCTGTAATTATTTTCTCATAAAAAGTTTGTTAATATTTAAATGAATTTATTCGTAATTTTTTTAGCGAGAATTTTGTTTGTGGTAAGTACTCAACAAGTTTTATTTTCCTTTACCAAATTACTCAGCTTATCAAACGGAAACTTCACAAAATTCAGATTTGTTCAACAACCGTAGTTTACTCTCTGGGAAATCAATAACTATTTTGGATTTCGAATTAAATTCAACATGTTTACGGTATAATTCTTACAGTATTCCTCCACCGCCTTTATGCAGTACTGATACACGATCTACCTCAACGAATAGTTATCATTATTGCCATACTGAATCTTATCAAGCTGTTAAAGTTACATGGGCTGAATTACGAACAGCAGCTCCACAAATTTTTCAACTTGCATCTAAAATGTATATGTCTAATGATGAATTGGGAGAATTGGTCCACTCAGTATGTTATATTTATTGTTAATCATTTTCCAACGTTGATTTTAAATACTGTCGTAAATGTGTTTAATCGAGAATCATCGAGTCTTTGCATCAATATTTTTTTATTCAGTGTGCACAGATATTTCTGTTATTTCAAATTAGTTAAAGTATAAACAGGTAAAGCCTTCAACAACAGGGTCTTGTTAAACAAAATGAAGGACTTCTTAGACGCCTAACTTCGAGATCAACAGGCTGTATTTCGTAAGGATCGATCGTGTACCTTCCAAATAGTGACATTACGGATTATTGTAGAACAATCGATTGAATGGAACCCACCACTATACATCAAATTCATTGACTACGAGAAAGCATTTGATAGCGTGGACAGTACAACGCTATGACGAGTTCGACACTACATCGTGCCTGAGAAGATAGTCAACATTATACAGAATTCTTATCATGGACTAAACTGCAAAATCGTACACGAAGGTCAGCTGACGGACTCGTTCAACGTAAAGACCGGTGTCAGGCAAGGTTGCTTACTCTCACCCTTTCTCTTTCTCCTGGTGATCGACTGGATTGTGAAGACGTCAACATCTGGAGGATAGCACGGTGTCCAGTGGACAGTTAGGACGCAGCTGGACGATCTGGACTTCGCAGATGACCTGGCTCTTCTATCGCACAGGAAACAACAAATGCAAGAGAAGACGACCAGTGTAGCAGCAGCCTCAGAAGCAGTAGGTCTCAACATACATAAAGGAAAAAGCAAAATTCTCCGATGCAACACAACATGCACCAACAAAATCACCGTTGATGGAGATGCCTTGGAGGACGTTAACACCGTTACATATCTGGGCAGCATCATCGACGAGAAAGGTGGATCTGATGCAGATGTGAGTGCGCGGATCGGCAAAGCAAGGGTTGCATTTCTACAGTTGAAAAATATCTGGAACTCCAAACAACTTTCAACCAAAACCAAAATCAGGATTTTCAATACAAATGTCAAGACAGTTCTACTGTATGGAGCGGAAACTTGGAAAACTACGAAAGCCATCATGCAGAAGATACAAGTGTTTATTAACAGTTGTCTACGCAAAATACTTCGGATTCGTTGGCCAGACATGATTAGCGACAACGTACTGTGGGAAAAAACAAACCAGATTCCAGTGGAGGAGGAAATGAGGAAGAAGCGGTGGAAGCGGTGGATAGGACATACACCACGAAAAGAGCCTAACTGCGTCACAAGACAAGCCCTCACTTGGAACCTTCAAGGAAAAAGGAAAAGAGGAAGGCCAAGGAACACATTACGCCGAGAAATAGATAAAGACATGAGAAGAATGAACGAAAATTGGACAGAATTGGAAAAGGAAGGCCAGGACAGAGTTAACTTGGGAAAAGATTATTTTTAGTATTGACAACAATATATATTGCTCGATTTTTAATACAATCTAGAGATAGGCTGTTGGGGACGTTAGATCCCCAGAACTCACTTGGAAAAGGTCCTAATTTTGTAATTTTATTCCGAAAATTTGAATTTATTTGTTTTTTCGCGCCAGAGATGCTATGTTGACCTTTAGCTTACATTTTCCACTCTGAAAATCCTTGACTGTCATTGATTGACGGTTTATTTCAGTGCTCTATTTTGTGGCTCTCCCATGGGCGTTCCTGTCATTGTATAAATAAGCTTGTTTTGTATGCTTAGCAACCTTGTATTTTGTGGGTGCTTATAGAAAACATTCTCTATGCCTCATCTAGGCTTATTGACTTAGTTAGCAGAGCCTGGGACAAACGGATTAGAATAGCCTATCGTGTCACTGTATCAGTGATCTTTGTTCCGTTCATCGAGTAAGGTGAACTCATAATAGTTTCAAGCATATCATAGGCCGAATAATATATTTAGTTCATATGCCTTGCTATTCCAAAGAGACGATCCAGTTAACGATTTCTAAAAACTAGTCATCCTGTTATTAATGATTTTATTTTACCACTGTAAAACCGTCCAGTTTAAAGGCATTTTTATTGAAATATTTAGTTAACTTATTAATGAAGAATTAAAATATTCAGATCTATACTTATAGTTCAATTTTTAAAAGGACTCCCTTTATCATTGGTTCGTTTTTAAAGTTACTTCTAACGAAAACAGCAGCAATTAAACAAGGTAGTTTTATCGGTCATCTATGTGTTACTACATGGAAGTAGTCATTGTACCTTCGCATAATATTCATGTTCTGCCATCTTCAAAATAGTGCACCGTGAATCCTAATGTTCCCAACTTATTTTATTACATGGGTAAAATCTTAAGTAGCAATTATCAAATAGTCAGAAAAATTATAAAGATGCGATGATAATTAGGTTCTTGGTATTCATTTTACTAGTTGTGCTATTATAACTTATACATAATTCACTTTCCTTGAAAGGCGAGCATAAAACATGAAAGGTTGGGACAACTAGATCACAGAAAATTTAGTTGGATGATTTTCTTCATAAGAATTAATGTTGTTGACTAATACCCATTAAGTTACTATCTCTCTCACATCGAATGTTTACAAAAGGAAAAGGCAATACTAGTTCGCACGCACTTGACTAAAAATTTAATTACTTGAACCTTTATGAAGTTGTATTTATTAAATAAACTCATGTAATAATTTATATATATATATATATATATATATATATATATATATATATATATATATATATATATATATATATATATATATATATATATATATATATATAACTGATCCAGTGAAATGATCCTCATGGAATAGTTGCATTCGTACTATAGTTTCCTAGATTTAGTTCCTTCTGGTACCTAACTTGATTAATCCTACTGCGCAATTAATCCAGTTCTTAGGTTAATCGACTTTTAGATCATTTCTCCTATCCTTCCTTTATAATGTGAATGATCTGAACATTTTTTTAATGGTGTGTCTGTGTTGTATTTCCTTGTTGATATTTCTTCCGCTAGTAATAGTACTTGTTTTGAATTTACTAAAACCTTACGTGTTCACTCGTCCATTTTTGTAAATACATGATAATTCACTGTGGCTTATTATTCTCAATTTTTGTCATTTAGGCTTTACTGGACTCAAACATAAATCGTCAGTCAACGTATAAACAGGTTGCATGTCGGTGGCTTCGTCAAAATCCGACTAAATGGAAAAGTTGGACAGTGGATTGGGACAAAAAGTTGAACTTAACAGTAGCTGGCCTGTTCAGTATGTATGGAAAATGGGTACTTTATGGTCTTGATCGAGGTCAGTTATTTTAATAAGTTGTGTTCTTGTAGTATGAATATTGTCTTATAAACAGGGTTTCTAAAAACACAACAAAATATTGTAATTGCTTGCAAGGAATTTGCAATTGTAGATTCTATGCATGTTACAATTACGCAATTATTTTATGAATGACGAGAACATCTTGACGATATATTCTTAGTGTGATACCAAACGAGACTGTTTTCAATCTTAAAGGAATGGATAATTTTTCTTTGTTACTCATATAAATTGTCTCAGTATAAACATTCGTTCTTATTAGCATGTGTTTGTTTGTTTGTTTCATTGCACTTATATTATTTGCGTCTCCTTCCAATAGACTTATGCTGATATTTGTTTTAATCTTTAATTTCATTTCATAACTAACCAGTGGCTCAAGAAGCTATGAATTTTGTCAACGCCGACTCAGATTACTTTCGTAATTCTGAATATGCATTAAGTTTGGATATACGTAATTTAACCTGTGAACCTGATGTGGTGTTAAGTGATTACTTCAAAGTATTGGAAAATGCTGTCAATACTCGATTGATTGGTTCAATAGGTAAGATATAATTACTCATTTTTGAGTTGTTCTTGATTTTTTTTTTGCTGAAAATGTTGTTAACTGTATTGGGATTCTAAATAATTAATCCTCTATGGGTTCAGATAAATCTGTGAACTAGATGTATTTCATGTCCGGTGTTTAAATAGATTTGCAAATATAAAGCTTATGTTCCTTGATTGTCTTGTTCCTAAACACAAAACTTGGTTTTCATTAGAGTTAATTTGCGGTTAGCAAGGGGATTCAGGACATGTTTTTCGTCGTATTCGAGATTCACACATTATGATTCTAACTCAGTAACTTTAAATTCCAATGCCAATATATTCACAACTGTTATCAGAATTTTTAACTTGGTGTGGTGTTCATCAGGGCTGTCCACTTTCTCCATTATTGTGTCTGTCAATAAAGGTGTACTGAAGAATTTAAATAACATTGTACAGACTCCACTCAAGCATTACTGGTTGAGTGAGAGCTAACGGTGAACTGTCATCAGAACTGTTAACTTGATGTGGTGTTCGTCAGGGCTGTCCACTCTCTCCATTCTTGCTTAACTTTGTCGTAAACATCCTTTTAGAGTTAACACTATCATCGTCTGACTCTTCAGGAGTGCACCCTTTACCAGGAGACACGCTTGCTGACTTCGAATATTCTGATGACATAGTCCTACTTGGTGGAGATGCTGACAAAATGCACAGTCTTCTGACCACCCTAAGCAACAATCCTAGCATGTTTGGGATGCGATTTTCTCCGTCGATATGCGAAATGTTGCTTAAGGATTGACTTGCAATGGCACCTCAACTAGTGATAGGGAGTGAAGCAGTCGAGCGTGTTGACTGCTTCACTCATCAGTGTTGATGGCCTGGTGACTGACGAAATCTCAGCACGGATACAGAAGTTTAGATTGGCTTTTGTCAACTTGAGTCACTTGTGGTGTAAGCGAGGTATCCGTCTGCTAACCAAAGGACGAGTGTACTGTGTAGCAGTTCGCTCCGTCCTACTATATGGTTGTGAAACATGGCCGGCAGGAGTAGAAGACATTCGTTGGTTGCTGGTTCTCGATCATAGGTGTCTCCGAAGCATTGCTCTTGTATTCTGTAACAACCGAGTATGCAGAGCTGTCGTTAGGGCCCGCGAGATGATAATAATCGATGGTTGGAGACCTTGAATCACATAGCTCAAAATCATTTACAATGGAGCAGGTTCATCCATTTTCTGTGTTCTCTCAAATCCTAATCTTCTGGATTCTTAATCACATTTACCTTTTTAAGTTTATTTCACTAGATTATACTTTTTTAATAAAATCGTCAAACCCTAATCTTCCCAACTGTTGCTAATACTTATACTATTTCTAACAGTATGGGATTTGATCTGACAGTTGCGTCTTTGTGGTATGGCAACCTGGACTGAAGTACGTGTGTATGTACGAATTTCTACGTTGTTACTGACACTGACAGTCTAAATATGTTTTATTTAGTGTAAATTATAAGTATTTCTTTTCCTTCGTCGAGTGCTTTAAGAAACCACTTATTCTTTTCAGAAGTATCCGTCTTTTATTCTTTATAATTACGGTTCTTTTTCTTCGTATTCTGTGAGAACTCACCTAACAGTTGATCCCATTTCTTTATCGGCAATTAGGCTAACTCTCATTTGGTAAATAACCTTTGAGACTAGAGCTGCCCGCCCCTATGTGGCCAGTCAAATGCCGGAAGAAAAACCCGAATCGTTTACTTCATTAAGTATCAAAATATACCGGAAACCCTGTGTATTTATGGTTTTTCGTATAGAATGAATACATAATCCTCCAATATGCAGACAGCAAGGTTACACAATTGTCCATTCGTTGATGCCCCTTTGATATCCTAGAAATCCTATCAAGTTGTGACAGGATGTAATGTTTTCGGTTTCTTGAAAGTCTAGAGGTTTCATCGCACTTTCTGGCAGCAACCCCAACAATATGTTTCCCTTTTTTTACGTTTTGAATTTTACCAACAGTGTTTCCTGTCCATTTTTTTAATATATGATCTATCTACCTTTTTTGGTTAGCTGCTATATGCTCCGATTCTATAGAAGCTGTAGTTGAGTTGGCAAATATTCGCAAACAGATTATTGTTAGTCCAACTGTGGGTAGTGCACGTTTTCTGGAACAACAACAATATCATTACTTCTTTCGTACAGTACCATCAATGACTTTGGCAAAGTAAGTGATCATAACACTTCTAAATTTCATTCAAATATTTCTTTTTAACTCTGAAAGTTAAGTTTCTGACCATATAATTTTGAATAAATAGATTCTGAACAAAACGATTTGTCACATTTGAGAAATAGATAATCATTAGCATAAGCGTTGAGTAATTGTAAGTGCTGTTAAGTTGCAGTGAAGCAGATGTGTAAATAACAATCAGGACTTATAAGTAGAGAAAAAAACCATTTTTATGATAATAACAATGGTAAAATATAGTTTGATAAAAATATTTTATAAAAGCAAGCGTCAAATTAGAAGGAAATTATGGCTATAGTAAAAGTAGGGATATAACAAAATGTTTTTTTTTATACACAGCTGATAGTTTAAATAACAATCCAGGTGTACACTTGTAATTCAAATGTCTAGCTGCTTGTTCTTGGTGGAAAAATATGATTAAAATCCATTATTCCATGATATTTCTTTAGATTAGAATGATTTGTATCGTTTTTTGGTCTGTTTCTGTCTTTTTCAGTTTTATACTACTTCGATTATTTCTAGTATGGGGTTGGCATCGAATAGTTGTATTTCGTAAATCAGATCATTTTTTTGAACCTTTATTATTTCAAGCGAAAGGAATTGAAATTATAGCTAACATTGAAATGGATGAACAACAATTAACTTATAAACTTGCAAAAGATGTGAGTATAATATTTCTTATGTTGTTCTGTTTCCTTGCCTCGACAAAATTTAACTTCATCCACTGGGTGCTTGTGTATAAACCACTTGAAAACTGGTGATACTATTCGGTTACCCAGACTGAAGCAGAGCGAGCAGGATTCGGACCTGGAATTTAGTAATTGGAAGTCAAATGTACATACACCTTTACTTAGAATGAGCATTGGATTGAAAATAACTATATTTTGTTCAGCTGATAGTAGTACACTAAACTGTTAGTTCGTCTACAAGTGATTTGAAATGTATTTAACTTTTTTATTTTATTCACTCTACTTTCTAACTTACTGGTGCGGATTACGCCAATTTGAACATATATTCATATATATCTGTTGAATTCAATGTTATTTGAATAGAGAATACCACTTTTCTTTCTTTGTATATTTTATCAAGTCATTTTTTTATGATTTGTTTATCTTACAGACTTTAGAAGAATTGAAGCAACAGAATAGTCGTATATTCGTTGTCGAATATGATGCACGTGGTACTTATTTGATACTCTGTGCAGCATATCATGAAGGGATGCATTTTTCTGCTGGATACGTTTGGTTTTTGAATCCATGGCTTTCTGATCAGTGGTGGTCTGGATTAGTTGATCGAAATACTGAGTGTAATTTTAATGAAATGCTCAATATTACTTCATGGACTTTCACTGTTGGACACCAATTGTTAATTGGTCCTATGGTGCACAGTTTTATTCCACGTACTAGTGAGTTTATGGATTCAGATTCAGGAAATAATTCAAGTGGTTCATCGAACAAAACTTCTCCATCTGAGCAAACAAGGCGTAGACGCCATGTTGGTGTTCAATCACAAACGTTGGAAGTACCATCTGTTTTATCAAGAACTAAACATAACCCTAATCCAAATGATTTTGGGAAATCTACATTCAGCGATCACTCAAAACGTAAATTAATCAAAGATCCTCTTCACGATTACACAGTGTACACTTATGATGCTGTCATCTTGCTAGCGAGTGCTGTTGTTCATCTTTTAAGAGACAATCCTGCTGCTGCATCTGCTCTAAATCATCCAGATGTATCTGAAACTCTCCGAACACTTGTCGCTCGTACCAATTTTGGTTATCGATTCCAGACGGGCGATTCAGCAACTGGACAGTCTAATGAAATGGATGGACCTGTTGCAGGTATCAATGATGATAATTTCGGTATGGATGCTGGATTTCAACTTGCTGGTGACTATTACGGTATACGCAGTCAAAGTCCTGCTTCAGCATCAAATTTACGATTTAATGATCACAATGAACGTATTGCTGATTATTGGTTATTAAAACAAAGACATTTAAATACTACTGTACCTATTATAATGTGGTCAACAAAAAGTTATGAAGAGGTGCATGAACAAGATCAACAACATCAGTCGTATGATCCATTTAACCATATGGTCTCATCAAATAATGTGTCAAATAAGTATGATTGGAAAACAACCAATGCTCCATTTCTTTATGATGAATTCCAAAAGCGAATGACTGAACGTTGGTTAGATCATGTTAATTGGCATACCTTAGGTGGTCCACCGAATGATGGTTCTATTAATGAAGAAAATTGCACGTTATCATTTCTTAGTAATCAATTACATATGGGTTGTACAGGTGCCACTGTATTTGTAACTGTAACTGTTACTGTTGTAGTTCTATTTCCATTGATTATATTTGCTCATTTTTATTATCGACGTAAATTGAAAGAAATTGAAAATCGAACACGAAAACCTTTTGAAGAATTATGTGCAGAACTAGCTGATTTGGATGTAAGTTACGTGCTTTTGTAGATTTATCTGCGTTACAACCAACTGTTCTCTTAATACTAGATGCAATTATAATACCTCGTTTTTTACTTCAATAGTAAACCTATATACATACGCTTCCTTCTGTTTTATTTCACTTGCAATTAAGCGTTTAACAAAAATGCAATAATTGTTCTCAGAATAATGGATATGAAGGTTTTCCTACCATCAAAAATCATCTATGCTATTAAAACACATTCTGTGGTGTTAAGTAGTTAGAGGTAGTTGCCAGAAAACTCTGGAACTGTTTCGTGCTGACTCATACTCGTCAGTAAAGCGTACCTGTCAGATCCACACCCTCGTTGTTCATGTTCACAGTTTGATGCGTTACCCGCGAACCGTCCAAGCCAAATCTAAATTCCTTTGTGATTAACGCATTCACATTGGTTGGTCCCTGAGTAGCGACGGACGTCACGTGTGCCTAGTCCTTAGTGCTGATCACATTTTATAGGTAGTATTGCATTGTAAATGCATATCTAAAAGATTTGAAAAAATTCTGGTACTACTACTTTTTATGACTGCGGATACAGGTCTGTAATGTGTGATACTGTATGATGAAAGAAAGATTGATATTTGTGGACTCAAGGAAAAGAAGTCGGACTTCAAACAATAAGTTTATGATGCACCAACTGTAAAATAACAACTGGTCGAAAAGATACCAAGTCAACAGGATATCCTGAACCTAGATAACCCGCTTTCGAATCCATCAGGAAGAATCGATTTTACTAAATATAGTAGGTGCGCTCCGCGGACTTGCACATAACCTATATTCTGGATACTCTGTCAGCTTTTCTCAACCGTTTAACACAGTATTTTACCTGATTTCAAGTTCAGACGATTAGTGATTAAAATACCACACTATCGATAGAATATGATCAACACTAAAGAACAGACAGGCATGAGAATGGCTGCTTCTCAGTGATCGACCAATGTCAACGTTCAGTAGTATGCGGCTGTCCTGTTGGGCAATTGATTATTTAAGTTACAGATCTGTCGGCGTGT
The DNA here is from genome assembly GCA_944470395.2 of Schistosoma turkestanicum. Taxonomy (NCBI): domain Eukaryota; kingdom Metazoa; phylum Platyhelminthes; class Trematoda; order Strigeidida; family Schistosomatidae; genus Schistosoma; species Schistosoma turkestanicum. The sequence continues at coordinate 40,466,078 of OX103979.1, read as the reverse complement.
AAGTTGTTCTCCTAATTCCTGCCTTTATGTGCAGAATTTCCTACTTTTACGTTCTGTTCACTTGAATGTTTCTTTTATTCATGAAAGGGAGCAGAACTTTTATAAACTACGGCTGTAATGATAGTCAAAATGGAAATAATATTTGCAATTTCATTCTTTCGTTTTATATTTTTCAATGTCATTTTATAAGATGCCTGCTGAAAATATTGTTTTGAATCGTCGAGTCGGTCAAGGTGCTTTCGGTTTAGTGTTCGGTGGTGAAGCTAAAAAGAATGATTTATGGGAAGCAGTTGCTGTAAAAGTGATTAATGAGAAAGCAACGTATGAAGGGAAAATCGATTTTCTTTCTGAAGCAAAATTAATGCGTTCTTTAAATCATCCAAATGTTGTTCGTTTAATTGGTATTTCTTTAAATCCTAAAGCAAGTCTATACTTGATCATGGAACTCATGCTTCTTGGTGATTTGAAAACCTATTTATTATCCCGTCGAATTTTAGCTCAAAGGTAAACGTACATTTTATTGGTCTGATTGTGTCATATTCATTGGAATAATAGTTGTTCGGAAATCATGGATATATTTAATTTTTAATAAGCTTATGATTCACTATAGTATTATCTTTTAAAAGATAGAAATTGTGCAAACTAAGCTAAACAATATATGTTAGTGGAATTATCTTAAAGATAAGTAGTGGATCGGAAAACGTTCTTTTGAATAATATGTTACATTTATATTCACGTAATTTAATCAGTTATTTTAAGTGTCTTTTCAATAGTTATTCATCTAAGATTCGCTTGCCAATTTGTTTAACTGGGAGCTGTTTTTCCTATTGACATAAGGTGTGACAGAGCAACTAAGAACTCACCAAGTCGAAGAAAAGACAATGAATCCATGGGTAATTCCTTCCTGATACCTATTTACTTGTATCACTAAAATAATGATCTGTTGTTAAAACTAATTGTCAATGTTCAAAATACTTTTTAAGTAAACCACTGAAAAAGGCTATGAAATTGTCTTTAAAATGGTGAAATAGTACAGCGAATGTACATTATCATCAAATCTATAAAAGATTGTATCATATTAAAAATTTCCATATTGTGATTCAGAACAACACATATAAAAACGAACAACATTGTTTTCAATTAGATCTTCGTCTAATATACCTACATAATTATATACCTATATGCAATTATTAAACCAATCAAGGGAATTTATGAGTCAGTGATAATGGTGGATTAAAAAGTACGAGTCGATAGTGTTATGACAGGTGTACTAGTTACGATAAGGATAGTAATGTTTGATTATCGGGAGTAGGTCATACGGCTTAGAAAACTAGACGTTGGAAAACATTCATTAGAACTGTAGGTTACGACATAAATGTTCAGATAAGTGAATGGTAAGGCGTATACTTAAAGAGAAAGAAAACTGAATGGTGAAGAACATTAAGCGAACAGAAAAAGCGTATAGAAAATAATAATAATAAAACACTGCTTTTGTGATTGCTGAAGTTAACTCTTTGTACTCTTTTAGTTAGCTTAGCATTCAAGTCAAGTCGGTTACAACGTAGAAATTCGTACATACACACACATCAGTTCTGGTTGCCATACCACATTAACAATGAGATGCAACTGTCAGATCAAATCCCATAGTGTTAGAAATAGTAGAAGTATTAGTAGTAATGAAGAAGATTAGGTTTCGAAGATATGATTCGAGAAGTATAATCTAGTGAAATAAACTTAAAAATAAAAAAGTAAATGTGATGAAGAATCCAGAGGATTAGGATTTGAGAGAACACAAAGAATGAATGAACCTGCTCGATTGTTTGAGTTATGTGATTCAAGGTCTCGATTATTATCATTTCGCGGGTCCCAAACAGGTAGCCTGCACCTACCAACATGACTCGGCCTACTTATCAGTGACTTCCTGGAATTGTGCCATGTTTTAGTCTGGACGCCCCTAGCTTTATTTCAACCTACTCCTACACCACAAAACATATCTCGTCGAAATAGTCGGCAGTTGGGCGTACATAACACATGTCCTAACCACCTCAACTGATGAAGTTTCAGTACTTCATTTATTGATGTGCCACCTTTACACAAGACCCTTTTCCTAACGACATCATTGCATACTCGATTGTCACGAGCAATGCTTTGGAGACGCCTATGATCGAGAACCTGCAACCAACGAATGTCTTCTACTCCTGTCGACCATGTTTCACAACCATATAGTAGGACGGAGTGAACGGCTACACAGTAGATTCATCCTTTGGTTAGCAGACGGATAACTCGCTTACACCACAAGTGACTCAAGTTGACAAAAGCCAATCTAAACTTCTGTATCGGTGATGAGATCTCCTCAGTCACTAGGCCATCAACATTGATGAGTGAAGCGGTCAACACGCTCGACCGCTTCACTCCCTATCACTAGTTGAGGTGCCATTGCAAGTCAATCCTCAAGCAACATTTCGCATATCGACGGAGAAAATCGCATCCCAAACATGCTATCATTGTTGCTTAGGGTGGTCAGAAGACTGTGCATTTTGTCAGCATCTCCACCAAGTAGGACTATGTCATCAGAATATTCGAAGTCAGCAAGCGTGTCTCCTGGTAAAGGGTGCACTCCTGAAGAGTCAGACGATGACAATGTTAACTCTAAAGGGATGTTTACGACAAAGTTATGCAAGAATGGGGAGAGTGGACAGCCCTGACGAACACCACATCGAGTTAACAGTTCTGATGACAGTTGGCCATTAGCTCTCACTCAACCAGTAATGCCTGAGTGGAGTCTGTACAATGTTATTTAAATTCTTCGGTACACCTTTATTGACAGGCCCTGCCACAGAACCTCACGGTCAACAAAGTCGAATGCCGCTTTAAGCTCTTTGTGGGACGTCTCAACATGTGTCGATGTTCTAGGACCTAACGTAGTGCGCATTAGTCATGTTATTTGCACAGCTTTATCTTGTTTTTGTGAATAGCTGGTTGAGATTACTGTTATTGACTGTAAACATTAATACTGTGTTATTTCCTAAAACCATTTTATATTCATTTTAGGTTAGAATTCAGTAATGATGTAAGACTTTTCCTTATTACTATATTATTTTTTCTCGACAGTTTTCTTTCAAATGTATGCCTTCAATTCACATTCGAGTTTTCTGTCAGTGGTAGTCATTAATGTAGCAGAGGATTTCTTTACAAAATTTTTAGATATCCTTTATTTGCATCCTGGAAATGGTGAAAAGTCTATTTCTAAGTATATGAAAATTTGTGGTGCCTTAAGCAGATTGTTTGGAACTTCGTGACCTTATCGACTTATTAGCTAACATAATGAGTATACGGATAATTTATTGTTTGATTGCTTTTGTATTTCTTTTTTCCACTTTTTTGGTTCTGAATTTATTCTAGATCACCGAACCATGAAGATATACGACCATCAACTCTCACACAGATGAGTATGGATATTGGTCAAGGTGTAGCCTACCTACATAGTAAACATTTAATTCACCGTGATATAGCATGTCGAAATTGTCTTGTTGCTGCAGATCGTACCGTGAAAATCGGGGATTTCGGTCTCACTAGACAAGCAGCTAAAAATACTTCTGAGGTTTACTATCGTTTCACAAGAAATTGTGAGTTGTTTTTGATATACTATGTGTCAATAATTTTGCTTGTATTCCTTGTTATAGATTAATGTGAAGATTTTTGTCATGCATCCGATATTGCTGACAGTTTTGTGAATTTAATAAAACTTAATTACTTCTTTTTTAAATTACATTCATGTTTTGTAATTTCTTATCCTCACTCATAGTTGAGAAGGCAAACACCTACCCAAGCTTTAAATCCATACCATGATCTGTCGTTACATATTTATGCTAGTCTTTTTTAAACTTATATAGGGCCAAACACTCATATGACCTTTAAATATGTGATTATAGTTGTGTTAATTAAGCTGTGTTTAGTCACAATCATCTATCGTCATAGGGTTTTCAAGATTGTTTGGCTTCATTGATTAGTGTCCCAACATGGGACTCATCAACAATACGCATCCATTAATTATTAACTTTCATTCATTTTCAACTTTTTATGTATGTATAAGTGTGTGTATAATAATCATGAAAACAGGTAGAGGAGAATAATAACTGATTCTGGTTTAAAGATTTTAATAATAATAAAAACAAAACAAACATACTACAGACAGAGATTAGGGCAAGGGAAGTATGAGTGGTTAGACATATCGTTTCTGTATGCAGAGTTCGGGATTTTATAGATGGATTGCCAACTGTCAGCAGTGCATACGTTTCCGATCCAGTTCTTTTGCCTGTATATATTAGTCTGAAGGACAACTCCTTAGGGGCAATATGTTCAGAGTTGATCAGATGCCCTTGTATTGAGCTAGTGATCGATTTACACTCACCTTCTAATACCCAACCTGAGATGCTTTTGGAAAGTGATGGCTTCTTGTGGTAAACATAACCTGCCCCGTCAGTGCAACCTAAAACGGAGTTTTATCTTTAACACGTTCGTCTATGGTATGTTGGTTACCATATGAAGGATGGCTGAATAGGTTTTATTTAATCATTGTAAAGTCTTTATTTAGGATTTTGGCACCCGTATCACCTCTGAATTCAGTACTCATAAAGAGTTTTCTTTTGAACCGTCTGTGCTCTTTCAGGATATAATCTTAGTGCTCAGTTCCTTTCGACGAATCTAGGTCAATAGCCATTTTTGATGCGTACCTGTCGAAGAAAAAATAGTTTATCATCTAATGTGTCATATCTGACATTTAAATTATAATTACCCCCTATTCTCCTAACCCCTGGATTATTGCATAACTTCCTTTTGATATTTGAAATCTCAGGTCACTCTATGATGCGATCTCTCCTGTCTTTTATGGAATTTATATTTATCATACAAATATAAATACCAATATACAGCTTAAGTAATATGTAATATGGTGGCACTTATGACCGTTTTGTTGAAGGCACATATATTTGCGAATCTCTCACTATTTTCGTTCCTTTTTCCCAGTCGATGTCGTCTCATTGATGTTTACGCATCCATTTCAACATTGGCGTTTAGATCTCTCATCAGAGTGGTCAAATCCTTCGCTGATCATTGAATACACCTTCTCATAGAATTGATCTTTGTTATCCCCATTGTTATCGTTGGTGAGCGCATACCACTGAATTATATTCGTTGTAAAATCCTCTTTGGTTTGAAGGGTGCTTTGATGATCCTGGGTCTATGATATTCCCATCCTCTAAGTACTCCTTGTGTTTCTTTGTGCAGCATCAGCGTAACTGTTTGTGTATGTAGAGCATTTTAATCTTCATAGCCCGAAGTACAACAGCATATCTCCTGAAGCTAATCTTTTTTGTCCAACCTGATTCCAATGTGCTTAACTTAGTCCAAGTACCACCAGGTTGTATCTTCATTTCTGCAGAAACTTGAATAGTTCTGCCAGTCTCTCAAACTGCGCGGACACCTATATAAATTTTTACTTTGATTCTAAGAAGTGGCATTGGCCTCATGACTTCTGAAGAAACTTGGCTTTCATCATGTTCATGCTGACCCTTATTTGTGCCACGCTCTTTATTCATAAATTTTGGAATGAAAAACTCATAAATATTAGTAAATTGTATCTCTAGGTCAAACATCATGATGTCTATTCTGGATATTAGTCATCCTCCTTTAAGCTTTTCAACTGCTACCTCTCATCCTACAATTTAATCTTTTTTACATGAAACTATGCCTGGCAATGTTTTTTATCATCTCAGTAATTTTATTTTATATATATTCTCTCTTAGGAATCTAATTTAGCCTGCATAACCTTCTTGTTTACCTGATTTACCAAAACATGGAACCATATTATTTATCTTTATTTTTTAGCTTATTTATTTGTTAGTTTTAGTTTTGCAAATACTTTTCATGATATTCATGAAATTCTACTGTACAATAATAACAATACTTCAAATTGTAGGTGAACTGCCTATTCGTTGGATGTCACCTGAAGCTGTACAATTCGGTGTTTTTAGTATACAATCTGATATTTGGTCATTTGGTATAACACTATATGAAATTATTACTTTTGGTGTATTTCCTTACAATGGTCTTGGAGATGTAGAAGTTGTGGAACGTGTCAAGCGTATGGAATTTAGTATTACTGAATTTTTACCACCCCAAGCGTTAAATACCGTCGTGTATGTTTATTCATATTTCTATTATAGTCAGTATATATATATATATTCTTTATCAGCATTCCAAATCTAAAGTCAGTTTAACTATGGAATTGTTTGTAAGATGTTTCTTACAAACATCTTTCAAATGGTCATTCAGATTTCATAAACGCATCTCAAAAATATCCATTTAATACACATCGTCTCAAAAAATGACAAAAAATGAATTAGAACTGTTACACAACAATCAATATGTAAAATATTATTCATATTTGTTATCAGCTGTAATCATGATTACTTTTACTGTTATTTTTCATAGCATAAATCATTGTGATTTTTTTACTCCATTCTTAATGATGATTAAATTTTTACTTTAGCAGCTGTTTTCAACAACTATAATTTAGAACATTATTCATTCATGAATATTGGTTTACTTAAGCTCCCAGCACCTTTTTAACTCGTATTTTATGATATTCAAACTAACACAACTCACCTTTACTTCAACTTAGTTTTACGTAAATGTTTTAACCCAAAGTTAACTAACTTCAATGTATTATACTGGTTTCCAGTATCTTGGTCCACTAGAAAAATGTGTAACGAAACGACTGGCAAGTCATCAAAACAATGCACTAGCAATAATACTGATAACGGTTTATCACTTAGATTATGATTTGAAAAGAAAGAATGAAACTGAATGTATGAAAATATTCAGGAAGCTATCAAGTGATGTTAATCGCTACACCACTGAGTTGCCAATTCTGTATCATTAAATTTCTGTCCCGTGTAATGTATTTGTTTAATCTCATTTACCCCAACATTGTGGCGTGATTTTTTTCCTTAAGTTTTCTTTTCACGTCAACTATTTTGTTTTAATCTACTTTTAATTTTACAATAACTGTATGCATCATGATTATTCTTTAAGGTGTGAATTGATTAATCACTGTTGTAAACATCAATGGCAACATAGACCATCATCGATGAATCAAGTCTTGGAAGTATTAGTAGCGTATCCTGATTGTATTCGACCATTCCTTACAGATGATCCACCTAAACCCAATACAACAATGGATTCGTTACCCGTATGTTAATACAATTTCATATTATCAGTTATAATTTTGAATTATCTTAATATCAATGAAATGTGGTTGTCTAAGAGAATTTGCATAATTCACGAAATCGTTTTTACTTTACTATCTAACACTGTGGACATGAAAACTATTCAAAACTGCGGACACAAACTAGTTGTCCCATATTTTGGCTTGAATCTTATCATACACATATCAAGACATGAAGACTGTATGTACATGCTGCGAGGTTAGTACTTACGAGATCGAGAGTACAGAAAGCAAATATCTGGCTATTTAATTGAGTTAGTTTGTACGGAGAATCTACCTAGGAGAGTTGTTAAACCCTGATTCCAAACTAATGTTGCAGATGGGCTCCAGGGTCCTGCGTGAACAAAAGGCGTATTAACTAGCTGTTGGTCACCGGCTACTATGAGACTGCATTTCCTAATGTTGCTTCACTACTACTGTGTAACACTTAGTTTTAAGTTGAAATTGGATTTAACAAGTGTTGTTGTTGTTGTTGTTACAGACACTACACTGCTTCAAATAAGTATGTGTACATGTCATATTAGTAAACATTTTCAATAATTGTATATGTTTTGTATGCTGATTACTGTACAGTTAGTATTTTTGAGACTCGTTAAAATTTAATCTCTTTAGTCAATGGGAAATATGATTATCATAATTTAGAAAATCTTTAAAAGCTTTTTCGGAGATGCTCTAGTCTGTTTCATCTGTTTCATCAAGTATATTTCTGTGTCTAAATGATGACTATCCAGTTTACTATGTTTAGGAGAATTTTAAATCTCGTCTATATCCGCGATATCACTTCACGAATATTGGTCTTAACAGTAATAACCTCATTTAGACACAGAAAAATTCTCATCCTTTTCGAGACATTTTCTTTCCGTCCCTCGATATGATGTAATCAATTGAGTTGGTGTAAAACGTCTTATTTTACATTTGCATTTTGTTTTATCTTTATTTTTTCATTAGTTTCAACCAACGGTAGGCACATGTATAATATCAGAATCTGCAATGACTGGTCTTGCTGCAGTCGATAGTTTTGGTGGTTTTCGTACAGTGCGTAGCGCTTCGACTGCAGCCGTCCCAATATCATCATGTTCACCTTCACCAGTCCCACTAAATTTTCCTGATGCTAATGGTGATAAATATTATGGACGTGAAAAACGTCTCAGTGAACAAGCAAATCTACGTGACAGTGCACTGTTCAGTCATCATACAATTTTTGATTGGCCTGATAACTATACTTCTCATCCATATACAGATAATTCAGTTCACTCGAAATTGGTTGAATCTTATCAACTTCCTATGTTTTGTGACAGACAATCGTTATTCCAGTCAGTAGTGACAGATGAAAGTAAAGAACCAAATGTTGTGGATAGATCAGGTGAATCGTCCAGTGTACCACCAGTATTTGATACTTATACTACATCGTTTGTTACACCTAATTCTAATACCACTAATAAATCTACCAATGTTTTGTTCAATCTCTCAACAAGTCCTATTTCTAAAACTCCTAGTTATCAATCAGTCAATGAAAATACTCAATTATTTATGAAATCTCCTGAACTAACAACCGGTCAATATACATATTCAACTGGGAATACTTTAAATATACGAAAACAAAAACGTTCAAATATTACAATTATAAACAATTCAAAGTCGGATATTCCAGATGAATTGAATAGTTTATTATCTAATGATCAACTCAAGTAGGTTTAAATGCATAGTTTATTTTAATATTATTATAAAATGCAATAGTTTAACGGTTCTTTGAAATGACTATATAGTGTGTGACAAATGATTCCCGATTTAATGAGCGAACTATGTATGATTTAGTGATATGAAACAATCAAACTTTAGATGTCCTTGACCTATATCCACTCACGCACATTAAAAAAAAAAAATTTGGTCTTTTGTAAAAAATCGTTTATTGTTTCTAAAAAAAAAGCAGCAGTATAATGCAGTTCGTTCATATTTTTAACCTATGGTTAACCTGGAAATACACAAAAACAAAACAACGTTTTCAGTCTTAAAGCAACTACCAACTAAAATATAAACATCAATGTTGAAAGTATGAATTCTCAGCGGATACAGGAATATCGGTGCTCAACATCAAAAATTTAAATTATGAAACAAATTCAGGCTTTTTTGAAGATGCCTAGCGGGCTATAAATGCGTTTAGCTGTGAAACATAACTTTTTTTCTAATACACGTAGCACAAATGGTTAATGTTGTGGTTATGTCTAATTTTTCTGGCTATTACTATCAAAAACATTACTCCATGCTATTTTCAATACTGTTACGCCATTACATCCTGATGAAAAGTTCCAAGTTGAAAAGATATGCGTATCCTGAGTCTCATTGCTAACTAACCATCTTGTTACATAATGGCTCTGTTGAGCCTATTCAAACAGGCCCCAGTCATCCCAAAGAAGACTTGTTAGACCTCATTAATAAGATTATGTACCAGTTTAGCTGACTGTTGAACATTATTTACCGGACTCTCCACTAGGTCATATCATTTGATTCATACTTATCCGTAGCTTCACGCTGCTAATCATAAAACAAAAAATATATTGTTTCCTCAGTCTTGTCATTTAGAAGAAATTATTTTCGCCTACTGACGTCATTATTAATCAGTTTTTGTGAGTTAATATATCCATCCTTTTTGCGACATCTCTTTTCACATTGTCTTTATCTAATGGTATAAATTGTTTGGAAAAGACAACTGTCACCCTCTGTCTTCAACTAAAGCTAGTTTTGCTTGAGTTGACTAAAAGCGTAGGTTGTGCATTCTGATTCGATACACAACACCAGCTAAAAGTTCATCGTGTGAACATGGTTCTCAAAATTAGTATAAATGAAAATAACAAGTTCTTTTGATGATTTCATCTTGAACGGCATATTATGACGCAAATCACTAGATCATCTCTAAATTTTATTAGTACGTTGTATTTAAGTGTTTATGCGTAAAACACTTTTCTAGTATCATTGTACAATTCATTCTTTTGTAATGTGATTAAGGTTGTTAAAAATACGTAACGCTTAGAAGACTAAGTGTTTTCTCAATCTTCCCTATTCATGTACATATATATTTACACCAAATTTAATAGTTGCATGTATAAGATCTGTAATAAGTATCATGAAATAACTACAATAATACAGAAGTAAACGTTACACTGAGTGTTCATTCAAGCTAATTCATTATCATAGTTTCAATAAATGGTGGTGAAAAAAATATCATATACCACCGGCCCTGAGTTAATCTATTCAAGTCAAGATGCCTGATAAATTTTTGCTCAAAATGTAAAGTTCAGTGATAGACAGCCTACTTGTATGTGATTATTAATAATAGTAATAGTTGACAATACTTGATCTTTTCAATGCTTGAAATCATTAAGACCTTGTATTATGCAAGGGAACAGTGAATTGAAGATGATACTGAAGCTGCATAGAGAAATATACCTGTTCCGATGATATATTGTGTGTTGAGGTATTCACTGTGACTTAGTGCATAATCAAGGATGTTTAATTGTAGTCAATAGTATTTCCTCCCTTGCCCCTAACTTTTATTCTAAATGTGAACTGTAAGTTTGTTGATTTTGTGAACATTGGTTTTTCTTAATTTTACAGGTCATCTGTAGATGCTGACTCGATTATGAATATAGAAGAATCAGAAAAACCACATATGTTGATAACTGAGAATAAAAATTCAGATAAACAATTTTTTATTGTTCCTAGAAACGAATCCTCCATGTCGAGTGTTTCCAGCATCCCCCGAAATCCTATTCATTCACGTAATTTCAATCGTTTGCGACCCACTTGTTCTCTGATCAACTTGATCTCATCACGTTATCCCAAACATCACTTACAGAGTAATATTAAATCTAAGCACTGTGTTTCAGTTGATCATTTCAGTTCGATTAAATCACATAGTAATATTCATGTTGGTAATTTAATTTTGCCTCCTACTTTATTTACTTTCAATTCTGATTCATTTATTTCCCGGAGAAAGTAACTGATCTTGTGTTTACTTAAAATTCTGCTTAGGTTTTATTATTTGTTAACTGTCATACTATCAATGATATATTCTACTGAACCAGTAGTTATGTTTACACAACTCATGTATTTGCATTTAAGCAAACTAATTATTTGCTCCAGTTTTTTTGTGTTATTGATACTACTGGAATTTTGTTTTGGGATTCAATGCCTATTCATCCCGTTGTGTATTATGCCTAATAATCAAATTTATCTACTCCGACTAGTTCCCGAAACATTATTATCATGATTATTTCTGTCGTTGTTTTGTTTACCAAATGCACAACCGTCGATCATCAACTACAATTTATTTTCATGGGATCTCGTTATTTTCTTTTCCAACTTGTTTTCTTTTATTACTGTTATTATTATTATTATTATTATTATTATTCAATTTCACAGTAAAATGCATATGGTTGTAAATATTTTTCTCTTCTTATTATTCGCTAACCTAGTCTAACCAACTGATTTTGTTTATTTGTTCTATAAATTCTATAAATACTATGGAATTGTAAATTCAATTTTAAACGTGAAATAGAAATGGTAATTTATTTTCTTTCTCTATGATGTGTGTATTTCATGACTGTTGGAACAATTACATTTCGATACATGCCTTGCTTCCAAAATAAATTGATGTTATCAGTTGTATTGTAAAAACAGCTTTATAATGTGTACATTGTTATGTATATATTTGTTTTGCTTTGTAAGATAAATGACTAACTAACTAACTTTGAAGTTTAAATTTCCTTTCCTCATTTCTTGTTGAAACTTCTGTGCTTGTTTCCAGTTCTCAACAGGTAATTTGTTTATTTAGAACTTTATTATGTTATGCATTGTTAGTCAGTCAGTCAGTGACAACATAGAACTTCGTATGTGTTTACATCAGTTCAGGTTGCCATACCACATTAGCACACAGACGCAATCTTCACTTCATATTCCATGGTGTTAGAGATAGTAGAAGTATTAGCAGTAGTCGGAAAGATTAGGGTTCGATTATATTATTCAAGAACTATAATGTAGTGAAACAAGCATAAAAAGAAAAAGATATAGGTGATGAAGAATCCAAAGGATTAGGATTTAAGAGAACACAGAGAATGAATCCACCTGCACCATTGCAAACGATTTTGAGCCATGTCGTTCAAGGTCTCTAGCCATTGGTGACTTTCGTCTGGCGGTCCCCAACCAGGTAGTCATATTGGTAGGTGTCGACTCAGTCCATTTGATAGTGACTTCATGGATTTGTGCCATGTTTTAGTTTTGCCGCCCCTAGCTTTCTTCTAACCTATTCCTACACCGCAACACATGACTTGACGAAGCAATCGATGGTTAGGCATACACAACACATTTCCCATCCTATGCGTTGTCACATGTGTGTGCAATTGCTTTTTATCTTATGTCGTGTATTGTATTTTCATGACCGTAATAAATCCGAAAGTCCTAAATCACGTTTTCGATTCTGTTTATTTACTTTTGAATTGATATCACTAAATAACTTAGTTAGTTGTTTATTATTGAACACAAGCGTATTTAGAGCTAAGTCCCGTAGAATAACAAAGAGTTGGCTTAATGTTATTTTTCTTTTGTCACATCAGTTCAGTTAATTAAAATGTTTTAAAATTAGTACGGCATCAATGTATCCTTAGCTATCTCTGTTTTATAACTAAACAAATGCTACATTTTCGTTATGTTTAAATAACACATTCTGTTGAAATAAGATATCGATTAAAGTCGTTGAAAATTACATCACTTCCCATTTTAGTCAAAAAGGCTAAACAAATTGATTAGTGATGTATGATTTATATGACATCTGTAAGATCTAGGACTATGAATACCAATGGTTCGTCATTGATGCGCCTCTTAATTTAGATGTACCAAACGGTGGCAAGTAGCAATAATTTTCGGGAAATAACGCAAAAAATGGTACATGAGAGATACTTTCGAAGTAAACACATCTAGTATTATCAGACTGTAGAACACTATCTTGAAGAGGGCAACGGTAATGAATTAAGTAAAATAACATGAGTTCATTTTATTTGGTAGGATTCTCATCATCCGCTTACAACCTATAATATTTTGAAAATCAGAGTTATTTTGAAGTTAGCATACTTATAACAATAAGAAAGGGTATTTCAACATAGTGGAGCGGTGATACCGAAGACAACGAGTGTTGTAAATGAATATAATATGAAAGAGGTCGTTAGACACTAACACGAGTTATAAAAATTAATTACCTGCCTATATAATGCAGTAGTTGAATCGTGAATTAAAAGCGACTAAGAATCACTCGAGTGACGATCAGTTAATAAACTGCAGTGAGTGTCCAGAATCGGGGTCTCCGGATTCAGTGCTCGAAGTCGTGGTTGACTATGAACACCACTACATACCAATTTTGTCCCCGTCACTAAGTGTAATGTTTCCGTGAATCAAGGACAGAGAAGAAGAGTTAATCCATACAAAGGAATATATTTGCTGGTGATTTCGTGGTATGGAAGGTATACTGAAATCGTGCCAGAGAAAAAGGGTGAAGTCACACGAGCAATATAACCAAAATGGCAGCAACACAAACGAAAGGTTGCACGTAGAGAGTAGGAATAAACGAAGAGTACAATAAAAATATCACCGGTATAATTGGTTATAATAATGAGTGTTTCTATTCATCCAATCGCGTTCTCTTGATAAAAGTGTAGTCACTGCTAAAGTTATGAATTTGAGAGAGGTGGTGCATTTGAAACGAGAATGAAGATTTATTTGTAGGATTGATGTACTAATGACCATGATAAGGAAATATTTACAACGGTTTCCTTTTGATTACGTAAGTCCAGATTGTGGAGTTTAATGGTCTCGGCTAATTTGAGAATAGGCTTCAACTGTCAGTTCATGTTGCTTAAGGATCTCAGTCTATCAACTTGATTCCCTGTGTCACATGTGCAGTAGTACTTCTCAAAGCCCTTAGTTCTCTTGACCTGAGACTTTTTGGTATTTAATATTCTTGTAATCTGACATAAGCCTTCCTTTCTGTTCTACCAATATAACTGCTTTGGCAGGTATAAGAAAATTTGTTTTTTGTTGGCGGTAACATAAAAGGAGTGCTTATCGATCTTTGGAGTAAAACACATAATGAGCTTCGTTACAGTATAAGTTCTAGTCAGTAGTTTTAAGTTCGCTCATAGTCACTGCAGTATTGTCACTTTTGTATTCAAGTTGAATGAAGGCAGACTTCTTGTCTGCTGTAGTTTATTTAGCTGTTTTGTCTTTAGTTTTCTCATACTTCTCAATGATTCTTTTTGGAAAACCGTTTTTTCTTAACAATCGTTTAACATTCATTAATTCGGTAGCGCAGTTTTCTTCCGTTCTGTGAAAGTGTTAAGATAAGTGCCTTTTGTAGCTAATTAGACAAAAGCTGTTAAAATTCGGATAAAAAATCAGTACGAGCATATTGGTATATATCGAATGGCGTCGTCAAGAAAGTTGAAGTTTTCACCTCTTTCCTGTAAGCTAAATATTTTTCTGAACGACTTTGGAAAGTTTTAACACTTAATAAATTTATGAATTTGATAGAACTAGTGCAACTGAATTAAGGAAGAATAAAAATTTATTTTGCTAACTTTATATGTGAATCTAATGTTTTTTTATGAATTATTTAACTTTCACAGAAGAGTAATAGCAAACAGTTAATGAATTTTCATCATAAAATGCTATTCGAAGTTATAACGATATAGCAGGATGTGACTAATCAATGATATATCCATATTGCTCGAAGGTCTTCTACGTTCATATGCACCAGTAGCCATATCTGCTGGTTGAGTTGGCATGCCATACGTGAGCGTTTAGTACCCAGAATGGGAGGTCTGAAGGAGACATTGTGAGTTGGATGGATCCAGCCTTGAATCTTGATTTATCAGGTAGGGCACTGTTATCGATGTGTGCTGGTTTGAGACGATAAATGCTGACCATGTCGATCGACCTTGAAGGTATCTTCGTGACGAGAGATCACATGAAATGATCCTTTGTAAGGTTGTTGCAAAGGTTTGAGTACCGATTTTACTCGTATGGACAGATAAATAGCTCTTGAGGAGGAGCGATCTGTCGATGTGATATTCGAGTTGACACCAGAGGCACTGTTCGCATATTCTGGCTTATTGAGGTTATTACTGCTCCATGGTGTGAAAAAATCCACCAGGCAGATGCAGTGTCGTGCCGTATACAAGTTCAGAGGCGGAACATGGAATATCTGCCGTTACTGCTCTGTAATCACCTCATGGTCTCCGACTAACACCATATATATTGCGAACCGAGTGGAGAGAGGAGGCCCAAGGACCATGAGAAAGACGAAGTAATACATATAGCAAGTAAACTGTCAAACTCACGCTTAGCGAAAACCAATCTGTCCAGTGCCAGTCAACGAGGTTTTGCCTTAAATGGGGTCTGCAGATGACTATGTGACTTACCACATAATTATTCACCGAAAGAATCTCGTCGGACTAGTTACTTTGTGGAATTTATCAAATATAACATAAAATACATAATAATGCAGTATCTAATGCACCAGTGATTCGGTACACATCTCTTAGAACGGTTCAGCCCTTGGGTTTAATATATGATGATGTACTGCAGCCTATGCGAAACGAATAGGAATGACAAAGCCATTCGCAGAGCATGTTCTAAGTATCGTAGCTTGAGACTTGCTGCTACCAAATAGTACGACTGAAACTTGAGCACCTGTGGCCACTAGGTACCTGGAATTAGTGTGAAAATCGTGCATGTAAAATAAACGAGCAACCTGAGGTGATGGGAAGGAGAGTGGTCAAACTGCAGTGACCATCGGAATTTATCATATTATAACTATCCACCATTTCGAAAAGTTTTTGTCAATATAGTATGTATATTAAGTATCGATATAATATTAGCAACAACAGCAAAAATCAATAAATGTAGTTAGATAAATAATAGACTCACCTTAATTGGCTCGTTTTTGGCAGATTTAGCATCACTTGGTGCGCGTCCAAAGTCGTCGCTCACGATAATGTGGTGTGAGTTAGTCGTGGTTGTCCGTCGCCGGGAATATCAATAAATCCATGTCAAAGAACAAATTTACTGACGATTTTGTTCATAAAGAACTAACGCTTTCACATACACTGATTATCAGAATAGTCCAGTTAGTATACATTTGTTTGTTATTTAAACCTAATAATGAGAAGGGTAATGATAGATTGATTTCAGCCAATCAAATAAAAAACTTATGGCTCGACATTTTGCAAACTTCTAAAGAGGCTAAGACATAAATTTGAGCAAAAGTATGGAGTGACAGTGAAAAAATCTAGACAAACTTATGACACTACACGTCCAGCAGGTGAGTGCGACAGTGGAACTACACAGCCTGAACAAGTGATTGTCTCTTGCAATTAATGTCATTTTGTAACCGTTGAAGAAACCGGTTCATTCTTGTATTTTGCTGGCAGTAAACCATGTGTAGAACATATACGTATACAGACTTTGCCACCTTGAGGTCTCTCAATGAAAGAAAAAAGGGAGTTTTTGTAATCGAAACGAAGAGATATTACTGTTAGGAATGTCAATGAAATACTCTGTCTTTTCAAAACGGTCTATCGTGAAATCTCGGTATCTGTCAGAAGCATGCCCGGTCTCTGCTGAAACATGGAACTGAAATATCTAGAAAGCAGGCTGGTTATTTTCGTAGAATGAAATCAAGTCTCCTGAGTATTTCGGAAGTCTGGCTGTGCAAGAGTAACTTGATTGAACTGCAAATGAAGCTGAACGACTATGGCTTTTCCCTACTTAAATGTTCTAGCAAACAGTTTTGGCCTATCTTGGGTAGTCTCATGGCTCCATATTTCAGAACGTCCCAGTATTCCCATGTGGGATGTTAACTTAACTTTTAAGTTAGTGGCAGTAATATGTGACGCGTCTATTCATAACAGTATTTGATATGACGTAGGACACAATAAAACGACAGACCGTGACTGATATGAAGTCACAGGCGCTCACCTCAGTAGTCAGAGGATTTTCCCCGTTGAACCTAAATTGAGGAACGATTTCACATACCGGAGTTACTCAACCTTGACTTACGATTTCGATGGGAAAATAATTATAGGCAAAGATTCTCAGCTCAGTGCTACTAAACCTTATAATGTAGTATAAGCATTTGGAGAGCACTGCTTCTAACACAATAAGTATATTTATGTGTTCAGTAGGTAGAGCGTGGGTTACAATGACAGATGAATTTCTGAAGTGTATTCTAATCCCGGCCCAATGTTACGAGGTTCTTATTCCCATTCTACACACTTTTTCCTAGATATTGTGTTATCTTTTCTCAAGCCCTGTACCATGTAGAATATCAAAGTTCAGTAGGTCCGCACGGTAAACAGCACTTGAGCATCATGGTGAAAGACCTCACAAGTTAGTCCGAATGTTGTGATGTTACTGCATGTGATATTTTAAAACTTTATAACGCTACTGGATCATTTTACAGCATCGGTTAAAACGTTTGTTTTGGATGGGTTCACTATCGCTGTCATATCGCAGTGCTACGTTTCTACCCTTAGTTCATATTAAGTCAGCTTTGTCAGTAGTTATGTTATATTTGTAAATAGTATAGGATCAATCAGTAAACAAAAATAATAACAGTAATACAAGTGTCCCTATCGGTAGACAAACAAATCGATCTCCAGGAGTATATACGACTCGCCCAACACAGGAACCACTGAAGGGGCGATCGTGTCAGCTATAACATAAGTTCATGCACTAACGAAATCACTGGATTTTGTTAATACTTCAATATCTTTCTACAATACAGTGGAGTAGGTGAGTGTAACAGGAAGAAACAGAAACACTATAGTCCTGAATACCTGGCAAAGCATGAAATGGAGAGTTTGACTAAATTCCTGAATTTATTAATTTTCTGAATTTCGGAGGGTAAATTAATGGAAAGTAATAATAATTATGATTTATTTTCAAAAAAACATGTTACAAGAGGCATGCCAATTTACAGGCTAGATCAAAATGTTAAAGTAGGGCTGTCTTTGATAAAGAACAGGGGAATAAAAGCTGCACAATGCTTAGAATGTGCAGTACCCCAACCAAAACTTGCCGCCTCTTTAAGGATCAGGACGTAGCTAAAAACAGAGAGGAACCTTGAAATTTAAAGACTTTGCCGAGGAAATGTTATTGACGTTTGAGAGACCGGATAAACTTTCCTTCCTACAAATGGAGAGGAGAGCGTGGCACAAGTAGAAAGTCCCTCTGAGTAATTCTATTCGTAGTTCTTACTTAGATAATCAGATTCGGCGCCGAAATCTGAGACAGTAAGAGACGTTTTCAAACGAAGCTAACAGTGTTACGTCCAGTTTTTTGCTCGTTGATCTTACGAAGCACGGTTGTCGACTATTTGTAATTCACGGTCCCAAAATGTTTAGACCAAGAACGAAACTCCAAAGTAGATACCAAAGTTTATTCCAAATCACAAATTCCACCAAAATACTGTATTACAAATAGACGACCAATGTCATTCTTCTAATTTATTAGCTCTTGGAGCAAAAAACTGCAAACGAACAACAAAGAGAAACGGGAGTTCAAAATGTCCGCAAATAATAATTCAAACAAGTTCACAAGTTAAGTAAAACAAATGTACCCAAAAACAGTGAAATTAATGATATTTATACATGAAGGTTTTGATCAGCAAAATGTCTTCGTTTCTCCCGTAACACTCCCGACCAAAAGAACCTTGGTTCTTTTCACCGACAAAAATATATAACAACAATCCAAGTATGTGCATCACAAGCAATCAACAACAAACATTCAATATAAATTCTACACCGGCCCACAATATCCCTCTAAGCAAAACAAGCCCTTTCTAACACTTCAATTTACGGTTCATTCTCATCCCCTAATCCACACCGGAAGAACGAGTAGGACTTACAGCAGTACGCCTACCCGCCCTCCAACATGGATATGACCTATCAAACTATGAACCTGTACATTCCCATCAGGTCCTTGATTCCCCTATCTATCGTAGCATGACCTAACGGTAGTATAAACCTTATCCAATTAACCCACACGAACATGTGCAACACGCCGTAAAGCTGGTCATATGCTCTTAGAGATTTACTTTCCACCTCATGGGGATGAGTCGTTAATCCACCACCCATTGCTCCAAACAGCAGATACGATGAAGCCCGTGATGCTGACTTATCAACAGAAGTTCTTGACCCATAGATAGTATGCAAGGGCGGGATCTCCGATTTTGACGTTTCCTCGTCTCCTGAAGACTCTAGGTGGCATAATATTGGAACAATATTCAACTCTCCATCTCCTGGTGCAGAGGTTTGATCAGCATTCGTCAACGTCGACAAATCATTTGTCACATCAGTGACATCCAGATTATTATCATCGTCATTATGATTCCGTTCTGTCAGACAAGTCGCGTCGATTCGGTCTGCATTAGCATCCGTCCCAGAGACACAAGACATATGCTCATCAATAGCATCGTCATCACACAACACTGTAGACTGGCTGTTACCATCAAACACTTTCTTCTCATCATCACTCGACTGACAGTCAACCGGAATAGGAACAGTTACAGTTGCACAACCTTGTGCATCTTCGATCAACTTAACATTCGTGACGAGGTCCAATGACGTCGAAACACTAGAAGGCTCGTTCGATGAAGTTGATAGACTAGTCACTATAAGTGGACTGCTGACACTTTCTATCTCCTTATTATCACTGTCACTACTAAGGTTCTG
This sequence comes from Schistosoma turkestanicum, assembly GCA_944470395.2. Classification (NCBI taxonomy): domain Eukaryota; kingdom Metazoa; phylum Platyhelminthes; class Trematoda; order Strigeidida; family Schistosomatidae; genus Schistosoma; species Schistosoma turkestanicum. Next base: position 40,446,011 of record OX103979.1, on the reverse strand, counting down.
ATGACTACTACTTCTATTGCTAGTCATAGCATCCGAAAGAGAACGAAGTTTACACTTCTTAATATTAGTAGCATCATGTTGTTTCTTATGCTTCTTAGCTTGGGTGGCAGTACGCAAGCGTAACGTACGATCATTTCGACGACGATGAGCGTCCTTTAACTTCCATAGATCACTATTACCCGCCGTACTACCAATGCTATTATCATTGGTAGTCGCATCTGTACAAGTAGCAATACACTTCTCATGATAACCAGTCGACTCATACACAGTATCCAACTTTAATCGATCAACAATACTTTCATTACCAGGAATGCTCTTAACCTCTTCTATCTTATCACTGTTGGTAGTGCTCATCCCGATACCTGTAGTACGAGTCAATGATGGTGAAGTGCGACAGGTGGACAATTCCATGCTTGATTCCTCATGCTGCATATTCAAAACAACAGCATGTCCATTAAACCTAGATGACTCCTCATTGCACCTAGGGTACCGAATGTTAGCATTCTCAGTACTGCCATCACTATAGCTAAAGCTATTGCCACCGACGCCTACGTTCTCCACTCTCAAACATCCAATTTCGTCTTGATTCGAAGTACTCAAAGAAGCTACATTAGCAGCGTCAACCGACGAAACAGCACTACCTATAATGATTCCACTATCGTTACCATCTCGTTTATTATTCACATCAATTACACTATTAATAGATACATGGGGTTTCACCTCCACCTTGACGTTATTGTTGTCGACAATGATGTTCCGACTATTCACAGTTAATGACGAGTTGCGAGATAGTTGGCATGCAGGCTTCAAAGCTACGCTACCACTTTCACTAACACTATCAATGTCGATATGACTACTTCGACTAGTATACGACCGTCCATCCGTTGACCGTAAACAAACATCAGCAGGACGCGCTAAGCAGCTATTATCTTCCGCTTCAATATCATGATGCTCCATAGAACTAGATATAGTAGCCTGCAGACATCCTGATTGCTCAGCAACATGAAGTGCTGTGTCACTATATACACTTGTTGTCCTAGGATCAACTCTAGGTCCTGTTAAATAATTTACGTTACGTGAAAGGTTCCGAACATAAGCTTTATTCCATACAGTCAAACCTGTTTCGTCTCTGTTCTTATTCACTAACCTCTGTTTGCTCGAATCCAAATAACCGTTCCAGGCTTTTCGAGCAGCTAAGAGGCTTTTATCATCACACACTTCGGATCCATCTTGATGCCTACACTTTTCACCTTTTTCTTTCTTTTCCATACTTAGAAAAGCCATCTTATCTGTTACACCAACCGGCTTCTTGCTAGGACACGCATCAAGAGGTTTTACATCGTTACGGTCACATACTCGTCCTTCATCAGCGTATGCTTTCGTGATATAATTGACAAATCTCTTATCTTCCGAGCGTGCTTTAGGTAGAAACGAAGAATCCTCATGTCTCACACGCAGACCACTAGTAGCTTCCGTATTATGTTCTGTTTTAGCCTGATAAGCTAATCTTCCAAACCTACTACTAGCTATCTTAGCACGAGACATAATAAATTCCGTCAATTCGTTAAAATTAGGCTCTCTCTCCTCTTCGTCCCACTTGAATACTAGCTCTGCCCACTGGGCTTGCATTCGACGAGGTAAGAGCCTGACTATTCGTTCTAAAGTAACCATGGAATTAAGTTCCGTTGTGCAATTTAGCTGTTCTAAAGTTAAAGCAGCATTCTGCATTTTAATAGCCAAGTTCGTCAATAATTCAGAATCATTAAATTCTACATTCCCAGTTCTAAATAAATCCTCTAAGGTTTCTCGGGCTATTACATGCGACTGTCCAAAGAGCTGTTTTAAAATGGCCTTAGCTCTCTTATATCCTGCTTGTGGATCCATAATCATACAGCCTTCAATCGCATTTTTTGCTTTTCCTTTACAATAGTATGACAAATATGACAACAACTGGCCCTTGTCAGACAGTTTACTCTCTATAATGCTTGTAAACTGACTAATAAAACGGTGGTACTGGCTAGGTTGTCCGTCAAAAAACATCATATCGATTTTAGGCAAAACTGTATTATTAACCGTAGCACGTAACGTGTCCTTTAATTCATCAATACAACCGCATTTTGAGGCGTTAATTACCTTATTACGCTCAATATCACAATCCAAATACCTTTCGACCTTAGAATTTATCTCAGCTTTGTCTACTGACAGTTGGTTATCGTTTTCTATGAGCTTACATTCTAATTCAGCCATATCAACTTCCTCTTGAAGCTCTAACATTTTAAGCTGCTTTTCTAACTCAAGTCTCTTTTCCAAATTCTTCTTCTTAATTAATGCCTTATCTAACTTAAATCTAGAAGTACTAAACTGAGATGAAGACTTTCTATTAACACTAATATCATCAAGTTTATCATCATTAACATCAGACATACCACAAACAGCTTTAGAATATTTACCATCCATTTCGTCCTGCTCCTTCAGCCTTTTGCTTCTAGTTTCCATTGGATGCTTTTGTTAGAAATCGATTACCAAGCAAATATGAAATTATTCCAAACGTATTCGCCAATAATAACAAAATGTCCAAAAGTATCCAAAAGATAACCAAAGAACCAAAACTGAATTGTCCAAAGTATCCAACGACCAAATTAAAAGTTAGAACTTTTGGACCCAAATTTCCAAAAGTTTCCAACGACCAAAATTTGAATTGAAGAACCTCTTTGCCAAACGACCAGAAATGCAATATATGACGAAATTAAATTAGAACTTTTGGAGCCAAACGACCAGAAATCCAATATATGACGAAAATAAATTAGAAGAACTTTTGTTACGTCCAGTTTTTTGCTCGTTGATCTTACGAAGCACGGTTGTCGACTATTTGTAATTCACGGTCCCAAAATGTTTAGACCAAGAACGAAACTCCAAAGTAGATACCAAAGTTTATTCCAAATCACAAATTCCACCAAAATACTGTATTACAAATAGACGACCAATGTCATTCTTCTAATTTATTAGCTCTTGGAGCAAAAAACTGCAAACGAACAACAAAGAGAAACGGGAGTCCAAAATGTCCGCAAATAATAATTCAAACAAGTTCACAAGTTAAGTAAAACAAATGTACCCAAAAACAGTGAAATTAATGATATTTATACATGAAGGTTTTGATCAGCAAAATGTCTTCGTTTCTCCCGTAACAAACAGTGAGAGCACAGAAAAGCCCTAAGTATCTCTTAAGGTTCATGACCAGAAAAACGCTCGCATGATATATGTGCTTTCAAATGTCCTAATAATGCAGATCTTATCAGCTTAGAAAAAGCTGAGCTTTTTATTGACCAATTGAACCAGATACCTACAAACTCAGTTGCAAACCCTCTCCAAAAATAGTTGTGACTCCACCTTGAAATTCACAATGTTGTCGTACCCACTCTCTTTATAAAAAATTTAAATCTAGTAGATCGAGCAGCTAAGTTAGTGATAGCGTTTAGGAATAAATCTTACGAAGGCAGAACTTAACACATGAAATTATTCTCTCCGAGTTTCAAGAGTTTAAGCGGCGATCTGATAATGGCGTACAACATATTGAGTACACCGAATTACCGATACACAAGCATACTGGCAGAGCATCACCACGACGAACTTTGAGCAGTGACCATCCAGATATGAGCCTACCTTTTCTTATTAGGTTTTGTCCAATTATGGAGTGCTCTTCCAAGACGAAGTGACCACAGCCACTCAGTGGATGTCATTAAGAAGAGACTTGGTTAAAATATATACGCACACGGATTATCATCTTCCTTCTGAACCAGTTCTGTCTGGTGCACATCACGAAACTCAATTGTTGTTATCGGTATCATTTCATCAGATCACCTACTTATTCCATCTCACCTATTGTCATCTATGTTTCCTTTTTATCCCGATTCTTTGGTTCTTTAACTGTCTGAAATACTATTAACCTAGGTTCCTGAAACATTATTTTCAACTTATTATCAGCATTCTCTCTTTATTATTCATCATACTGCAACACACTGATCTCCGACCTAGTATTTTGATAGCTGTTGATATTCTGAAACCCTGATACCCTGAGACAGATGCACTCACTCAAATCTGAGAACATGAAGATTAGCAAGTAACTGCCAAATGACTTAAGTTAGTACAGTCGATTGGCTGGTTTTCCATCCGTTTCACTTTACTGAATACCCGAAGCCATACCGAAAGAACAGTGGTGAGTAACACATTAAACATGCCGAAACACCCCAAAGTGAGCATCTTGCCGAAGCACCAACACTATAACCCTCGACATGATCCTCAAAAAATTACTCATCGAAGAGCGAGTACCTAGGATCAAGCATACTTTTTCTCATTAAGGATTATCCCGGCCTGAAATTTCCTCTCAGCCGGTGACTACAGTCTCCTCAGTAGATAGCCCCAATAAAAGACCTAATAAACATGTACTTACGTACAGATTATCATCTCCCACTTGGACCAGCTGTACTTGATGCATGTCTGGAGACCTGCTAGTTGTTATTATTGATATTTCCTTAGATCACCAACTTATTCTATTTCGCTTATTATCTCTGCTTTCTTTCCCTCACTTACACTTCTTTCCTCTCGCACGATAGTTACTACCAAGAAAATCAACTGGTTGATACTAGCTCGTGAAAAAGATATTGGATATTGGAACTGTTGTTGGTAATCTGAAGTTTGAACTCAGTACATGCGTGTTTTTGTACCGTAGATGTTACCCGCTCTAGTTCATTGAAAAACGTTATATTTGTACTTAACTTTACCTTTCAGTACACCATACTACAATTTCAAACTTCTGCTTAGGAACGTGCACACAGTACTGTCTTTTCACCTCGGTTTGTCGTGTCTTTAAAAGTGGAAAGAAACTAAGTTACGAATGGATTCAAGTAAGTTGTAGATTGATTCCTGTCTTTTCTTTTATTATCTGAAGCTGTTGGTTTCAAGCTCTATTAAATTTTTCCTGCTTTTTTGGTCTAGCGGTGCCCATTTGACGCATTTATACGTGGTAAATTAGTGCATAGAGCTAATTGCAGCATTATCAATGAAGTTACTAATAAAGGTGGCGCTCAAGTGCTGCAAGCTAATCTAGATTATTCACGTGATTGTTGTTTCTTATCAACGTAACTGAATATGCGACTTTGTTTCTGGTACACCTAACGACTTATAAAGCATTTTTTTTTACTTTATCATAGTAACCCAGGAGTTTAATGACTATGATTCATTACTGTTCGCTTATTTAAGCTTTATATCAGTATGAATTCTGATGAGAAAATTTTCGGAAGAAAATTCAAGAGTTGTTTACTACAGTTTACACAACGTTATTAAGATTTACTTGAGTTGTGTGCTTGCCACATGCCTCTACCTGAAATCTTTCATATTTGGAGGATAGTTTTCAGTGGATTACCTCAGGAAATGACCTTTTGTAGTGACTAACTTTGGAAGCCAAATATCCCTACACTTTTATACTGTAAATTATGAAGTGGCTTAATCATACTGTTTTTAACACAGTAACCATTGTGGGTGATAAGTTGTCCTTTCTTTATCTTCCAACCAGGTTCGAATTACTCAACTGAAACCATAAGTAATTTAAAAAGCCAAGAATTACTTGAATTTCCTTGAAGTATGCTGGATTAATAGTCCACTTCTAAAACTTACTGCTGGAAGGAGTATATGCGACCTCACTTGACCCATTCAAAAGAAGACCGGACATCTATAAAAAATTTCCTTAAAGTCGGACAATGCTGACATCTAATCCTCTGTTCTACCCTGAGATTCGTCCCCAACGGTGATTTAATCGATGGTATATCATCCAATATTCGTATCCAGCTTTCAATCCTATCCTTTTGTGTTCACAGGCTAGTGTTCACATGATAACATGTAGATCAAATTAAGGGTCACAGTTAAATTGCCAGTGATCAATATTCGCGAAACTGTCTTTTTATGTAGTAGATTTTGTATATCAAGGGCAGTAATTTTTCACCTAAGACATTATTCGTCATTAAAACTAATGAAATTGACCATTTAAAGTTACTCATTGCAGCTTTGTGAAATAACAGTATTACGAATATGAAAACGCTTCATGTCTGTTGTGTTATAATCTTAATATTAAATCATACTTCTGCTTGGTACATTATGCGACTTAGTGGTTTAAATGTTTTACTGTCAGCAGTTCATATATATAGGCCTTGTCTATCAAGTTGGGTTTAGTTATTCGAGTGGTATTTCATCCTCGCATGTTAATTAGCTCGGAACATGGCCTACAGTCCTTTTAGTTGATTATTAAGTTACCTTTTCCCCCAAGGTTCATGCTTCCTTGATGGCTAATATAATTTCCAATGCTTGTTTATAGTGTTGCTAGTTTGATCGCTTAGTAAACTTTTTGAAATTTTCACATCACTTAGTTACAGATATTATTTATTGGCGTGAACCAATCAAGTCGGGTATTGTTGCCGCTGTTGTGTTAACGTTTTTGCTGAGCTTGTCCTGCATGTCATTAATTTCCGTTATTGCTTACGCTGGGCTTGCTTTATTTTGCTGCACAGCAGCTTGCAAACTGTATAACGTCGTTCTGGGTTCAAATAAACAGCAAACATCCAACGACTCCAACCATTCATTTCAGTATGTTGAACTAAGCTTTTTCATGTATTTACTTAATTATTTAAACACAGACATTGGTCCAAAGGGGCACCTAAATGTTAATGTTTCGCACAAGTTATTGAGTTTGCTTGGATGCCTAGGTGGTTTGTTTAGGAGACCACACCCCGAGTCTTTGACGTAAAAAATCTAATCCACAAGGTTGTGGAACAACGTTAGTGGATGCAATCCCACGCTAACCAGTGATCCATAATATGTTCATGTGCCCTTCCTTCCATTAGGACCCTGGAGCCCATGTGCAGCATTGTTTCTGACTCTTAGGTGAACGCTTCGTACCCACCGACCGGATTAAGGCTCCAGAAATTCGCTTTCCGTCCTCTGTTTGTTGAACAACACCACTGCTACTAGAAGGCATAATAGGAATTCCTTGGTAGTGGCGATTTACGCATGACCATATGATAGCGTTTCGAGAAGAGAAGCAAACTCCACACTGTCAGCCGTAACAGTGCATATATATATATATATATACTCACCTAGCTAGATTGTGAGCTTCCGTTGTTAGTGGAACCTAAGTAAATGCTCGGCCATTGCTTTCTTCTGTTAGTGTTTGGTGTGGTTGTTCGGAGACCCAAAACTCCGTCGATAAGGTCTCCTAAAACCGGTAAAAGGCTGAATGTACCTCACTTAATCAACATTGGGTAAAAACCTATAAAAATGTAGGGAAACCAAGGATGTTATGTAAAGACTGGGTTGAAGAATCACTCATACTAATTACCAGTCTTGGTATATGTCCAAAAATTTCTAGGTTAGGGCTCACCAATAAGCTTGTTTTTTGTACATAAATTAACATTGAATTCAAGTCCCTATTGTTACTGCACTTCTATTTTCTACTATTTGGAGCTCAAGTCAAGCAGTATTTGGGGAATCTAGAGAACTAGTATCAAGCTTTAAGCAGAAGTCACATCAGTTAAAAAACTCAATTATTTTAAAATGTTTGGGATCGCAAGTTGGTAGGCGGAAACAGGATTTTTGTATTTGCCTTCCAAGGTTAACGGTGGCAATAGAACTTGTCACTTATTTTACCAAGGACATTTCACTATCCTGAACCAAAGTTTGCCTACGTAAAACAAGCAGTCGTTAGAGACTTTGGATAACATTACTCTAGTTCATTTGCAATGTTCTCTTAAATTATAATTTGAATTCCTTTTTCAATTGATCCCATTGTGATATACTTCTCGAATCATATCGTCGATCCCTAATCTTTTCCATTACCGCCGATACTTCTACTAACTCTACTACTATGGAATTTGAATTGAAATTTCGATATCTCTATGCTAATGTGGTATGGCAACTTGAACTGATTTATGTATGCACGAAGTTCTACATTGTAGCTTACTGACTGACTGGATTGCTATAATTGTACATATTATTGACTATACAATAATCACGGCTTATGTACATTGATTGTTTCATCTATTATCTAAAACCTTCATGCCTACCACACCTCTACTATATAACACTTCTTTTTTCTTGACATATGCTTTAAGTTCCTGGTTTGAATATGATATTCGGTTATCTGAAGATAAGATTGCTCAGCGTGTTGCAGATGCATCTGAACAGTTATCTGAAAAATTAAATCATTTACGTCGCATATTATTGATGCAAGACTACTTTGAAACTGCCAAGGTAAATTTACTTTTTGATTTCATGTAGCCATAACAAACGAACATCGACATTTTGTCTAGTAGCGTAAATTGTTATAACTTCAAATATTTATTGCGTATTATTATCAAGATCATCGTCAATATTACCATTATTATTATTATTACTGCCGCTATTATTGTTACCATTATCATTATTTATCTATTTATTTTCATACTATGGCTTATGGTTTAAACTCGTACTGCTAGTTTGTGTTAGTTGCTAATCTACATTCATAATTTGTACATAGACCGGGGACAGCTGATCCTGCCTTCTCATTGGTGATCTTCTGAACTACCTTACTACTATCGATAAGCAACTTAAGTGACTTGAAAGCAGTGGTTTAGAAGACAGGTTTTACCTGTCTTTCACCGTTTAGATTTTGGATTTTGTTCCGATTCAGGGGTGACTGAAAGTTGGAAGCTGAATACTATCACGCTCGTGTAAAATACATGGATATTTAGAACAGAATATTTACTAACTGATCCTGTTAAACACTACCGCAACTCAGAACCCTAGAGTTGTTCACTGACTAGACTAGTATCTAGGTGATTTATTGAAGTTCAGTCAAAAATATCTCAGCTCGGGAAACCAAGTAGTAACTTTAACTCACAGAAGTGGAGTAAGCGGAATCTTAATTCTAAATCGATTAAAAACTTAACTGCTCCATGATTTTCTTCTTAAACTACTTAAGATTGGAACCCTGATATTAATGCCTGGTTGTTATTGGTCTGGAATTCCTATCTTCCGTTACAATATTAAGAAGAATATAATCAGTAATAAACCGTAAAGTGTGTGGAATAAGTTTAGTAAACGCTAAAAGTTCTTGATAGCGATTTCATATCAATGTTTTTGTTGTAGTTATTCATACCAAGTTTCTACCGTATTAATATAATTCAGTCGATTCAAACTGTTATCGTACCTCCCTTTTTTCTAGCTTGCGATTGGCTTGTACCTACTATCAATTGTAGGCGGATGGTTTAACTTACTTACGTTAATTACTATATGTGAGTTTAATATTGTAATCTTAAAAGATTCTCATGTAAATTAGACTTTATGATGGTTGTAATTACTGAGAAAAATCATAAAGAATTATTGTAATCATTAAGTTTTTAGGCAGCCACTTATGAAGTTCTCGCCGAGTCGACAATAACAGAACTTCGTATGTGTTTACATCAGTTCAGGTTGCCATACCACATTAGCACACAGACGCAATCTTCACTTCATATTCCATGGTGTTAGAGATAGTAGAAGTATTAGCAGTAGTCGGAAAGATTAGGGTTCGATTATATTATTCAAGAACTATAATGTAGTGAAACAAGCATAAAAAGAAAAAGACATAGGTGATGAAGAATCCAAAGGATTAGGATTTAAGAGAACACAGAGAATGAATCCACCTGCACCATTGCAAACGATTTTGAGCCATGTCGTTCAAGGTCTCTAGCCATTGGTGACTTTCGTCTGGCGGTCCCCAACCAGGTAGTCATGTTGGTAGGTGTCGACTCAGTCCATTTGATAGTGACTTCATGGATTTGTGCCATGTTTTAGTTTTGCCGCCCCTAGCTTTCTTCTAACCTATTCCTACACCGCAACACATGACTTGACGAAGCAATCGATGGTTAGGCATACACAACACATTTCCCATCCTATGCGTTGTCACGTGTGTGTGCAATTGCTTTTTATCTTATGTCGTGTATTGTATTTTCATGACCATAATAAATCCGAAAGTCCTAAATCACGTTTTCGATTCTGTTTATTTACTTTTGAATCGATATCACTAAATTACTTAGTTAGTTGTTTATTATTGAACACAAGCGTATTTAGAGCTAAGTCCCGTAGAATAACAAAGAGTTGGCTTAATGTTATTTTTCTTTTGTCACATCAGTTCAGTTAATTAAAATGTTTTAAAATTAGTACGGCATTAATGTATCTTTAGCTATCTCTGTTTTATAACTAAACAAATGCTACATTTTCGTTATGTATAAATAACACATTCTGTTGAAATAAGATATCGATTAAAGTCGTTGAAAATTACATCACTTCCCATTTTAGTCAAAAAGGCTAAACAAATTGATTAGTGATGTATGATTTATATGACATCTGTAAGATCTAGGACTATGAATACCAATGGTTCGTCATTGATGCGCCTCTTAATTTAGATGTACCAAACGGTGGCAAGTAGCAATAATTTTCGGGAAATAACGCAAAAAATGGTACATGAGAGATACTTTCGAAGTAAACACATCTAGTATTATCAGACTGTAGAACACTATCTTGAAGAGGGCAACGGTAATGAATTAAGTAAAATAACATGAGTTCATTTTATTTGGTAGGATTCTCATCATCCGCTTACAACCTATAATATTTTGAAAATCAGAGTTATTTTGAAGTTAGCATACTTATAACAATAAGAAAGGGTATTTCAACATAGTGGAGCGGTGATACCGAAGACAACGAGTGTTGTAAATGAATATAATATGAAAGAGGTCGTTAGACACTAACACGAGTTATAAAAATTAATTACCTGCCTATATAATGCAGTAGTTGAATCGTGAATTAAAAGCGACTAAGAATCACTCGAGTGACGATCAGTTAATAAACTGCAGTGAGTGTCCAGAATCGGGGTCTCCGGATTCAGTGCTCGAAGTCGTGGTTGACTATGAACACCACTACATACCAATTTTGTCCCCGTCACTAAGTGTAATGTTTCCGTGAATCAAGGACAGAGAAGAAGAGTTAATCCATACAAAGGAATATATTTGCTGGTGATTTCGTGGTATGGAAGGTATACTGAAATCGTGCCAGAGAAAAAGGGTGAAGTCACACGAGCAATATAACCAAAATGGCAGCAACACAAACGAAAGGTTGCACGTAGAGAGTAGGAATAAACGAAGAGTACAATAAAAATATCACCGGTATAATTGGTTATAATAATGAGTGTTTCTATTCATCCAATCGCGTTCTCTTGATAAAAGTGTAGTCACTGCTAAAGTTATGAATTTGAGAGAGGTGGTGCATTTGAAACGAGAATGAAGATTTATTTGTAGGATTGATGTACTAATGACCATGATAAGGAAATATTTACAACGGTTTCCTTTTGATTACGTAAGTCCAGATTGTGGAGTTTAATGGTCTCGGCTAATTTGAGAATAGGCTTCAACTGTCAGTTCATGTTGCTTAAGGATCTCAGTCTATCAACTTGATTCCCTGTGTCACATGTGCAGTAGTACTTCTCAAAGCCCTTAGTTCTCTTGACCTGAGACTTTTTGGTATTTAATATTCTTGTAATCTGACACCTATATAGTCGAGAACCAGCAACCTACAAATGTCTTCTACTCTTGCCGGCCATGTTTCACAACCATATAGTAGGACGGGGCAAACTGCTGCACAGTAGACTCGTCCTTTGGCTAGCAGACGGATATCTCGTCTACGCCATAGTTGGCGCAAGGTAGCAAAAGCTAATCGAAACTTTTCTATCCGTGTTGAGATTTCGTCAGACTTCAGGCCAATAACACGCTCGACTGCTTCTCTCCGTACCACTAGTTCAGATCCCGATACAACCCAATCCCGGAGCGGCGTTCCGCATTTCGACGGGGGAAACCTCATCCGAGACATGCTTGCATTGTTACTTAGAGTAGTCAGAAGACTGCATCTTATCAGCGTCTACACCAAGTAGAACTACGTCATCGGCATATTCTAAGTCAACTAGTGAATCTCTTAGTAGAAGGTCTTTTCCTGAAAATTCAGACGAAGATAATGTTATATCCAGAATCAAGTCTATGACAAAATTAAACAAGAATGGAGAAAGTGGACAACCCTGACGGACACCACTTGAGGTAATGAATTCGCCATAAGCTCTTACTCGACCTGTAGTGTTCGAGTAGAGAACTTGTATAAGTTTAACGTACTTGTTTGGTACACCTTTTAATGACAGACAGTACCGCAGGGCCTCACGACCAACAAAGTCACATGCCGCGTTAAGGTCCAGGAAGATAACTATTGTCGGACGCCTAAATGTCTGTCTGTGTCCCAGGACCTGTCGTAGTGTGAAAATGTGGTCTACACATCCACGTCCATGTCTGAAACTATCCTGGTTTTCTCTAGTGTGCTCTTCACGAGCTCTAGTTAGGTGTCTACGTATGGTCAAGTTTAACAATTTAGAAACTATATTAGTTAGACTGATTCCTCTGTGACTGTCACAGGAGGACTTTTGTCCTTTATAAATTGGGACAGTCAGGTATTTAGGCCAGTCGGATTACGCCCAGTTTCCAGATTCTACCTAAGATCTCAGTCAGTCTAGCTGTTAAAACTGACCCGCCATCCTAAAAAATCTCGGGACCTGATGCTCTCCCTCGCTTCGGATTTCCTGCAGGTTTCTCAACTTCATAAAGACTCGGACGGCTTACGTCGATTTGCCATTCAGGACGACTGGAGATAGTGGACAACCAAAATGTGGCTGAGGGCCGATTAAACTGATTCCTAAATTGTTTTTCTCATCTATCCCATCTCCTGGATTAAGAATGAATATCTCGGAAAAGGATGGGACTATTAGTCTTACTTACAGTCGGGTTCCTAATCCCGTTTTCCCTGATAAGCCTGTTTAGTTGCTCACCATTGCCTATCGCCGCTGCCTTTTTCATCTCCCTAGCTTTCGCTACTCACCGTCGTTCGCGATCATTGCGTAGGCTTTTTATCAACCTGCGCCTAAGCTGACTGCGTTCCTCATCGTACTCAGAGTCAGGCGGAATGAGTTTTCAAGCACCCATCAGTTCAGTAGATGCTATTGAGATCCACCAATTCTCTCCAACCTTTTGGTTTACCTTACCAGCAGATATCACTGGTGTCTCCATAGTGTTTTGGATATCATTCCAAGCTGTCACGAGATGGGCATCACTTACTACATGGCTGCCTAACTGTTTTTCTAGTTGTTCCTGAAATATATTCTTGTCTATTTTATCATTGAGTAGAACCCTATTAGGTTCTCCCGCGGTGTCTTTTCTGCCTCTAGTAAGTTTCAAACAAATATGCGCACGTAGTAGAACATGACCTGAATCTACACGGGTGCTCTAGAATGAGCGACAGTCTTCAATGGAGCTTCTCTATTGACAGCTGTTAGTTATGTGGTCTAATTGTTTACATAGTGTCGGCTTTGGGGACAGCCAGGCCAATAGATGTTTTTCCTTATGCCTAAGGTTAGTGTTTGCTAGAAATAGGCGGTTATCTGAGCGTAGTTGCAGCAGACGGCCTGCATTATCTGTTCTTTTAGCCGCGACACCATAAGATCCACACAAATGTCTTTCCTTTTCGCTTAGTCTACCTACTTGATCATTGAAGGCACCAGCGATTATTACTATATCAGAGCGCCTAACTTTTTGGAGGAGGCCTGAAAGCTTTCTGTGAAACGCACCTCATTTGATCTGCAGTCAGTGGGAGTGTAGGCAGATACGACGGGAAGGCGACGGCGAGTGTCCCTATTTGCTCTGTTTAGTCGGACAGCGCACAAGCGACTATCTACTGGGATCCAGTCTAGGAGAGATTGTTCAGCTCTACGACTCAATGCTATACCTACGCCAGCAAGACCCCGGGAAGCAGAATCAGGGCTTCCAGATACACGAAGAGTAAATCGAGCTGCTTCTTTATTTTATCAAATTATTGATTTCACTAGGATCCTGTATGCGCGTTTCCGAGACGCAGCATACATCGATGGCACGAGATTCTAAAGTCCTAGCTAAGGAAGCTTGTTGCCCTATTCGATACAATGTTCGTACATTAAAAGCTCCAACATGTAGTCTAGAACGGGGTTTCAGGAGACCAGGAATGACGTTTTGTGAACTCAAAGGGTTGGTCATGGAGATAAGAGAGTTATTAGGTGTAGAAAGGAATTGATTCTGACCAATTTGGCCGTGGCGCGTCACCTTTATGATTCACAAAGTATAAATACCTGAATTAAGGCCTGATTGTTATCATTCTGCATTGTTGGCGTTTTGCTTTCCTAAAGTGGACCTTCTTTCACTGTTACGATAATATAATAGCAGAATCAAAGTGATTATTTGTTTGTTACAGTACAGCGATAGGAAACTAATGAGAGGAAAGCAATAAATTAATACTAATGTTGCTAATAGTAATGAAAGACCTAAAAAAGTGTAAAAACTGCTAACCAGAATAATTAATTGTGGTATACCATATTTACGGAAATAGGATACCGATGATATCTGTGTCACCAACCAAACCACTTCATTTTGTGGCTCATAGTACGGCATAACTACATAATTGTATTTATTCTATATTTTTATGTCAGTATCTTTCTTAAATGTTTTATGTTCAATAATATACTGTCCATTTTCATGTACAGTAAGCAGTGACATGCTTTTTCACTTTTCAGTGTTTGTTTTGGGATTGACGTGCCCCAGAATCTATTCATTGTACCAAGTTAGTGATAATTATTCTCTTTCTAAAATGGGACAACCAGTTTACACTTTACTACTGCCTGACCGTTATAAACAAATCAAAAGTTCTGATTATAGATAATCGTTACTTTTATAATTATGTTGTCTTATACGGTAACAAATTTGGCATAACCAACATTGTGCTTAAAATCTCCTTTACTGCTTAGGTTTCATTTTGACGTAGCTGCAAATCATACCTGCTGTTATGCAAGAAGCAGGTGTATTTTCTTTACTAAAACTTACAAGCTGTGAATTGACTCAGTCAGTCAGCTACAACGTAGAACTTCGTACGTACATACATCAGCTCAGGTTGCCAAACCGCATTAGCACAGTCGTAGAAGCATTATTAGTAATAGAGAAGAATGGGGTTCGAAGACGTTATTCAAGAATTATAATTCAGTAGAATTAATTAAAAAAAAGATGAAGGTATCGAGGAATCCAAAAGATTAGAATATGAGGAAAAAAGTTGATGTATCTGCGCCATTGCGGACGAAACAGAGTCATGTCACTCAAATTTACTGACCACTGGCTACGATTATCATGCAGACAGAACCCAACCAACTAATCTACTCCTGTTAACATGACCCAGTCTCATCGTCTGTGACTTGATGAATTCACTTGACCGCAATTAGCTTTCTTCTAGTCTACCCGTACGCTTGGCATCATCACTCGCGGAGGCAGTTGGTGGTTGTGCACTCATGACACATGTCTTAACCACCTCAACAGATGAAGATTCACTGCCTCATCAACTAATCTGCCATCCTTACCTAGTATATAACCCAGATATGGCCTACTCGACCATCCCTAGGTATACGAGGAGTGCTTCGAAGACACCTGTGGTCGAATACTATTAGCCTACGAATATCCTATACTCTTACTAACCATGTTTCACGCACTTAGAGAGTAGGACCGATCGAACTGCCTTGCAGTAGGCTCGTCATTTGGTTAGCAGTTTGGTATCTCGTCTACGCTGTAAGTGACGCAGGTTGGCAAAAACCAGTCAGACTTTCTGCATCCCTGCTGAGATTTCGTCACAAATCAGGTCATCAGTCTTGATGAGACTCCTGAGATAAGTGAAGCGGTCAACACGCTCAACTACTTCACTCTCACCAGTTCAGGTACCGATGTAAGTCAGTCCTGAAACAACATTTTGCATTTTGACGGGGAGAACCGGAACATGCTTGTATTGTTAGAGGACTCTGTATTTCGTCGCCGTCTTCACCAAACAAAACAATATCATCTGCATATCCTAAGTCAACAAGTGAATCTCCTGGTGGAAGGTCAATTCCCGAAAAGTCAGATGAAGGTGTTATCACTAAAAGCATGCCTACGACAAAGTTGGATGAGAATAGAGATAGTAGACAGCCCTGACGGGCACCACTTGAGGTACTCACCTCTGATGACTATTCTCCATAAGCTCTGGTTTTATCAGTTGTATTCAAGTAGAGATCCTGTACAAGGTTAATATACTTCTCTGGTACAAACACTTCCATAGAACCTTACGATCAACAGAGTCAAATGCTACCTTAAGGTTAAGGAATACAAATATTGTCGGACGCCGAAATGTGTGTCTGTGTTCTAAAACCTGGCGATGTTTAAATATATAGTCTATACATCCAGATCCAGGTCTGAAACCATCCTGGTTTTCTCTAGTCTGCTCTTTACGAGCACTAGTTAGGTATCGAAGTACTATTGAAGCTAATATCAGTTAAACTGATTCTTCTCTAACTGAGACCAGTCGGATGAGATTACACCCACTTCCCAGGTGTCTTTCATTTTCACCTAGTCTACCTACCTGAGCAGTAAAGTCCCCAGTCACTATTACTAAATCAGAGCGCCTAACGTTTTCGAGGAGGTCCGCAAGCTTTCTGTGAAACTCACCTCATCTGATATGCAGTCAGTAGGAGTGTAGGCAGATACGACGGAAAGGCGACGGCGAATGTCCCTATATGCTCCGTTTAGTTGGACAGCATACAAGCGGCTCTCCACTGGGATCCAGTCTAGGAGAGCTTGTTATGCTTTTGAACTTAATGCTATACCTACGACAGCCAGGCCCCGAGAAGCAGCATCAGGGCTTCCAGATACGAGAAGAGTCAATCGATCTGGTTCTTTATTTTGACATGGTGATGTCAAATTAATGACGCTACTAGGATTCTGTATGAGCGTTTCGAAGACGCAGCATACATCAATGGCGCGAGATTCTAAATTCTTTACTAAGGAAGCCTGCTGTCCTATTTGATACAATGTCTGGACTTGAAAAGTTCCAACATGTAGTTTGGAACGGGGTTTCTGGGCACCAGGAATAACGTTTTGTGAACTCAAAACCTTTGCATCATCGGAACGAGTTGACAAAGGAAGGAGAGAACGGTTGGTCGTGGAGATAAGGGAGTTATTAGTAGGTGTAGGTCTGACATGAATGGTTGCGTGTGCTTTTACGGGTTTCAGGGCTGATGTGTCTTCCAGGTTGCTCACACCGTGGAAGGGTGTTTCTTGAGGGATCTGAAAGGGAAATTAGATTAGCGTTAGTCTTGGCGACCCTGAAGCGTATTGTTTGGATTTGGGATATATATCTATCAATAACCCAATTTCCTCTAGATTTTGGGCTCTAGTATTACTTGATACGTCACTTTTCACTCCATATTCTACCTATTATTATTACAACAGTTACTTTGACTTCAGTAGTGCTTATGTGAAATTCATCACATTGTAATACGATAGTTACTAACTTGCGCTGGGCTGATGCGGTGACCCTGATTGAGTGAATACAAACTAGTCCCCGATATCCTTTGTCTGTTACAGCGTTATGAATCCTGGTATAAACCAAAAGGAAAATAATTACATGCACTTCTCAATAAAATCAGAACATTTTAAGCAGCTATCACAGTTCGTTCAACTTCATTAATATTTCATCATATAATTATTGTCCTAACTGATACCGACTTATACAAATGAATTATACATGATAAATAATCTTGCATACTATTAAAGATATTTTTAAAGCAAGTAAATGAATACATTTTGTTTTTGGGTAATTGATCTACTAACTATAGTTTATAATTGCACATATTCATCGACTTACGACAGTTAACTTTAGTATTTTCAGTGGTTATAATGTATGATGGTAAAGCGCATTTATCTGGGATACACTTTTACCTTTGGTTTTTTATATTCGTTACTGTTAATATCGCGTAACAAATACAAAAAGCCAATCAGAATCGCGTTAGCACTAGAAACCATAAGTCAGCTCTTGATCCTTATTGACTCACAACTCGGTAGCTTCTCCCTCTCCACCCTGCCTTTTAGTCCAGAAGTCCGTAGATAGCCTCCACAAAATTCCTTATATTTCAAATGCACATAGATTTTATAATAAACATGCCAGTCTACATCACACCATATAGTGAGAGAATACATTTATACATGAGCTAGCCTAAAATTGCAGTAATAGTAAGCTAGTCATAGATTAGCAATAGTAAATCATACTAGTTAATACGTTAATCCGAAGATTATGTCAAAAAGAATATATATATATATATATAACCTTAGTACTGTATAATTATACTGTAAAACTACACGCAATAATAATCCATAAATCAGTCCTGGAAGTTATCTTCCTGATTTATCAGTTCTTTCTGAATATGACCATTTGGTTACAAAGTTTAGATGAATCTGACTCTATTCCTTATATTTTTAATGTATCTCCCATTATTCGAAATAAATAAATGGGGCTTAAAGTTATTTACAAATTTTCGATACATTTGATGTTTAGTTGTGTTTGTATACTTTTTATATTTAAGAATATTATAATGTTATCCGTATTTGTAAACTTTTTTTAGTGCGATCGTTGTAATTCAGCGACAGCAGATATCTAAATAAATAGGCGACTCCATATGAACTAAAGCCATCTGTTACGTAAAAGAGCACGGTCGGTAACCTTGTGGTGACTTTTGCACCAACCACTAAATTCTTTATCGATCTAAATAAGGTGATATAGTTTCAGTGTGTAATTGATTGATTGTTCAGTAAATACACTTATGTTTGAAAGTCTCAAGTCAAACCTCTACATTTTTAAAATTTTACACTAAGTCCTGTTTTATGTGTAACTTAATAAGTTATTTTATATAATTAGTCGAAAATTCTTGATATGTCATGTATAATGTTCTATTTTTTTTGTTCAGTTTCAGTGTAATGCAGCATTCAATATGGCCAAAACAAAAATGATAGATTTGCGTAAAATGTAAATGTATAAACTTCTTCAAATCAGAGTTATGGATATTGCTGTGTAAAATTTTCTTTAATTTTATGTGCTTAGTTTTTCTAATATCAAAATGGCAGCATTAGAATGGCGAAAATAGACCTGATTCATGGTGTGATACCAATTAGTGCTCTTGTCGTATCTCATATCATTTTGGTTTTCCTTTATCTTGAAGTTATGTCGCCGTATCACTTTATTTTATGTTTGAGACTCAGAGAGAAGAGCATCAAAGGTCTTCCGAAAACTAACCATGTAATTGTCGTCCTGACGATATTGTTTGTAGAATATATGGTGGACTGATTAACACTCGATTGGTCGTGACTTTTGAGTCAAAAACCTAATGAATATGATTATAGATTTCAGTCGAATATATATATATATATATATATATATATATATATATGCTGAACCTCCCAAATAATCGATTGAGTTACTAGTTAAAGGGTAGAAACAACAATGACAACCAAAGCTTCAACTACGAAATCAGTTTATAATCTTTCGAAATGTTTGTTAATAATAACAAATGTCAGTGAGCAGTTACAATAACATTCATCACATTTGTCTCCATGCTAGTGCTCCACTGAAAGACCTTTACGGTTTTGCAATCGAATTCTCTGCTAAATCCTAAACTTTTGACAAGTACTTATTTATTTAACATCTTATAGTGTCATTGGATAACGAATTCAGGCACAATTTGAGATACATTTACGATATACTTGATTCATTATAAATTGTTCTATTTAACTTTTCAGGGTTGAAACTAAAATCGAAAAACTTCGTGGTTCACCAAAAAAGTGAGATTTCTGCATCCTGTCGACAGTGACTTATTAGTTTTT
Organism: Schistosoma turkestanicum; assembly: GCA_944470395.2. NCBI lineage: Eukaryota > Metazoa > Platyhelminthes > Trematoda > Strigeidida > Schistosomatidae > Schistosoma > Schistosoma turkestanicum. The sequence goes on along the minus strand of OX103979.1, from coordinate 40,426,167 downwards.
GTAACACCCATCTAAATGACATAGTTGTCTTCAGTAATTGTAATGTGTGCATATTCTTCATATGATAATTTTTCCTCTTTAAATCTCGTTAAGTATTGTTTTACTTTACACTGAATCATGTAGCAATACTGCTGTTGTGTTTTTGTCATCTGTCCCGTAATTAATAAAAGAATTTTCTCCATAAATGAAAAAGCGTATTTTATACCTCTTACCTCCATTCGTCTTTATTTTGTGTCTCAGTGTTGCTTGTGTCTGTTTTGTTTGACAATTATTAGTGAATCAAAGTAAAGTGGTTTATTCCATCTTGAAGTGCTATTTACTTCTCAAGTTTGAGTTTAGAGTTACTTAAACATCTTGTCTGCTCTTATGATCTCAAAAGACGAACGTAATGCGAAACTAGTCAAGCTTCCCTGTTTCTAATTTTTTTTTAATTGGGAATATACAGCAGCCGAATGTTTTGTACGTATTTAAAATATGCCTAATTCATCTTCACTTAAGCCCTGCAAAAAATTAGCCAACTCCTGTACCCAAAAAGTGCCGTGCTTATTCAATTGTCCTGCTTCACATATGTACAGTGATCACTAAGTATCATTTTGTAATCGACTTGATACTGGACAAATCACAGGTAACCGTTTTCGACTTCAAATATTTTTGTCTAATAAAACAATGAAATCTTATCTGATTGTGATAACTACAAGCAAGTTATACATTCCCATTAGTAAAGCACCATACGATAATGATAAATTCACTCTGATATTAATGACAAAACTTAAAATCCGATTCTCTAAAACTCACTTTAATTCCTTGTGAATTTAGAAGAAAGACCTGTCTTTTAGTGTGAATATGAGTGACGATGAGCAGTTACATTAGGAAACTCACGTCTGACTAACTGGGAAGTTGATCAAGGCATAGATAAAACTATCTTCTGAATAACCTATGTAGCATTTCCAAAGTATCTAACAACCAGATCACCAGCTAAGGCACTGAAAGTGTATATATAGAAGTCCCTGTAAGGGTGCTCCACACTCACTTCAGCAAGATTTGCGAGGAAGAACAAGTGCCAGTAGACTGGAAATGAGGACATTTTATCAACATACCTAAGAAAGATCTCAGTAAGTGTGAGAATTATTGAGGCATCAGTCTACTCTCAATACCAGGGAATGTTTTCGGCAGAGTGTGGTTAAGCTAAATGAAAGATTGACTGGACGCCCGAGTTTGAGATCGACAGGCCGAAGTCCACAAGAGCCGATGATGTACTGACCAAATCGCGGCACTACGAATCATTGTTGAACAATCAACTGAATGAAACTCATCAACTCCCTTGACTAGAATAAAGTATATAACAACGTTGATAATAGAACATTATAGAGACTTCTACAACAATATGGTGTGACTGAAAGGATTATCAACATTATACGCAACTATTGAAATGGACTTCACTGAAAATCGTGCATGTAGGGTAGTTTACATATTCATTTCTAGTAAATACCAATGTCATGCAAGGCTGCTTACTCTATTCTGGTGATTGACTGAATTATGAGAACCTCAGGGGAAGCAAGGATATAGTGGATAACTTGGATGCATCTAGACGATTTGGACTTCGTAAATGATCTCGCTTTTCTATTCCGCACAGCAATAAGTGCAGATAAAGATAGCCAGTGTGGCAACATTCTCTGCGACAGTAGGCCTCAACATACCGAAGACAAAAGGTAAGATCCTTAAATACAACACAGTGAGCACTAACCAAATCACATATCTGAGCAGCATCATTGGTAAACAAGGCGGATTTGATGTAGATATGAGGACACGAATTTGCAAAGCGCTGGAGGTAAAAAGGACACAGTGCTGAAATTACCAGACTGCATCGTGAGGAAAGCCCTAAGCTGGAATCCTCAAGACAAAAGGAAAAGAGGTAGACAAGGAACACGCTGCTCCGAGAATTGGAGAGAGAAATAAAAAGAAAGAATAGCAGTTTGGTAGAGCTGGAAAGGAATGCTCAAGACAGAGATGGTTGTAGAATGCTGGTCAATGGCCTATGCTCCATGAGCGGTCATAAGCTCAAGTGTTTCCGAAGTAAATTTAAATGAGTGGACATTTCACATTCACTATCAGGTTAAAGCGCCGAACATTTGATTCCTATTTTTTATGTCTGTAGAGGTATCACTCTTCTAGCATTGATAAGCTATTTCATGTTTGAGCATTTATAGTATCACAGTCGCAGTGCATATGGAAGGAATTCAGTTTTAGAGTACTATGAGAAATATGAATCGGTTAAGGGTAAGTCCAAGAGCTTATAGGCCTTACTTTTACATAGTGTTGACAACGGTATATTTTGCGCCTATTTTTCCATTTACAACAGAAAACAATTGTTGCGAAGCATGTATAAGCTTCTCTTATTAGATATGAATAACTAAAACATTTAAATACTGTTGAATCGCATTCAAAAATGAACTTGTTTGGAACAAAACTCTTATTTAATCTCGTAAACATATCTCAGATGATTAATTAAATATAAAAATATTCGAACCTGTAGACCCTTTTTAATTCGTACAACTGCGCGCGTTATTTTTCGAGTAACGAACGTTTCTCCACGCCGAGGGCTTTCATGATTGAACAGAATCCCATTGCATGCAAACATTCCATAAGACTCTCGATAATTTACCACAATCCAATACGCGTACAGTTTAGCAACGCCTTACCCGAACGCACAGAAAGAAAATTACATCATTATGCAAAACTAAATGTGACAATTATTTCTATTATTTCAAATGGTTAAATCACTATACCTTCATAAGTAGTGACAATTTATTTTCTCTGTAAACCCAGTAAAGGTTTAACTGAAAATCATTTGTTTCGTAACTGTGATCAGTGAGACAAAAGTGATCGATTGTAGACATCAAGTTGAAACTTCAGAATAGTAAATGAGCGTGAGTTATTTTGCAAATCAACGATGAAGGACGTCATCATTATGGTAAACTTATTTTAAATTAATTCAGAAATATCGAAGTGATTTGCATTGACCTAATTTGAAACATCGAAACGGCAACTAAAATGTAATCGCTTCAATCAGTCGATTGAAAATGTTTTATCCAAATAATGCTGTGGTCAATTATTTGAATACGAACAGCTCGTATACTGAGTTCACTTTTACGAAGAAAAACGCGATTGGTCAAATAGCACCGTTTATTATTATAACTGATAGTACCGATGAAAGTTTTCTCGAACATTTTACCTACTCGCACTTTTATAATGTGTTACCTCACTACTCGGTCGTCATCTTGCTTTTGCTGCTTTGTTCCTCGCCCGACTCTCTGGCATATTTCGATACCACGAGATTCCCTGCAAATACACTTATTTCATCTGGACCATCCTGTCTTCTTTCTTTCAATACGAGACTTCGAGTAATGCTTGGGAATCGAATGTAATTGGTTTACATACGTGTTCATACCCATTTGACTTGAACACCTACACGCTATTAGATTAACCCCTCAGATTTTGAGAAGCCAAAATTCTGTTCTTATTATAATGGTTGATTCGTAAATTACTACTGATAGCTGCAAATAAGTCATTCAAATGATAATTATCATAAAAGTCATCACAAGTTTTCTATTTTGGATTCACAGTGCACAGGCGACTAAATACTAAACTCAGAGAATGCAAGTCCAAGATTTAAAACAAACAGGGATAAGGTCTGGGTGAAATAATTAGTTCAAGCTCATTAGTTGTAGTGAAAATCATGATAAAGTAGTCTTATGGACTCAAAAAACAACCCAATTATATTATAGCACTTGATTTTCATGAACTAACAGATCCAACCAGATTTGTGTTTAGAACAGAAACAGTTTTAGAAAGTGCTTTCACAGAGTGTTTAGTTTATGGATGTGCTTCGACTTGAGAGTCAAATAAAATGTAATAACCAGTTGGGTGATTGCCTGTGAAATCCTCTCTATGTTCGTTTTTCACGCCGTTTTTGTTGAATGTAATCGTCAAGTGTTGTCATTGACTACTGAAATAAGGCATGTTGTCAAATAACTAGATACAGCTACAAAAATTGACGACTTTAACATTGAATCCAGTGTTCGTTGATAATCCAGCGATATTTATGGAAATTAATTTGTTCACTATTCAAGTTGTTTACAATTACCAAACATAAATGTTTGTATGTGTATTCGTCATCACCAGTTTTTTGAAGATTTAGATGACTGTTTCTTTTGGGGGTTAACTTACTAATACAGGCATCTCTCTGAAGTCCATGGAAAATAAGAAAGGTAGTAAGTATTGACATTGTGTGCAAATGTTGTACCGGAGGGAATTATAGGCAGAGTTTTGGAAGAATTCGTTAAGTATGTTAATTCTGGATGTGTAATGAAATTCGTCTTAAGATTCTTCCAAAGTCAGTTAGCTATTCTCTGGCTTTTAACACATCTTTTTTTCTCGAAATCTTAATATAGATCAATCCACTGAAGAAGGAAAAACATCGTAATCATTTGAACTCAGGGAACCTTCTTGGGTAGACGTTACTAATTGACTGCAAAACAAAAAAGAACTTTGGAAAAGCATTTAAACTTTGTAACATACTATTTAGTAGGTGAGTAGATTTACGCTTGAAATAGGACGCAAACTGTAGTAAATGTATTCAAAATCCTGGCATACGCAGTTATATTTAATACATATAGATTACTCTTTCTTAAGTGTTCTCTAGCTTTGATTTTCAATATGTGTGAGCATGTATTCTAGTCAGAGCGTAGTCTCCTCCGGTCTCATGTCCAGATCGGCAGACAACGCCGCCCTTGACTTCGGATGAGACTGTGGGCTCACGAGGTACGCACGAGACTACCGTCTAACGTTCCAGGTGCCGATTACGCCTACATGTACGCTTCCGTGACTAACCTGTCGATGAAAAACGGATACGGCACAGGACTTTATCCCCATTTTACAAGCAAGCTACATCTTTTTCTTTGTCTATTTTATCCTGAGCTCACGCCTCCTACCATCGCCCTTCTGGTACCGTCGACTTCACTTAATTTTAAAGAAAGCTGGCTTGATCACCCACGCTCTCGTCAATGTACTCAGTCGACTTTTTGGTTCCGAATCTGTCTGGTGTGTCTTCGGATTTGGTTATTATGGTCACTTCTTGCTTGGCTCCATGTGGTTTCGTCCTACCTCTGCAGCGTTTTCTGGTCCGAATCCCTGAGAACACAATCTTCAGATTCTGGATGCAAAACGCCCTAGTGTGGCACGCCAACTCGACCTGCAGACATGTCACGTTACTCCTGGTACTGTTCTCCGTAGAAGACCGGTGACAACTCGAGCATCAAGGATCGTTTATCGGTTTTCAACTCTCCCTTCCTACAATCGCACGGATTGCCGATCAGTCCTATGGACGCAGCCGCTACGTATCGAAAGTGCAGACCCTTTTCTACAAGGAGGGCTATTATAATGATCTCCTTTGATGAGTCGAACACTATTGGTGTCACGGAAACATTTGTTATTATAACGAATGTGTCGCTGATTTTTGTTGTACCTTTTTGTTTAATTGTAACAAAAACACATTTCCATTCCCCGTGATTTTTAGCTTACTCACGTACGCATCGTAGTCTCGAATGCAAATCTTGACACGATCTTGGTATTATTTCGAAACCACGAGTCCACCAACAAATAAACATCTACTCCTCATCCTACATTCTTCCTTGCCTTAGTCCTGAAGGAGGATTCAACCTGGTAATTGGACCTAAGTCGATCTGTGATGGTGATCATTGTCGACCTCCCCTTAACATCCAACAAAATTATCACTTGATATTAGTTTGCGGAATAAATATCATTATGCAGCTTACCTGATAAAATATGGCCTCCTGTGATTCACTCAATGATATTCAGTATTGAAAGTACAAAAACAGTCATTGAATCTCCAGAATATATCAAACCAACATGCACTGCTAGCGAGTAATGATGTGAGTAAAAGGTCACGATCAATAAAGACAACTTTCACTCCTTATTTGGCGGTCATTATCCTTGAGGCATCTTATAACAATCAACTCTGGTTACCAACTAGAATTCATAATGATCCAAACAGACAACAAAAAAAACTGCAGCAAACCGTTCGTTTATGGACTGTCAATTTGTAAAAGAACTTGAAAGTGATGGGAGTTCATCTTCTGGGAATACCCTGTGTAGGTAAGTTTCCCGTCTATTCAGAAATAAAGAGGGAGCACATCCGATTCAAATTAAAAAACAGTGACTGCTTATACACAAAAGTTGCAAGCTTATAGAGCTATGTGAACTGAGTCATGTCAGCAATATTCATATGACAGTCATGTCAAAACATGGTCATCTTCTGAAGTCTGAGAAGTGTAACTAAACACTGAATAAATTCATCAAAAACTGCCTCATCTACATAAGGGCACTCCTACTAGCATGGACACGGCTCACATTGCTCTACTGAATAAATGGCTTCAATCTTGACAGTGCGGTGTTTTCACATTCGCTAAGTGAATCCACATTCCTACAAACTCGGAAGCTGGCAAAAATCACATCAAGCTTCACCAGAGACCGATGTGATGAACCTTCAGGCTCCGATCAGTAGCATGAAAGTTATGGATTCCTTTGTTTATGAATGTCTATGAGGTTACTTATTATTCACGAACTTCCTGGGCACTCGTGTATAACCAACTCTCTAAGTTCGATGGATAGCGAGGCAAACATTCCTGACAGTAAAGTAAGGATTGATGTGGCACATCTTGATTTCTTAAAGCTTTTGATAGGGTCATTATTAAGCTCAAAAAATTATGCGCTGAGCCACCTTCATTAGACTGGTTTATTTCATAATTATGCGATATATATACAGGGCTCGGAGTTGACATTGATTTCCATCAGGCTACAAATGGTCCTAGCGTAGTCTCACAGAAATAGACACAAGGATATCTGTAATTAATTTTCATAGATAACCTTCCTCAACTACCACCGTCTGAGTAGTTACTTTTCACTGACAATGTTGAATTTTGAAGAGACGGTTGCAGCCAAGAAGATATGCTGGCCCTACAGTAATAATAATAATATTATATTTATTCTTAAATAACTACGTTACAAGATTCACGCCAGTTTACACTTACTTACTTACTTACGCCTGTTACCACTAATGGAGCATAGGCCGCCCACCAGTTTTCTCCAACCAACTCTGTCCTGGGCTTCTCTCTCCAGTTCTGTCCAATGTTTGTTCATTCCTCTCATATCTTTCTCTGTTTCTCGGCGTAATGTATTCTTTGGCCTTCCTCTTTTCCTTTTGCCTTCAGGGTTCCATGTGAGGGCTTGTCTTGTGACGCAGTCGGGTGCTTTTCGTAGTGTGTGTCTTGTCCACTTCCACCGCTTCTTCCTGATTTCCTTCTCCACTGGAATCCTGTTTTGTTCTCTCACACAGTACGTTGTTGCTGATCATGTCTGGCCAACGAATCCGAAGTATTTCGCGTAGACAACTGTTAATAAACACTTGTATCTTCTGGATGATGGCTTTCGTAGTTTTCCAAGTTTCCGCTCCACACAGTAGAATTGTCTTGACATTTGTATTGAAAATCGTGATTTTGGTTTTGGTTGAAAGTTGTTTGGAGTTCCAGATATTTTTCAACTGTAGAAATGCAGCCCTTGCTTTGCCAATCCGTGCCCTCACATCTGCATCGGATCCACCTGTCTAATCGATGATTCTGCCCAGATATGTAAAGGTGTTAACGTCCTCCAAGGCATCTCCATCAACAGTGACTTGGTTGGTGCATGTTGTGTTGCATTGGATAATTTTGCTTTTTCCTTTATGTATGTTGAGACCTACTGCTGCAGAGGCTGCTGCTACACTGGTCGTCTTCTCTTGCATTTGTTGTTTCGTGTGCGATAGAAGAGCCAAGTCATCTGCAAAGTCCAGGCCGTCCAGCTGCGTCCTAACTGTCCAGTTGATACCGTGCTTCCCTCCAGATGTTGACGTTTTCATAATCCAGTCGATCACCAGTAGAAAGAGAAAGGGTGAGAGTAAGCAATCTTGCCTGACACCGGTCTTCACCTCAAAGGAGTCTGTCAGCTGTCCTTCGTGTACGATTTTGCTGTTGAATCCATCATAAGAATTGCGTATGATGTTAACAATTTTCTCAGGCGCCCCGTAGTTTCGAAGAAGCCTCCACAGTATTTTCCTATCCACGCTATCGAATGCCTTCTCGTAGTCGATGAAGTTGATGTAGAGTGGTGAGTTCCATTCAATTGATTGTTCCACAATGATCCGTAATTTCACTATTTGGAAGGTACACGATCGATCCTTACGAAATGCAGCCTGTTGATCTCGTAGTTAGGCGTCTAAGAAGTCCTTCATTTTGTTTAACAAGACCTTGTTGTTGAAGACTTTGCCTGGTATTGAGAGAAGAGTGATGCCCCTGTTGTTCTCACACTTGCTCAGGTCGCCTTTCTTTGGTATTTTGATTAGGTATCCTTCTTTCCAATCTGATGGTACTTGTTCCTCATCCCAAATCTTCTCGAAGAGGTTGTGAAATATTTTCGCAGTTGCTTCCACATCTGCTTTCATTGCCTCTGCTGGAATGTTGTCTGGTCCTGCTGCTTTGCCGTTCTTGATGGCCATACTGATCTCCTCAATCCTAGGTGCGCCAATATTAATTGGGAGATCCGTGGATGCCGCTTCGATGTTGGGTGTGTTCAGTGGAGCTGGTCGATTCAGGAGTTCCTTAAAGTGCTCTACCCACCTATTTCGCTGTTGTTCAGTGTCGCTGATTACTTTGCCTTCTTTGCTTTTCACTGGTCGTTCTGGTTTACGATAGTTTCCAGCCATCTTCTTTGTTGTTTCGTACAATTGTCTCATGTTTCCTTCTCTTGCAGCCTTTTCCGCCGTCATTGCTAGATCTTTCATATATTTTCGTTTTGTCAGCTCTGATGCTCTTCTTCACTTCCCTGTTTGCTTCTGTGTATGCAGCTTGTGCGGTAACTTTCTCTGCTCTTGTTCGGCTGACATTGATTGCTGCCTTGTTCCTCCTTTCTTCAATTTTTGCAAGAGTATCAACAGAGAGCCATTCCTTGTGATGGTACTTCTTGTGATCCAGAACTTCGTGACATGTTGAAGTGATTGCCTCCTTAATCCCTTTCCAGTTGTTCTTCATTGTTGCTTCCTCTCCATTGAGTAGATCTTTAAAGGCCTGGAAACTATTAGTGAGGGCTATCTTGAATTCATTGAGCTTTACAGTATCCCGAAGAAAGGCCGTATTAAACTTGTGCGATGTTGTCTGCCCCGTTGTCCAGTGCTTCTTTAGTTTCAGTTTCATTTTGGCGATTAGCAAATGGTGATCTGAGGTTATATCAGCTCCTCTTCTGGTTCTCACATCCTCCATAGTCCTTCTGAACGTTTTGTTGATACAGATATGATCAATCTGGTTTTGAGTAGTGTGGTCCGGATAAATCCATGTAGCTTTGTGTATGCGTTTGTGTGGGAATATTGTTCCGTTGATGCCGAGTTTTTTGAAGGCACGTAGATTTGCAGTTCTCACCATTTTCGTTGCTTTCTCCCAGTCCATGTCGTCCCATGATGTCTTCATATTTAGTGTTGTCCATTCCAACCTTGGTATTCAGGTCTCCCATAAGAATCGTCAAATCCTTTGGTGAACATTTATCGACGATTGACTGCAGCCTTTCGTAGAATTGATCTTTAACGTCGTCATTGTAGTCATTGGCATGTGCGTAACATTGGATGACGTTCATTGTAATGTCCTGTTTCTTTGTTTTGAAGGATGCTTTAATGATTTCCATCCTATTAGTGCCTTTTGTGCATGTTTGGACAGCATCAGTGCAACTTCTTGTGTATGTGAAGCATTTTCCTCTTCATGACCAGAGTATAACAGCAGTTCCCCTGAAGCTAGTCTCAGTTGTCCTACCTGTGTCTAATGCGTTTCACTGATGCCGAGCACCTCGAGGTTGTATCTTTTCATTCCTGCAGCAACTTGAAATAGTCTTCCAGTCTCCCACAATGTACGAACGTTCCATGTACCTAAAAAAATGGTTGCTCTGGTTGTCAGAAGAGGCATCAGCCCCGTGGCTTCCGAGGGAACTCGGCTTTCATCACGAGACGTCATAATTCTTTTTCCAACTCCCAGGGCAGAGTTAAAATGGTTTGAATAATTTTTTCTGGTTAGCGTTTTTTTGGCAAGTTAGTTTTTGACGGAATGGGGTCGCCAAACCCATGTCCAACCCTCTTCCTTTACCCGGGCTTGGGACCGGCAGTAGCCCCGAAGGTTCTACTGGCGGAGTTACGCCAGTTTACAGGCTGGATCAAATTGTCACAAATGCCTTATCAATTACTGTAAATGTTATAGCAGTTAAATTAAGTATAAGAGTCAGTTTCTGATAGCATATTTACACCGTGTCACTGACAGAAACAGTATAATACAGCCACATTTTTAATAGCAGAGGTCAAATAAGGAAGGTGCACAATAGGTTCTTTTGGCGATTTGAATTTGTTGCTAAAGGTCATATGGAACGCGCTTCATACGAGCTGTGATCCAGACAGTCATGTACATAGGGTTCATGTTCCCTACAGTCGCCAAGGATTTACCACCGTGAATGGGGTTCTGAAAAGGAGAGAAGAGAGAGAGGAAAAAGGCAGCAGTGTGACAAGTGTATGTATATAACCAAAGCACTACTTAACCTGTCATGTTGAAGTAGTCAATACAGTAGTAAGTCAATATAAAATTCATACTGACCACTTAAATCGAAGTAAATTATTGGAATATAAGAATATAACCCACAGATAAAGGAGTACATCAAAAAAGAAGGAAGAGTTGTGCAGTGTCAGGTGGATAGAAGTGAAGTCGAAGTAAGAAGCTGGATTTATGTACGTTGAAATCGAAAGAGTAGAGATTGTAAAAAGAAAACATTGATGATTAAACGTTCACATTGTCTAACTGTTTTTTTTAATTACTATTATTGAATGCCTACCTCTAAGTCATGCTGTAAGCGCTTGAGTAAGAATGTTACATGTGTCTCGACAGAGTAGCGACCTCAGCATAGTTTTGGAAACATGAACCTCAGATGTAGCAAGCGCATAAGAGCAACCTCAGTGTTACTGATCAATCTAAAGAGCCGAAAGCAAACGAAATATTCTGCCTCACAAACATGGGTGGTTTGATATCATCACCCACACCATCAATGTTTACTGGTCCGTAACTCCACCCTCCCTCCTTTTGTGTTGTTAGGCTCATGTTAAATGTTGAAAAGAAACTTTTGAGTTCTACTTGCTGCTCTATGTCTCACATTCTGTTGAGAAACACTATTTCTGCAAGTTCCTTTCACAAACTTGTCTGGCTGTTACAACTAATGAACTATTGGTTAGGCATCAATGCAATACAGTTAACAGCTACGGAGAAATAGTACGGATTTTCAAACAAGATATAAGCATTTAGAATGTAGTGGAGGGATGTACTTAACTAGCTTAGCAGGAGATATAAAGAATATCACGGTTAAAAGTGGAGCAAAAAATAACAATAAGGGATCAAGGTAAGTCAATAGCGTGTGAGAACAGTGTAATTGATAATAGGCAATGTGAAACTCACACAGTTGTAAGTGTTGATAAGGTTGCGCCCAAGAAAGTAGAGTGCGTTCTAATCAACCAGTTTACAGTTGAACAATGTCGATCGACCCAGTGAGTGGAGTAACCTGTCTATTTCAAATAAAAACTAAATAGATTTATGTTCAACCAGAAAAATTCAATGCTACTTGGGAGGGTAAAAATAACTAAATAATACGCAGCACTGAATTCATTGTGTTTAAAGTGTATGCAGAGTTATTAATATGGAAGCAGGGTGCGAGTGAGTTTACGAGTCCAGAAGAGTCAGTGCAACTGAGAGCATCATTAAGAAGTTGAACAAACTCATGTAACCCACTTGCCATGCGTATTTTTGAGGGAAGCCTATTCCATATAAGTGCATAGTTAGAGAGGAAGAAGTTTTCTCGAGTTTTGGATCTATACTTCTCAAGTTTGACCGTAGACACTTTATCTCGTACCTGACTTAACTTTAAAGTTCAGCGAATGAAAGGGGACTTACTTTTATTACCTCAAAGTGCGAAGTAAAATATCTGTACGACTGTTGCAACTCTCCTCTAGAGGTGTTGCAAGTTAAAATGATCTGGACGTCTTGGGACCCTACGATCCAACGTTCCATTAATGTAGACGTCGCATTAGTAATTCTAAAGTAGATATTTTTTAGTTTGATAGTAGAATGTCCCTCTTACTCTTTAATAGCTTAATTGGACCCCAGTTACAACATGATAGCAAACTGTTTACCACCTATCTACAAAAGACGGGAATATACTGAAACCTATCCAAAGGTGAACCACGAAATCACTTTTAGGACTCAATCTTAAACCTAATTGTGAGATTTTCAAGTCTGTCGATCCTCACTAGTTAAAGCAGCGTGCGTCTAGGAGGTGAACTTTTGATGACTCATAGCATTCTAAACACTAATAAATGCTAAGTTCAGAGTGTCAAGAATGAAATCTCACAAGATACGGTACTCCTAGCATTCCTTTTCAAGATGCTATTCCTACAAACAGCCAGGAAATGTTTGTCAGTTAGCGCTAATCACTGCAGATGTTACCCTTTGGAAGCACTTCCCAAGAAGTGTCTGGACCTAATGATAGATAGGTATCCGTCTTGATATGAATTCCTAATGTGTCCTACCCTCAAGTGGGAAATTATACTCAGCGTCAGGTTAAGTTAAAACAAATGGATAAAACAGGAGGTCAGACTGATGAGGCAGCAGTGTAGCTGTCTCCATATAAAAACGGATTAGACTTATAGCTTACGTAGGTCAGTCCAGAGAATTAAATTCCATACTACTGTGGAGCGATTTCATTGTGGATCCGGCCATTAGGGAGGATCAGAGACTTAACGTTTCATTTTCCAGCAGTTTTGGCGACCACTCAACAAAATTTTTCAAAAGTCGTAACACGTATTTCTGTTTTCAATCACCACAACAGAAACGTCTCGCTCTGTCACCAAACATTATGACAGCAAGGCAACATCGTTGAGAAGGTAGTAATATAATGAGGCCACTGGCCACAACGAATAATTAAAATCGCAGCAAACTAGTTTAGTAGATTATTTCACTAGATGGTCTGAAGGATCGCCCATCTCATAGCAAGACAACCTCATGGTTGCGAGTGGTTTGATCACTGATCATTGGGTTTCTCGGTGTGTTGTTCCATTCTCAGTCCATTTTACCTGGGGTCCAGCCTTTAAGGGCCACTTCACCGCCAAAATTTGCTGAATGTTAGGAATGCGGAAAGCAATCCAAATACTACCTGGAAGCCAATGGTCTAGTAGACAGTAAAAATAGGACTATAAAAGACTTGCTAATATCGTTTTTCAATAAGTCGTGGTTTGAATATCGTAATGATGTAGTACTTCAATATCTTCTAGATTATCGCATATTAGTACGTCGTTCCAAATGATTCTCACCCGCTATTTCGGTTTTCGGGATGAATTATGCCTAACGGTTGAGATACACTAACATGTGCCAAGCGTGATTGGTCTTCGTAATCACTTAGCTGATTCATATGACATAATCAACATTGACATAGAAAAATGTCGCTGACCATCCTAAATACTTGTAGTACCGTCAACCGAAAGGACGAGTGTTTAAATCAGTGATGGTGCCCGTGACTCCGTGAGGAAAATGCAGTAAATTCTCTCAACAAAGGAAGAATAACGAAATTGCCTTCATCTGATCCTTCACTACGTTTGTCTTATATTATCTATATTTGCTTCAAGAGAACGTGATAAAAGTTCACCATTACGGTTTGAAAGCAGTGATAATTCATTTGGATGCTCAGTTAGCCTATTCCACGAAGAAGAAGGTTCAGCCGGACGTAAAATGAAACCACAGAATGATGAGTGAGACTAATTTATGAATAAGCTTTCCCTTTGTGTTAAGACCTTGTAGTCCAAGATTCAATGCTCAATACTTTTTTAACGAGCTAGTATACAGCAACTGATTTATTAGCGCTCGATTCTTGTCCCCCCGGTACGGTTCCAGGTTTTTGCTAGTGTCCGTTGAATTGGGTTTTAGACACTAGAATTTAAATATTTATATTTTCTGTAAGATACCAGTACATTGTTTACTCCTTTTTTAGTCCCCGATTATTGTTTTCTTGCTGCTGTTTCATGTCTTCTCTGCTTGTCAGTATAATCCAATTACACGTGTGCCTGACTGAAACGCATGTGAATTATTTTAATTGAGAGCAAATTCTTTGTAAATACTTACTCCGTCTTCTGCTCACGTATTCTCTTGTTATTTCATCTTCCAGATAACCTCAAATACCGTTCATCACACTCTCACAACACAATTTATATTCAGGCTAAACACAAAATTACCAAGGACTGAAGCTGCTTGACAATGGACAGTAATTGCGTAAATGGTGATGGTCCTAAAAAGAAAGTAGCGCTGATTACCGGGATAACGGGACAAGTTAATTTGATTTATTCTTAATGCATATTTTAGGATGGTTCTTATTTAGCTGAGTTCCTGCTCTCAATGAATTATGTGGTAATAATCTTATTTATTACGAGTCGTCTTTAGGTTCATGGTATCATAAGAAGATCAAGTACGTTCAATACTGGTAGAGTAAACCATATATACGAGAATAACAAGTTGTCGTGCGAAAGTATGTCAAATAAATTGTTTACCGTAAACTTGATAGAATCATTTTTCCTCCACTATGGTGATATGACTGACAGTTCTTCTCTGATCAAAGTGATCAGTAAAGTAATGCCCGATGAAATCTACAATTTAGCTGCTCAGTCTCATGTGAAGGTTTGTGCTCTTAATTAATGTTAACTCCATTTTAGGTCTCTTTTGACCTCAGCGAGTATACTGGGGAGGTTGTTGCTATCGGCACCTTACGCTTGCTGGATGCTATTAGGACATGTAAATTGGAAAAATCAGTTAAGTTTTACCAAGCTTCCAGCAGTGAACTATATGGAAAGGTCGTTGAGACGCCACAGAATGAGAAAACACCTTTCCATCCGAGGTCACCATATAGTAGGTTTGAAAGTCAATTCTTTGTTTTATAATTTAACAAAAGGCCAGACCTTTCATTAGCAGACTCAGTTTGTTATATTTTTACATTTACTGGATGACTAAAATAACCCTGAACCTAATGCCACAGTAACCAGACGAAGATATTAGCATTTGCACATTGAGCAGCAAAATTATTTTTCTTCTTTAATTGTTAAAGTCTAGCAGCCATCGTGAATTGCATACATTCAAGACGATAGTCATTCCAAATACAGCCATTGAATTATAATCTTACGTTGGCAAAAACTAAAATTGATCCTAAAAGTAAATGGGTCTTTCGTAAGGTTTATTTACTTATGTTAACATCTTAAACTTAGTTGCAACAGTGGTCTTTTGTCGGTACGACAATGTAGGATTCGTACTCAAATCAGACTGATAGTAATTAGCATAAAACCTCATGTGTTATCAATTTTTATCTGCTTATAACTTGGTTTTAATCACATCTTATTCACCATGCCTGCGTTTCGCTCTTTGGTTATCCTGCTTGTGCTACTCGCGCCTTCATTTTTCCTAAATTCGAGGAAAATTTATCTGAACATTATTTACTTCGTAACTGGACTGTCGTCATACAAAATATACTGAATTGGAGAAACCAGTTTGTTCATACCGCAGATCGATTTTCAGTATTTCACATGAAGTCTACAATCGATCACTTTTGTCTCACTGATCACAGTTACGAAACAAATGATTTTCAGTTAAACCTTTACTGGGTTTACAGAGAAAATAAATTGTCACTACTTATGAAGGTATAGTGATTTAACCATTTGAAATAATAGAAATAATTGTCACATTTAGTTTTGCATAATGATGTAATTTTCTTTCTGTGCGTTCGGGTAAGGCGTTGCTAAACTGTACGCGTATTGGATTGTGGTAAATTATCGAGAGTCTTATGGAATGTTTGCATGCAATGGGATTCTGTTCAATCATGAAAGCCCTCGGCGTGGAGAAACGTTCGTTACTCGAAAAATAACGCGCGCAGTTGTACGAATTAAAAAGGGTCTACAGGTTCGAATATTTTTATATTTAATTAATCATCTGAGATATGTTTACGAAATTAAATAAGAGTTTTGTTCCAAACAAGTTCATTTTTGAATGCGATTCATCAGTATTTAAATGTTTTAGTTATTCATATCTAATAAGAGAAGCTTATACATGCTTCGCAACAATTGTTTTCTGTTGTAAATGGAAAAATAGGCGCAAAATATACCGTTGTCAACACTATGTAAAAGTAAGGCCTATAAGCTCTTGGACTTACCCTTAACCGATTCATATTTCTCATAGTACTCTAAAACTGAATTCCTTCCATATGCACTGAGACTGTGATACTATAAATGCTCAAACATGAAATAGCTTATCAATGCTAGAAGAGTGATACCTCTACAGACATAAAAAATAGGAATCAAATGTTCGGCGCTTTAACCTGATAGTGAATGTGAAATGTCCACTCATTTAAATTTACTTCGGAAACACTTGAGCTTATGACCGCTCATGGAGCATAGGCCATTGACCAGCATCAGTCCAAATCGTCTAGATGCATCCAAGTTATCCACTATATCCTTGCTTCCCCTGAGGTTCTCATAATTCAGTCAATCACCAGAATAGAGTAAGCAGCCTTGCATGACATTGGTATTTACTAGAAATGAATATGTAAACTACCCTACATGCACGATTTTCAGTGAAGTCCATTTCAATAGTTGCGTATAATGTTGATAATCCTTTCAGTCACACCATATTGTTGTAGAAGTCTCTATAATGTTCTATTATCAACGTTGTTATATACTTTATTCTAGTCAAGGGAGTTGATGAGTTTCATTCAGTTGATTGTTCAACAATGATTCGTAGTGCCGCGATTTGGTCAGTACATCATCGGCTCTTGTGGACTTCGGCCTGTCGATCTCAAACTCGGGCGTCCAGTCAATCTTTCATTTAGCTTAACCACACTCTGTCGAAGACATTTCCTGGTATTGAGAGTAGACTGATGCCTCAATAATTCTCACACTTACTGAGATCTTTCTTAGGTATGTTGATAAAATGTCCTCATTTCCAGTCTACCGGTACTTGTTCTTCCTCCCAAACCCTGCGGCTCAAAACTTTGAAAAGTTATTGCTTCCTTAATCACTTTTCAATTGTTCTTGATAGTAGTTTCCTCCTTAATTTGATTATGTAAAACCCGAAGTTTTTCCTAAGAATTATCTTGAAGTCGCTAAGTTGGTTGGCATCTTGAGTGCATTGAATTTTTGTTCCTTTCTCCCGGTTCATGTCGGCGTATGATATCTTCATTTTTAGTGTTGTCCATTCCAACCTTGTCGTTCAGGTCTCCCATCAAAATTTTCAGATATATTTCTGAGCATCGTTCTACGGTCGACTGCAGCTTCTAATGGAATCGACCCCTACCGTCTGCTTTGTTATCGTTGCTGGGCGCATAGTACTCGGTCTCATACACTGTAATTCCCTCTTTATTTGTCTTAAAGGATGTCATAATGGTCCTGAATCCTTGAGATGCCTGTCCTTGACGAGTTTTCCGGTTTGGAAACTTGTGTTCAAGGCATTCCATTCTTCATGACCAGCGTAAGACAGCACCCCTCCTCCGGATTTAATCTTTTCTGTTTAGCTTGCATACAACAAATTTCACTGATTCCGAACACCGCCGGATCTTCACATTTTCGCGGCTACTTTGATGGTCTTCTCGGTCTCTCACATTGTGCGGACATTCGGAATATCTTCGTTAGTAGTTGCTCTAGTTGTCAGAAAGGCCTTTTAACTCCGAAAGAAACTTGGCTTTCATCATGTTCGTCATAACTGCTCTAAACGAAGACCCTTCATTTCCGAGGTCAGATCTTTAGTGGGTAAAATTATTTTTCCCGGTTAACGTCTTTGTAGGAAGTTTGTTTTTACGGGATAAAGTTGCTAACCCCACGTCCACCACTTATCTCCTTTTCATGTTAGGATTCAGCTGTAACTCTAGGCAGAATTTGTCTCGAAAATTCTTCAATTGTCAGCGATTAACGTTTAATATCAGTTCAGACTTTTGCTTCATAAAGCATGTAACTTTACTAACATTTGTTTGCTGTCATTTTACTTATAGCGGAATATTACTTGATAACAATACTCTACAATAATAGTGCCTATCCTTCAGCTACAGCATGTGTTATTAATAGGTTTATTGGTGTTTTTAATTAATTTTACATTGAATAGATTTCTGTACTTTACTTATTGTAGTACATTTCCTTTTAATTGTTAGCAGTGCTGACAATCCGGCTCTGTTACCTTACATCCCTCTGTTAATATTGTGTTGCTAAGAAAGTACTTTACAGTACCAATATAAATTTAAAAATCGTTACATTTTTCGTTTTAGTATCGCGATACATAGAAACATTTTATATTCGTTAGTGGTGAATTTGGACATCATTTATTTTTGTAACTGAGTGCTTTTAACAATTTTATCCCACTCTGTATTTTTAACTCCTTTAATCTAAAGTTTCTATTATAATTTCCTATTTCGTGTGTAGAATGTTTTAGAATTAGGTAATTTAAACGCTGAGCGTGATTGGGGATTCGCTGGTGATTATGTTAAGGCTATGTGGCTTATGCTTCAACGTGATACACCAGAGGATTTTGTTATTGCATCTGGAGAGAAGCATTCTGTACGTGAATTTACCAATTTAGCTTTTGAGCATGTTGGAATCCATTTAATGTAAGCAAAAATATATTGCTTGAGTATTTACTTTAATACATTTTTATGGTATTCTGAATTTTCTGTTGAACTTGGCACTAATTTTAGGTGTTTAATGTATGATATAAATTATCCGATCACTGAAAATATATATTTGACACGATATTTTTGCACTCTGCAAAGTACAGTATTATTTCATTTTGTTAAACGTGCTTCACATTCATAATTTTAGAAAATGATCGTATAAGTTACGGTTCACACAATCTCCCTTAATTTACGTTGTGTCCTAAACAATTAGACGTCCCGAGATTTGAACTGAATGCATCTAAGCATGCCACTAGAAACATAACTTTACGAAGTGGTAGCTCAAAAATTATCTTAATTTGTACTGTAATCTATGGATTATTTTTTCAGCTTTTTTAAATAATGACGTTGGTCAACAAGGAACGATATTTTTTCGAACATTTCCGTTAAATTTGCTACATGCTACCATTTTTAAGAAGAAAAAGGATTTTAAAATGTAGAAACTTAATAGCTTAGATGGATGGCTACGGTGGAGTTGCGCAACCAAAATATCCGGCTCAGAATCAAACTCTACCAAAAGAAAAAGATACGGGAGTCTTCGAACACTTTATCATGTGATTTTTTTTCATAATTATATAAACTCATATTTATCGAGTCATTAGGAATACGATTGTATAGTTTTAGTTTGCAGCTTGAGTTTTAAAACCATAGCTTCAGCATAGGATTTGTATTCTACGCCTTATAAACAGTTTCTTCAGGGACTGCCAATCTAATTAATGTATTTTCAGGTAGCTTGTATCTCTCGTTTTGTTGAATTAGATTTCCGATGTCGATTTACAAGCCTGCTATGCATCAATCATTTGCTTGTTATTGTTATTTAGTAAATTAACTAGCTGTTTTATTGAAGTCAGTGCATCGATTTAGTAAGATAATCGTGGTGGGATTTTGCTTAGATATTCGAATTATCCAAACAATTGAGGTGGTGCCATATAATTCAAGATACATCTCCAAAGTTTTGTGCTCAGTGTAAATGATTTTCAAAGCTGTTTTTGAAATGCATAAGACGTGTTTTCCAACTGCCATACTGTTAATTTCTGTTGAACTATTTCTTTGTTTAATCACTAACTTTGAAAGCGTTTTAAATAATCTTAATTATCTCTAAATAAAATTAGATGGAAAGGAACTGGTATTAATGAAGTTGGTGTTGATTCGGAAACTGGAAATGTTCTTGTTCGTGTCAATGAACGTTATTTCCGTCCTGCCGAAGTAGTAAGTGCATTATTTCATCCATATTTTTCATCAGTTAATTGCTTTTGCTAATCTAATTTAATATCACATTGTAAATTGTTGTCTATTCCTACATCAGTTTATTTTCTTCATATCCTATAAATGGTAAGGTTATTGTTCAGTGTTTTATATATTAAAATTTCGACTAATCACTTATTTTCAAGCTCAGTATTTTTCTAAATCTCCCTGTGTTTCTATCTTATTCCGAAAAACAAGCTAAACGTTACTTCACTGTGACTTAGAAAGTGTTTAACAATTATATCAAATTAAAAAAAAACTGCATTGTTAACTCAGACGTATTCAAAATAATTGGTCGTTAATATTGTAACTACTAAAAAGTGATAGACAAAGACTGTCGTTTAAGTTCTTGTTTGACCGAATATCTTGTCTATGAATGGTAATCAGCGCCGTTCAAATTGAATTATTCTGTATCTCTGATCATTTAGAGCACAATATATCGGGCATTGAGCAATAATTCTTTCCTGATGACGTCAGTGAACTTTTTGAATTAAAACAAAATATCTAAAGTTGGACTCACATTCTAAGACTAATTATCGAAAAATTCATTTGTAAACTCAATAAAGTGACTTTGTGGAGTAGTTCATCCGGTTTACGGAATATTTAAATACTCAACAAAATATATCTAAATATTTTGGTTTTATGCATGGAAAGCATTTCTTAAACTAATATAGTGCATTCATTAATGTTTTCGCAGGATCTACTATTAGGTGATTGTACACGAGCTAAAGAATTACTAAAATGGGAACCAACTTATAGCTTTACAGAACTTGTTAAACTAATGGTGGATGAAGATATGAAATTACTGGAGTCTGGCAGAACTCCTGTATAACTAACTTTCAATGTGCTTTCTTAATTTAATCTGAACTTTATTTGTTTGTACTTTTTTTTATTATTTGATATAAATTGTTTTCTATGAATTGCCTATTGCTTTCACTGTTTCTCTTCGATTAAAAGCGTTATTCCTATCTAGAACAGATCACTATTACCACTTGTTCTGTATAAGATTGTTAACCTGGGATATATCTTGGGAATTGTAACTCAAAGCTATGTTGATGAAACAATCCAACTTAGCCTATAAAAAATCGACCGAAATTTAATGCTGAATATCAACGATATGATAATAGAAACTTAAGAATGAATTGTATACTATTTGAATAGGATTTGAACTCAAATGTTTGGTGGTGAATAACAGAGTATTTAAAGTAACAGGTACTGGTCAGTTAGTCAGTCAGTTAAAACGTAGAACTTCGTACGTACGTTCATCAGTTCAGGCAGCGTCAGCACAGAGACGCATTTGTCAATTCAAGTCCCATAGTGGTAGCGATAGTAGAAGTAGTAACTGTACTGGAGAAGATTAGGAATCGAAGATATGATTCGAGGAGTATAATTGAGTGAGATAAATTTGGAAAGTGAAAGATAGAGATGATGAGGAATTTAGAAGGTTAAAATTTGCGAGAACACAATGGTTGAATGCACCTGCGTCATTGCAAGCGATTTTGAGCCATTTCGTTTGAGGTCTATAACCATTGGTGACTTTCGTCTTCCGGACCCCAAACAGGTAGCCTGCACCTACCGAAATGACCCAATACACTTGTCAATGACTTTATGGATTTGTGCCATGTTTTGGTCTGGCCACCCTAGCTTTCTTCCAACCTACTCCCACACCACAAAAAATAGCTCGTCGACGAGGCAGTTGGGCATTCGTAACGCATGCTCCAACCACCTCAACTGATGGAGTTTCAGTAACTCATCTATTGATTTGCCATTTCTGCATAGTACTCGTTTCCTAACAAAAGCATTGCTTATTCGGTTGTCCTGCGATACTCGAGTAATGCTTGGAAGGCATCAGTAATCGAATACTAGTAACCTACGAATGTTTTCTACTCTTAACGGCCATGTTTCGCAGATATAAAGTAGTATAGAGCGAACTACTACGCAGTACACTCGTCCTTTGGTTGGCGAATGGATAACTCACCTGCGCTATAGGTGAAGCAAGTTGGAAAACGCCGATCGAGCTTTCTGTATCCGTGCCGAGATTTCGTCAGTCACCAGGCCATTATCACTAACGAGACTCCAGAGATAAGTGAAGCGGTCTACTCGCTCAACCACTCTACTCCCTATCACTAGTTCAGGTGCCGATACAAGCCAGTCTTGAAGCAACATTTTGCATTTCGAGGGCGAAAACCGCATCCCGAACTTGCTTGCATTGTTGCTTCGGTTGGTCAAAAGACTCTGCATTTTGTCAGCGTCTTCACCAAGTAGGACTATGTCACCGGCATATGCTATGTCAATAAGCAAGCACCCTGGTAGAAGGTCCACTCCTGAAAATTGAGACGAAGATAATGTTATATCCAGAATCATGTCTACGACAAAGTTAAGCAAGAGTGGACATCCCTGACGAACACCACGTTGAAGTAAAGAATTCAGATGCCAGTTCTCCAAGGTCCAGGAAGATAACTATTGTAGGACGCCTAAATTTATGTCTGTGTTCCAGGACTTGTCTTAGTGTGAAGATGTGGTCTATACAGCCACGTCCAGGCCTGAAACTATCCTGGTTTTCTCTAGTGTGCTCTTCACGAGCTCTAGAAACTATATTAGTTAGACTGATTCTCCTGTGGTTGTCACAAGAAGACGTTTGTCGCTTCTTATAAATCGGGACAATCAAGGATTGGGACCAGTCAGATGGGATTACGTCCAGTTCCCAGATTCTACTTAAGATCTCGGTCAGTCTAGCTGCTAAAACTGGACAAGCATCCTTAAAAATCTCAGGAGTCAATCTATCGGGTCCTGCTGCTCTCTCTTGCTTCAGATTTGGTTTATCTTTTTCAACTTCATGAGGGTTCGGAGGGCTTACGTCGACTTGCCGTTCAGGATGACTGGAGATCGTGGGTAACCGAAGTGTGGCTGAATGCCAGTTGAACTGATCCCAATATCTGTTCTATAAGATCCACCCAGGTGTCTTTCATTTTCACTGAGTCGACCTACTTGAGCATCAAAGTCGCCCGCCATTATTACTATATCAAAGTGCCTAACTTTTTGGAGGAGGTCCGAAAGTTTTCTATAAAACTCATCTTTCACCTCGTCTGAACTGTAGTCAGTGAAGGCGTAGGCAGATACGATGAACAAGCAACGGCGAGTCTCCCTATCTTTCCGAGTCCTTACTGTCCCGTTTAGCCTGACAGCGTACAAACGAATATCTACTGGGATCCAGTCTAGGAGGGCTAGTTCTGCCCTACGACTCTATGCTATACCTACGCCAGCGAGACCACGAGAAGCAGGGCTTTCAGTTACATGAAGGGTAAATCGAGCTGCTTCTTTATTTTGGCAGGTTGAAATCAAATTAATGATTTTACCAATATTCTGTATGCGCGTCTCCGTGACGCAGCATACATCGATGTGGCGGGATTCCAAAGTCCTAGCTAATGAAGCCTGTCCCGTGTGCTGGTATGGATATGAGGGCGGTTTTCACTTACCGGCTGCCCCTACCATGCAAGGGTGTTTCTTGATGGACCTGAAAAGAAAGGTAGGTTAGCGTTCGTCTTAACGACCTAGTAGCGTGACTGCAGAGCCCAAAGGACAACTGCTTGAGGCCGGTCACACATGGCCTTTTTATGAAGTTATTGTGTTAACATCGCTCTTCAAAAGGCTTCTGCTGAAGATGGAAATCCGTGAGGAAAGGCGAGGTGTGACATTTTTAGGGTCGACCTTTTCTAACCCCTTCCTTCCTTGTGAGCAGGTAGCATCGCTGTAGCTGCTGGTTGTCCGAGGGAAATACGCTACTGCTGTCACACCCTTCTACAGTCAGCAGTACGACTTCGCCCTCAGACCTTAAGTTGCTGCTTTTACTCTTATGGTTCTCCAGTCGACCTATCTGGCACGGTGGGACCTCAAGTAGCGTATTCTCTAGCCAATTTATCTGGGTTGGGTCATCACGATAGGCAAGCCCGACCACCACGACAAGGTAGTAGCTATGACTGTGTACAGGTACTGGGTTCGAGTCATACTAAGGGTACGATCACTGAATGTTCTTAAACAGATTGAAATGTCCGTTCAGTGCTATGCACAATCTAAGTGTGCTAATAACAAGGGCTATTATCATCGAATCTAATAATGCTATGAACAGTAGCGGAAATTCAGTTTTTATGTTTAAAAGTATAATTCCAGAAAAAACAGATTAGACTAGTATCAATAAACTTGTATTACCACTAAATAAAATCTTACTTGAATAATCCTTTCAAGAGCTAGTTTTAAGGAAAATAAATGGGCATGTACTTTCCATCTCTAATTCAGTGTAGGTTTACTCGCTGACAGATAGCTTCCTAGTATACAATTACTACAGTACACTGTACGTCTAATATTTTAGCTTTTAACACACAGTAGTTTAGAGATGAACTTATTATTTTACCCCACCTGCCGTAATGCTTAACAACTCTATGAATTTCTTCAACTTTATCGAACGTAGTTTTTATCTGAAGCCAGTATTTTCCGATGGAAAAGTTCAGTCTTCAAAAAGTCCTAATTTGAAATCCTGATTACCGTCGTTTTATTTCATTTAGTAAAATCGTATGTATTATTAATGCATATAGTTATATTTCTTGTGATAATTGTTCTCGATATCTTCCCTACATACTGTTAGTTAAATTCTAAACGAACCGAAATATTTTCATACTAGGTGAGAGAAAGACTAGTGTAGATTGTTAGACAATAACTATCATCTATGGTTTTCTGGAGGCTAATTAGCCGAAATCGATTTTCAACACCAGTTGATAATGGCTAAAGATCCATCGAAAATCCGTTAGCACTGGACAACAATCTTTTATTCCGTTTTGTGAGTCTTCTTCTGTGAACACCACATAGATCATGAGGCGTCACTTCAA
Organism: Schistosoma turkestanicum; assembly: GCA_944470395.2. NCBI lineage: Eukaryota > Metazoa > Platyhelminthes > Trematoda > Strigeidida > Schistosomatidae > Schistosoma > Schistosoma turkestanicum. The sequence continues at coordinate 40,401,178 of OX103979.1, read as the reverse complement.
ACACGAGATTATTAAGATATGATTCTTTAGTTCAATGTTCTACATTTATAAATTTTGCTACACTGTTCTCACCAATTAATATCGTTCCATTACTAATGGAGTCTCAGAATAATGTGAGAAAACTGTTTAGAATTCTTTAGTTATCAATAATCCTATAGTTGGTGTCATTTTAAGATAAATGTCGCTGAAATAAGAAGAACATTATGTAGGACTGAATGGTTATATCGTCCCAGATAAGCTTCACTGAATAACGAGAACGATTTATATCTATGAGATTCATTTTCGTAGAAATATACTTCAAAAACATTGAATTTATTCAAGTATATACTGGAAAATCAACCTGTGGATGGAATTCGCATGACAACTGGGAACATTCACTGTTATGATAAAAGTCGGTCAAGCTTTATTTAGTACATGATATAGTTCCTCCAAAGATGACAGCCAAAACAGGTATATGTTAGCGCATTTAACGTTTGAAATCGAACTTAACATCTACGGCCACAAAAGTTAGTCGGTGATTATTTTCTTTTTCCTCTTTATCGGGTCGAAGTACATGACCCAAGATCAAATAGGGATTAGATTCGAAGACACTAAATTAAATTGGTTGCATGGAAATAATCTTCGCATGCTGCCTACAAGAAAGTTTCTAACTGCTGTAATATCAATGACATCCTGTAGACATAATTAGCGCAAAACTTATACTCACAGCGATCAGAACTGACAATTTTTGATAGCCTTATGTGATCACCTCTGTGCTCATAAGTGTTCACATTCCTTACTAACCACATGAGAATTGCCAACTTCGGCAATGAACGCATTTAAAACGCAATTTCATTGGTTTTAGTGCTAAACATCGCTGAATGAAAAATTCAGTTTGCAGTATATAATGAAGGACAGTTGAGAAAGTCCAGCACCCACTGATTCATCCTGACTGTAAAATTTGAAAGTCATTAAAGCGAATCAAACTATACGACTTAGAGTTATGTCCCTTAGCATGGACATTTCTAATAGTCATGACGATGGCACTCACTACATAATCATCTGTATACTTTTTCTTAAAGTTGACTCCTAGTCTCAAATTGGCTAATTTTGTTTCTTATCATCTTTCAGAAGCTGAATCACGAGTAATTGCAATCGTAATTTAAATAACTTGAAAGCAAAGGTAAGTTTATTAGGTGTATTTCATTGACTAAACTTCTTAGTAAACGACTATATAAAACCAGGATGCATCGGAAAGCTGTTGAGCTTTAATTTGTATGTGTACATGTGCTTATTTAGGGTCCGTTCAAGGGACTTATTCATGCTTCCTAATTTTGCGGTGAATGCATAACTTTCAGACCACTAAGTTGATATAACAGCAAACAGAAGTAATTACTGTAGTGAAATCGTGATTATGTCAGGCGTAAAATACATCGCCTACGTCAATAAGTGATCATCACGCAATATTCTAAACTAACTGAAGTAAACCAGTTAATGCCGATTTAGTGGTCTAAATTCAATATCTGGTGAGTTCATCGACGCACATGGCCTATAAGTACCGTACTAAATATAAAACATCAATCCGGTGCCTCATAGTTTTAAATGCTTGTTCAACTAGTCATTTTATGATGTATGACTACGAAATCCAAATGTCTCCGCAACCTTATTTACTAGAAAGATAATTCGCTTAACATCCAAATTTTAGCACTTTCAACGTTTAGTTAATCTTAGAATGTAAATAGAATAATCAACAAGAATATCTGTCACGTAAATGTAAGCAACAGTTATTGTTAATAATAAATATACAATTAAGTTGTCACCGTTTATGATTGTATGTAATTATTATAACTGATTAAAAAACAAATAAATCAAATTTATAATTTCAAAAAAAAAAAGATGAATACATGTATATCGCATGAAAAAAAGAAAAATTACTTAAAAGACAAACAAATGAAAATACAAAACCATTCATTAATCTAGTCAAAATCACGAACCGAAAAGCATGATGTTAACAAGTGAAAAATGATTAAATTTGAATAAGTTGAGTTCAACAAAGTTCATGAACACAGTATGCCATACAGATATTGTCTGCTTTTTCTTTTCTATTGTCATTATAAAAATAAATTATGTGTCATCGAATTGGTATATAAATAGTAATTAGATTAACACTAAGCACACTTGATTATTATTAATCGTCGACACACGAACAAGCTGTTTCACAATCAAACCTTATACGTGTATAAGTATAAGCAATTTGGTATGGCTTAATTATAATGTTAACTTACACCAAGAAAGCAACGGTCAGACGCAATAAAGATTAACAACTGAAACACTATCTTTCTTTTTTAATGCTCAAGTAAACAAATCTAGGCATCAAACAACCAACAGAGAATACAACATACCCAGAAGACAGCAGAATATAAATTCATTTATCTCATGTTGTACAGTTCACCAACTAAGAATTTTTTTTGATTTAGTGTGCTTATTAGTAATGATCAATTGATTGGTTAAATTTCAATATTTTATCCTTAGGTTGAAATCAGTCATACATAGAAATGTGACCACGAAGATATACTGAAGGAAGATTACTATAATCCTGTTTTGTAAACGAAGTAGTGAATAAGACATGATCAATTTGCAAAACAGCTGTATTAATCAAAAGATAATTTATATACGTTTACGTAAATCAACAGATAACAATGAATTTAATCAGAGGGAAATCAACTATATAGCAATGAAAAACAAGATAAGTTCAATTATTGACATATTGGTATATCCAAACGTACAAGCAGTTTGCTGCTGATTCACTCCAAATTCTTGTATTAGAGCACAAAAATAAATAGAAATAAATCATCATAGTTCAGCCGATGTGACTTCATGTAAACCATGAGCTAGCAATGTTGGTGGCAATGCATCTGTCAGTATACTCAATTGATTCAAATAAATATCAGCTAATGATAAATCTGAATTTGGTTTAGGTAAGTAAAGAAATAAAGCCGTTGTATTCGGATGACAATGAGACAAAATTAATTGGTTTAAATAGATTATTCTTCTGTTGTCATTATTATTGATATTTTTTGATATTAAATTTCTCTTCATCACCGAACTATCCACATCAACCAGATGTATTTCAGCCTACAAAGAAATAATAATGAAGTGGAAATATGAATGGTTCTACATGTTAGCATGATTGAATGTTGATGACTGGAGAACTACTTAATAACTACTTCCTACATTGAAAAGTGACTCCCTAACTAATAAACCTATATAAACCATTCATCGTATAAAGTAACAAAATGTATAACAATATTTCAAGTCGAATTTCATACATATATGGAAAAAGATACAATGAGTCAATCTGAATAGGTGATAGACTAGGTAGATGTGTATAACACTATGGGTATATAATTGAAGCTCAGAAAACTGTTTAACTGGTTAAAAGGATGAACAACCATGATGGGAGACAATCGACCTTATATTATAACGTCACTTTAATAACAATTATTACACGTATTTAACTTATTTTTTATTTTTTTATTTAATAATGTCCAAAGTGATTATTCACACTGAAATACATTCTCACTTGATTGGCTCTTGTATGAATTGTTTGGTTAAATGTTTACATCTGCTGTAAATCAATATCATAATTAATTTCAACTTTATTCACAAACAATAAAATACGACTATATACAGTGACTACTGTTGTACAACAAATGATATATTTATTATTCTATAGACTCAATAGTCAACTATGCTTCTTGTACAAAAAACGAATTCATCTCTTATTTATTCTACTAATGTTTTATGTAGTTTATCATTAATTTTGTCATGGTACTATTGATTTTAGTGACCTATTTATTTGTTTTGAAACTAAAATGAATGAAATATATATATTTATATTTTCATAACCATGAACTCTCTTTAGTTTTCCATATGAACCATGGATTCCATGACGATGCAAATAATATTTTAAATCATTTAAATATAATAAGAAAACCGTAGTTTAGCGTTACTTATACAGCCTTTTTATGGGAAGTTTTTGAAGTGTTAGCTCCGCTTTTCAGTAGGCCTTTCGCTGAAGACGAAAGTCAGTGTAGTAAAGTGAGGTGTGCCATTTTTCGGTCGACCCTTACTTCTGTTATTAGAAGACAGCATCGCTGCAGATGCTGGTTATCTGAGAGAACCACCTACATGCTATTACACTTCTCTACAGTCAGTATTACGACTTCCCTCTCAGACATTGAGTTGGTTGGACCTAAAGTAGCGTATTCTCTAGGCAATATAGCTCGGTTGGGTAGTCACGATAGGCAAGTCTGACCACCACATCGTGGAAGCTACGACCAGGGAGGGTTTAAAAACTATGCATCAAACGAATTTCAGACACAGATTAGTTGGAATTCATAACCATAGACGAATTTTTACGACCAGTTTTGGCAATATATATGATGTAAGAATTCTATAATAATCTCATGTCGTTTTTCTCTATAAAAGACGCAATTTGGAGATAATATGTCAATTAAACTTTGACTGAAGTAATAGGTTAAATTATCATTATAAACTCCGAACTGTTTACTTTGAAAAAAGGAAACAAATAATCACTGATAAAACAATTGTTTATGTGAGAGGTTAAAAAATGCATGTCAACCTGTTGACTTACGGGAATTCGTAAATTTTTTAACAAAGTTGATAGTTGACAACGTGCTTTATCAGTTGACGTAACAACCTCACTAGATGGGTTCATTTCATTTAATTTAGGTAAGTAAGGGAAAAATGCACGCAGTTTTGGTGGATGACGACGTTTACGCCAATAAGGCGATCTAGCAACTAAACAGGCAAGTTGTAAGAGAAAAAGACCAGTACGATCAATTATTTGTTCGTAAACCCCTTCACATGATGATGACGATGATAGATATGAATTTTCACCATAGAACTCAATAAGATTTATTGGCCATATATCAAAGAATATAGCTTTTGAAGTGTCTACTATATAAGGATTAACTTCAGACATTGAGCCAGTTTCAGCCATCATTGAACCTGCATTATAACCGTCATTGTAATTGAAATCCATCCCTTGTGAACGATGAGTTGGACGAAAAATATTACGGAAATAGTGTCGAGTTGTATCCCAACCGGATATACCTTCATCAAAAATAACTCTGTCAAAATTTCGAGCAAGTACAACATTGGTCTGTAAAAATTTAAGAGAAAAGATTACAAAGGAAAAAAATACTTCAAGTTTATTTTCGCAATAACCAACGCTTTCAATTCATAACAATGTTTTATGTGGAGACAAATCTTCGGCGCATAATGGCAATGACTCTTGATTTTTGAAGCATCTATATGAAAACAAATTTGAGGAAGATAAATGACTTTCGGTGTACATACTAAAACTGAATGTTTTTCCCGTGATACCTTACCATAATAATGTACCACTTATTTAATTGGAGATAAATTTTCAAAGAATGATGAGAAGGAAGGTGGGGAAATATTACAAACAAAACTGTGTTGATTGGAAATTGTCTTGCATGCATCTGCAAAAAACCACTTGGTTTGTAAATAATATACACTACTTTTAAGCATATAATTAGTATGGATTTCAGTGACTGAAATGAAACTAGTGCATAAAATTAAAATTTTGAAAAACTTATCCAGCAATAACCTGTATTGATATACTAAACAGTTCAGGACAGTGAGTGAATTTATCAAGTTAACAAATTTTAAGAATAGTTTATTCCTCAGTAAACTTTCATTGAACATGGTGACAGACAAGTAAGGTAGGATATTACTTATAAAGGCCACTTAGACTAGTTTTCAGGTACCATGGTTAAATTAAAGCCCACATAATACTTGCGAATTACAGCCACTTAGTACCAATCACAATAAATAACTAGTGAGCAATAAGTACGTAACACAAAACTTCATTGGAACAATTTACATCATTATTTAGAAATTGACGAGTGTTTAGATAAATACAGGAAAAAATACACGGTTTGAATTAAAACAAAAAATGTAAATTAATATATAGATGGTATTACTACTAAATCAAAAGTAAAAGAGCAAACCATAATTTGCTACTGGGTGTGTCTAGCTACTTATATAATTCAGTAGTACTGCGTTTACTGCAAAAGAAAATACAACAACGGAAAGTAGTAACTATTAACAAAAATTACCTCCATATTAAGAATTTCCCGAATGATGCCAACATATTCCTGTGAGGTAAGACGACCAGGACGATGATCCCCGTGAAATTGAAATTCTGAATTATTCTGACTTACAAAAATAGAATTTGAATCGTGATTCGAAATTGCATCGAAATTAGCTAGTAGTTCACTGCTGTTTGTTTGATAAGCTAAAAAATGTTTCAGTTGAAAGACAAGAAAATAACACTTTCAATTAAAGGAGAAATGCTTTATTATAAAATTGCGTAAAGCATATTTTTATAATTTCAGACTATTATAGGTGACTGACAGGATTGTAAATGTTCGTGGAATTTGAAGAACAATTTTTTTGACGCACGTAAATCAGTTCATTTTACATAACCAGAACTCTATAGTTTTTGATCGTGTTTCAGTTACTGTTGAATTCATAATGACAACTAATTTTTAATAAATTGTTGAGTTACTATTTGTTCAAGCCATTGACATGAAATGAGTCTCTGACATTTACAATAATACATTTCTCACTTTAGTTGACACCTAATGTTGATCAAACAATTTCAAAAATTAAAGACAGAAGATCTTGAATAAAATGTGAAGGAAAAAAGAATGATATTGCTACTGATACATCTGCAAAGGCTTACGGAAGTTATCGGATTGAAATGACATTTCTCTTTCAAAAGGGTGCAGGGAGTATCAAGGTTTCAGATCTCTTAATATAGGCTTTCAAGGATTTTCGGCGATAGCAAGTTATGGAAATTGTTATTTATGAAATCCGCCGGAATCAACTGACAGACATAACGGACTTTAGATAATTTCATCCTAGACGATGTTCGTTTAACAAAAAACTTTAAATGTTAGTCGGTATTTTAGAAAATGATCTACGAAAGACAGCTTAATAGTTTCCAGTGGCTACATAAACAAGGGAAACACTTTATTTCCCAAACAAATATAAAACGAAACAAACAGGTATTTAAGCGCATTATCTCACCATTTGTCGTTTGAGCATCACTGCTGTTAATGATTAAATCCGCAGAATCATATGAATGAATATGATTTGGCCATGAACTGAATGTTTTTACTTTACGTTCTTTCCAAATCCTAGCTAATACATCCTATAAGTGAAAGAAGATATTGCGCAATTACTAACATGGAATATCATTATATGGAAAATGTCCGAATTAAAAACTATTCGTTAATCAGTCCAGTGATCATCTCTAGCAGTAAAAGTGTATTTACTCAACTCTGAACTACAATGTTTATAGATAAAAGCATTATGGAGTGACACAAAGACGAGTCAAGTGTAATGAGTGACTGATTAACTGGTTCGGCAGATTGACTGCTAACCTTACTATGTAAGCGATTGTTGCTAAAGTTATCTTGTGAAGAAAATAATCATAAAATATCACAGTTTTATAACAATTGAAGTAAACCACTTTTGTAAACGCTATAAGATGATACAATGTAATCCAAAGGATGGCAATCATTGATAATTTGAGATCGACTAACATTTCAGTACAAAGACAAATGATGTGTAATGTAGAATCTGGGAACGTACATATTGGTGCACGTTGTCGCACTGCATTAGCATGATCAGATGAAACAATAATGGCATATTCCGGAGGACTGGAAGTGGTAACAGTATTACTAGTGGTAGTAAAGAAATTTAGCTTATATAAATGCAAATAAACTAACCATAATAGATAAAACCAGTAGAAATTAAGTTAAATATCTGTTTATTTTTTGTACAATTGTATCAAATTACTTGAAATCATACAGAAAAAAGTGACATACTACTAAATAATGTATTTTACAATAGACGAAGAAAGCATTAAACAGAACAAGCAAAACTTACAACCGATGACTTGTCATCGTAAAATCCTAAACACACTGTGTTTGGACGCATTGCACCCAAACCTGAAATTCGAATCAGATGTGATATAGCTCTGCGTACACTTTGGTCAATTGTTACCTCTACAAACGCTTTAGTTTTTAAATATTTCACATATTGCGTCCAATACCTATGCGTAAAAATAATACAGTTTAATAAATTATTAAATTATGATGTAAAATTCATACAATATAATCCCATGATTATAGATTATCTTACAAAAAAACAAGCATTCACAAGTTCATATTCAATAAGAAAGTCATATTTATGACGGAGACAGTGAATTCACCGAGTAAGAACTAAACTACACACACTAGACACAGTAAAAGTTCTCATAAAGCAGAAACATAAGTTATTCACTTCGATGGAACCACAACAAGTACACAAAAGTAATCTCTCATGTGTTGAAAAAGCGTTAGTAACATAAACATGTTCATGCGCTACTAAATGGAAAATCGAAATAATACTGCCTTATTTATTTGTTAAAACGCATAAATATTAGTGCGAAGGTGCACCAAAATATATTTACTCCACACAATTGCTATGTAGGTTGGGATACTGTCTAGGTACTAAAACAGAAACAGGTGGCTTTCTTAAGGGGTCACGCTCCAAAGATACTTGATTAACTATTGATGAAGAGACAGTGAGTTAGTTTGGAAATATGTTGTATAACACTTGACTGATACAATACTGAAAAAAACCATTTGATAACTTCATATAGTGATAAGTCTGCTCCTTTTAAGGTAGATTATAATCAAGTTATGTAATACACTTTCTTATTCCATAATCAGTTTATTTTCGAAATAAATTTCTACTTACCAACGTTGACTAAGGCATGGATCCGACTGGTCGATAAATCCGTCCGGATCACCATATATTGCATGACCAACCACATACAGACCGCCTTTTTTTAAACTATTCATAAATTGAACAAGCGAAGCTGACGAACGTGGATTTGCAACTAATAACAGTAATTGAAGTCGCCAGTATTTAACATGATCTTTACGGGAATCCAACAACAACAAATATTTACGAATCTACCAAAATAAATTTCATGAATATCATACACTGAATAACTTAAAATAAGGGAAAAGAAAAGTGGTCATGACGCTTAATCGATAATAAGAAACAATATGGTTAATCGGATAATAATGATAACTGAGCTTTTACAAAGCAAGTTAAGAAATTAGTGTATGCTGTATGTGTGTTGTGTCTAGTAAATTCTTCACTATCGTTTTACCTGTATTACCTGGTCTTATAGTGTCATGACTACATGATATCGCTTTCATGTTGACTTAAACAGAAAACTTAATCATAAATCATTTTCTTGCATTGGTAAATACTTGTAACCAAATATATTCTAGGAATATATATATATAGTGAATACTTTTTAATCTGATTGGAATGAAACAAAATACTGATAATGATTCATTGCGATATTTTTTTTAAAGGAAAGTATTGTTTATGAAGCAGTTTTATTTCATAGAATTTTCATTGTACGGTTGTGGAGATTGCTGGGTTTCACTGAAATCAAGAATCGACCAGTGTTAGACCAACACTAGACACCTGAAAACAATGAACAACCGTTTAGTCCTAGTGTAGTGAAGGAGAACACAGGTTAGGGCAACCGAAATGTATTTATCGCAAATAACAGAGTTAATTGGTAAAATAGGAAAACCATATCGTAAATCGTTAATTTGCAAAATATCAATCCATCATATCGAACTGGACTGTTCCTGTTGCAAAACATCAATCCATTATCTGACATTTTATTGTTCCTGCGTTTCATACAAATCTTATTGTGTTCCCGCTCTTCCTTTCTTGATCTTCCACCATCTTCTGCTGCCAGACATTACGTTTTCACTCGCGTCATATACTATTTATAAGTAGCGCGCACCACACTAGTATGGGACTCATTAATAGTGCGCATCCAAGACCCCGAAAGCGGGAACCAAATACAGAACCTTAGGTCTCGCGCGTGAACGCTTAACCTGTAGGATTTAATCAACGCAGAAAATACCATTTCTAATAATAGATCTTCAGTAGGTCAGACTGCGAATCGAAGAAGAGAATTTATAAAGCTAATGTGTTATAAAAATTACGAAATTAAAGTGAAGTAATTAATTCATGTATTACTTATAAATTTAGGAAGATATGCCAGAGGAATACTGAAAGGAAAAAAAATATTCCAATCATATTAAATTCAAATAATCTTTGTGTGATTACAACAGTTTACCTGATGAAATAGAAGCGCTTGTCCAATATTACCCCAAGACGATTCTAAATGACGTTGATATAATGAAAAAACTAGTAGACCCAAAACAAGAAGTGCGATTACTGTATAAATTGGCTGAATTAATAAACACATAATGATACAGCCAACCATTCCTAAAATCGAAGTCATCCAATTAAAATATCGAAATGTTGGCCTAATAAATTGAAACAGAAAAGTAGAAAATATGATAGTACAATAATTGATATGCAAAATCACGCATAAACAAGATGAATGAAGTTCGTTTGCTGAAGATATATTCTGAAATTCAATATAACCACCTCCATGAAAAATATTACTGCTTTCCAAGTAAGTTAATGAAAATAAAGTTTGTTTTATTAATCCTCGGTATGGGCTAAACGTAAAAGCATAAACCATTGGATTATATACCCAGTTTTAGAAACAACTCATTTATAAGACTGTTTTATAGAGATATTGTGTATGTGAATCACACAAACAGCTTTCAAATTTTAAAAAAACGTAAGGGATTACATCTCTATTATTTCGAATTTTAAGATTTAAGACAAAAAGGTGATAGTATAAGATAAAAAGCATCTTCGACCTGTGTTTATGAGACTCGCTAATTTTCCACTTCATATGTGCAGGTATAAAACATGATAAAAAGCATTTGTATCTGTTATAATCCACACCCACTGCTTGCGAATCAAGACTAAAAATTTACATCGTTTTTATGAAAATCGAATCAATTCAACTGGAATGAAAAGTGTTTACTGAAAGTTGTAACTTTGCTTGATTATTCGTGGAACTGAAGGGCAAAATAAAACTGCTTTTAAACTTATTCACTACGTAAATTCCATTGTAGTATTTGAAAAGAAATTCGGAATCAATGTTAGAGGTCATTATGAAGGTTTAACATATCACATAAATCTATTTTTCTTCTCTAGTGTCACAATAAAAATAAATTTAATCATAGTTAGTGTAGAAATTTAATGCATCTTGGTTTAATTAGATCAAAAGAACGAATATTTAATGGTGACCTTAAGGTTACATGATCACGCTTTGACTAACATGTGAAATATTCAATCTACATTACATCTGCTTCAGTTTAGACAGTCGAGCAGTATTATTAGCGTTGACACTTCAATTGCGACTTGAAATGAAGTGTATCAATTTTAAATTAACGAATAAAGTGTAAAAAAAGTAAATTCATGATTCACTAATAACCACTGATATGAAAAGTAAGATACATTGATCAATATGTACAACGAGACCAATGAAGCTAAATGAGTATATTTCGAACAATAAAGAAATAATAATCCTATTGATTGGTATGCAGACAATGAAAAAAAAACTGAGGTTGAATTATCGGATTATTTGTGAAACATTTTTGTTAGTTAAAGTAATATACATACTATGGTTTTGACTGGGTCGTCACAGCACCACACTTACTTTAAAACACTACAAATATTATCTTTCTTAATATATGACATCATGAAAGTATGGAACAATTACAAAATTGTGAAGGCGCCTGTTACGGAGAACCATGTAGCATATACTAGGCCTTATGTAAATTATCTCCATTTTGAATGTTTGAGCAAGTACTTGATAAATGAGTCACAGGCAAAATCAATATATGATATGATGGCTTTATAAATCTAATGCATATAGAAAATCAGAAGACACTATTCGTTACGCTATGAAGAGAAAGTCCAAGTCAAAGTTCCGAATGACAAATGCAACAGTTAATATGTAGTGAAGTTGAAATCAAAAATAAACTTTAAAGAGAACATAGTTTAACAGACTAACCTGAAATTTGGTGGTGAGGCAGCGTCTAAACCAGCGCACGCCAAATTCACAGAAGCATAGGCCAGTAAAAATAGAACAGATACAAGTGGAGCGATAGCATTTAATCTACCAATAAGCAAAATTAGCTATATATTTTAACAAATAGAAAACAAGAATAAACAGATATTGTATGTATAATTGATGTCAAATAAAATTTACAAAAAATTAAAACAAGTAAATAATAAAAAAAGAAAAACATTTAAATCGTCTTCAAATGGAAAACTGAATGTATTTAAGCAACTGAAAAAGTAAGCTACTTTAGATTGGTTACTACATTAACATGAAAGGCACTAAATAAGCCACTCTGTTTGGGTGGCCTCCACGATAAGCTCATTTGAAATAACATCAGGTTCATATTTAATGATTTGAAAGCACTTTGAAGGTGACCCTAACATTGTTAATCAATGAAGAGACTGAAAGACATGAAAAACATATTAAAATATATGGGAAAATCACATTCTATTGGTAATGTTTTTTTGAAATGATAAATTATGTACAAAATTCATATTTACTTAGTTTCAAAGTTTTAATTTTCAGAATAACAAGTACGTAATTATTCTTAAAGCCTATCGTAATGTCAATAGTCAGATCAACAAAATAGTGTATAAAAATTTCTATTATTTGATTCAATTAAAACTGGAACCATTTGCCGATTTCGCACTCTCGTTGTCTTTAAATGTTACATATCATCCTCTAAGTATATACTCGATTCAAGAGTAATGTTTCTAAATAGATAATTAAGACTTGAGTGCTCACGATCGAGGACATATATCTCTTTATAAATGTGAAGTAGATTTACTGGGCTTTATACAGACTTTATTACTAGGATATGGAAAAAACAAGAGCATAATAAAACGGGATGGAGCATTTTAATTAATCAAATAATGAGAATAAATGATATGAAACAAGAAAAAACTACCAGGAACAAAGAATAACGTTAATCAACACTTAATGAATGAAAAAAAAACAGATAAGCTAACAATATTTATGTTATTACCATTTGTCTGTAATTATAACAATAAATGTTCATAAAGTATATACTTTGACTTTTTGCATAAATTCACTAATAACAAAGCATGATTCACGAAAATAAGTATTCATCACAAGTATGAAATCGAAATTCTCAAATAAAAAATCTCAATTATTGACCACTTGAAGTTACTAGTATAATGATATTAAAAATATTATCGAAACTTCTTGAACACAACCAATGGGTTACAAAGTTTAGCAGTGATAAAAAAAGATACACAGATATAGCATAAAGTTGCAAGAAAAAGTAAACGGATAGGGTAAGCGATAGCATAGCTAAAAGAATTTCTTGAAAATCATAGTAAAACAACTAGGATCAAGTAAATACCAACACCAAAAAGCTTTCATAATAAGTAATTGATCAGTAAATAGACATTGTACAACAGTAGAAAAGTGACAATAACCAACTAACCAAACAAAGCAATCCAGCAGAAAGAACTGCAACTATCGGATTTCCACGTTTTGTGGTCCATTTTGCCGGACGAAGAACTCGACCTATTCAAAGCAAAAAGTAAATTACAAAAGTATAAAGTTGCAACAAGTCGTGTGGTAATATATCTTCTTTGATTAGCTTATGTGAATAATCGTATCGACAATATGCACAAATAAGTATATTCTCATTGAATAATAAATGAATATTACACAACAATCTAGAAGCCACCTATTCAATATACAAAGTAATATTCAAATATAGGGATATTTTATCAAGCAATACAATATATAGCTTAAGCTGGGTAAAATTACCGAATAATTCATCACGAGCTATTGCTTCCAATATACGTGAGGCTCCAATAAGATTGCCTAAAGCTGCAGATAATGTGGTTGCAAAGACACCTATTACAACGATTGGTTGCCAAAAACTGATTGACTGCATAAAGATATTGTTATTTACCAACAGATATCTGTGAAATAATAAGGAAGATATACTGGAGAAATAGTGAAACAAATTTATAAAAATACACAAATCAGTAAAATAACTAAAGTTGCATCTTTAAATCAAAAAAAAAAAGATAATGTTAAGGAACTTCCGTCAAAAGAATATTTAAAGTAGTGTATGATATGTGCCTTTGATAGGATTTAAATACACCTCAAACCGATGAAATAAAATATTTTCCCTGAATATTAAAACATTTTAGTGGTTAACAGAGAAGTATTTTGTAGTTAGTTGACAAACTATTAGTAAAAACACTGCTGAAAATTTATTTCCACTTGATAATAAATAACGTAATCTTCAGTAATGGATGATTAAATTTTCAAATCGCTTGGCATAACAGCAATTTAAAGTGACTAGACTTAGTACCTAGTAAGTAGCTAAATAGAAAGCAATAAAGTACAATGAATTCATTGTATTCACCATAAATTATGGTTACAAAAGAATATGATCAGGAACAACAGCAAGTATTTATTACAATCATCAAGTTCAAATAATTTTTAATACTTAATTGTCTTTACACAGTAGACCAGTGTTTAAAATTTCATATTAATAGTTAGTAGATTAAATGATTAATCATAATACTCTAAACATTAGAAAAATATCTACATCTCAGTTGGTTCGCTAGAATATTATCATGCATTTGTTGTAGTTACTCATTAGTAGTTCAACACACGTCGATTTAAAAACAAACAGGAATGACAGGAAACTTAAACATTAAATATGTTGTTTCCAGTCGGAAATAATGACGCCTTTATGATGTCTGAAAGTTGGATTGAATCGATAACTGAAAATTTTACACAACACGGCCTAATACGAGTATAAAATTGCTCTTAATTTTATTCAACATATACAAAAGTTATAACTACAGATCTGTTTATTTTGTGTTCTTTGATGCCAGTTACCAGAGTTTTATTATCACTTTATTTCCTACGTTAAGATGACATAATACGTTTTGAGTTAGTAACGTACCGTTCCAAATCCTACGTTGCTGTGTGACAAATTAAATGACCTGAATTACCCGATATCATGGGATAAAAAAGAATTCTATTGAGTGGAAAAACAATTCATTTGGTTTTCAGGATGCTTATAGATAAAGTAGTTCTCAAATTTCACAGTTTTAAATTATTGATTGAAAGCTGAGAACCATGTCTCCTTAGGAGAAACTAACTGGTGTAGATAGCTCGAAAATTGCTCGAAGAATGTTTTAGAAGTTTAAAAAGAAAGAACTTAGTACAGCAGGCGACACGCTTGATTTCCATAGTCCATATTTTTAGAAAATTGAATTACTTAAGAATAATTTTATGAATGGCCATTAAATGCATAAAATTAGATTGCAGAATTTACACTTATGAGTTACAAATTTGCTTACCGGCTGGTAGAAGCGGCTGAGAATATCATCATAACGAGATAAATCAACAATGTAAAAAGTAAAGCTGATAAAGTTCCCAGAGGGATCGAACGCGAAGGATTCTTTAATTCACCTATGAAACGTAACGAGAAAAACAAGTTCGTCAGAAATTCTAGAAAAGAAATTTTGGCTAACTTGGACATCAGTAACCGTGGTAATATGATGTGCATTACACCAAGTTTACTTCATGTGTTCTCTATTCATCTTTTTTTTTCAAAAGAACCTAGCACTGGAAGATTCATGTCTTCATTATGCCTCATTCCGTACTCAAACATATTTATCGTTAAACGCACGGTGCCCATTGAAACATTTTTAAAACTATAACGACTACTCATTATATGAATACTAACACAAGCCTTATTCAGACTTTCTCTTCATCGATAACATTTATAAATTAATGAATGGGATGCAATAAACATCAGCTCAGTATTTTAATGATTCAAAGCCTAATTAAAAGAACAGAAATATTACAATTCTAGCAAAATAAATATGACCCCAAAGTCTCAGGACAGATAGTTATATGCTTTCATAAGATTGAGCTAAATGTCAGTCAGTTAGTTACAACGTAGAACTTCGTACGTAAGTACATCAGTTTAAGTCGCCATACCACATTAGCACTGAGATATAATTGTCAATTCAAATCCCAATGTAGTAAAGGTAGTAAAAGTAATACAAGTAATGCCTGAAAGTCCCAATTAGTAACAAAGATTGTTTAATCAGTAAAAAGTATTGAATTGATTCATAATAATAATAATAATATTGACAAAATTTATTTTTAATATTCCAGTAGGCAAAAAAATCGATTTTGATACGCTTCAAAATTTCGTGCAAGTTTTTTCTTCAAAAGGGAAGTAATGTTATAGATTGTGGCTTCAAGTTTTGGTGGTTACGTATATGATTAAAGAATGAAGCTGAATTCATGATGCTCAGGGTTGGCAACCTTCAAAAAGCACCTTTTAAAATCGAGAGTAGATTTCAGAATAAAAAAAACCCAGTCACTGCTTAATTTCTTTAAATTATGATGTTGAAACTTGATGATGATATTTAATTAATTCAATAAAGTGGAAGCATTTGAATTAACTCGATAAGATTATTTTTTCGAAACATCATAAGATATATTACTATTTAAACACAATTATTAGTATAAACGGATACCTAAATAATAATTGCGTAAAAACAACCAATGAATTTGTTGGTGAGATGGCTGGGACACTGCCAAGATGCCCAAGCCGAAGTAGGCTTTTGGCCAACAGGTTCAGTCCATAAGGCAGTAAAGCAACACCAGGTGATGCAGTCTCATGGAAATCAGTAACCAACAACAGATGTACAAGCCATTTGTTCCATCAGGATCCTGGAGCTAATCACCACTAAGTAAAATTTTTCATCGTTATTCTTTAGTTACTTTTTTATGATGTCTAATCGTAACAAGCAAAGTATTTACCGTTTCCGCTATTATTATTTGCTCGAAAAACCGCATCGACTATTGAACACTATCTACAAGTTGAACTTCGTCTCCGAAAGTTAACGAAGACTAAGTTAAAGACAATTTTAAAAGCCTGTTCTTTCGTTTTATATGATCAAATATATTCGCAAAATACTATATACAACATATTGCAGTCGTTCCTAGTACTCAGTTTTATGGCTTGCAACTCGTTACAGCAAGCAGTACAAATATGGTTGATGATCTATTTGATGAACTGGTTAACTCTGCTTTTGAAAGACGCATGGTATAATTGTTTGTGACTAACTATGCTATGTACATTCAGATGGCATATCACTCTCTACCCATCAAACATTCTGCATGCCTCGTTTTATTATGGAAGTATGACAATCAACTTTAGACCTTACAGTTCAAAATTGGCAATATATATATATATCATGAAAATTTAATCAGAGCACTTTGAGCAAATAAAGATTGAATGTGAAAATTTCTATGAAATAAAAGGTAAGAGCCACATACCAGATACATTCGCACCGTTCATTATTCCGGTTACACCAGAAAATAATACGGAGAAAACAATGACGAATGATGTCAATGTACCAGTAGTATAATCAATTGAATACATAGCTAAAAATTTAACAGAATCCAGAAATAAATGGCAGCGCAGAGTTTGATATTCGCCATGATATGCATAAGGTAAATTCAATCACAATTATATGCCTATTCTATGCTGTTTCATAAAGTATTGATTTCTTTCACTGCATTCTAGCTACGGTCTTACTACTCAAATGATCAGTTTTTACGACTTCGTTAGTATGACAGTTCCCATAAAAACGAAGATCAGTTACGCAGCAAGTGAGAAACAAAAAGCACAGTGCACAGAAAGGGTTTTTTATATTTTAATACACTGTGTATATGATTTTATATTAGGGTCTAACTTTTGATAGTTTGATTGAATTGAAACAATGCTAAGCATGAAGTACCCGAATCAGTCTTAGTTCTTTTGTACTTCAATGACAGCAAATAAATATTGGAACACGATATCACGATCAATTAAATAAGCAGGAGTATTCCTGATCAAGGAGGAATACAATAAACGTTAATTAAAGAGATTATATATATATATATATATATATATATATATATACTATCGTATTTAATCTCGAACAATCGGTCAATGAGGAAAATCCCCCTCCCACCACCACGAGTTGCACTGATGCTGTCCACACAATCACAAAATGAACTGATAGGATGGGAATCGCATGAACCCAGGATCATCAAAGCATCCTTCAAAACAAAGAAAGAGGGCATTACAATGAACGTCATTCAAGGCTATGCACCTACTGACAACTGCAACGAAGACGTTCATGATCAATTAACAGGGAGGCTGCAGTCAATCTTCGAGAGATGTGCATCAAAGAATTTGACCATTCTGATGGGAGACCTAAATGCCAAAGTTGGAATGGACAACACTGGATATGAAGACATCATGCGCCTACATGGACTGGGAGAAAGCAACGAAAATGGTGAGAACTGCAAATCTACGTGCCTTCAAAAAACTCGTCAACAACGGAACAATATTCCCACACAAACGCATACACAAAGCTACATGGATTTCATCGGATCACATTACTCAGAACCAAATCGACAATATCTATATCAATAAGAAGTTCAGAAGGACCATGGAGGATGTGAGAACCAAGAGAAGAGCTGATATAGCCTCAGATCATCACTTGACAGTAGTCAAGATTAAACTGAAACTCAAGAATTACTGGACAACCGACCGGAGAATATCACAAATGTTATACGGCGTTTATTCAGGATTTCGGAATAGGTCGCAATAGGTCCTAGGCTTTTCACGATCTACTCAATTGAAAAGAAACTTCATCGGAGAACAATTGGAAAGGGATCAAGGAGGCAATCACTTCAATATGTCGAGAGGTTCTGGGTCACAGGAATTACAATCACAAAGAATGGGTCTCTGTTGGTACACTGGATAACATTCAGGAAAGGAGCAACAAGAACGCATCAATCAACACCAGCCAAACAAGAGCAGAGAAAGCCAAGACACATGCTGAATACACAAAAACATACAAGCAAGTGAAGAGGAACATCAGAGTCGACAAACGTAAATATGTGGAAGATCTAGCAATGACAGCGTAAAAGGCTGTAAGAGAAGGAAACAGGAGACAATTGTACGATACAACAAAGAAGCTCGCTGGAAACCAGCGTAAACCACAACGACTAGTGAAAAGCAAAGAAGGCAAAGTAATCAGCAACTCTGAAGAGCAGCGAGACAGGTGGGAAGACAGGCAGGAAGAATTCCCGAATTTACCAGCCCCATTAAACGCATGCAACATCGAAGCAGCATCTACGGACCTTTCAATCAATATTGACCCACCAACAAGTGAAGAGATCAGCATGTCCATCAGAAAAGTCAAGAGCAGCAAATCAGCAGGACCAGACAACGTTACAGAAGAGGCACTGAAAGCAGACGTGACAGCAACTGCAGAAGTATTCCACACTCTCTTCAAGAAGATTTCGTATGAGGAGTAAGTGTCAGCACACTGAAAAAAAGGATACCAAAGAAAGGCGATCTCAGTAAGTGTGAGAACTACAGAGGCATTACTCTCCTCTCAATATCAGGCAAAGTCTTCAACAGGGTGTTTTTAAACAGAATGAAGGACTTCATAGATGCCCAACTTCGAGATCAACAGGCTGGATTTCGTAAGGATCGATCGTGTACCGACCAAATTGCAACATTACTGATCACTGTGGAACAACCAACTGAATGGAACTCATCACTCCACGTCAACTTTATTGACTTCTAGAAAGCAACTGATGGTATGGAGGGGTCAAAATCGGAATTCCCAATACAAATGTCAAGAAATTTCTACTGTATGGGGCAGAAATTTGGAGAACTACCAAAGGCCATCATCCAGAAGATACAAGTATTCATTCACAGTTGTCTACGCAAAATACTACAGATCCGTTGACCAGATACCATCAGCAACAATCTACTGTGGGAGAATACAAACCAGATTCCAAAGGAGGGGGGAAGCAGGAATCGCTGGAAGTGTATAGGACACCTACTGCGGAAAGCACCCAACTGCGTCATAAGACAAGCCCTCACTCGGAACTCTCAATGTCAAAGTAAAAGAGGAAGGCCAAGAAACACAGTACGCCGAGAAGTAGAGACAGACATGAGAAGAATGAACAAAAACTGGGCAGAACTGGAAAGGGAATCCCAAGACAGAGTAGGTTGGAGAACACTAGTCAACGGCCTACGATCCATTGGGGGTAACAGGCGTAAGTAAGTAAGTCATTAGAAAGTAGTTTAGGTGAAAGAGAATAGGTAACTAATCAGTCTACAACGCATATAAACATTACTCTAGAAAACAATCGAATGATCGTGTAAGTGAGAATAGAATAGAGTTCTACAAACATCGATTGATAGTTTAAAAACTTAAATACAAAAGAAAACAAAATGATATGCACGAAATTCGTAATGATTATCTACAAATACCGAAATAAAATTAACTTACGAAAAATATTTTCTTTGAATGTATTCCCATTTAAACTGGTGAACTCAGCAAATATAGTTACATCATTTGGTGTTGATGAATTATAGATAAGGGAATTAGATCTTGGCAAAGGTATTAATTTTGGTTGTAGAAAGAAACTAGCGAATACACATATGATAACAATAATCACAACCTGTAGTAGAATATTGTAAAATAAGTACAAAAGCTTGTTCATGGTATATAATATCGAATACGCTCAAGTAATTTTATCAGAAAGAAATATACGATAATTATTTATGGTATTTACATTAGCTTAAATTACACAAAAATCCAATACAAATGATTAGTTAAAGCAGAATTTGTTACACAAAATAAAATTTGTGTAGGTTAGAATGCTCTCAGGGCATCCAAACCAAAGCAGGAAGTTTTTTGGGAGACCTATTCCAAACCTTTGACCTAAAGGTCTGATCTACACAAAGCAGCAGAGTCACATTAGGAAGTGCAATCCCATGTTTTCCAGTTATGAGAGATACGTGCATAGTTATTCTTTAACTCAGAATCCTGGAGCTCAGGTGCACCATTCGTCTGAGACTAGGGTTTTTTAACGCCTTCAAGTGTATTCCTTGTTTGCTTTTCGTCCTCCTAAACTCTTAATGGGTAGTGGCAGTGAGTAGAACTTCCTAAATAGAAGCTGCAAACCCAAGATCAAGTGACAGCAGGAAGCGAAATCCTTCTACATTTAGTCGTACAGGGGTATTTAAGGGATACATAATATGAGGAAAAGCAAATAATTACCTTAGTTTAAAATGTTGAATAAGCTGTCCGACTGAGTAAACGTAAAATAATAAACAACAGAAGTGTGTAGTTCCCATTAATAAATGAATAAGATATTAATATCGACAATCTTTAGCTAACATGGAAAGGAAATGGCGATCAATATAGTCAACTTTTGATGTATGATCTTGTCATACTTTCAAGGTATTTTCACTGTCATAACAACATACCTTAATTAGGTGTCAAAATGAAATACGATAATGGTTATTTAATTCATTATACATTAGGAAGTAAATGTAGGCCGACTTTTCAAAATCTATCTAGGTTACTATTAGTATCCAAATCAATGTTGGGTAAAATTTTCCATATAATGAATTGAAATGATTAATTAATTTGATTATGCCTTATAAAAAATACTACTAGCTTAAAAAGCAGTATTAATAATAATAATAATTTAAATTTCTGCATACGCACTACATAAAATGACCTGATATCATTTTTGAAGTGATGAAATTTATAACACGCTGAAAATGAAATAAAACAAACATTTCGAAGCAGAGTACTTGAAGTACAGAGGTACTGTGGACACTCGCTTTATTACATATAGCAGACAAAGATTATTTGTTAGCCTTGAAACACTTTTATTAACAAACAAAATATGAAGGCGTGTATATAACGCCAAAACAGAGAAATAAACCCGATAAAAAGATGCGTTTACGGTTAAAATATTCATAACAGACCATTATCATTTAGCTCAGTTGTAGTATGGTGTCAGACTATTGATGAATAAATTATACTTCAACCACTATGTCGATCAATAGAAACTAAACCTTGAGAAATCCGCAGTTTATAGTTGACAAAAAAAATTATGTAACAATTAAGATAAAAACAACAAATATTGCATCGATTTTACAAATAAATCGATATGAACAATGGAACTGACCACTTTCTACAGATATTGGAGTAAAACTCGATATTGATGACAAAAAAAATAAGAACTTTCAGTGTGCCACCTTCCCAACACATGTTCAATGAGATTGAGAACTTGATCATCTTGACTTAATTTAAAAAAAGTTGATTAGCATGAAACTCCAGAGCCGAAAGGATTTTCTTACTTATTCACCTTAACATGAAAAATAGATTGTTCGATTATTCTTACTATCTGAAGTTGAATAATTGAAACAACTATAAATTAATATGACCTCTATTGAACAGAAGTTAAGTGGTATTGGATTTCGGTCAGTCAATCAGTGAGCTACAATATAGAACCTGGTACGTACGTACATCAGTTGAAGTTGCCATGCCACATTAGCACACAGAGATCGACTTGTGAATTCAAATCTCAGAGTAGTATAGGTTGCAGTAGTAATAGCGGTAATCGGAAAGATTAGGGATCCAAGACATGATTCGAGAAGTATAACTCACTGAAATAAATTCAAAATGAGAAAAGAGGTTATGAGGAATTCGGTAGATTAAAATTTGAGAGAACCCAAAGAATGGATGCATCTACGCCATTGCAAACGATTTTCAGCCAATTTCATTTAAAGTCTCTAACCACTGGTTACGATTGTTTTGCGGACATCAACCAGGTAGTCTATACCTATTAATTTGGCTCAGTAAAGATGTTAATGAATGCATGGATATGTAACACGTTTCGGCCTGGTCGCCCCTAGCCACTTGCATTTCATGTACCGTAGAATTGTAACTCTTATTGCTAACAGTTGTGACGGTGTAAAAACAGTGGTATAACTCAGTGCAAAAACTAGTAATTTCGTTTGCGTTAATAATGACCTATTCTGTAAAAATTCTGAAACAACTCACACACAAAATGACGTTCTGATCAGCTACAGTTTGACTGGACCAACGTGATAGACAAACCTGATCACTAACTAGCTACTATTGGTACAGTAAATGAATATAAAACCGTACTAATAAAACAGTGATAAACAATAACTAGATATCTAAATACTTTGCTAGTTTAAAAAGCGATGGTTAACTTACACTAAAAAAATTGTCATTCTAATTAGCTTTATTATTGAAATAATATTAATCACATCTGCATTAATAAAAATGTCCTTTGGAATCATTTAAATTAAAAAGTATGCAAAACACTATCAACTAATTATTATTCACAATACAATGCGAGAGATAGGGAGGGTTGAAAAGCTTGAACAGTAAATTACAAGTAAAAATAAGCCGTGCACTAGACGACAATAAAATGTGCACTAGTTAGTAAATAAGAGTTAACATATCATTATTAAAAAACAGTAGTTTCAATAAGATACAAAACCTTATGAAATAATACAAGGTCCATATTTCAACCTTTTTCTTCTTGAAAAAATCGTTATTTGAAGTAGTCTAAGAATAAAGGAATATGTACTAGTTTGTAAGAAAAGTAATAAAAATAATTTAATCACTGCAACATACTTTAAGTTAAAATTTACAAAGAATTGAGAAGTGTCCACAGTAAAATGTACTTTTATGATGCAAAGTTGATTACTGATTGGTTAAACTATAGGACTACGTATTTAAAAACCAATGTTTGGGCATACACGCAGCCTTAAAAGCCTTAACTCAGCAAGTGTGATTAATGATTATTTAGTTGTTAGGTTACATTCATTCCGATCAAGTGAAGTTGTAGCAGTGGGATTCTGACCCGACCGTAGCCGCTACCTTGACGTGGTGGTTGGGCTTGCCTATCGTGATGACCCAATCCAGATATATTGGCTGGAACATATGTTCCTGCAGGTCCTACCATTCTAGGCACATCGATTGGAGAACAATGAGACTGAAGGCAGATAGATACTCAAGGTCTGAGGGCGAAGTCGTACTGCTGACTGTAGAGGGGTGTGACAGCGGTAAGGTGTTTTCCTCGGACAACCAGCATCTGCAGCGATGCTGCCTTCTGACAAGGAAAGAAGGGTTAGAAAAGGTCGACCCTAAAAATGTCACACCTCAATCTACCTCACGGATTTCCGTCCCCGTCGGTAAGGCCTTTTAAGCCAGAGCTGAGCTAACACTTTCAAAACTTCCCATCAAAAGTCCGTGCGTGACCGGTCTCAAGTAGTTGTCCCTTGGGCTCTGCGATCACGCTGTCAGGTCTCTAAGACCAACGGTAATCTACCTTTGTCTTCGGGTTCCTCAGGAAACACTTCCACGGTGTGGGTATTTGGTAAACGACATTCGCTCTCATACCTGTAACAGCAGAGATCGAATCGGTCTCAATCAAATTCTTCCTACATCTAACATCCCCTTATGTTCACGACTAACCTTGAGTAGCTGTTTTTAGTCTCATCATTCTCCAATCGGCCAGCCTGGCATGGTAGAACCTACAGGAACATATGTCCCTACCAATATGGCTCGGTTGGGTCATCACGATAGGCAAGCCCGACCACCACGACAAGTTAGCAGCTACGGTCAGGTTTTAGTTCGATAAATGTTAAAAATGGTTGAAAGAACTTTAACGTTTAGAAGACGATAATATTTGTGTTAAGAACGTTGATTTCCCACAAAAAATCGATACATGAGACTTGTATCCAAAAAGAAAAGTGAAAGTAACCTACTACCAAAAATTTGCTAAAAGCCATTTTCATCCAATGGATAAAAACAACAAATAAAACTAGATACACCGTAATCAAATTTTATTTAAATCTATATCTTTTAACTTTCAGCAATTTTTGTCTAAAACATGCGATCGATACGATTTACAAGACGAAATTACAAAAGTATGCTTCATTTTAAAAAAGTTCATAGGAGAAAAACTTAATCAAGCTGGTACACAGTCAACAAATAATGGTACAACAACCTTATGACAATCAGCCTAACTGTAACAGGATAAACTTAATTAGGTTGAAAAGTTTGAATATAAAAAACTTCTACAAAGAAGTAGTGTTTCACTCCTGCATGGCTAGATAACTCAATGTCGTTTAATAATAGTACCGGAGTTTTAGATCATGCTATAGGCTTTAAATAATTCTTTCAATCACCTGTAACAACCAGATGAAAACAAGATAGCTAAATAAGTAGTTAAATATATTAAAAATCACTTGTTTCACTTTACTTCTAAGAGAGTTCTCATTGTAAAATACAAACAGATAGAATAAAAACAATTTTGCCCAATGAATTTAACATTTAGAAAAACTTGATAGTAAAGTCAAAGGAAGTTATTATTGAAAATTATTTTTATTGTGAATGTGACATGTTAAATAAGTCAGAAATTACCTATAGGCGTTTTACTCAATATTTTTAGTCAACACTAATACTATCTAATTGTATTATTGTCGTCACATTACAATGCAGGAAGAAAATAATGAATTAGATAATCAGACAGACAGACAGATAGATACAACGCAGAACTACGTACATAAGTACATCAGTTCAGGTTGCCATACCACGTCAGCACAGAGACGTAACTGTCAGTTCAAATCCAAGAGTGATAGCGATAGTAGAATTAGACAATCACATAAACTAAACACTAAAGTATATGAAAGTTATAAATTTCACTAGTAAGATACGACAATTTCATAATGTAGATTACTATCACTACATTTTGCGAGTTGTGAAAGAAACAGCCCAGCAATGATAGTCCATATTACAGTCAGTGTTAATAAAACAAGCATTAACCCAATAATATTTACTTATCATGGACAAAAATGAGAAATGGTATAATACTAGGGAAGCTATGTGGTCGACAGAACTATATTATATTTAAACTCAAATCAATTAGATGAATTCTAAGTACGGATAAATTTTAATATCCGAAAGTATATATCTGATGAAAACGAATAGAAAAGTTAGTGAATAACTCTATAGAACATACGTTAACGCACAATACAGGTGCACTGCCACTTCAGGAAAATAAATTCAGAGAAAAGTATCAACGTAGAAAGCAATGCCATTCAATATCTAAATAGCCTACAGTTGAGAAAGAACTGGTCAAGAAATTTATAGTTGTAACCAACTATTAAATATTGATTTACAGAGACATTTAGTTATATACATGTATTTGTAAGATTAATTGCATGAGAATTTAAGTTGTAAATATTGTTACCCCTATTATTTTTGATGTCAATCTTTCTAAAGAATAACTTCACCTAAAATAGAGGATTCCATGGATATGTGAAGTTAAGAAGTCTTTGACTGCGTTTCAAGTAAATAAATAGTCAACCAACAACTAGATAAAAAAACCAAATGATAATTTACTGTTTGATGGCGAAAGTGTTTGTTGGTGTTTTTATCCGTTTTTCTGTCACTATAAAAAAGTGTGTATAGTTCATATCATATTGCAACGAAGAATATCTTCTAAGTGAAGGCTGGTACGTCACTGTAAGTACAGAAGGTATGCATGGTACTGTTAATTCAATTAAATTTGCATACACGCTCAATATATTAACCACACTTTGTAGCAATATTCCATAAAAAATAACTGTCTGATTTTATAAATAGCTATACTGGGATTAATGTCCCAAGCACTAGATGTATTTAATTTTCTGAGCAAATTAACAAACATTATTTTGAATATATTATCTATCTAACTAAACTTACTCCAAGAATGAAATAAAGAGCACGAGCAAACATTTGACTCCCAATTAGTAAGATAGACATACAAAGTGCGAGTATAACTAAGGCATATAGATAACTCCACCAGTGATTTTCACCAGGTAGTACCCCATCGAATAAAATACCTTGGAAAAAAGAATAAATACAAACAAAAACATGAAACTAGTACAAACTATGATATTAGTTGCCAAATATCATCTCAACTTCTGACAGAAAATAACATCTCACACAATACATTGTCTACTTCAGTCAAATTGTATTTTGAAACTAGTCTATCGTAATTTTGTTATTGACTCAACACATAGTCCCAGTTGTACATCTTGAAGGCTGACATTGGGAATAACAACAGCCTAGTAAAATGGTCACTGCTAATACAGTAACATGTAACGTGATTATGTCAGAAAAATGGCTACGAGAACATACTAAGAAAATGAACACTTTTTGTAATTTATCAAATAAACTCGTATAAAAGAATTTTGCACAAGAAAGTTTAGAGCTACCAACAACAAAACTATGCGTCAAAAATTGACGTTGATTGGTAGGCATTACGATAAAGAATCCTGCATCTTTAAAAGATAACTACTTAGCGAAAGCAAAACATTTACGGTTGAACTACCAGGAGGAGAACAATATAATGATTAATAGTTTTACGATTAATTTACGGTATACCCCGGTCAATTCGACGAAGTATTGAAACTCCATCAGTCGAGTGGTTGAGACATGTGTTACGTATGCCTAACCACCGACTACCTCGACGAGCTATGTTTTGTGGTGTAGAAATAGGTTGGAAGAAAGCTAGGCCGGCCAGACCAAAACATGGCACAAATCCATGAAGTCATTGACAAGTGGACTGAGTCATGTTGGTAGGTGCAGGCTACCTGTTGTGGTCCGGAAAACGAAAGTCACCAATGGTTATAGACCTCGAACGAAATGGCTCAAAACCGCTTGCAATGGAGCAGGTGCATTCATCCATTCATCCATTTTAACCTTCCGAATTCCTCATCATCTCTCTCTTTCGCTTTCCAAGTTTATCTCACTCAATTATACTTCTGGAATCATATCTTCGAACCCTAATCTTCTCCAGTACAGTTAATACTTCTACTATCGCCACCACTACTGTCTTTGAACTGACAGTTGCGTCTCTGTGCTAATGCTGTATGGCAACCTGAACTGATGTACGTACGTACTAAGTTCTACGTTGTAACTGACTGACTGACTTCAGTCAATTTAGTCACTACCAAAGGACTTATACCAGAGTGATCTTAATAACTGACTTCTAACATGGACTTGAACGTGAATCTAGTTTTGACTACAATGTTCATAACGAAAGAGTAGAATCTCAAGTGCTCGTATAATAGGCATAAACAACTAAAGAAGATTCCTTTTGAAGTTGGTTAGTTAGACCACTGAATGCCACAGGAAAATTAATCTGTAAAAGTGCAGCTAAAAGGTATAATTTCGATTGCGAAGATTATTCACACAGTTTCTATTTTTAAAATGTAGCCTTGTGGTTAAATCTACAAATATTAACTCACCTCCAGGGCCGAAATTTATTAGCACAGCCTCCACTAAGCCTGCTATATATAAAGCAGCACTACAAACTTGAGCGAAGAAAAATATCGATCCAATAGCTCCACCAAACTCGGGACCTAAAGTTCGACTAAGCATGACTAATTAATTTTTTCGTCAGGGAAATCAGTTAAAAATAATATGAAAAATAAAGTTCATAAAACTCAAAAACCTGTTAGTATATACTATGATAACTGTTCTATTTAGAATAACAACTCGAGCAAATTGAACGAATACGACTTTATACGGCACTCAGTTTAGGCGTAGAAGATAAAACAATGATGGCGAATCGGTTGATTAAACCTTGAACCTCGATAAACTAGTGACTCAGAAGAATTTTGAAACTACTTCCTTGAAGCAATACTCCCTGAAGTGAGAATAGTGTAGAAGAAAGCTACGAGTGACTAAACTAACATACGCTAATAATCAGGAAAGTCACTATTGGATAGAGGCATCTACTGACAAGCAAGCTTCCTGTTTGATACCCGAACGATAGTCGTAATCAATGATTGGCGGCCTCAGGTCGCAATGCATCACCTTATACATTCCCGAACTTTATTTGGATCCCACTTTTAAATATTATTCCATCAAATATCAAAAACGAACAGGTTTTATGTGGCAGTATAACCAAGATTAGTTCGTGTTTCGAACTATGAGATTTCTACGACCTCCACAAATCCCTTTAAGTTAATAATGATTATATGCTAACTAGTACCGAGAATCAAGATGCAACTCCTCCAGTGAGGCCGGGACCAGTGACCAGGCGTGTCGATTATCAGACAGTTATGCACCACAGGCAATAGATGAAGAGAGCCCAGTATCGTAAATTGACTGAAGTTAGACATTAACACTGTTGGAAGTCAGCCCAGTAGTCTACAGTTTGGGCATTTGCGCAATACCGAAGGTTCCGGGTTCGGTTCTCGGATGCGCGGTCATGAATGGGAACCACTGAGGAGTCTTATGTTAGGACAAAACGGCCATTCAGTGCTCCCAAGTTTTCAATAGTGGTTTAACTAAGATCGATTTGTGATTTAAATCATAAAAATTTTATTGAGATCTAGACTCTTTGCTTCGCCTCACTCTATACTTTATAAAATATGGTAACCCGGGCCGAGACACACAAACTACGCAATATCTGAAGGGTTCGTCTACAGAAACCCTGCAAAGACAAATTAGTTTTCATGCGCATATAACATAAATGGGAAAATAAATCCACAAAACACAAATTTCTCCAAATGACCTATCGTCCTTAGTTGCAAAACTAATCCTCATAATAGCAAGGTGAATAAGCTTTCTTCAATGTATGGCTATACCATAGTTCTATGAAGTAGCCACGATAAAGTTAACACTTCAGGTGTCTTACTCCAAATAATTTCGATCACACCATATGCTTCGGCGGAATTAGATTTTTATGAAATGCTACAACAATAGGTCCCAGGCATATCAATAGATTAAGTATTGAAACTTCATCAGTGGAGGCGGCTGGGACATGTACTACGTATGCCTAACCACCGACTGCCTCGACGAGCTATGTTTTGTGATGTAGAAGTAGGTTGGAGGAAAGCTAGGGGCGGCCAAACCAAAACATGGCACAAATCCATGAAGTCACTGACAAGTGGACTGAGGCATGTTGGTTGGTGTCGACTCCCTGATTGGATGATAGTAATCGATGGTTAGAGACCCTGACATGACTCAAAACCGTTCGCAATGGCGCAGGTGCATTCATTCATTGCACTCTCTCATATCTTAATCTGAATTCCCCATCACCTTCATCTTTTCTTTTTGAGTTTCTTTCACTAGATCCTACTTCTTGAAAAGTATCGTCGAACCCAAATCTCTCTGATTACCACTAAGAAATTTACTAACTCTACTACAATGGGATTTGAAGTGACAATTGTATCTCTGTGTTAATGTGGTATGGCAAATCGGACTAATATACGTACGTACAAAGTTATATGTTATTGTTGACTGACTGAAACAACATTTAACATTTCGAAGATGAAAACGCATCATAAATATGACTGCATAGCTGCTTGGTCAGAAGACTATCTTGCCAGCGTACATACCCGACCGTAGCTGCTACCTCGACGTGGTGTTCGGGCTTGCCTATCGTGATGACCTAACCGAGCCATATGGGCTGGAACATATGTTCCTGAAGGTTCTACCATGCCAAGCAAGTCGATTGGAGAACGATGAGATTAAAAGTAGCTACCCAAGGTCTGAGGGTGAAGTCGTACTGCTGACTGCAGAGATGTGTGACAGCAGTAAGGTGTTTCCCTCGGACAAGCAGCATCTGCGACGATGCCGCCTTTTCACAAGGAAGGGTTAGAAAATGTCGACCCTAAAAATGTCACACCTCACTCTACCCCACGGATTTCCGTCTCCGTCGGTAAGGGTGCCCACTAAGGGTCTTTAAGAGCGGAGCTAATACTCAAAAAACCTTTCATAAAAAGGCCGTGCGTGACCGGCCTCAAGCAGTTGTCCCTTGGGCTCTGCAGTCACGCTCCCAGGTCTCCAAGACCAATACTAATCTATCTTCCTTTTCAGGTCCCTCAAGAAATAACCTTCCACGGTGTAGGCAGCCGGGAAGTGACAACTGCCCTCATACCCGTAACAGCACACAAGACCGAATTCGTCGAAATCAAATTCTTCCTACACCCACACATACCTCTCTTATCTCCACGACTAACTCTTCTCACATTCCTTTATCACACTGCACAGCTAATGCAAACAATACGAGTTCACGAAACATCATTCCTGGTCTCTTGAAACCCCGTTCTAGACTACATGTTGGAGCTTTTAATGTACGGACATTGTGTCAAATAGGGCAACAGGCATCATTAGCTAGGACTTTAGAATCTCGTGCCATCGATGTATGCTGTGTCTTATGCTGAACCTTACAACTAACAGTTAAACACCGCCTTACGGTCAAGGGATACAACTAGTGTCATACCCTGCAAAGTATACATATGTTTTGGAACCAGTTGTAATTAGTGGCCTTCAGTGGCTAACAGCGATGCTACTTATTTGAGTTCAGCGTTGAGTCGAAGTTCAGGTCCGCCTTCAAAAGATCTTTTTTCTTAAGTTTGTCAGAAATAGGCGGTTATCTGAGCATAGCTGCGGCAGACGGTCGCCATCATCTTTTCCATGAGCAGTGACACCACAATACCCGTCTAAATGCCTTTCAGTTTAGTTTAGTCTACCTACCTAGGTATTACAATCACCATTCACTATCACAACATCAAAGCGCACAGATGTATGCGGAAGGTTGGAATGGTTTCCGTAAAATTCATCTTTTACGTCATCTGAGCTGCAATCAGTTGGACCGTAGACAGAGATGTCGAAGAGTATCCCTAACCTTCCGCTTAGTCAGTCACCGCAAAAGTGACCATCTCCCGCAATCTAGTCTAACAGAACCAGTTCTGCTTTTCAACTTATTACCATACCTCCATCAGCGAGGTCTCAGATAGCGGGATCTCCAGATACACGAAAGGTGAGCTGCGTCGGTTCTTAAAATTGACCAGGTGACGTTAAATGAATCACCGTATTTGGATGTGCACTTTGGGGACACAAAGTACGTCGACAATGCCTGTTTTCCTTTCTGAGGTTTGAACACTAAGAGCTCTAACACGTAGTTTAGAGAGTGGCTTCAAGAGACCATAAAAAACATTTCGTGAACTCAAATCATTACCACTGACAAAGATATGCAAGGATGTTTACTTGTGGAGTTGAGTTGTTAGGTGAGAGAGGGATTTGAACGTTAACAAGATGATCTCAGATGCTGTCGCAAGTATGAGAGCAGGTGTCACTCCTCAACTGCCCATACCGTACAAGGATATTTATTCTTGAGAGATATGACGAGGAAGTTTGGATAGTAATGGCCTAAGCGATCTGTGAGTGTGACCAGACCCCAAAGGACTAATGCTTTAGGCCTTTTTATGACAAGTATTTGATGTGTTAGTTCTTCATTTTAGGGGGACTTACAGCCGGAGACGGAGTAATGTGAGGTGTGATATTATAAGGAGCGACCTTTCCTAACCATCTTTTGCCGTTGTGAAAAGGACGAATATCTGCATATGCTGGTTGTCTGAGAGAAACACGTAATTGCCATCACACTCCTTTATATTCAGCAGAATGACTTCGGCCGTAGACCTTAAGTTGCTGCTTTTAGTTCTACCGTTCTCCAATCGACCTACCCACCATGATGAGACTTAAGGAGCGTATTCTCTAGCCAACATAGCTCAAATGAGTAATCACGACAGGTGAACTCAAATACCATGTCAAAGTGGTAGTTACGGTTGGGTAAACTTTAACCCACTGGTTAAAATCTAGTAATTTCGACCAGAATATTTATTTTCATCCTACTGTACGACACGCAGTACCACTACCAACTCAAAATAAATGCGGAATACCGTAACGATCCAAGTCAATTAGAACCACTTTCAATACACACCTGCGTGTATACACAATGGTGAAAACATGTGATCGGTACTTTTAAGTAACAATGACAACATACTTTTCAGATATCTGGTAATTAAAAACAAGCTGAAATGTCAAGTTCAGTAAAAAATTAAAGATAAAATGCATTGAACAACTAATTTTCTTAATTAGAATAGAAAAGGATACAATATACACCTCCCCCTTCAACTGCTCCATTTGTACTAATTGCGCATATGGAAAACACAGTCAGCAACAAGATAAAATAAGATAGAATTAGTTGTAATATACTTTCCAGCAAACCAGCATGAGCGATGATGAACCCTAAGTAACAAATTTTTACAGAAAAAATGCACGTACCTAAACGCAGAAATATTACACTACTGAACTGAGATAGTGTTACGGAACAAAAGACTCCACCAAATGTGTTTAACGTTCGACGTGATATGACAATATTACCATCAAGTGGTTTATTAAGATCGGCCATTGAGTTTTAAGGATTAATTCTAGGTGATAATATCACTGACGGAAGAATATCCAAAGCAACATATGAAGGGAATGTCCGGTTAAATTCGAGTGGCAACAGCTTGAGAGAATGTCATGACGGGTTATCTGAAATATTAAAAACAATAACACTCTAAATTGATGGATATTAGCGTGCTTGACTCATTTTAAAACCACTCGTATTTCAGCTGGATAAATTAATAAATGAAGCACTGAGTTCAAGGAAGACATCACCAATATCCATTTTTTTCAAAGGGAGAAACTAGTGGATCAGTTATCTTCTAACGCAAACCTTCCACATTTAGTAGATGTCCTCGATGACAACTACTTGAGTCAATCATCTCTTACGATATCGAATTTAAAAAATAACCAGTGTTAATTGGTATGTTAAGCGAATCATCAGTTACCAGTTTCCGTCACATTACTGACACTGCTATATTAGTACTAGTAAGACTAACACCACGTTTAACTGTTGTTGTGACGCTTGTGACATTTACCAAAAAACCTCGTCCTACAACAAATGCTCAACACATTCCACAGAACTTCCACTTAGATTTGGTGTTTTTTGTCAAAATATGCCAACTGTTTGTGACGCGCTGAAGTAGGCCAGGCGGTTTAGGATTTACGAATAGCAAATAAAAACGGAACCTATTATTTCTGATCTGATGATAATTTTCATCTAAAAGAGACTGCCGAAATCGAGATGAAGGAATTCCTAATTTCTAGCAACAACA
Source organism: Schistosoma turkestanicum (assembly GCA_944470395.2). Lineage (NCBI taxonomy): Eukaryota > Metazoa > Platyhelminthes > Trematoda > Strigeidida > Schistosomatidae > Schistosoma > Schistosoma turkestanicum. The sequence goes on along the minus strand of OX103979.1, from coordinate 40,367,162 downwards.
CTCTTAGGACTACTTATTTGAATGACGCAACGAACCATGGAAGGAATATTGATTTTTTACAAATGCGTTTGCTTCAGTGAAAGAACTAAGATGAAAACATTTTTGTTTAACAATAATCTTTCAGAACGCATAGTGTGCACCGACCAATCGATAGATGAGATCACATAGATCTTAATGAAAATGTGTAACCGTCACTAGATTAATGCCATGCAGAGATACCTATAGATACTAACACAGAGATAAGTCTGGAAAACAACCGTGAGTTAGGTCCACTCACCGACCTGATTATGAAGCAGGAATAACCGAAACTGCTTAGCACCAGTGACCTTTCGAAGGACATGGCCTTGCACGAAAGGTCACTAAAAGAGTGAGGGAAAAATCTACCACATCCAATACCTTTTTCACGAGCTAGTATAAGCCCATTAATTTCTTTCAGCTCGTTTCTTGTTCCTTCAGCACTGTTCCAGGTGTTCAGGAGTGTCCAGTGAATGAGGTTCCAGCCACTCAACTAACTGTCTAATTCTAGTCAGTTAGCAACTGGTTGAGTCTGCATGTCACGTGATCCAAGAGGGGAGATGATAATCCGTATCTGAGTGTGTCTATCAAGCCCCTTCTTAAAGCTGTCCACTGGGGGGACTGTGGTCATCTCGGCTGGGAGAGCATTCCAAGTTGCGACGACTCTCAATGAAAAAAAGTGTGCACCAACCTAGGTGTTCGCTCTTTGATGCGCAATTTTTCGAAAGTTGCCTCGAGGGTTTAGTAGTGATGCATCGGTACGATCCTCACTTTGGGATAGTTTGGGGTGCCTGATGTACAGCAGCTTCGTCTTATGCATTATGCTAAGATTTTAAGTATCCAATGCCTATTGTGCATCATTACTAGTCAAGAATCCTTCAAATTGTTCCATAGAAAATCAAATTCAGATTTGTAGGTTGAGAAATAAATCCCTATGGCTTACGTTGGTCTTTTCGTATAAGGCTTCTGGAAGAATCTAAGCTCTTTAATAAGCCTGTGAAATATGCTGATATTTCATGTTTTAATGACAGATTACGGGATTCAAAGACCTGTATTCTACAAAACTTTTTCGTACTCTTTTTTGTACTCTCTTAATATGCAGTCTAAATATTCTTGATCTGACAAGAGGAAGAGAAGTGGCATACAAAGTCCGAAATCACTGGTTAGCATTTAAAATTGTCTTAATCTCACACCTGATAAAACCACGTATGTATCGCTTGATAATTCTTAACTACCTACATGAAGTTCCCTAATTAGTGAGTTTTTTTGCTCACACGGTTACTTTGGACATTTCGGTTATAATTTGCGAAGGTTTAACTACAACAGCGCCGAAGCTTACCACTACATAGTATCATGGAATTAGTCTTCATCCTGTATCATAAATATCAGTAACCATTTCATCAACTCTGTCTGCGAGTAACTATATGCTCAAGTGACATATTGAGTATCGTATTCAGAAGGGCATAGATGTGTTTTGCATTTGGTCCTAACTTTTGTAGATTTAATTCGTCCGATCCAGTTGATTTCTGCATACTAACTGCTTAGAACGCTTATTAAGTCATCTTGAATAAATTCCACGGTCAGTTGTCTATTTAGTGGTATGACACACAGGTCAAATCCATCGTCTAACGGATCTTCGGTGAAAAAAGTTTCGAAATATCCCGACATTGTAGAATCTATTTTGAAGGCCTTGTTGATGGAAAATCCCTCCATGTATATATATATACATATATATATGTTATGATCTGACCGACTCTTCTGTTCGATATTTTAGTACTCTGTTTGATTCCATTTTGGGATTTTATCATTTCTATCTTGTTATTATCTCTATATCTTGTACTTATATTGGAGTTTCTATGTTTCCTTCTGAACTATATATGTGTTGTTTAAAATTGATACTTAATATGGCTACAGCCATTTCCGGATTTGATACTCTTGCAGCAGCTAACTGGAAGCACTTATTCTTCCAGTATCGGAACTTATTATTGTGATCAGAAACTCGAAGGTGTAATATTGCTTTTGTAATTGTCTGAATTTCCTTTTTTGATTAAATATAGAAATGTTCTTTCCCAGAATTTATATTTTTGGACTTGGACTGGGCGAGACGCGTGTGAACCTACACCTTTCCGTTTCACAGCTTACTGCGAGAGTAATAAATATTTCTAAACACATGGCTTCTGATCTCTTCTGATCTTACTCTATTGTTTCAGATTTGTTTCCTTCTTAATTAGGCAGAGAATCGAACGATATGTTCCTGTTTTAAAGCCGATATACAAGATTACAGATTATGCTAACCACTACTCAAGGTTTTAATGAGCTATAAGGATCGTCGCCGAAAGCCTATGTTGAAGCGGATTGTGAACTTCAGTTGTATTTGCTGCATAAAGGTTGTTAAAGATGTATCATTGTTTTTCATTCTATCCTTATGAACGTTGAACCAACGTGTTTATGTATGAAAACGCTTTCTCTTCAATGAAAATGCTATGACAAAAATGGTCGGACCTCTTTGTAACATAACTGCTGAAACTGAGTCTATGACCATTCCGCGTATACCCAAGAATCAACTTATCACCTTTAAGACGAGGTTCCAAAGTTGGTTGCCTTCGTAATTGTCTTCGTGCGATAGGTAGGGCCAACTCATTTGCTTGAATACGATTGTAGAATTCTTTTTGAATGTTTTGTGTTTTGGAAAATCCCTCCATGTTTACATATTTTGCTATGACCTGATGGACTTTTTCTCTTGACATTTTTGGTATTTTATTTGATTCCAATTTGAGATTTTACCATTGTATGTTGTTATTCCTTCTATATTTTGTACTTATATTGAAGTTTTTGTGTTTGCTTCTGAATTGTACATATATTGTTTAAATTTGATATAATATGGCTACCGCCACATTTTTGGATAGACGCGGTGGCTGCTGGACTTAGTGTCACTTACTAGCTATTGTAATAGATACTCTACGGAGTAATTTAGTCCTGGAAGAAACATAAACATCGTAAGCCTCTGTATTTCCATTTTATAACAATAGAGACGGTTTTCTCCTAGAATTTTTGGCCTTCTGATTTGGCTGGGACGTGGATCTAGGAGTATCGTACCGGTGTGTTTCTATTGGACGCGATTAGGACAGCCGCCGGCGAAAATAATTCTACAGTCTGATGTTTGCTCTTCTTGCGTGAATTATACTTGGAAATATTTACCAGAACGCAGATAATTTGGATCTATTTGGATTATTAAGAATTACAAGGAAACATTTGGAATTTAATCGTTTATCATACTAGACTTCCTTGGAGGAAGACGTTGGAACTATTTTTCATTAATTTTGAACTGAAATTTGGATTTACTCTATTTTGTATTCGTTATTGAACTTTATTTATGATGTCAAACCGAAAAAAATCACACGAGAGGACGGTGGAAGAGCTCGACGGATCACAGGGCTCTAGGCAAGTCGTTAGTGATAACCTTTTTATGGGTAACCCACATGTTATGTCTGATATTTATTATTGTAAGTCATCGATAGAGGGTTTAGAGTTACCTAAGGTTGAGCTTTCATATTTTGATGGAAGGTCTCGCGACTATTTTAAGTTCATACGACAGATAGAGACGTTTATAGAACCTCGAATCAAGGATGATCAAGTGCGTTTATTGTATTTAATTCATTATTGTAAGGGAAAAGCTAAAAATGCGATCGAAGGCTGTCTTATAATGGACCCACAGGCAGGATATAAGAGAGCTAAGGTTATTTTAAAACAGCTTTTTGGGCAGTCACATGTGATAGCGCGAGAAACCTTAGAGGACTTATTTAGAACTGGGAATGTCGAATTTAATGATCCTGAATCATTGACGAACTTGGCCATTAAAATGCAGAATGCTTCTTTAACTTTAGAACAGTTAAATTGTACAGCTGAACTTAACTCTATGACTACTTTAGAACGAATAGTAAGGCTCTTACCTCGTCGAATGCAAGCCCAGTGGGCAGAGCTAGTATTCAAGTGGGACGAAGAGGAGAGAGAGCCCAATTTTAACGAATTGACGGAATTTATTATGTCTCGTGCTAAGATAGCTAGTAGTAGGTTTGGAAGATTAGCTTATCAGGCTAAAACAGGAAATAATATGGAAGCTACTAGTGGTCTGCGTGCGAGACATTCGGATTCTTCGTTTCTACCTAAAGCACGCTCGGAAGATAAGAGATTTGTCAATTATATCACGAAAGCATACGCTGATGAAGGACGAGTATGTGACCGTAACGATGTAAAGCCTCTTGATGCGTGTCCTAGTAAGAAGCCGGTTTGTGTAACAGATAAGATGGCTTTTCTAAGTGTAGAAAAGAAAGAAAAAGGTGAAAAAGGTAGGCATCAAGATGGATCCGGAGTGTGTGATGATAAAAGCCTCTTAGCTGCTCGAAAAGCCTGGAACGGTAATTTGGATTCGAGTAATCAGAGGTTAGTGAGTTCAGCAAATATGAATAAAGCCCAGGCAGGATTGACTGAACGGAATAAAGCTTATTTTCGGAACCCTTCAGTTAGGGTAAATTATATAACTGGACCTAGAGTAGCTTCTAGGATAAGTGATGGTGGAACAGTAACGGCTAAGAAGCCTAGGAGACATGATGCTACTATTACTAAGAAGCCTGAACCTCATGCTCTTTCGGATGCTACGACTAGCTATGGAAATAGTAGCCATCAGAACCTCAATAGTGACAGTGATAATAAGAATATAGAAAGTGTCAGCAGTCCACTTATAGGGACTAGTTTATCGACTTCATCGAGTGAGCCTCCTAGTGTTTCGACGCCATTGGACCTCGTCACGAAGGTTAAGTTGATTGAAGATGCACAAGGTTGTGCAACTGTAACTGTTCCTATTACGGTTGACCGTCAGTCGAGTGATGATGAGAAGAAAATGTTTGATGGTAACAGCCAGTCTACAGTGCTGTGTGATGACGATGCTATTGTTGAGCATATGTCTTGTGCCGCGGAAACGGATGCTAATGTAGAACGGAATCATTTAGACGTTGATAATAAACTGGATGTCACTGATGTGACAAATGAGTTACCGACGATGATGAACACTGTTCAAACCTCCTCTGCATCAGGAGATGGAAGGATAAATATTGATCCTACGTCACGCTACTTAAGGTCTTCTGGAGACGATGAAATGTCAAAATTGGAGATCCCACCCTTGCATATTATTTATGGGTCAAAAACTTCTGTTGATAAGTTGGCATCACGGACTTCATGGTATCTGCTGATCAGAGCAAGTGGTGGTGGATTGGCGACTCGTCCCCACGATAGAGAATATAGTCCTTGGATAGGATATGACCAGTTTTGCGACGCGTTGTTCATGTTCGTATGGGTTAATTGGGTAAGGTTTATACTACCGTTAGGTCATTCCACGATAGATAGGGGAATCAAGGGCCTGATGGGAAAGTATAGGTATCTAGTTAGCGCGATAGGTCATATCCATGTTGGATGGCGGGTAGGCGTACTGCTGTAAGTCCTACACGTTATTCCGGTGTGGATTAGGGGATAACATGGGAACCCTAAATAAGGTGTCATTAATGCTTGCTGTTTTTGCATGGAGGGATTTTGCGGGCCGGTGTAGAATTCTTTTTGAATGTTTTGTGTTTTGGAAAATCCCTCCATGTTTACATATTTTGCTATGACCTGATGGACTTTTTCTCTTGACATTTTTGGTATTTTATTTGATTCCAATTTGAGATTTTACCATTGTATGTTGTTATTCCTTCTATATTTTGTACTTATATTGAAGTTTTTGTGTTTGCTTCTGAATTGTACATATATTGTTTAAATTTGATATAATATGGCTACCGCCACATTTTTGGATAGACGCGGTGGCTGCTGGACTTAGTGTCACTTACTAGCTATTGTAATAGATACTCTACGGAGTAATTTAGTCCTGGAAGAAACATAAACATCGTAAGCCTCTGTATTTCCATTTTATAACAATAGAGACGGTTTTCTCCTAGAATTTTTGGCCTTCTGATTTGGCTGGGACGTGGATCTAGGAGTATCGTACCGGTGTGTTTCTATTGGACGCGATTAGGACAGCCGCCGGCGAAAATAATTCTACAACGATGACCGTCTGATTACTCTCCGCTATCTTTGGAAGGGGCTTCATACGACCGAAATCATCACCATGAGTAAATACTGAGTCGAATACTGACGAGTTTTGTATATCACGTCTGGAGGCACCTCTAATAATCTGGAATCGACCTGGCGTGATTATGATTTCTAACAATTTGTATTCTAGTCTTGTGCCTGCTGACCGTACTCCTTATATCGTCTAGTGTATAGACGTTGCACTGAAGTAACATAATATGAGGTTTTCAAAACTTTTTTTTATAAGGATTCAAGTTCATTTAGGAGAAATTCATCTACTTCACATCCTGGACTGCTTTATACAACTAGGCTTCTCTTCGTATTTCAGCCTCCAGCCTATCATTCCTCATGTCCCTGAACGATGTCCCACTGTCTTGACAACTCATCTATGTACGGTGTACAGGGCGACTCAAACACCACCCCCCGACGTTTAGTCTGAAAACGTCAATAAATAAGAAACCAGGAATTTGTATTTCAACATCAATTTCTACTAACGTTGTCTATGCTTCTGAAGTACCAATGATATCAACGGTTTTACGTCACGATAACCTTTTGAAACCCTGTAATTCGGCTTTTAGGTTGCGTTTAGGTATCACCTATTCAATCCTGTGTAACACTTCTATATAGCACACAGTGGTTCAGAGATCGTTTTGATCAGATTCTTCACATGATAAACTTCGGACATAAGGTTTGTTCATTGTTACGACGGTTCATTTATACGATCAACTAGGCTGAGATAAGTACGGAAACATATTCATGATTCAGCCAATTTCAGTAAAATTCCCAAAGGTGTGCAAGTGACTTTTAAGAGGCGACTGGCTTTCACACTATATGTTCTATTCTCTATATCTGGGAGTAGTTTGTGGAAAACCCTCCTTCCCCTTTATAGATGAATTTTCTACCCTAGCAGTTCACTTTGTTTCCAATAGGTGTAGGTTGAACGCGCTATCCCCCAGTCCAATATCAAATCACAATAATTCTAGGAGAAAGCGGTCTATTTTCATAATAAAATGGAAATACAAACAGTTACCTAGCTATTAATACACCTTCCAAGTCCAAATTACCCTGATGGGTATCCGATTCCAAAAGAATAAGTGTCAGTAGTTCTTACTGCCACGGTATCTAATCCAAATATGGCTGTAGCCATTTTAAATATCAAATTTAAACAACATGTGTACAGTTCAGAAGCAAATATAAAAACTTAAATATAAGTACAAAATATGGAAATAATAACAATATACAATGATAAAATCTCAAAATGGAATCAAATAAAGTACCAAAATGTTAACAGAAGAGTCAGTCATATCATAAGACAAATATATATACATGGAGGGATTTTCCAAAAAACAAAACATTCAAAAAAGATTCTACACCCCTCTCTTCCTTGCTCGCAGTTTTCTTCCGTATCGATTTTCTCACATGCTTTTCTTTCCACCTCGCTATTTGGATCAAAAATGACATTTACGTTAAGATATAAAGCTAGATTCATTATGCCGCCCCATGCTATCACGATGTATAGCAGCTGATAGTCTTTTGCTAGCTGTTTACCTGGAGATGATTTTTTGGCTCTGCTCAACAGCTCAGTAGTCTCAGTAATTAGTAGATAGCTTGAAGATCAGCGTCGTTTGCGTAGCCTAAATGATAGTTATTTGAAGTGTTGTGGGGTGTCATGAGTTCGCTTTTCGGAGTTTTCGCGCCGCATTTTATCTTCAAGCTGATGGAAGCATGTGGGTCTACTACAGCGATATTTATTTGCGCCATATTAACTATCAATAGAGTACACAAAAAATTAAAAAATATCTTTCAGCAAAGGACTGAAAATATCTGATTATTTGCGTCGGTTGGTAAAATCTCCCTATATATATTGAGAACTTCAGTTCGTCAGTATCTTCAGCATATGGAAATCCTGTGACGATTCACACAGATATTGACTTCAAGCTGCAACCCTTATTAGTGGAAGTAGGCGTGGTTTTTGTATAATGTTGGTAAACAATGAATCAAATTATTCATCAAAAAAACGTTGATAGTGATAAAAAAAATCCGAAAATAAATAGTAACATAGGTCCTCGACATCGATGTCAAGCCCAATCAGGCATCCAAAAACCTAACTATGACGTCTACTCACTTATCGACATATTGATTCCCAAGTATGTCTTCAAACTCCTTGACTTCTGGTTTCAACGGTTTTGGATACTCCATCGAGAAGATTTTATGGACGAAAGCGCTCTCAGGCTCTGATTATCTGTCACGTCTTTACTGGTTATTCGATGTGATCTGGGACACCAAAAGATAAGATATGAGTCTGTTGGATGCTGCAACATAATTTATTTACATTGATAATATTTTTGTGTTGAAAAACGTTTTTCTTATGTTTTTAGATAACAAGTAATCTAATGACACTTGTAATCCCAATCCCGGCTGTTCGAACGTTAAATTGATTGAATATGTGCCAAAAATCAACACGATTCCAACTAAAATAAATAAATTCAAGACTATATCGCCAAAATATATTTCGCAAGAGAATGCGAAAGTTACTGAAGTGTTTTTGAAAAACACATTGACGGGACCAAAACACTTCATTTTTACCCAATAAAAGTGAACAGACTACACCTCGGCTCTCAAATAAAAATAGCTGCGATTCAAACCGGCTTGCATGCGACTTTCCCAGCTGCAATGAACAGGTTCACTCCTCTAATGTCATGTGATGTGCCTTAAGCCTCTCTAAGTCTTAAGACTGATAATATTAAAAACATGTCAGACCAAAATCTGATCATGCAAACAAATAATAATTACTCAAGATCTAGGTGCACTGCACAACCAGTGAATGTGGAAGCGGAAGATTTTTCACCCCATACCTTATTCTTAATACCCATGCTTTAATTCGCAATGAATGAAAACTCAATACATACAAGCCAGCTGGTAAACATGACCCCCAACTTCAGAAAAGGTCACAACAACTGGCACTCACATACGGCAAACCGTCCCAATATTAAAACCATTCCGAATAAATAAAACCAAAGTAACGAGTTGTATCATCAAGACTATGCTAAAAACGGTGGTGCACTGCACTGCCAGCCGACTCAAAAATGTTTTGGGATACAGACGCTCTGGTAATTCTTGCGCTACATATAGCTCAAGTCATTTCATACCACATGCAGTGTATAAAAGAAATCACCTCGCACAATATAAAACAGGTAACGTTTTCCCCCTTTCCCTCGGGCTAACAACCCCTCCTGTGAATTTCAGTAAATTACTTAACATGTCCCTCCCTAGCTCTTCATACAACACTCACGTTGGTCTCATGAACTACTTTACTCAAGATACTCTGAAGCATTTTAGATTAGCTGGACATTTGTTTAATATATGTCTTCTTAATGCTCGTTCAATCTGTAAGAAAGAGACAGAGATCTAGTCATGTTTGTTGCTATCTGCCAAGCATCACTTATTATGATAACTGGGGCATGGACCCGTAGTAATATTTCTGATCTTACTATACCTCTTGTAAACTATGATCTGTTTCGAAGTGATAGGTTACAAGGAAAAGGTGGAGGATCCCTTATATATGCCCACTCTAGCCTAAACTCGCTCTTGTGTGATATATCGGAAATAAACAGATTGCCAGACTCTGTGTGGATCGTTCTGAAATCCCCAAATGCCGTTTCCTTACTGTTCGGCTGTATCTACCGACAGCTAATGCACCAACAGGAGATCTAGTATTATTGTCAGAAGTATTCAAGTTTGTTTCATCCCTACCGTTCACAAGCAAGGCTATTTGTGGGGACTTCAACATGCCTGAAATCTCTTGGTTCCCAATCAAAACACCTAGACGATTCGAATCATTTATTGAATGCTTAGAGCTAGGAGAGTGAACTCGACATGTTAACGGCCCAACCAGAAATCAAAATACATTGGATTTAGTTTTCACCAGCAATCTCATTCCTCACACTGTATATATTGGATAAAAGTTCCCAGGTAGCGATCATAATATGGTCATATTCAGCCTTGATATAGGAGCTACAACTATAAAATATAAATCCACTACACTTCGTAGGGACTTTCGTAGGATTGATTGGTCAAACTCCCGCAATTGCCTCAGAAGCATTGACTGGATTGAATATTTTGCTGCGAAAAATACCGATGAAATATATTTAATCACGACACAAGTAGCATTTTCAATAAATTTTCACCCTTAAGATCCTGGAGACCAAGAATTCCTAAGGACTTATATATGCCAGGTCATATACGAAAACGTCTTCGAAGACATGCTTCCAGACTTCATAACTGTCATGACTTCTTTTCATTAGTAACGATGACCGAAATATGTGTCGAGACAGAAGTAATACTTACTAAGAAGGCAACTGCATAGGAAAAGCGTGCTGTTCAACTGAACAATGAATCCACTTCGAAATAAACTTAAATGTTCTAAGGTGAAAAGAGCGAGCATACTTATTAAGGACAACCAAATGTATGAAGACACTAAAAGCATCGCTGAGCTGTTTAGCGAACATTTTTGTGCTACATTGACAAACAAAAACCCAACAAATGAATCACACTCGACACAAATTCCTTCCTGCGAAATCGACAGTTTTGACTTTAGTGTACAGAATATTTATAATGCTATTAGTACATAGAAGCATTCTTTCATTGAAGGACCAGATGGTATCCCAGCCAGCATGCTGGAAAATGGGAGCAAAGATCTGTGTCTTATACTTCCTAAACTATTCACAATATCACTCTCTACAGTGTTACCCTAATAACCGGAAGACTACACATATCATCCCCACAATTAAATCGGGGCCTACAGCTAAAGCCTAAAAGTACCGACCCATCAACATAATTTCAGTAGTGTCTAGGGTGATGGAGAAAGTAGTTAAGGCAGAGATAATACAACATCTACTATATGACAATCTGAGGTCTATCTCACAGCATGAGTTTTTGAGGTCTAGGTCGAGTAACACATGCCTGCTAGGTTATTTTAATGATATCACCAAAAACAAGACAAAGGGCTTCTAGTATCAGTCTTTTATTCCGCTTTAAGAAGGCATTTGATAAGATCCCATACACAGGGCTTCTCCTTAAACTAAAGTCATTCAGAATCAGTAACCCACTACATTCATGGTAAGCTTCATTCCTAAATGGGCGCCAACAAATAGTTAACTACAACGATTGCCTTTCATCACCAAGACCAATAATTTTTGGAGTTATTCAGGGAAGTGTATTAGGTCCACTCTTGTTCCTCATGTGCATAAACCATATCTCTAATACTATATGGAAGACCATACTTATATGCCGATTATCTGAAAATAGTATATGGCTGTAAACATGAACATCTAAACGAGAATATAGCCAGGATTCAGAGTGATCTTGATAACTTAACTACCTGGAGCGAAACATGGCAACTGCCGTTTAACCACAACAAACGTGGCATCATGCATTTTAGTAAACATCACCATGATATACCACTCTACTTACAAAAATGTAGGGTTCCGACACTTATATCAGCCCATGATCTGGGTATTCGTTACTTCAGAAGACTAAAATTTAGAGAGCACGCATTAACTATTATCTCAAAATCCAAACGACTAACTGGATTTATAAATAAGAACTTCGTGACAAGTGAGGCTTAGCTTACACTCTTCAAAATATCTATAAGGCCGTCTATGATAATTAGAAGTATTTGAATTAAAGCATGAACTAACAATCCCCGAAATAACGTTAGTGGATCAAGAACTACTAGATAAGCACGAAAGAATGAACTGTATTTAGAATTCGAAATCAGGTATTCAACAACCAAGAAGTCACTAGTTCATTCAAACACCAAACAGTCACTTGAATATCGCTCACTTATCTTCTCAGACATGAAAATCGTGGACAAGATAAGAGTAGAAGATGTCCAAAGAAGCTTCATCCAGCGACTGGTCGGATGGAGCCATAACCTCAACTACACAGAAAGATGCACACATGTTTCCTTGGAACCTCTATGGCGGCGTCAGTTGAAAAACAACCTAATACTTCTCTATAAAGTGATAAATGTTCCCTCGTTCTTAAAGTACTGCCCAATCATGAACCACGACACTGCACACATACGTGGAAACAACGCATATACACTATTAACTGCAAGACACAAAAAATCATTGCGTTGTAATTTCTTTGTAATACGATGCTGTCTATTGTGGAACAGGCTACCAATTACTATCCGTATCTGTAACACAATCACTGAGTTTAAGAAACTCTAAAGAAATTTATAGACTATTCCCGGAATTCACACCAAGTTCCGAGGCATTCTGTTATGGTCCACCAAATATTTAGCTAAACCTTGGAAACTAACTACAGACTATGAACATGTTGTACCTCCATCCATACAGGTATCACGAAATGATAGACGAATCCCCCTGCTCCTACTAACAGTAATAGGTTACGCCTTTGAGGTGCTACCCGTGACTTTTCTCTAAATTTAAATTCCAATCATTATTATTTTCTTATCTTCACAGCAGTTTTAGTTTTAGCTGTCTAGTAGACATATAAGATGAAAAGCCTGTAGATGCTGCTCAACTACGGTCAATTACAAGGAACTCAAACTCCTTGTTTCGTTGTAACTTCCTTCTTCTTTAGGTACTAACAGTTTAATAAATTTTTATTTCCCGAATTAATTAACATCCAAGTACCTTGCCCGCTTGCCAACTTATCGCTTTACTCATTAATTTTTTATCATTATTTCAACTCTTCTTTTTCATTCTGCAGCTCCGTATCCTTCCTATCTCAAAACTACCTATTAACTGACACATCTTACAATTTTTACCATTAGTTTACTTAAAATCAGTGTGATATACCATAGTTGTCTGGTTTATTTTGTAACGTGGAGTTGGTACGGAAACTGTATTCCGACAAAGTGTACAAAAAATAGATCGCATACCAAAAAAGCATTATTTATAATTTACCATTAGACGTATGAAAGCCTAATATCACAAGAGGAGGGAGGCTGGTGCACCTGACCAGCATCCATGACGGTGGGGCGATAACCTCAATATACGCATGTCTGTAGTGTAGAACATTTTGTTTGCTTACAGCTCCTTACGGTATAGCAGGATGTAACGAATCAGTAATATTGAAGTTACTTTCCCTTAATAACCTCGTCTACAACTCATATCCGCAACCCTGCACTGGTTTTAACTTCCTACCATGAAATCCTATCACAAGCAGATCTAGACAGTTATACTTGAAAAGACCCCACACATGACTTATTGAACTAGAGTTAAAAAAAAGAATAAATATAACAAAAGCACCCGATTTTTATGCCTCATTACTACGTTCCGTAAATCAACATTATTGCTAACAATTAGGTGCTTCTGAATTTCCTCTTATACGATTAATTGCCACTTCGTTTCCTTACTAGTGACTTACCTCCATTAGCTGATACATAGGCAGGTGTACTGTTAGTATTCTAATCAAAAAAAATATCTGCTGAGTCATTCTTCTGTCTAAAACATGAATACCTTCTATTCTGCTCCTCGCCCCGTTCTCACTATTGCTCTTTTTCAGCACCTTCCTGACCGTAGCTGCTACCTCAACGTGGTGGTCAGGCTTGCCTATCGTGATGACCTAACCGAGCCATATGGGCTGGAACATATGTTCCTGAAGGTTCTACCATGCCAAGCAAGTCGATTGGAGAACGATGAGATTAAAAGTAGCTACCCAAGGTCTGAGGGTGAAGTCGTACTGCTGACTGCAGAGATGTGTGACAGCAGTAAGGTGTTTCCCTCGGACAAGCAGCATCTGCGACGATGCCGCCTTTTCACAAGGAAGGGTTAGAAAATGTCGACCCTAAAAATGTCACACCTCACTCTACCCCACGGATTTCCGTCTCCGTCGGTAAGGGTGCCCACTAAGGGTCTTTAAGAGCGGAGCTAATACTCAAAAAACCTTTCATAAAAAGGCCGTGCGTGACCGGCCTCAAGCAGTTGTCCCTTGGGCTCTGCAGTCACGCTCCCAGGTCTCCAAGACCAATACTAATCTATCTTCCTTTTCAGGTCCCTCAAGAAATAACCTTCCACGGTGTAGGCAGCCGGGAAGTGACAACTGCCCTCATACCCGTAACAGCACACAAGACCGAATTCGTCGAAATCAAATTCTTCCTACACCCACACATACCTCTCTTATCTCCACGACTAACTCTTCTCACATTCCTTTATCACACTGCACAGCTAATGCAAACGATGCGAGTTCACGAAACGTCATTCCTGGTCTCTTGAAACCTCGTTCTAAACTATATGTTGGAGCATTTATTTTACGGACATTGTGTCAAATAGGGCAACAGGCATCATTAGCTAGGACTTTAGAACCTCGTGCCATCAATGTATGTAGCGTCTCGGAAACGCGCTTACAGGATCCTAGTAAAATTATTAATCTGATTCCACCTTGTCAAAACGAAGAAGCAGCCCAATTCACTCTTCGTGTATCCGGTAGCCCTGATGCTGCTTCCAGGGGTCTAGCTGGCGTAGGCATAGCATTAAGTCGTAGAGCTGAACAATCTCTCCTTGACTGGATCCCTGTAGATAGTCGCTTGTGCGCTGTCCGACTAAACGGAACAGAAGGGACTCGGAAGGGTAGGGACACTCGCCGTTGCCTCTTCGTCATATCTGCCTATGCTCCCACTGACTGCAGTTCAGACGAGGTTAAAGATGAGTTTTACAGAATGCTTTCTGACTACCTCCAAAAATCTAGGCGCTCTGATATAGTAATAATGGCTGGTGACTTTAATGCTCAAGTAGGTAGACTAAGTGAAATTGAAAGAAACCTAGGTGGATCTTATGGTGTCGTGGCTCAAAGAACAGACAATAGCGACGGTTTGTTGCAACTGTGCTCAGATAACCGCCTATTCCTAGCAAATACTAATTTTAAGCATAAGGAAAAACATCTCTTGAACTGGCGGCCCCCGAAGTCATTTCATCGTTGGACGCAACTACATCACTTCGCCGTTAGCCATCGCTGAAGGGGTTCGATAGAGGACTGCCGCTCGTCCTGGCGAACATGTTTAGATTCAGATCATATCCTAGTGCGAGCGCGTATTTGTTTGCGCCTTACTAGACGCCAGAAAAATATCACGAGAAAAAATATTAGGGCTTAACATAATGAAAATCAAGCTAAAAAAATATTTCAGGAGGAATTAGGAAAACAGTTAGGCGACCATGGAAGCGATTCTCATCCGGAGGCCGGTTGGAATGATATCAAAAAGGCGGTGGAAACGGCAAAGATATCTGCTAGTAAGGTAAACCATAAGGCTAGAATGAAACCGTGGATCTCAGTAGCATCCACCTATCTGATGGATGCTGGAAAACTCATCTCGCCTGGCTCTGAAGGCGATGAGTTGCGGAGTCAGCATAGACGTAAGCTGATAAAAAGCCTACGCAATGATCGAGAACAGTGGCGGGTGGAGAAAGCGAGAGAGATGGTAGAGGCAGCGGCGATAGGCAACACCAGACAACTATGTAGACACATCAAAGAAACTGATATCAGGAACCCAAATGTATGTGAGAAGATTTCGAAAAAGGATGGTCTTATTATCCATTCTCAGTCCAGGAGACTGGACCAATGGACAGAACACTTTAGGGATCAGTTCAACTGGCCTCGAGCCACTCTTCGGTTACCCACAATCTCCAGTCATCCTGAATGGCAAATCGACCTAAGTCCCCCTAGACTTAATGAAGTTGAAAAAGCGTTAGGAAATCTGAAGCGAGGGTGAGCTGCAGGTCCTGATAGACTGACCCCTGAGATATTTAAGGATGGTGGTCCAGTTATAGCAGCTAGATTGACTGAAATCTTATTTAGGATCTGGGAACTGGACGTAATCCCATCTGACTGGTCTCAATCACTAATTGTCCCAATCTATAAGAAAGGACAGAAGTCTTCTCGTGACAATCACAGGGGAATCAGTCTAACTAATATAGTATCTAAAATTTTGGCCTCAGTAATACTTCGGCGCCTAACGAAAGCTCGTGAAGAGCAAACTCGAGAACACCAGGCTAGTTTTCGACCTGGACGTGGTTGTATAGACCACATCTTCACACTACGACAGGTCCAGGAACACACACACACTTAGGCGTCCTACAATAGTTGTTTTCCTAGACCTTAAGGCGGCATTTGACTCAGTGGATCGTGAGGTTCTGTGGCAGTGTCTGTCATTGAAAGGTGTACCAAAGAAGTACATTGACCTCATACAAGCTCTCTACTCGAACACCAGTGGTCGAGTGAGAGCCTATGGCGAACTGTCACCAGAATTCTTCACTTCAAGTGGTGTCCGTCAGGGATGTCCACTCTCTCCATTTCTTTTTAACTTTGTAGTTGATATGCTTTTAGAGTTAAAACTAAGCTGGTCAGATTTTACAGGGGTTGACCTTCTACCAGGAAAATCGCTTACTGACCAACAATATGCCGATGACATAGTTCTATTCGGTGATGACGATGAAAAAATGCAGTCTTCTTACTCTGCAAAATGTTGCTTCAAGATTGGATTGCATCGGCACCTGAACTAGTGATAGGGAGTGGAGTAGTTGAGCTTGTTGACCTCTTTACTTATCTGGGAAGTCTCATCAGTACTGTTCGCCTGGTGACTGACGAAATCTCCGCACGTACACAGAAGGCTCGATCGGCTTTTTCCAACTTCCGTCAATTATGGCGCAGGCGAGATATCCGCTTGTTAACCAAAGGACGAGTGTACTGTGCAGCAGTTCGCTCCATCCTATTATACGGATGCGAAACATGGCGTTAAGAGTAGAGGACATTCATAGGTTACTAGTCTTCGATCATAGGTGTATCCGAAGCATTGCTCGTGTATCATGGGACAACCGTATAAGCAATGCTGTCGTTGGGAAACGAGTTCTAGGTAGGGATGGCAGATCAATAGATGAAGTAGTGAAACTTTATCAGTTGAAGTGGTTGGGACATGTGTTAAGTATGGCTAACCACCGACTGCCTCGACGAGCTATGTTCTGCAGTGTAGGAGTAGATTGGAGGAAAGATAGGGGCGGCCAAACCAAAACATGGCACAAATACATGAAGTCACTGACAAGTGGACTGAGTCATGTTGGCAGATGTAGGCTACGTGGTTGGGGTCCGCGAGACGAAAGTCACCGATGGTTAGAGACCTTGAACGACATGGCTCAAAATCGTTTGTGATGGCGCAGGTGCATTCACTCTTTGTGTTCTATGAAATTCTATGTTTCCTTCTAAATTTATCTCACTGAATTATACTTGTCGAATCATATCTTCGCTCCTTAATCTTCTCCATTGCTGCTAATAATTCTACTATCGCTATCACTCTTGGATTTGAACTGACAGTTACGTCTGTGTGCTGACGTGGTATGGCAACCTGAACTGATGTACTTATGTACGAAGTTCTGCGTTGTATCTGTCTGTCTCTCAGATAGTGAATCAAGTAGGATATAATTGAAGATGGAACTGATAGAGTTACTTTACAACGTTTCGTATTAAATGACTGTAGTAGAAATAATTATATTTGCAACAATTATAAATTTTATAAATCGGAATGCTTCCAAAAAATCTAGTTTCACTCCTATTTTCCTTTTCCTTTTTTTGCCTTTTTTCCTTTTCTTTTTTTCTTCTTTTTCTCATAAGGACCGAGACTACGTTGAACACAAATGGTACGCCACCAATTCTGAATCTAAATCATAAATGAAGGTTATCCGTTTAATAATATAGAATGGACCGAACACCTTGCAGGTTGAAATAAAAAAAATTTATATGCGCGCAATCAAAACAAATTTTTACCAACATACACTGCTGTACTTTAGAGCTGAACACAAAATTAAAAGGATTTCTTCGAAAATTTAAATGTTTTCGAAATTTTCACTTGATAATCCATCCATTGCATATTATTAAGTAAGATTTGTCACTTGGTTTAAGTGCGAACACTTTCCTCCAAAAATCACTCTTGTGGGTTTTTTAAATGTATTTTCTACTTAATTTCAAGTAAATAATCCTAATCATTTAACAAGAGAGGTATTTTGAACGTATATAGCTAATCGTAAAATAGTACTCGTTTCTCATCGTAACTTAAGAAAATATATTTTCCACGTGAGTCGGAATAGAACATTTTTTTAGTCTATTTTTCTCTTTCTCAGTGTTTACGAATTTAAGCTTTTAATTTCTCAAGGTATTATATGTATCTGCATTAGAAACGGGATCACTGAAATGTGTTATGGCATATATTTCACACTAACCGTAGTATATAACAGTAAACGAATATCATGTATGATATTCCTCGATGACGTAAAATAAAAGACACCATTCATTTGATAGTAATAATTTTGTGTTTATGTGACTGTGAATTACACAGCATTACTAAATTGAGTTCCGTTTGTAGTAAAAGAGAACACTAAAAGACATTTTCAATGATAAAATATTTCCTATTACTCTTGAAATAAATAGTGACTTCCCGTCAACCTTAACATACACGTTTATACAGTAGCACTAACTGAAAAATTAACGTTCGTTTGTGGTTGATTAATTGATGATCATACTTTCGTTTAGGAAAGTTTTCGGGATTAGAACTATAGATTTTGTGAAAATTATTAATTTTTTCTTAGTGTGAATACTTAAGGCACTAGATAAAGTTAGTTTACTAATAATCAGCTGGTTACCTAAACATAGACTATTTAAAAGTTTATTAACGGATTTACCAGTCTGTGGGAATTAAAAATGCAGTTTACTCCAACAGACTGGGGCAAGGAGCTGATATTTGGTAGTTGAATGTTAGTTAAGTCATGAAATGTGATCTTATTCATTCTAGGACCTACCACGCCGATATAGCTGTACTTCTTCGATCAATGATTTATAAATTCACTTAACAACGGAAAATGAAAAATTATGTAAAATAGGCAGTTGCATTGAAATGCTAAAAAATTTGTTTCTGTAATAAATCGTGCATACATCAATCGTCGCCTTACATTTGGACACTACAAATTAGTTGAACGCCGTTCAACTCTACTCTTTATCTCAAAGTCAGTGTAATAACTACATTTTAGATTTTTAAACATAAGTTATATTCGAAAACAAATATCTAATAAAGTAATAAAATTTGGCATTTTGATCTAACTAATCGCAAAACAAAATGAAGTGTAAAAATTAATTGTCTTAATCCTATGATGAACATCATTTATTTGTACTTAAACCATGAATATTATATTCATACTTAGATAAAGTACTTTCTGTAATGTTCGAAAATGACTACATTTGAGATTACAGAAGGAAATTCATTTATTAACATATATCAGAATGTTGAACTGATACACAACACTTCACAACAGTATCCAATGTTTGTTTATGAATATTCATACAAATTGATTAACATGATTTGGAATATTAATCGGTCCATGGTGAGTTAAAATCACTTAAAATAGGATTAAAACATTATCATTATCTGTAGAAACCAGTGAAGAAAGATAAATGCTAAAAGCAAAACATGATCTTACTTACCCGGAATACACAACCTAATTTTTATTGATTTCTAAGATTACCGTACAGTTTATCAAATGGAACTAAACTAATCGAGCATCAGAACCTATTTCAGTATACATCGAAATTGTAGAATACATTTTAACCAACAGAACAAAGAGTTGTAAGACAAACGACATAGTTAAACTTACTTTGCAAGCTGCAAGCAGTTCCAACTCTATTTGTTCTTCTTTTTGACGAGCTTTCTCTTTTTCAATTCGATCAGACAGAACCACTGCTTCATATTCTTTATACTATTACAGAAGGACAACAGAATGTATACAAATATATTCAAAACATCTATCTTATCACAGAAAGTTTAAACTCTTATGTATTCAAAAATTCCACATAAATCGAAATTGAAAATAAGATTAGGGATACTAGAGATTTGACTACAATCATTTTTATACGAATAATGTAACATGTGTATCTAAATATTCAAAATTGTGTAAAATATTTTCTGTGAAATTCCCTACTGTCTTTGTATTTCAGGTTAAATGAATTGCTCAAAATTCGATCTTAAAAAAGTAGGTTATTACTTTATGATTTAAGAACTTTCGCACTTAGTTTTAGAAACATGGGCATCAGTTACAGACTTTGCAACACTTAATTTACATTCAGTTTCCAATATTTCTACCTATCAAATAACAAGCTGCTTTTAAAAGGTAAGTATTGGAATTTGTACATGATCACCCAGTTGATTCTAAAACATCGTAATATGAAACACAGCTCGTAATGTACAAACCAACTGCGTCACAAGACAAGCCCTCACATGGAACCTTCAAGGTAAAAGGAAAAGAGAAAGGCCACGGAACACATTACGCCGAGAAATCGAGAAAGAAATGAGAAGAATGAACAAAAACTGAAAAGAACTAGAAAGGGAAGCCCAGTACAGAGTTGGTTGGAGAAAACTGGTGGGCGGCCTATGCTCCATTGGGGTTAACAGGCGTAAGTCGTAATGTACAAAGACAAGTTTAACTCTAGGATATACAATATGATAATGGTCCTTAATGCAAAGATTTTATGATCAACGTTTATTTCAGGAAAACATATAAACTCTGAGATAAAGTTTTTGAGAATACCCGATAACAGGCAAAGTTCATTTATTCCAAATCTTGTGCTATACGAAATTCCTCATACCATCTTCAAAGAATTTATCACGATAGATTTACGTGCTAATGTTTTCAATGAAGTCAGACGGAATTCATGAACGTCCGACCTTACTTCAAAATGGTGAACTTGAAATCTTTATATACAAGAGTTTGTGAACCTTAACACCATATCACTGTGGCGCATCGGATTAAGAATACTGAATTAATAAATAGAGAACGAACATAATTCGACCACTGGATGCCTTGAGAAAGATATTTCAGTTGACTAGTTACGCCAAAAATCTAAACCATAAACCTATGGAGGGAAGCACGGTACACAGTGGACATCCAGGATGCAGCTAGACGATCTGAACTTCGCAGATGATCTGGCTCATTCATCACACACGCAACAACAAATGAAAGAGAAGACGATCAGTGTAGCCGCAGGTCTCGACATACATAAAGAGGTAAGCGAGATTCTCCGACACAACAGAACATGCATAAACTAAATCACACTTGATGCTAAAGCTTTGGAAGATGTAAAAAGCTTTACATTTTGCGTAGACAACTATTAATGAATACGTGTATCTTCTGGATGCTGGCTTTCGTAGTCCTCCAAGTTTCCGCTCCATACAGTAGAATTGTCTTGACATTTGTGTTGAAAATCCTGATTCTGGTGTTGATTGATATTTGTTTGGAGTTCTAGATGTTATGTAATGGTAAAAATGCAGCCCTTGCTTTGCCGATACGCACCTTCACATCTGCATTGGATCCACCTTGATTGTCGATTATGCTGCCCAGATAAGTAAAGGTGTTAACGTCCTCCAAGGCGTCTCCATCAAGAGTGGTTTGTTTGGCGCATGTTGCATTGTATCGTAGAATCTTACTTTTCCCTTTATGTATGTTGAGACCTGCTGCTGCACTGATCGTCTTCTCTTGCATTTGTTGTTGCGTGTGTGATGAATGAGCCAGATCATCTGCGAAGTTCAGATCGTCTAGCTGCTTCCTGGATGTCCACTGTATACCGTGCTTCCCTCCAGATGCAGACATATTCATAATCCAGTCAATCACCAGCAGAAAGAGAAAGGGTGACGCCGGTCTTTACCTCAAACGAGTTTTTCAGCTGACCTCCTTGCACGATTTTGCAGTTTAATCCATCATGAGAATTCGGTATGATGTCGACTATTTCTCAGGCAAGCCGTAGTGTTCAAGAAGCCTCCATCGTGTTGTCCTGTACATGCTATCGAATGCTTTTTAGTAGTCAATGAATTTGATGTAGAGTGGTAAGTTCCATTCAAATGATTGTTCCACAATGATCCGTAATGTTGTAATTTGGTCGGTACACGATCGATCCTTACGAAATCCAGCCTGTTGGTCTCGAAGTTGGGCGTCTACGAAGTCCTTCATTCTGTTTAACAACACCCTGTTGAAGACTTTGCCTGGTACTGAAAGAAGAGTAATGCCTTCGTAGTTCTCACACTTGCTGAGATCGCCTTGCTTTGGTATTTTCATCAGGTAATCCTTCTTCCCAGTCTGATGGTACTTGTTCCTCATTCCAAATCTTCTTGAAGAGAATGTGGAATACTTCTGCAGTTGCTGTCACGTCTGCTTTCAGTGCCGCTGCTGGAATGTTCTCTAGTCCGGCTGCTTCGCCGCTCTCGATTTGTCTGATGGATATACTGTTCTCTTCACTTGTTGGTTTGTCAATATTGATTGAGAGGTCCGTAGATGCTGCTTAGATGTTGGGTTTGTTTAATGGGGCTGGTAAATTCGGGAACTCTTCAGTACCTTACCCACCTGTTTCGCTGTTCTTCAGAGTTGCTGATTACTTTGCATTCCTTACTTTTCACTGGTCGTTCTGGTTTACGATAGTTTCCGGAGAGCTTCTTTGTTGTTTCGTACAATTGTCTCAAGTTTCCGTCTCTTGCAGCCTTTTCCGCCGTCATTGCTAGATCTTCCACATATTTTCGTTTGTCAGCTCTGATGCTCTTCTTCACTTCCCTGTTTGCTTCCGTGTATTCAGCTTGTGCCTTAATTTTCTCTGCTCTTGTTCGGCTGACATTCACTGCTGTCTTCTTGTTCCTCCTTTCTTCAAATTTTTCAAGAGTACCAACAGAGATCCATTCCTTGTGATGGTACTTCTTGTGATCCAGAAATTCGTGACATGTTGAAGTGATTGCCTCCTTAATCCCTTTCCAATTGTTCTCCAATGTTGCGTCCTCTCCATTGAATAGATCCTGAAAGGCCTGGAACCTATTGGTGAGGGCTATCTTGAATTCGTTGAGCTTTAAATTATCCCGAAGAAAGGCTGTATTAAACTTCTGTGATGTCCTCTGTCCCGTTGTCCAGGGCTTCTTTAGTTTCAGTTTCATTTTGGCGATCAGCATATGGTGATCTGAGGCTATATCAGCTCCTCTCCTGGTTCTCACATCCTCCATTGTCCTTCTGAACGTTTTGTTGATACAGATATGATCAACTGCAGACTTTCGAAGAATTGATCTTTACCGTCATCACTGTAGTCGTTGGTAGGTGCATAACATTGGATGAAGTTCATTGTCATGTCCGCTTTCTTTGTTTTGAAGGATGCTTTGACGATCCTCGGCCCATGAGATTCCCATCCTATCAGTGCCTTTTGTGCATGTTTGGAAAGCATCAGTGCAACTCCTCGTGTATGTGAAGCATTTTCCTCTTCATGACCAGAGTATAACAGCAGTTTCCCTGAATCTAGTCTCTGTTGTCCTACCTGTGTCCAATGCGTTTCGCCGACTCCAAGCACCTCCAGGTTGTATCTTCTCATTTCTGCCGCAACTTGAAATAGTCTTCCAGTCTCCCACAATGTTTGAACGTTCCATGTACCTAAAATAATGGTTGCTCTGGTTGTCAGAAGATGAATCGGCCTCGTGACTTCCGAGGAAACTCGGCTTTCATCACGAGACGTCATAATTGTCCTTCCAACTCCCAGGGCAGAGTTTAAATGGTTTGATTTTTTCTGGTTAGCGTTTTTTTGCAAATTAGTTTCTAGTTGGGATGGGGGTGCCAACCCCATGTCCAACCCCTCCTCCTTTATGCGGGCTTGGGATCGGCAGTAGCCATGAAGGTTGTAAAGGCGGAGTTGATGCTGTTGTACTCCGGCGATAAAGAACATGCAATGCTTACATAAGGAGCTGTAATGATAATGTCCAAAGAATAAAAAAGCACTGACAGGATGTGGATCTCATGTATCTAGGATCATTAAGGCTTTCTACGAAACAAGGAAAGAAGGGATTATAATAACTGTCATCAAGTGCTATGCGCCCGCCAACGATAACAATGAAGACGACAAAGATCAATTCGACAAAAGGCTGCAGTCACTCGTGGAGAAATGTCCAACAAATTACTTGATCATTGTGATGGCAGACCTAAATGCCAAGGTTGCAAAGGACAACACTGGATATGAAGTTATCACGGGACAACATGGACTAGAACAAAAAAAAGCAAAAAACTGTGATAGATTCTCAAATCCATATGCCTTCAACAAAATGGTTATAGATTGCAACATAATTCTACATAATCGTATGCACAGAGATGCATATGTTTCAACGGACTGCACTACACAGAATCAAACCAATCAAATCTGCATAATTAAAACGTTCATGAGGGACCATGAAAGGTGTACGAACAAAGAAAGGACCTGAAATATCTTCAAACAATCAGCTAGTGGATACCAAAATGAAACTGAAACTCAGGAAGCACTGAACAGCATCACGAGTGAAAAGGATCGTTGCAGCTGACAAATGGAAATATACGAAACATCTGGAAATGATAGCAGAAAAATCCGCAAGCGAAGAAAACATGTGACAAATAATTGATACGACAAGGAAGCTAGCAGGTAAATATAGAAAACTAGAGCAATTGGTCAGGAAAAACGAGGGGAAAATAATCACTGAGATCCAAGAACAGTGAGACAGATAGGTAGAGCACTTTGAAGAACTCTTGAATAAATCAGTCCGACTGGACTCACCCAGCAGAAAAGCAGAACCTACGGACCTCCCAACTTATTTTCGCCCATCAACAGTTGAAAAGATCAGCATGGCCATCAGAAAAATCAAAAGCAACAAAGCAGCAAGACCAGAAAACATACCACCTGAGGCACTTAAAGCAGAGATAGCAGTAACTGCGGAGATGATGGACGCTCTTTTCAGTAAGATTTGAGAGGAAGAACAAGTACGAACAGGCTGGAAGGAAAGTCACCTTATCAACACACCAAGGAAAGGTCTCAGCAAGTGTGAGATTTACGGAGGCATCACTGCACGATCAGTATGAGGAAAAGTCTTCAATAGTGTTGATAAACCGAATAAAAGATTCAGTAGACATCCAAATCCGAGATCGGCGGGTTCGGTTCTGCAAGGATTGATCATGAACTGATCAAATCGTGACATTACGAATTATTGCTGAACATTCAGTTGAGTGGAAATCACCCTGGTAAATCAACTTCTTTGATTACGAGGAAGCATTTGATAGTATGGACAGGATGACGCTAAGAAAGCTTCTTCGACACTACGGAATTCGTATGATAGATTAAATTGTAACATCTTGCATGGAAGACAGCTTCCAGATTCGTCCCAACTGAAGACAGGTATCAGGCAAGTTAGCTTACTCTTACCCTTTCCTCTGGTTGACTGGATTACGAAGACGTCAGCATCTCAGAAAAAGAGCAAAATACAGTGGACAGCTCAGATGCAGCTGGGCCAAAGAACTCTACGTTTAGAACTGGGAGCAGATATCAAATGAATGGAATGAATGGAATGAAATAAAGGTCCGAGAATGCTGGTCAGCGGCGTTTGCTCCGCAAGGCGTAACAGGTAAAATTGAATCTAAATGCATCCATATTTATAACACATCGGCATCGGATATGCTAAAAGACAAACGTTACTCATATTGATGAAATGACCTTGAGACTTACCAATGAAAATAATTCATGAAGTTTATTGAGATTTTCCTCCTTCATATCTTTAAGTTCATTTAACTCTTGTTTCAACTGTGAAATATCTTTATCAGACTTTTCTTTCCAGTATTCTCCATGCTGTCAAAAATCAATTTGTAAGTTCATTTGTATTATAAACTAGTAAAATATTGAATTTATTATTAAATTTAAAACGTTCGAAAGAAAATTAGTTTACATACTATTCTTATGGGGGTACTGTGAAGGTTGTTCAATTTAATAGCTTACATCAAGGAATAGTTTTAGGAAGAAAATTATTGAAAACTAGGAAACATTGGATGACTTTTTCGGCTTAATATAGGACTCCTTAGCAGTATTTATTAAAGCCTCCATGGGCGGTAAAACCTGAAACTTTTAAAGCTCGTGGTAGTCTTGTATCAATCCAACAAAAATAGCTGAAACACTGACAGACTTTACTGAACAGATTTCGTTGACTGAAAAATGAGCAGAAACCGACTCTTTGAGAGTCCTATTTGTCTACTTTAAACGCATCTATATCCACAACTCAACGAATAGTAAGAATTCTCTCTAATCTGTCTGATTTAAAAGAACCATGCATACGTATGTTTTGTAATCATATATGCCAGTATCTGAGTAAGCTACAAAGTTCAGCTTATCTGTTGATCAATAATACGAAAATAAAGTACAATATTTTATGATATTCACTGTTTATATTGTAGCTGATAATTCTCCGGTATAAAGCAATACAATACCCACATCAATAACCTTATTTTAATCTACAGTGATTATGACTAACTTCAGACAAAGAAAACTAGAATTGATGAAAAGTACGACTCTAGATATGGTCATGATTTCTTATTACTTGCAATGAAATAAATCACGCTTTCCATAAACTTCAGCATTTTAAATATTACCACGCACAGTTTCAGTGCACAGTACAACTCAATCATCAGTACAACATTTTAGACCACTGCGTAAGATGAAGAAATGACAGAAAATGAAGAAAACCATAGTAAAAAAATATGTGTGGTAAATAATCAGGATGTAAAAAATTTTTTCCTCAGAGTAAAAAAACATTCATCAGTCGCAAGAACCAACGAAAAAGCTTAAGAGTTAGTTCACTGAACAATGGAAGAAAGGTATTCAGTAAGCTCCTTGAGTATATTCCTAAAAACCTGTCTGAACGACAGCCAAGTTTCCGCAAGCACAGCAGCTTGATGAGTAACACACAGTGGATATTTCATAAGCATTTAGATTGATTAACAATA
This sequence comes from Schistosoma turkestanicum, assembly GCA_944470395.2. Classification (NCBI taxonomy): domain Eukaryota; kingdom Metazoa; phylum Platyhelminthes; class Trematoda; order Strigeidida; family Schistosomatidae; genus Schistosoma; species Schistosoma turkestanicum. The sequence goes on along the minus strand of OX103979.1, from coordinate 40,340,220 downwards.
CAACGAACACCAATTTTGCTCCACTTTCCAAAGGCTATGGCGACAAAATACTTTTGGCATGGACTATGTATACAGAAGAAAGTGGAACTGTGTTCTTTCGGTCATTAGGAGATAGTTGTCATGACCTAGTTTTCCATTTACTTCGATTCCAGTTACGCTGGTGAATTATTACGGTTATGTGATCTATTAATTTTATTTATTCATTTACTAACTGTAACCTCGCAGAATAATGCGTTAACTTCCCGACATATATATATATATATATATATATATATACATAAGTTTTGATAGGTACCTTTTTTAGGTAAGATATACGATCATTTAAGTAAGATGTAATCTCTGCATGAACTCGGTCTTCTTTGTCACGATTTGATTGAACAAAATCCATCTGATGTTTGATTTCATTTTCTTTTTTATCACAAAAACTTTGGAATTCTTCTAATTTGATTTCCGAATAACGAGTAATGTATTTTTCTTCCATAATTATTTTGGCTTTCATCTCCTTCAAGCATAAAATAATAATAATAGGTTAGGTTGTTTTAAAAAAGTCCAGAATCAGTAACATGGTAATTTGGTGCTTAATGAAGATAATTATTAGATATCACTGAGTTCATTTTACACATCCATTACATTATTACTCATCGGTAAGAAATTAGCCGCAAAATAGATTAGATTTACTATGTCTATGTCCCTCACTATCAATGACACAAACAATGAAGTCTGACTATTTTTATTGTTTAGTTGTCATTCGTTATATTCTGGTCATAGAACCGGGATACATTTCTTGCGCTTAAAATGCAAATTGTTTCAAGAATGGCCTGACTTAGTGCCTCATCCAACTAAAAGATTGTTATCGATGAGTCCATTTTATTTATCTGGATAATCTTATCAACACTAGTAAGTGAATTACAGATTAAATATCAACTCTTATATAGAAATATTCCTTAACCTTTCGACATTCTATTCGTATTTCCTTCTCACTCAAGTAACCAGTTAGTAGGATTAACGAGTAAGTATCATTTTCACATCTGGAACACCGTACATCCTAACAATGTTTATACACTCATCAAAACAAACGTACATTAGGTCGCGGGTTTATGAAATCTATTTATCTTTATGAAACAAGTACTTTGAAAATACAAGACATGTGTAAACCTCATTTATTTGGTCATAAGCATTATCAAAACAATGATAACAAGTGGTAAAGCTATTATTTCCATGTAATCCAAAGTAAACAGATTAACAATAAGCTATAAAATGAAATTTAGTTGGCCGTTATACTATACCATCATGATGTAATATGATAAGAAGTGTATAATTTTCTTATACAAACATTTTGTTTTTCTGCGAAAAAATTACGATTTATTGTTCAGATGAAGAGTAATAAAAAAATAATTACGGCTGCTAAAACCAACAGTTTAACTCCAACATTGTAAAATATTTAATGATGGTTTGATAAATAATGATGAGACAGTATTGTTGTAAGCTAATGGCTTATGAAAAACATTAAAATAAAACAGAATTGTATATAAAAGCTGATTATTTTGCGATAGTGGAGAAAATTCGTAGCTCGGGTAGATGACTGTATCGGTGTTTCTTTCTCTGTGCTGGATTATTTCGTTGTGGAGCTTTCAGTGTTCTTCTGAACAACATCGTCATCAGAAACTTCTGATAGAAGTGAAGTATTCGAATTTCTTCACGTCTGACCTGTAGCTCATCCTGTCTACCCTTCATCGTGATTGGTTGCTGTTGACCGTTAACCTAACGTTGTTAGCACCTTTATTTTGATTGTATCCCCCTTTTGATCTGTTTATTGATCTTATGTTTGCCTATGACTTTTTTCTGATTGGTTGATGTGTTTGTTGATTGCTGACTGACCCGAGTGCCATGCTCCTAAAAATTCTCGATCTTTGTGTTCCCCTACCCAGTATTACAACATTGTTCCGATCGAACGTATGTCCATAGTTGTCCGTATGTATTGATATAAGCGAAGAAATATTGTGGCGTTTGACTGCTAATTGGTGGTCACGTAAACGAATCTGAAGAGGACGTCCACTTTTTCCTGCGTAGCGTCTTTCACAATCTGAGCGATTTACTTTATGGATGGCATTTTGTTTTTCTTCCTTTATCATTTTGTCCTCTGGTCTACATAGGATTGGTTGAAGTGATTCTGTTGGTTTGTATGCTACGCCTATTCCAAATGGTCTCAGTAGTCGTGATGTTAGTTTCGACATGTCTTTTGTGTATGGTAGGATGATCCGTTCATTGGTTCCTGCACTTGATTTCGCTTCTGTTGATGATTTCGGTCGACATTTTTTGATGGAGATGCGTGGATAGCCGTTCTTTTTAAAGATGGTCATTAGATATTTCTCTTCGTTTCTCTGCGCTTCAAGTGTGTTGCAGTGTGTCTTCACTCTCTAGAACAACGTTTGCACGCAGTTGACTTTGTGAATTCTTGGGTTATTGCTACTGTAGTTGAGAATTAGGTCTGTGTGGGTTGGCTTCCGAAATACTTGAGTCTCCAGTTTTCCTGTATCAATTGTGGTGATTAGTACATCCAAGAATGATAGACTATTGTTTGATTCCTTTTCTATTGTGAATTTTATGTCATCAGGGACGTTGTTGATCCGATTGTAGATGTTCTCCAGCTCGTTCCTTTTAATAACGACTGATGTATCATCTACATAGCGAACCCACATTTTTGGCTTGATCACTGGTTGAACCGACGTTTCTAGTCGCTACATCACGGCTTCCACAATGAGTCCTGATATTGGTGATTTCATTGGAGTTCTTTTTGTTTCTTCTTAGATCCTATTGTTGAATTTAAAATACGTTGTTAAGCATAGATCGATGAGTTCTAGGAGACTTTGACTCTGAAGTTCCGTATATTTTTGGAGATTTGTGTCATTGGTGAGGAGCAAGGAAATAGTTTAGATAAGTTTGGCTCTATTGATGTGAATAAGGCTGTTACGTCGAAAGATATCATCGTTTCGTCGTTGTCAATTTGAATCCCGCTGAGTTTATCCAAGAATTGCGTGGGAGACTTAATGGAGTAATTGGATGAAGCCACCAGACGTTTCTATATCCTTGAAATTTCTCTTGATATGTTGTATGTTGTGGTTCCAGGGAGGGATACAATTGGACGTAGTCGAATATTGGGTTAGTGTAGTTTCGGCCTACTATAGAATTGTGGAATTACAGGGCCATTGGATTTCATCTTGTTTTGATATTTGTTCTGCTTTGACAGGCTTGTTAAGAGTCGTTGAGATTTGTCTGTCTGGCTTTTTTATTGAGTTTATGTCGTTTGGTTTATATATGCTTCTGTCCTCAAGTACTTCCTCGGTTTTCCTGATTTATTCTTCCTTGACTTTAACTACTGTAGTCCATCCCTTGCCTGCTGGAACTAGGACAACATCTTCCCTGGTTTTGAGTTTCATTAAGGCTTTTCGTTACTGTACTGTTAGCTGTTTGTTGTCTCCCTTCCGTCAAGTTAAGTGGCTACGGTTTATCTTATTTCTTGTTGAGTTTCTTCATTTATTGCGGCCGTATTAAGTGAGTAGAGTTTCGAAGCGTCCTTTGTGTTATAGTTTAATGATTTTTGGAGGAATTTCTAACAAAAACCATTGTGTAGTGAAGTTTTCGATATAACGATAAAATTAATCAGAAAAGCCGAATAAAAAGATAAGAATTACTTGAACTTGATCTTTTAAACATGCGACGGTTTCTTTGCCTTGTTCCATAATTTGTATGCCTTCCTCTGTTCTTTCGTGAATTTTTTGTCTAACTTCCTTGATTTTCTCACGGGCTTTTCGTTCTCTAGTTTAAATAATATATGTAAGTTGTTGGTCTGATTGAAAACTTTTGTGAAAAGAGAGAATATCATATAAAAATAAAACATGGAGTGTCCATGAAAATTCAGAGACAAATAAATGGTTGTTTATTTAGAGTCTGGGACTCATCGTTAGTGTCCACCCCATGACGAAACTGAAACCCGGACCTTAAACGTCATTTCTGCGTAGGGAACATACTAATTCTAATTCCTTGATTTCAAATTTTAGTGACCAACTTCGGTTTCTTAGTATGCGTATCAGGTTTATATCTATAACATACAAAAACCACGTTTTCGTCAACATTTATCATTTACTTTCAATCCTATATCACAGATTAACAGAATCTATCTGATAATCTTTGAATTTTAGTGCACCGAATGAAAGTTGAATAGAGAAAATAGTATTGCATTTAACAAAGTGTCGATTCAATGTAATCGACACTCCAAAATACTGGACAAAAGCGAATGTCATGGATGTGAGTTTTGTATGAGAGTGGATCGATAAGGTACTTATATTTTGATAAACTGTGTAAAATAGAAGTACTACACTTTAGGCTGAAATTATTTACTGAATCGAATCGGCATTTTCACTAATACCGGTATGTTGCAGCTAGTTCCTCCTCCTCAGACATTGTTAAAAGGAGTTCACTTTACCAATCGAAACCATTTGAAAATTTTGAGTAAAATGTAAAACTAAGCCACTTGTCAAATTTTTCTCGAACTGTTTGGTAACAAAAGTTGGTTTGGGAAATAAAAGTAGGATGGCTAAATGAACAGAATAGTTAGTAGGTTGTATCAGTACTAACAGTTTATGAGTTAACATGATTTTAAAACGAATAAAAAACTTAACACCCATCGACAGGATATCTGAAAAAAACTATTAGTGGGCAATCCAACTAAACTCAAGTATTTCTCAAAATGATTGTGACGTATTTTCAGACAGAAAAAGAATACAATTGCTTATTCGCTTTACTGAAGAATAGGGGACAGATTTTACTATAAGTTTGAAGTTTTATGAGTAAGTAGAGTCATCTGCTTCCAAGTAACGTTTACAATCATCACGATATGTTATTGTTAATATTATTTGATCACCTAACAAGATTTTATGATTCTCCCACTAGTTTTTTTATGATACATGTCACTACTACAAAAGCATTTTTCAACTTATATACCGGAAATTCACTGATTTTTATAGCTAGCTGAAATTCGAAATATGAGATTCAGACATTCCAATTTTCACTCTGAATTTAAGAGGAGTAGAATAATGTGAATAATATTCAAATAGATAGTTGAGATAATTAGAACCTTTGTCGAATGGGGAAGTTGACGATTAACTTATATTCCTTACTGGGAAATATTATTGCGAAACCTTTTATTTCTTGATTTGTCTTTGATGTATTTCATACCTAGAAATTAAATTGTATGCATTGACCCGATAGCTCATTACACTTTCCCCAAACTCCATAGTATATATTGTCTAAAAACATTTTCGTTCTGGTGACAATAATTATTCTGTCGAGTCGGTAACTCAAATAGAAAATCAAGTTTAGGTAGAAACATTAAGCATGTAAAATTTGAACTAATACACATAACTTTGATAATAAAACTAAGTGACTACAACTTTTTTTCCTCATAATAGTTCAAAGTGTACTAAAGTAGTAAAAAGCCACTGTTTTCGCGAGATTCGAATCACATTCGGTTCTTATTCAGAAATACTTACGACCTACCTTTCTAAGACACGTTCTATCTCTCTAAATTCTGATTCTTCTTTATCAACTGATTGTTGCAATGTATCACATGATCCCGTATTTTGAATTTCTTCTGCTAACTTCTCAAGAATATCAGTTAAGCAAAATCTGTTCATTAAAAAATTGATGACTACTTACATTTCCTTCAGTAATTTTTCCGTATATTTTTCAGAGAAAAATGAGTCTTCAATGACTGATGCAGTCGTTGGACAGTCTGTAATTTTAGAACATTTCTGTAGTTCTTTGAGCATATCCACATGCATATTCTGTAAACTTGCACCTAAATTTCGATAATTAGCCCCAAATTACTGTATTTAAATGAGTATTTCTTTAGTATCTTATTCATTTGTTTAAGAATAAATTCTTCGGCTTCTGAGTAGTTTAAATTTTTAGTCCATTTCTACATTTAGGTTCAAGTATTTGATAATTGATCCATCTACTGACTTTTTTTCGCATAACGTCAACGACATTTGCCAAAATTTTCAACTCCTTTACTGCATCATGCAGAATGATGCAAAGTGAAAAAGCAGTAGAACTCTCCATGGCTTATCGACTAATATCTACATTTAATCAACTTCCGTTCGCGCTTCAAGTAGAAATTAGTCACAAAGACGTCTACAGGAATGATAAACCTTCACTTGAATATTCAAAGAATCTACAACAACAAGAGAAGAAAATTTAAGAGCTACTAAATATCTTTAATAGCTAAGGGTTACTTAACATCCAGAATTGTAGAAATATTGAATTAAAACGATGACTGACAGTTTTACAGATTCAATTTCATTCAGTTTGCTCTCTAAAACTCAGAAACTAACATAATTTGTTGAATATTCTGGGTTTTACGACATACAGCGTCTACCGTCGACAATCAATCAGTTCATTGTTTTTTCTTTTGTAATTACTCCTGTTACCCCAAATGGAGCATAGGCCGCCGACCAGTATTCTCTAACATACTCTGTCCTCGGCTTCCCTTTTCAGTTCTTTCCGATTTTTGTTCATTCTTCTCATGTCTTTCTCTATTTTTCGGCGTAATGTGTTCTTTGGCTTTCCTCTTTTCCTTTCACCTTCAGGGTTCCAAGAGAGGGCTTTTCTTGTGACGCAGTTGGATGCTTTCCGCAGTATGTGTCCTATACACTAGTATAAGTTAAGCTATTTAGTCGTTTGTTGGTTGAACCTTAAGCCAAATTGCATCGTGTTCGTACAAACAAACTACCCAGGCAACTCACCTTGATTTTATAAATTTTATGGTCCCATATGGTCAAACCAAAGGGTTGAAATCTTTAGTGAACGGTTTGTGACACATAAACACATAGACTAATACATTTCTAGAAATTTCACCAGTTTTTATTGGCTGTAAACCAAAATGAGTTCTTGGATTCTACTACATCGAACTACATCGAACAAAACTTGTGGAACTGAATACATCTCAATTTTTGCAGTGTAAGGGCAAAAGTTACGGCATTTTATCTAAAATGTAGCATTTAGTCAGACAGTTGATATCCTGATATAACTTTCAAACATCTTTAGTAGACAGATACTGAGTTAGTGCTTCTACAGGGAACGATCATAACGCTTAGATCTTCCACTTAATTCTCCTCTTCAAGCAAGAATCAACCCTGAAATTACGTTAAGTACTGCGTAAGATGATTTTGGACTCATATACTCAACATTTCGTTTCCTTGCAAACTAACAATAATAAATGGCTTCAAATCAGTGGTCGAAAAAATGACAGGATTTTGCTTTTGCATTAAGTTGTCTGAGACAGTAAATTTTTACCCAAACACGACGCGATAGCCTCTTTATAAGCGAACACTAAGTACTTAAACCCTCAAGCCTGAATTTAATACAAAACATCCAAGAAAGTGTAATGTGTTCTCTGTTTTCATTCATGAAGCAGCTTTCACTATCAGAATATTCACTATTTAGATCGAGGAACTCACAAGGTTGAATGTCAAATCCTATGTTACTACTACCTTGAAAATTCTTGTGGGTCTCTAGAGAATAACTTACTCCCAGGATCAATAAAAAATAACTCAATCATTAAAATTATCACTAAAAATATAATTTCTAGAAAGCAGTAATACTGACCTATCTTTGAAAAAAGATACGTGGCTAAATAAAACAACTCAACCATTGATTAAGGAGTTTGTAACAACTGAAATAACTCAAAATATCTCGGTAATCAACATTATAAACAAGTCAATAACATACATGTAGGCCTCATTACATATAAGAAATTAGGTTCCATGACTTCACTAAAAGAAGTTGAAATACAGTTGCTTTGAAGCCCGATCACTTAGATCAAAGAGACTAGCATATATGTGACTTCCCCGAAAGCAGCTAGATTAAAATAGTAGCTTTTCAAATATGTAATAAAAGGTATACCACGAACCAGCAATTTTAGGATCATTCAGTATTTTTAAGGACGATTTTCAAACAAAAACTTTTCGTTACGATAAAAAGGCCAAAATAAGATTTACGCGACAAATCATGGTGCATTTGTCTAAGTACGTAAACAGGTGAGTGGTTATCTGAGTCGAATTCCCAGTCCACCAGATATGACTGCCTACTTATAAACTTGTAAGAGCTGTAAAGACATATGATATTATTACTGATTTTAAAGACAATCGGGTGGTCCTGTGAAGATTGAGTTATTGGTCATTTTAGTTTTAGTTTCAAAGGTCAAGGATGATACAATCTTACACAATAAGACGCCCACATAAAACTGAATAACGTTCAAAAAAATAAAACGTTCGCATACTGTTTAAATGCTAACGAGTATCTTTGTGATGAGCAACCCCATGAGATAACTAGAATAAACACTAGAGTAAATGAATTGGTGAGATGTGCACAGATTATTTTCACTGCTGAATTACAACTAGTTGCAATCAATCAATTAATTTTATTGAGCGACAAGATCAATGGATCTGTAATTTTTAAATCAGAAGTCATTTCCATCTAAGATTGCATCCTATGGCGGTTCGCATCAATGGACACCAGAAGGTACCTTGTGTATCAGTGAAGCATGCACAGCAGCAAGAGAAACGAAAGCTTAAAAAATAAGATCACAATACCCGGAAAATTACACTTACACCTAATAATATTAACAGGCAACAACCATTAGAACCCTATACGTTCAAAAATTTGCGGCGGTGTTATAACGACATCAATATATGTTCCAACGTATCAAACAAAAAGCAGGCCTTAAGCGACACTCAAAAATGGCTTGTGTTTACTGATATTTGTTGGTTCCTAAAATAGTAGAATGTGAAAACCACCATTATATTCGCGAATTTTTTCTCTTGATACCCAATATATTTTTAACGATCTAATATAAACCCATCGATTTCTTTGCGTTCGTTTCTTGTTCTTTCGGCACTGTTCCAGGTGTTCGGTAGTGAATGAGGTTCTAGCCACTCAACTAACTGTATAGTTCTAGTCAATTAGCAGTTGGTTGTGAGTCTGCATGTCATGTGATTCGAATGAAAACGTTTGTTTTAGGGCAGTAGGGTTGCTGGATACCAGCAGCTACCAAATTATCAGACTGGAGATCAGTTATTTGCAATGTGGAGAGTAGTATGGAGAACATTCTGATGTTAATTAGAGGATTTCAGAACTAAGTAATATCTACATAGTTTGATTTATTAGTCGTTGGTGAAGATTGTGCTAGGGGATAGAAGAAGCGAGGGAGAAGAAACAGAGATAATAAGCGAGATAGATTAAGTTAGTGCTATGAGGAGATGACAGCAATAACAACTAGCAGGTCTCAAGGCATTCACCAAGCACAGATGGTCCAAGGGGGGAGATGAAAATGCGTTTGTGTGTGCTTATCAAGCCTCTTCTTAAAGCTGTCCACTGAGGGGACTGTGGTCCTCTCATCTGAGAGAGCATTCCAAGATGCAACGACTCTCAATGAGAAAAAGTGTGTATCAACCTGAGTGTTCGATCTTTGATACGCGATTTTTCGAAAGTTTCCTCGAGGTATTGGTAGTGACGCATAGGTAAGACGCTCACGCTGGGATGGTTTGTCGTGCTTAATATGTTGTACTCCAGGGTCTACCTCCGTTGCTTGTCTCCACACTCTAGCCAAGAGATCTATTTCTCTTTTGAGTAGAGGACGTGCGATGACGTTTTGAACCTCCACGTGTGGGGGAATGTCTGTCTTAAATAATGTTAGGAATAATTGTGGGGTGATATGGACAAGTTGTCTTTTCTTGACGTGAAGAGTCGCATTAGCCCTGGCTATGTCCTCTATATAGTTTGGGCTTGTGTGGAGGCTTTTAGTGGTTATTAAACCAGGATCATTCCCTGAGTAGACATTAGGGAGCGGACTCTCGTTGAGGATGATCACTGTTTGCGTCATGTGGGGCAGAATGTACATAAAGTGACATTCTGGTCGATTAAGTAATAGACAGTTTTTCATTTCCCATTTCTCAATGAGCATAAATTCCTTTTTCAGCTCAGTCGAATCCTTTAGTTTCCTTAGTACTAAGTAATTAGGAGTAATTCAGATATTCCCTAAGTCGACAGCTAGCACTGAGTTTGAGTAGCATTCTGTATACCTGGTTTAACTGGTCGGTAAATTCGGTGCGGAAGTTCTCAGTCATCTCAAAATTAGTGAGATCCTCTATATTCAGACCTTTGAGGGAGCACATACTGTGATTCGTAGGCCTTCTTTTAGTCATGAACCTAAACAGATGTTTAGGGTTTGCTTGTATTTTAACATCTAGGTCCATCTGAAAGCGTCTCCTATCACTTCAAACTTTGGCTTTGCATCTGTTTCTCAATGCCAAGTAAGAACTACAGTCGCTATCCTTCATGAGACCTTTAACCTGTGCTATGATCTGCTTTTCGCCTAATCCATATTCTTCTATTTCTGGGTGTCTGGTGTGACTGAGGTACTCTGTCTAGAACAGCATTCTTGATGATGTCTCTGACTGCTTGGTGTTGATAATTTACTGTCAGCTTCCGCCATTTCCATGGCCATGGGACATGTAGCATCTTCTCTCTCGTGCGCATGTAATTCGCCATAGTGTAATAGTATGTCAGGAGTACTACCTCGAATCTGACAGTAAGCCACTAGGATTTAGCAGACCAATGCAGAAATTCGCATCATTCTTTAAACTGTCACCTACTATTGTACATCGAATAGCTCGTGAGAAAGTCTAAGTAGAAATCGATCTTTATCCCAGATTATTTTCATACTGCTTATGCTAAGGTGTGAATAATCGAATTCAGTCAAACTTCATATTTGCGACTAGAAATTATGATTATTGCTTTGCCTTTTCTGGCTTGATTGAATTCTGAACCATATATTTTAACGGACCATTTTCTGAAGTAAGCTGTTAACGACCACGAAAACTCAGGTTCAACCCACATTTTGGATGTGGTTAAAATGAAACTGTAAAGACCCGTTCTAAGGTTACAATATATTTATTTACGATGGATCAAGAAAATATTGATAACGAATTCCAGAACTTCTGTTTATTTTGACAGCGTTTATTTACCAGAAACATTTGTACGGAGATGAAGATATCCAGTTATAGGTTGTAAGTACGCACATCCGAACATGTGAGTTTCTCCAAGTATGTTCTGAATATACTTTGCGGTTTTCGACTCGGTCTTTCATACAATGTAGTCTGCATTATTGAAATAGTCTGCAAGAATATTTGTAGAATATAAAAGGTGTGGCCGAATAAACATGCCGTGACTATTTGCAAACTACAAGGCGAAACTATTATCTATCTGCCTCAGACGTTTGAAAATATTGCGAACTTAATATTTAGGCATCAAGATTTCTTACCTTAATATGTATGACAGGGAAGATAAATTTTCACCTCATCTACTATGAAAACATTTTCATCTTCATAACTTAGAGAAATAATACGATTTCGGTAACACAAAAGAAGTTAATACGTATTGAATTAAAATTTTATATTTTTCTCCCAATATCGGTCATTAACTTTAGGTACTCAATCAATCTCATGATTCCTGAGTCACCTCCAAATCCTAGGTTTCGACAACACAGTGGATGAATAAAAGCTTTCCAATGCAGCATTCTACGCATTTTCAAAGCAAAAGATACAAACTTTTGTTGACCCAATTTAGCAGTGAGAACTATGGGGCTGTCCGTCTCTGGGGCAGATCGTCAGAGACACACGGCCTGTAAAATTCAGGACAAGTAGGCGGCGAATAAATGGTCTCGATTGGAAAAAAGACAATCAGCGAACCGACAGAAGTTTCTAAAGCTTATGAAGATAACCAAGTGAATTTTAAAATCTGCTTTCAAAAAAGAGCATCAGAGTAAAATTCATACAAATTCCATCACCCACTAAAGGAAGACTGATCAATCGTTACATAAAAAAGACATAACTCGAACATTCGTGACCAAAACAATATGAAAAATTATAAACAAATCTACAAAATTAATATCTCTCGTTTCAGAAGGCTACCAAAAATTTAAACTACAGAGTACATATTTGATCGGACAGTAGACATGCTAAAAGAAAGAACTTTGCAAGGAGGTGCATTAGTTAAAGTTTCCGTACTACGTTAGCACACAGATCGGATTGTCAATTCAAATCACATAGTAGTAAGCCTTGTGGCAGAATTAGCGGGAATCGGAATGATTCTGAATCGAAGATATGATTCAAGAAGTATAACCCGGTGAAAGAAATTTCAAGTGGGAGGGGAGGTTAGGGGGATTGAATTAGAATTTATAGGAAGACAGAACGGATGCAGATGCCGGTCTGAACTGATGTAGCCGCTGCATTTAACATGTGTGGTTAGTTCAAGGTCGTTCGTGCATTATATATTCCAGTAATTGAACGCGAAGGTAAGCTGAGTACAGAAAACATTATTTTTAAAGTTCTTTGAAAGCAAAACGCAAAGTACTAATCGGAATTGGATGTGTAGCACCTGTCCAAAATTCGTCACCTAAAGTGGTCGCTGAATAACAAGTTTGGTGTACCAAAACGCTTGTTTTGTTATCAAAGTACATAAGGATATAATTGACTTTACTGCTTAGAATATATAAACTCACAATAGTCTGTTCACTCAGTTCTTAAGTAAGAACGGGAACGGTTTTGAGGAAAATGTCGGAAATTCGGCATTAATTTATGGAAAATTAGGAAGTTTCTAAAACTATTATTTTTTCACACCTTGGTATAAACCAATCGATTTCTCTGCTCTCGATTCTTGTTCTTTCGGTACAGTTTAAAACATCAAGCAGAATTAGGTGGCAGTATAATATTTTCCCACTGTAAGAGAAGATAAGATTTTTCGCATGTTTTCATTTATTCCTCCCTTATATTCGATGTATTGTACCACATAATGTTTTATTTGTTGCTCGACTATCATTCAACCTAGAATTTTCAAACCCCAAATATAATGCATTCACTCCTCTACTGTTGTCGAATTAACAACCGGTGGCCTGATCAACTGATCTCATGTTCTGTTCCTGACATTGTAGTGGGATATCGTTATCCCTAACTAAAGGCTTTGAGGCAGAGTTAATTATTTTTGAGTTAATTTTCAGGATATGCAACAAAAAGTATCACATATATTGGTAATAGGCTGTGAATCGCCAGTAGGATATCTGAAAATCCATACGGGTTTTGGGTTTCCCCACCGAATTTATTCAGGTACACGGCTTTTACTCAGAAATCCCATTCTTCAAAAACGCGTTTAATATCATATGCAATTTATCATAATCTTAGACACGTTAATATTGGTACAAATATGCACCACAGATATTATGAAATTCATATGTGTTTCATTATAAGCCGCACCTCGAGCCTTGGACCCAGAACTCAAATATACAAGGCACGGGAGCAACGTGAGCCGATATAGTCCGTTTGTGGCCACTAACCGAAAATTGGTTCAAATGCCATCCGTTCTGTCAGAACTTTGGACCTCACGTGCATCCTTAGCTCAGAATCAAGGTTTTCCAACTTTCCAAAGTGGGTCCTACATACCCACCCTCTCAACAATTGTATCTCGGACCCCAACCAGACAGTCCATACCTACCAAAACGACTCAGTCCAAATACCAGTGACTTCATAGATTTGTACCATGTCTTGGTATAGCCGCCCTTAGCTTCATCCTAACCTACTCCTACACCACAAAACATCGCCTGGCTAGACAGTCAGCAGTTGAGCACACACAAATGTCACAACAACCCCAACTGATGAAGTTTCAGTACGGCATCTGTTGATCTGCCACCTTTACTGAGGACCTGTTTTCTAACGACAGAATTGCTAACTTGGTTGTCCCAGGATACATGAGCAACGCTTCGGAGACACCTATGATTGTAAACCAGTAACCTACGAATATCTTCTACTCTGACTGGCCATGATTAACACTCGTAAAGTACGATGTAATGAACTGATGCGCAGTAAACCGTCCTTTGGCTAGCAGACAGATATCTCGCCTATGCCATAAATAACGCAAGTTTGCAAAAGTCAATCGAATCTTCTGTATCCGTGCTGAGACTTCGTCAGACACGAAGACATCAGCACTGATTAGACTCCCGAGATAAGTGAAGCGGTCTACACGCTCAACTGCTTCACTCCCTATCAGTAGTTCAGATGCCGATACCAGCCAATCCTAGAGCTGCGTTTCGCATTTCAACAGGGTAAATCTCATCCCAAACATACTTGCATCGTTGCTTAGAGTAGCCAGGGGACTGCATTTTGTCAGCCATTTATAATGACCAAAATTGTTCATGATGTAGGATTTTAGTTCTGGTTTCTGAATTTTGTGTGACTTGTCGTTTACTTGTTTTCACCGTTCACTGGCTTCTGTCGTAAACACTTACTTGTTTATCTCATGTTTTATATTTCCAGTCATTTAACCAATGACCATCCTCAATCATCGTAAATTCTTAACTATGAGTTTCCGCAGTTACAGTACCAAGAAGCTGCTACCGAAGTACGATATAGTAATAGTTGGCGGTGGTATGGTTGGATTCGGTCTGGCTGCAGTTGCCGGTAAATCTTTGCATTGTGTGATTGATGTTATTTGTTTTATATAGCGGCTTCCAAATTTCTTGATAAGAAAAGTATATTGTTGCTGGAAAGTTCTCCTAAAAAAAAGTATCAAAATAAAGAGACGTATGAAAATCGCGTTGTTGCTCTCAATGACCTTTCCGTAAATATGCTTAAAAGTACATTGTAACACATTTTAGTATTCGTGTAATCACACTCCTCTTAGATATTGGTGCGTGGAAATTTATTCAATCTTTCCGTTTTCAGCCTGTAAATAAAATGAAAGTATGTAAAATATCTCATTTTTCTACCATTACGTATTTCTAATGTTCGAAACATTTTTCCAGTTCAAATATGCCCCTGATCATAATGAAGTAGAATAATGTCTCAGTTCAATTTCTTGCTTTTGCTTTCTCACTCAAGTAGCCATTTTCTTTAGCTGGGGAGTTAGGGTATTTCACATTCAGATCTCAGACGCCGCGCAACATAATAGAACGTATCTACTTCACTGATACCAAACTCTAGATATGCTACAAAACATCTGTGACTACCTATCAGACCTAAACTCGATAACCTGCGCCTTTCTACATGGATTATGTGAACAGTCAGTGGCCTCATTTGCTGGTACTGTCTACTGTTAACAGTGCTCGTTCTGAACCACCAATTCTCAAATACAATATTTTTCATAATTGTCAATTAAAGGATTGTAAATAAAATTGGAACTCAGAAATTTGCCTGCTTGCACTATGTTGATTTTTTGAAAGTGAGTAAAGAAAATCTCAGCTGTTCCTGTACGCGTATACTCTACTTGGAAAGTACATGAATTTGATTTCAAGACAAGTAAATAATTACAACTTATTGCATTCATAGTTATCACTACATGTTTTCACCTGGTGAGTTGACAGATAGTAAATAAAGTTAAAACATTGTAGCAGTTAAAATATACAGAAAGCTCAATCTTTTCAAACCTTTAACACAACTCATATGAATTTATGGTTGCGAATGGACTAGACTCTTGTCCTTCATTTACTTGTAAATTATCCTTTGAAAATTTTTATTTTCTTTCACAGAATATTCGATGCCTCAAACTGTTTAACAATATTTTCGACCCTACTAAGTTTCATCCGAAACCTTTTTCAGAAAGAAGATTACTCTGTTTTTCCATGTTTTTATTTTAGTATATTAAGTTGGGCAGCTTTTAATCAACATACAGCATATACGTAATTACAGAAAATTGTGTCTCCTGGTCTATAATACTGAAATTCTCATGTTTACTATAATTTGTTTGCTCGTACTGTCAATTATCTTTATTTTTCACACTAGACTCATTTTGGTGTATTTATTTTCCACATATATTTAGGTATGGGAAACAAGGTCGAACACTTACCTGACGTTTCAACGCAATCCATTGGCATATATAGTAGAAAACGATTTAGTTATCGAATCTCTCCGTAATTGTTTAGAATCTATTAATCATTCTTCAAATTTGACAATATTATATGAAACGCAGGCTGAAAATATCCAGCTACCCTCTCTTAATCATCCAGAACGTTTAGTTCATGTAGACGTTCAACAAAAAACACAGAAAAATCGTGAAACTGTCGAAACGGATCTACTTGTATGTTGATTATTCATTGATTTCCTGGAGAAATAGTATTATTTGTGTCTAAAATAATTTTTGACTTTAGTACTTTATGTATATCCTTAATAATTCTTTACCATTCCCTGGGATATAAAGGCTGCCAGTGTTGCAACAGTAGGCCTCAATATACACAAGGGAAAAAGCAAAATTCTCCGATACAACACAGAATGCACTAGTCAAATCAAACTTGATGGAAAAGCTTCGAAAGATGTGGGAAACTTTACGTATCTGAGTAGTATCATTTACAATCAGGCTGGATCTGGTACATATTTGAAGGCACGAATTGGCAAAGTAAGGGCAGCATTTTGACAATTGAAGAACATCTGGAACTCAAAACAACAGCCAACCAACACCAAAGGCAGAATTTCCAATACAATTATCAAGACAGTTTTACTGTCTAGAGCGGAAACTTTGAGAACCACAAAAGCCGCCATCCACAAGATACAGGTGTTTATTAACAGTTTTCTACTCAAGATACCGAGGATCCTTTGGCCAGACGCCAGCAGCAACAAGCTAATATGGGAGAAAACGATCCAGATTGCAGCTGAAGAAGAAATTCGGAAGGTACATAAGACACATTGTAGAAATCTCGGAGCCGCATCTCAAGGCAAGCCCTAACTTACAATCCTCAAGACCAAAGGAGAAGAGGAAGACTAGATAACACGTTATGCCTAGTGTGGGAGACAGATGTGGGAAGAATGAACGCAAATTGGATAGAACTTGAAAGAAAGGCTCAGGACAGAGTAGGTTGGAGAATACTGGTCGGTGTCCTAATCTCCATCAGGAGTAACAGGCTTCAATAAATAATTAATACTCAGAGAACAAGTATTCCTAAGCTGCATATTAACTATGTAGTTCTACGTATTTGGAGATTAACAAAAAGAATATTGGTTGAGAATGAGAAATAAATTACAGATAATAAATCTGATAATTTGTAGATTGTTCAGTCCAAAATAAGTATTTTTGACGACACTTCTAATATGAGATGGATCTAAAGCAATCAGATAGATTAAGAACCAGTACACGAAAATATATTCTGCATTAAGATCGGTCTTGGGTGATGCCGTTTTGGGATATCTAACCAGTGGACCTTACTACACTGGGAATCTCACTGGAAGTCTATATTAGTCGAATACTTCATAGACGTGAGACAGCTTGATATGAATATTTCAACATCGTTTCTAGTGTAATTCCATTTTAACCAGCATTGGTCATTAGTTCATATAGTGATTCGGCTTGTCAAGACTTCACTTGGTGCAGATTCACAACCCCGTTTACATTCCCCTTAACATCTGAACCTAACCTCGGTGTCGTTCAGTTATTGATTTGACTTCACGTGAGAAATACTTTTGAAAATTTTGTCATTAAATATGTACAATAAATATATGTTCTACCTTCAGTGACCAAGGTTGCCAGAGTTAATTTATTACACAACGGACTACCGTTCGGTGAGCTAGTAATTTTAAAATTTTTTGCATGTCTCACCAATCAGATTTTCGAGATAGATTAAGACATGTCAAATAACCACTTGACATTCATCTGAAAAGACTACTTGTTCGCCAGCTAACCAGGGCTGCTACAAAAAATATAACTAGATAGTCGGTTGACTAATCAAGAAAATCTGAGGGCTTTCTTGAGCAATGTTTATTCGAACATAAACATAATTACAAGGGGACATAAAAACACTCATGAGCCACACGATGATGTTTTACTTTCAAGTAATATAGAATTGTACCTGGTATCCGTTTCGTCTTGTTTTGTCTAAAATAGACGTTGGCACGTCTTAAAAATAACCCATATAATCAGATTATTTTGTTCATATACCGAAATCGGTATAATAAAATAAATACATGTTTTCTACTTATATAAATGTTTTCAGTACTTTACTTGAATAAATGAAACTTTTATTCGCACAAAATTACATACTAAAAGCTTTTATATTTATTACACTTTTTAAATTATATGTTTTATTTATGGTGAGCTCAACATTTTATTGTAAGCACTAATCTGCTAATTTTAAGATCCACAGTTCACATATACTATTTCGTCTAAAATATAAATCATTCATACTTTGAAATTCATACAATAATTTGCATCTCGAAATGACAGTCTTTTGTTATGGAAGAGTTCGATGTCTAGATTCTAATTCACTGACCTCAGTTTTATCATCCGAGTAGTTCCATCCATCCTCAATTATTGGGAATGGAAGTTCAAATTATTAATTTGTAAGCGGTTTCACAGTTTTATAAGTCTTCATTTACCTTCTGATATTCTATTTACGTCAGTTGTTATCGCTGAAGTTAATACTTTCATCAATGGGTTCGGTACAATAGTGATCTGCCTTTATCCAGCGCTCCAAAATAAAGTCATATTCTGGTCATGTTTCCGAATATGATTTGCTTCAGATATAAGTGATGACAGTGTAAAAACTCTAAATCGATAGAAAAGCACGAACGACATTTTTCTAGATTGTCCATGTTTCTTTACAAATTGTGGTACAAAAATATTCATTATCTATGGGTGTGTGTGGATACGTTCATTCTATCAAATAATAGTCGATTCACTCGTGTTCTCATAGAGATTGAACATATATATTGCCAGTTTATACAGAAAAAAATAGGATATACTAATAAACCACATTAAATGCTTTTGCCGCAATCTCCAAAATTTACATTGTATGTTTTCAAGTTTACCTTTACTTATCCTTTATTCTCTGTCTACATTCGTTTTATTGACAAATATGACGTTATACATGAATTTACTGTCCATTTCGAATTATGTGCTAAAACTCTTCTTATCCACTATTATCTTTTCAAGTAAACAAAGTTCTATCACTAATTTGTATCAACAAACTTTCTTGAGACGTTTATGTATATATTTTAGTACAAACGCTTATACTGTAAAGCGTATTTAAATGTCTCGTTTTCATTTTTCGACTGATAAAACTTTAAAATATCAAACAACCTTCGTTATTACTTTGGTACTAAAAATAACCTCTTTTATCAATTGCGATTACTTAGAAATAACTTTTGTGGTAAATTTGACTCTGAACAAAAAAAAGTGATTCCTTTAGTACTTTAGATAGTAAAGTCAGGAATTATAGACAAACTGACGTTTTTGCAACGAAAATACTAGAGTGGCGTCCGAAGTTTATTTTTACATAACATTTTATGTTTTAAAAAACAAAATATCGGATGTATTACTGTGTATTGCTTATTTTATGATTAATATTTGGTTTTATTTATTTGCATCGTAGATTGGTGCTGATGGATTCAATTCACTTGTTCGTAAAGCGGCTGATATTCATACAATCGGTTGGAATCATAATCAAAAAGCTATTGTAGCCACTTTAAAATTAGAACAGGTAAGATTTAACAGTTACTTAAATATTAGGTTTAGAGAAATTAAGTGACGAAAGCGAAGTTATAAGAGGCTATAAAAATATTTCTATGGTATAACTAATTTCGCTGTTTCTTATTTCTCCATCGTATTAGAAATGCTAAATTCAAACTAAACTTGATTGCCTAACTCCTAGGTTCAATAATACTAATTTATTCACTTTATTCATTTATGTTAAGCTTTGGTGTCGATGTTCACTGTAAGTAACTGCAATTTTATCTTCAGTTTATAAACTTTAGAGAGAATCATAACTTGTTTCTTAGGGGTTAGGGAAACATATATTCTATCGCTAATATGACAATTAACTTACGTACGCCTGTTACCCCAATGGAGCATAGGCCGTCGACCAAAATTCTACAACCTACTCTGTCCTGGACTTCCTTCTCCAGTTCTTTCCAATTTTTGTTCATTCTTCTCATGTCTGTCTTTATTTCTCGGTGTGATGTGTTTCTTGGCCTTCCTCTTTTCATTTTTCCTTCGGGTTTCTAAGTGAGGGCTTGTCTTGTGATACAGTTGCGTGCTTTTCGCAGTGTGTGTCCCATCCACTTCTAGTACTTCTTCCTGGTTTCTTCCTACACTGCAATGTGGTTTGTTCTATCCCACAGTAGATTGTTGATGTTGTCTGGCCAACGGATCCGAAGTATTGTAGTGAGTCATTCAATGTTTAGCTCACATGACTCGTCCGACTCGTCTTTTGACCTTGTCTCTAATTCGTTGCTTTTATTTATGTGGTGTGCAAGGTATCAGTAGTTTCGTGACGGTTGGTATCCAACATGTTCTTAGGCTTCGTAATAAGCTCGTCTAGGCAATCGTTACTAAATAGCGTCTGACGGTTTATAAATCAGAAGGTGAACTCGAAGTGTTGAATATGTTTATTTTGGCACACCACAAATAGATCAGCAGACTACAAGCACTCAAAGATAAAATCGTTATGCGAGCGCCGGAAAGCAAGCAAGCAAGCGAATTGGCGAATGAATGGACTCACATCGATTTGCTATTCAGGATGACTGGAGATCGTGAGCAACCGAAGTGTGGTTGAAGGACAGTTGAATCGGTCCCTAAAGTGTTCTGCCAATCGATCTAGTCTCCTGGGTTGAGAATGAATGGCACAACCGTCCTTTTCCAAGATTGTTTCGCTAACGGATGGATTCCCAGTACCAGTATACTTGATAATGCGGAAAAATTGTCTACTGTTACATATCATTGCTCTTGAAGTCGCTACCCACCAATGTTCGCGATTATTGCGTAGGCTTTTTATGAGCCTGCGCCTAAGCTGACTGCGCTCCTCGTCGTACTAGTGACTTCCGAAGGAACTCGGCTCTCATCACAACTCTTCTGAATGAAGATTTAACTCCCAGATCAGAGTTTATATGGTTTGGATTATTTTTGCTTGTTAGCGTTTTTTAGCGAGTTATTTTTTTCCGGCTAGGGTCGCTAACCCAAAGCCCAACCCTCCTTCTTTATTCAAGCTTTGGACCGTCAGTAGCCCCTGGCGGTCCACAAGCGGAGTTAAATTAGGCTTCGGCTTGGCTTGCCTCGGCACATGAACTAGTGGTAGGGAGTGTAGTCGTTGAGTATGTCGTCCGCTCCACTTATCTTGGGAGTCTAACCAGTACTGATGGCCTGGTGTCTAACGGAATCTCAGCTTTGGTACTAGCTCTTGAAAACTTGCGTCACTTATGTCATTGGCGAGATGCCCTTCTGCTAACTAAAAGACCAGTCTTCTGCCCGACCGTAGCTGCTACCTTGACGTGGTGGTCGGGCTTGCCTATCGTGATGACCAAACCGAGCTATATTGGCTGGAACATATATTCCTGCAGGTCCTACCATGCCAGGCAGGTCGATTGGAGAACGATCAGACTAAAAGCAGCTACTGAAGGTCTGAGGGCGAAGTTGTTCTGCTGACTGCAGAGATGTGTGACAGCAGTAAAAATGTCACACCTCATCCTACCTCATGGATTCCCGTCTCCGGCGGTAAGGGTGCCCACTAAGGGCTTTTAAGAGCGGAGCTAATCCTCAAAAAACCTTTCATAAAAAGGCCGTGCGTGATCGGCTTCAAGCAGTTGTCCCTTGGACTCTGCGGTCACGCTCCCAGGTCTCTAAGACCAACACTAATCTATCTTCCTTTTCAGGTTCCTCAAGAAACAACCTTCCATGGTGTGGGCAGCCGGGAAGTGATAACCGCCCTCATACCCGTAACAGCACGAGAGACCAAATTGGTCGAAATCAAATCCTTCCTACACCCCCTAATTTGTCTATCTCCACTACTAACTCTACTCACATTCCCTTATCTGACTGCACCGCTAATGCAAACGATGCTTGTTCACGAAACGTCATTCCTGGTCTCTTGAAACCTTGTTCTAGACTACATATCGGAGCATTTATTGTACGGACATTGTTTCAAATAGGGCAACAGGCATCATTAGCTAGGACTTTAGAATCTCGTGCCATCGATGTGAGCTGAGTCTCGGAAACGCGCATACAGGATCCTAGTAAAATTATTAATCTGATTTCACCTTGTCAAAATAAAGAAGCAGCACGATTTACTCTTCGTGTATCTGGAAGCCCTGATGCCGCTTCCAGGGGTCTTTCTGGCGTAGGCGTAGCATTGAGTCGTAGAGCTGAACAATCTCTCCTAGACTGGATCCCTGTAGATAGTCGTTTGTGCGCTGTCCGACTAAATGGGAAAGTAAGGACTCGTAAGGATAGGGACACTCGCCGTTGTCTCTTCGTCGTATCTGCCTATGTCCCCTCTGACTGCAGTTCAGACGAGGTTAAAGATGAGTTTTACACAAAGCTTTCGGACTTCCTCCAAAAAGCTAGGCGCTCTGATATAGTAATAATGGCTGGTGACTTTAATGCTCAAGTAGGTAGACTAAGTGAAAATGAAAGACATCTAGGTGGATGTTATGGTGTCGCGGCTCAAAGAACAGACAATGGTGACCGTCTGTTGCAAGTATGCTCAGACAACCGCCTATTCTTAGCAAACACTAACTTTAGGCATAAGGAAAAGCATCTGTTCACCCGACGACCTCCAAAGTCGTCTCAACGTTGGACCCAACTAGATCACATTGCCATCAGCCACAGATGGAGGGGTTCGATAGAAGACTGTCGCTCTTTCTGGGGCACATGTTTGGATTCAGATCATGCCCTAGTGCGAGTGCGTATTTGTTTGAAGCTTACTGGGCGTAGGAAAGACACCGTAAGAAAGACTCTTAGGGTTTCACTTAATGACGATAGGGCGAAGAATATATTTCAGGAACAACTAGAAAGACAGGCGACCATCTAAGCGATTCCCATCCGGAGGCAGGTTGGAATGATATCAAAAAGGCTGTGGAAATAGCAGTGATATCTGCTAGTAAGGTTGACCATAAGGCTAGAATGAAGCCATGGATCTCAGTAGCATCCACCTATCTGATGGATACCCGAAAACTCATCCCATTTTGCTCTGAACATGATGAAGAACGAAGTCAGCTTAAGCGCAGGCTGATAAAAAGCCTACGTAACGACCGCAAACAGTGGTGGGTGGCGAAAGCGAAAGCGATGGAAAAGGCAGCGGCGATCGGCAACAGTAGACAACTTTTCCGACTTATCAAGGAAACTGGTATTAGGAATCCTAGTGTAAGTGAGACTATCTCAGAAAATGACGGGACTATTATTTATTCTCAATCCAGGAGACTGGATCGATGGGCAGAACACTTTAGGGATCAGTTCACCTGGCCTCAAGCCACTCTTCGGTTACCCACGATCTCCATTCATCCTGAATGGCAAATCGACGTAAGTCCCCCTAGTCTTAATGAAGTTGAAAAAGCGTTAGGAAATCTGAAGAGAGGGAGAGCTGCAGGTCCTGATAGACTGACCCCTGAGATATTTAAGGATGGTGGTCCAGTTTTATCAGCTAGGTTGACTGAGATCTTAGGTAGAATCTGGGAACTGGACGTAATCCCATCCGACTGGTCTCAATCACTGATTGTCCCAATCTATAAGAAAGGACAGAAGTCTTCTCGTGACACTCACAGGGGAATAAGTCTAACTATTATGGTATCTAAAATATTGGCCTCAGTAATACTTCGGCGCTCAACGAAAGCTCATGAAGAGCAAACTCGAGAAAACCAGTCTGGTTTTTGACCTGTACGAGGCTGTATAGACCACGTCTTCACAATCAGACAGGTCCTGGAACACAGACACACATTTAGACGTCCTACAATAGTTGTCTTCCTGGACCTTAAGGCGGCATTTGACTCAGTGGATCGTGAGGTTCTGTGGCAGTGTCTATCATTGAAAGGTGTATCAAACAAGTACATTAACCTCATACAAGCTCTCTACTCGAACACCAGTGGTCGAGTGAGAGCTTATGGCGAACTGTCACCGGAATTCTTCACTTCAAGTGGTGTCCGTCAGGGATGTCCACTCTCTCCATTCTTGTTTAATTTTATCATAGACATGCTCCTAGAAATAACCTTATCCTCATCTGAATTTTCAGGAGTAGACCATTTACCAGGTGGCTCGCTTATTGACTTAGAATATGTCGATGACATTGTCCTACTTGGTGAAGACGCTGACAAAATGCAGTCTTCTGACTACCCTAAGCAACAATGCAAGCATGTTCGGGATGCGGTTTTCGCCCTCGAAATGCAAAATGTTGTTTCAAGATTGGGTTTCATCGGCACCTGAACTAGTGATAGGGAGTGAAGCAGTCGAGCGTGTAGACTGCTTCACTTATCTTGGGAGTCTCATCAGTGCTGATCGCCTGGTGACTGACGAAGTCTCAGCACGGATACAGAAGGCTTGATTGGCTTTTGCAAACTTACGTCACTAATGGCGTAGGCGAGATATCCGTTTGCTGACTAAACGTCGAGTGTACTGCGCAGTAGTTCGATCCGTCTTATTTTATGGCTGTGAAACATGGCCAGTGAGAGTAGAAAATATTCGTCCGTTATTGGTTTTCGATCATAGGTGTCTTCGAAGCATTGATCGTGTATCCTGGGACACCCGAGTGAGCAACACTGTTATTAGGAATCGGGTGCTAGTTAAGAATGGCAGATCAATAGATAAAATAATGAAACTTTATCAGTTGAGGTGGTTGGGACATGTGTTGTTTATGCCGAACCACCGACTGCCTCGTCGAGCTATATTTTGTGATGTAGGAATAGGTTGGACGAAAGCTAAGGGCGGCCAGACCAAAACATGGCATAAATCCATGAAGTCATTGACAAGTGGACTGAGTCATGTCGGTAGGTGTCGACTACCTGGTTGGGGTCCGCAAGATGATAAAATCGATGGCTAAGACCCTGAATGACATGGCTCAAAATCGTTTGCAGTGGCGCCGGTGCATTTATTCTCTGTGTTCTCTCAAATCCTAATCCTCTGGATTCTTTAACCCCTCTACTTTTGACTTTCTAAACTTTTCTCACTGAATCATACTTCTTGAATAATATCTTCTAATCCTAACCTCTCTGATTACTTCTAATACCCTTACTACCTCTTCTAATATTGGATTTGAATTGACAATTAAATCTCTGTGCTGATGTGGTATGGCGACATGAACTGATGTACTTACGTACGAAGTTCTACGTTGCATCTGACTGACTGACTGCACAGAAATTCACTTAGTTCTACTTTGCGAGTGTGAAACATGGTCATTAAGGAAAGAGGATTTTCGTAGGCTACTGGTATTTGATCATATGTATTATCGCAGCATTGATAGCGTTTTATCATACCATTGAGTAACCAATCCTTGATTTAGAAGTTGTGTCAGGTCAAGGTGGCAAATCAATTTATGGAGTGGTAAATCTAATGTAGTTGGGACATATTTAACCAATACCCAGTCACTGACTGCTCCGACAAGCGGTCTTTTGTGATGTAGGAGTAGGCTGGAATATAGCTAGAAGCAGCGAAACCAGAACATGCCACAAATCTGTTAAGTCATCAATTACTGGACTGAGCCATGTTAGTCGGTGTAGACTACCGTTCTGCGGTGTGTGAGACAGTCGTAACTTTTGGTTAGAGACTGTGGATGATATACCTCAAAATCGTTAGCTGTGAAGCAGGTGTATGCATTCTTTGTCTTCTCACAAATGCCACGATTTTGAATTCTTCACGCATTGTTCACATTTTTATTTCACTGGTGTATTTTTTTTAACCGTATCAAAGATGTGTAAAGTTTTTATTATCAATGATACTGTTACTCACTCTACCAGTCTGGGATTTGGCCCCGAAAATTCCATTTCTTTGTGCTATTGTTGTGTGGCAACTTGAAATGATGTTCGTACTAACCAAGTTGTACGTTGTGACTGAGATTTAAGACAACACAATCCAGGTTCTAGATTTTCTTATCACAAGTAACAAACCAACTAAATGGACAATATCTATTTATTATCTCCAAAGTCAGTTTTATGAAATGAGTATTATTGTTATCCTAAGATAATCTGCTAGTTTTAAGATTGTCTCTGCACATCTATTTAATTTATGTATATCATTAATGAGTCGATAAATTTTTAAATCGCTTTTCGATTTACATCACTAGAGTAATGATGAATCTGTCGCTTGGCAAAGGTTTCTTCCAACTGGCCCAATCGCATTACTACCAGTAGGTGATCATCCTCGTTGAGTTTAATGTTGTCTCACAATTTTACATTCACATGCATAATTTTCATTTTATCTACTGCATGTTTATGTTTCCTTTTGCACCAAAATTATTGTTACGATTATTATTATTATTTTGTTAATTTGATCTCAACTGAAGTGAGTGAGCTATTATTGATTCAAGATTACCGCCAGCTTTATTTAAGAAACTTTCAAAACTCCCTGATATATCTAGCTAAATGATAATGGTTTATAGTGAACTCCTCGATAACTGAAAGCGATTGATTTAGAGCCGTGGACCTAGCCATCACAGTGTGAGGTTAATCATTCTTTTATGAATGCTGAATAAATATGCCACACACAGCAACAAATACATGTGAAGACGGCCAGTGTAGCAACTGTCTCTGCAATATACACAAGGGAAAAAGCAAGACCCTCCGATACAACACAACATGCACCAATCAAAACACTCGGTGAAGAATCATTGTAAGATGTGCAAACTTTTACTACTAGGACATCATTGATAAACAAGCGGGACTTGATGCAGATTTGGAGGCACAAGTTGGCAGAGCAAGGACAGCATTTCTACAATTGGAGAACATCCGGAACTCAAAACAACTCTCAACTAACACCGAAGGCAAGAGGAAGACCACAAAACGGATTGCACCGAGAATTGGAATCGGACATGAAAAGAATGAACAGCAATTGAGAAATTGAAAGGAAGGCCCAGTACAGAGTAGTTTGGAGAACGCTGCTCAGTGTCTTGTGCTCCGTCAGGGCTAACAAGCTTAATCGTCTCCGAAATAGGCTTATGTATGTGAATCAATTGCATTCACTAACAGTGTAGTCTCCCGAAGACTTCGCTCGTTCACTTGTTTTGTTTTGATTATAACGTCTACGCAGCCTATATACATAAATCATATCTATATTCAATCACTTTCGCATTGGATGCATTTTCATCACATAAATCTTTCATTTAGACAGATTGGTTTATATAGAATAAAAATAACCTTCGAATGTTATATAATTTAATAAATCAATTAATGTAAGAATGTTTACTCTTGTAATTACAGAGTAAACTTTAAATTATGTATGCCAAAAAGCAAGCAAAAGTTACTTAAAAATACAACCACTACAAAATCAGTTACATAAGTTTTGTTAAAGTTGAATTTATTCATACAAGATGAGATTTCGGGTGGTGAGAATAGTGATTTACAGTGAATTAAAAGGTAGAAAATCCGTTTAGGATATGATTTCGTAAGTGCATCAATTATAGTGTGCATATCTTTATTAAAACTCAATCAAGGTTTTTTCGCTGCTGTCAACTTTTTCGACAAAATTATTGGTTCTGTTTCTCATAAACAGTTCAGATTTTCATTGTAAAAAAGCCAATCATCATGTTTAATACATCTTGATTGTATGTATTTTTGTATGATTGTATGAAAACGTTGAAAATCGATATATGAATCCGAATTATAGTAATTTTTACTTCTGTATTGTTATCTAATTAAATTTCAGATAAATAGCAAATGTTGAGATTACAAAACATTGCAAAATAGCCGAATTTATTTTGATGAGTAAATGCAATTCACCTACAATGTTTTAGTGGCAGCTTATTAAAGTGTTATAAGTTTGGATTCACATACTCTCTTAGCTACTTGCCACGACTTTTCAATATTGACATAGTATTCACTATTTAACAAATTGATGTGATTGAAATAGGATTGTCTTGATCTAGATAAATATTATACATTTACAATATATCTTCCGTTTTTCAATGCTTTTATAAATAATCGTTATGATCTAAGTGTTTCTTGATACTAGTTGATTCTTTTCTGAAATTTTCATTGAGTCAATATGCTTTAATTATTGTTGAGTGGTATTGTAGTTAAATTTTATATAAATTGATAAACAAGCGTCTGGGGTTGTGGATGCGCACTCCTGACGGAATATGTCTCTACAGTGCTTCCAGGTTTTTGAGTAGTGATCTAACATTGATGGGTTCATAATTTTTGTGAAACATAAATGAAATGAACTTCTATGCAATTAGTCAAACAGTTGAGAAAACATCTACATATATTTTGATTAAACAACCTAAAAATTTTAGATTGCAATGTTAAACATTTATATTCATTTGTGTGTCTATTTTGACAATCAGTTTTCTAATGTGAGATCTAATATTTGTGAAACCATTACCCAAATATTTTTTCTCATTATATCGATAATCGTTGGAGACAATTATCGTCTTTATTGATTACTTTTTAGTGTAATTATAAAGATTTAGATGAATTATAAATTATTTGTGCAGGTTTACGTTTGAAAGTTTGCGAAACTAACAGAATACTCTGGTTATACCTCTTTTCTCATTTATGTAAAAGTTGTCGAAAGAATATTCATCATTGGTTTGGAGTACTACTTCGTATGAAGCTGATCGTCTCATGAATTTAAAAGATTCCGATTTTATTCAAGAGTTGAATTACTGTTTAGTAAGTTTTGAAATCCTTTGATTTGTTCTATTATATGTTTTCATGAAAGCATATGAAGAGTTTCTCTAAATTAATTTTATGAACACTTCATTAAATGTAATGTGATTCTCTTACACTATACCTGGAACCTATGTTTCTATCCAAGGTTCGATTTTGAAATCTCTATGTTTGAGTATTTCATTAAATTCGGTACATTAGAGCTAAAGTACTATTGTTGTTAAGTATTAAGACGTTGAATAGTTGCGTCATACCTTTTTCTGTTTGCCGAATTATATCCAATTTCATTCTGATCCCTTATTTTCTCTTGACTAATATGTGTTTTTTTTCTGTATTTTATTAGACTAAACCTAATAAATCGACGTCACAAATCGGTACAATTTTTAATAAGATGGGGCAGTGTTTTGCCCGTGTTATCGATTATTTTGATAAGCAAACAAAAACTATCGATAATGATAGTCAACCGACTTCATTTTCCATACCATCAGTAGTATCAATTCAAGAAAATACGAAAAGAGCTTGTTTCCCCATAGGTTTTCAACATGCCACCTCTTATTCAGCTCCTCGTGTTGCATTAGTTGGGTATGTCAATCATTTAAAAATTTGTTCAAACAACAATATCAGTAATATTTACAATGTCGCTTGAGTTCATTGAGTTTTACAACCTACTTTATAGCCGCTTACCTTAGTTTGATAACCATTGAAACCCTAAGAGCACTAGAGAGCTGTTCCATTTTAGTATGAGACTTCTCGGCAGTGCGTATCGGTGACCCAAACGGTGTTCATTAATGAAGTGAAGTAAATTTAACCAAAAATTTTAGTATAATAATAATAATAGAGAGTAGATGGAATATGGCTAGTAACTGAATTCAGGACGCTCATTTCGTCCTCTTTAGGACTCATCAGTAGAATGCACCTAAATCCTACAGTTAATGTCCACTGCGAGATTCAAACTCAATACTATTGGCTTCAAACGTCATTGTGTTATTAACTTAACTATAATAAGGCGATCTGCACAGAATATCTATCTACTTAACAAGACTGATCAAATTTCAGTCAAAAATATCAACAACGAGATAATCCACACCAGCCTGTGACTGTATAGATCACATATTCAGACTACGACAGGTCCTGGAACATAGACATACATTTAGACGTCCGACAACAGCTGTGTTCCTGGACCTAAAAGCGACGTTGGACTCAGTGGATCGTGAGGTTCTGTGGCAGTGTCTATTATTGAAAGGTGTATCAAACAAGTACATTAACCTCATACAAGCTCTCTACTCGAACACCAGTGGTCGAGTGAGAGCTTATGGCGAACTGTCACCGGAATTCTTCACTTCAAGTGGTGTCCGTCAGGGATGTCCACTCTCTCCATTCTTGTTTAATTTTATCATAGACATGCTCCTAGAAATAACCTTATCCTCATCTGAATTTTCAGGAGTAGACCATTTACCAGGTGGCTCGCTTATTGACTTAGAATATGTCGATGACATTGTCCTACTTGGTGAAGACGCTGACAAAATGCAGTCTTCTGACTACCCTAAGCAACAATGCAAGCATGTTCGGGATGCGGTTTTCGCCCTCGAAATGCAAAATGTTGTTTCAAGATTGGGTTGCATCGGCACCTGAACTAGTGATAGGGAGTGAAGTAGTCGAGCGTGTAGACCGCTTCACTTATCTTGGGAGTCTCATCAGTGCTGATGGCCTCAGTCAGTCAGATAAGTCTAGGTTAATAGTAACCGCTTGCTGCAGCTATACTCAGATAACTACCTACCTATTACTAACTGCTAACTGCAGAGATGTGTGACAGCAGTAAGGTTTTTCCCTCGGACAACCAGCATCTGCAGCGATGCTACCTTCTCACAAGGAAGGAAGGGTTAGAAAAGGTCGACCCTAAAAATGTCACACCTCACTCTACCTCACGGATTCCCGTCTCCGTCGGTAAGGGTGCCCACTAAGGGCCTTTAAGAACGGTGCTAATCCTCAAACAACGTCTCATAAAAAGGCCGTGCGTGACCGGCCTCAAGCAGTTGTCCCTTGGGCTCTGCGGTCACGCTCCCAGGTCTCCAAGACCAACACTAATCTATCTTCCTTTCCAGGTTCCTCAAGAAACGCTCTTCCATGGTGTGGGCAGCCGGGAAGTGTCAACCGCCCTCATACCCGTAACAGCACACGAGACCGAATCGGTCAAAATTAAATCCTTCCTACACCCCCTAATTTGTCTATCTCCACGACTAACTCTACTCACATTCCTTTATCTCCGTGCACCACTGCTGCAAACGATTCGAGTCCTGGAAACGTCATTCCTAGTCTCTTGAACTCTGAATATGACGAAGACGCAGATTGATAAAAAGCCTACGTAACGACCGCGAACAGTGGTGGATGGCGAAAGCGAAAGCGATGGAAAAGGCAGCGGCGATAGGCAACATTAGACAACTTTTCCGCCTTATCAAAGAAACCGGTACTAAGAACCCAAATGTGAGTGAGACTATCTCAGAAAAGGATGGCTGTACCATCGATTCTCAATCCAGATTGGACCGATGGGCAGAACACTTTAGGGACAGATTCAACTGTCCTTCAACCACACTTCGATTGCTCACGATCTCCAGTCATCCTGAATAACAAATCGATGTAAGTCCTCTGACTCTTGATGAAGTTGAGAAAGCTATAGGAAATCTGAAGAGAGGGAGAGCAGCGAATCCTGACAGACGAACTACTGAAATTTTTGAGGATAGTGGTCCAGTTTTAGCGGTTGGATTGACTGAGTTCTTAAGTAGAATATGGAAACTGGACGTAATCCCATCCGACTGGTCTCAGTCACTGATTGTCCCAATCTACAAGAAAGGACAAAAGTCCTATTGTGAC
The DNA here is from genome assembly GCA_944470395.2 of Schistosoma turkestanicum. Lineage (NCBI taxonomy): Eukaryota > Metazoa > Platyhelminthes > Trematoda > Strigeidida > Schistosomatidae > Schistosoma > Schistosoma turkestanicum. Next base: position 40,308,679 of record OX103979.1, on the reverse strand, counting down.
AATCACACAGGAATCAGTCTGACTAATATTCTTTCTAAATTGTTGGCCTCCATTATACTTAGACGCCTAACGAAAGCTCATGAAGAGCAGACTCGAGAAAACCAGGCTGATTTCAGACCTAGACTTGGCTGTATAGACCACATATTCAGACTACGACAGGTCCTAGAACATAGACATACATTTAGACGTCCGACAACATCTGTGTTCCTGGACCTAAAAGCGTCAGGTTCTGTGGCAGTGTCTATCATTGAAAGGTGTGTCAAACAAGTACATTAACCTCATACAAGCTCTCTACTCGAACACCAGTGGTCGAGTGAGAGCCTATGGCGAACTGTCACCGGAATTCTTCACTTCAAGTGGTGTCCGTCAGGGATGTCCACTCTCTCCATTTCTGTTTAACTTTGTCGCTGATATGCTTTTCGAGTTAAAATTAAGCTGGTCAGATTTTTCGGGGGTTGACCTTCTACCAGGAAAATCGCTTACCGACCTAGAATATGTCGATGACACAGTCCTACTTGGTGAAGATGCTAACAAAATGCAGAGTCTTCTGACTACCCTAAGCAACAATGCAAGCATGTTCGGGATGCGGTTTTCGCCCTCGAAATGCAAAATGTTGTTTCAAGATTGGGTTGCGTCGGCACCTGAACTAGTGATAGGGAGTGAAGTAGTCGAGCGTGTAGACCGCTTCACTTATCTTGGGTGTCTCATTAGTGACGATTGCCTGGTGACTGACGAGATCTCAGCTCGTATACAGAAGGTTCGATTGGCTTTTGCCAACCTGCGTCACTTATGGCGTAGGCGTGATATCCGTTTGCTGACTAAACGACGAGTGTACTGCGCAGTAGTTCGATCCGTCTTACTTTATGGCTGTGAAACATGGCCAGTGAGAGTAGAAAATATTCGTAGGTTACTGGTTTTCGATCATAGGTGTCTTCGAAGCATTGCTCATATATCCTGGGACACCCGAGTGAGCAACGCTGTTATTAGGAATCGGGTGCTAGGTAAGAATGGCAGATCAATAGATGAAGTATTGAAACTTCATCAGTTGAGGTGGTTGGGACATGTACTGCGTATGCCTAACCACCGACTGCCTCGTCGAGCTATATTTTGTGATGAAGGAATAGGTTGGACGAAAGCTAAGGGCGGCCAGACCAAAACATGGCATAAATCCATGAAATCATTGACAAGTGGACTGAGTCATGTCGGTAATTGTCGACTACCTGGTTGGGGTCCGCGAGATGATAAAATCTATGGTTAGAGACCTTGAACGACATGGCTCAAAACCGTTTGCAATGGCGCCGGTGCATTTATTCTTTGTGTTCTCTCAAATCCTAATATTCTGGATTCTTGAACACCTCTAGTTTTGTTTTCCTAAACTTATTCCATTGAATCATACCTCTTGAATAATATCTTTTAATCCTTGTACTTACATACCATGTTCTACGTTGTGTCTGACTGACTGAGAATTCGAACTATTGAGTCACCTGTTTCTTTGTGTTCTCTTTCCATCTCTGCTTTTAATTTATATACTCTTATAGCATTAATTCATTTGTAAAAACTCTAATGACTAGCATTTAAATTGTTGACTGGGTTGCACTCAAAAATTAAAATTTCTAACTTTGAATGGGTTTCGTGAAATTTTTTGTTGATACTATTTCGAATAAAATTGTAGCATATTTTATGTACTGTTTGGAGGTTGTTTTTAGTTTAAAATACTGTTCGAGAAAAATATTTCAAGATGTTTTAAATTCATATGTTAACCTCTACATGGCTTTCATTTTGAATTACGTTTTTAAAAAATACCACTGATACAGTGATTCAGCTCATCGAATACTACCGCTTGCCGGTCAAGGAGTTAATCTTGGTTTCGCAGATGTTATTTCATTGGTTACTCATTTAGAAGAAGCTCTTTCTCATGGAGCTAATATTGGTAAGAAATGACTGATGCTATTATTAGTACTGATACTTTCTCTTTTCTTAATGAATCAAATATTACTATTATTCACTTTATTTATCTGAGTTTTGTTTCACATGTACTGATTTCACATCAAATCGTCAGACTGATTGACTAGAAATTTATAAATCTCCTGATGTTCATTTTATCTAGTAAGGAACTGATCTAACCGCATTAGGCATATCTTAATAATAAAATTGAGATGAACTGTATCCAAGAAGATCATAGAAACAGAAACAAACTAGTTGGTCGTAGGTCTATAGAGAAGATAGAAGCGGAGACAGCTCTGAGCGAAGAAAAAGAATAAAAAATCACAAGATTAAGACCATGGTAGGAAAAAAGTGCAAGTTTATCCTGTGTACACAATCCTGGTTTTTGTGGATGTATAGCAAGTGCTTCGGCGATGCTAAAAAGACGTAACTATCTACCTTCGGTAGCTTTCTACTTTCCTTGCAGATAACTATTAACTAAGAGTACGTTTTGATCATAAACCTGTATTCACAAGGTTTTCGATTAAAAAGCTCGTTATCAAACCATTTTATCCAAGCAGTTTTTTTGTTTTTGAATAAAATGCGCATTGAACAACTTCTACACATGAACAGTTAAATTGATGAGTTCACATTGAATCAGTCATATTAGATAATTTTTCCCTCAAATCGTTATTAAAGAGCGATCGGTTGGAGAATACTAATCGCAAAGTTCCTTCGAAAAATACTCTGCTGAGAGTCAGGAATTCTCCTTTTAAAAATATCTGTATTAAAATTTTGTGATCGACTTACAATATAAGGATTTTCCTTTGGTAAGGAAGTTGAATTTATGTCCATATCACAAAATACAGATGGATACTCGTTTTCGACAAGTATTTCCTTTAATCAGTTTAGTTCATTATCTATGGCTTCGAGACTTCAAATTCTTCATAAATTTTGAGCAAGGGATACAATTAGATTTCGCATTCCATTAATTAGGATCCAGCTTTGAAAGCCTAATACTTGATTCCTCGTGAGTAGATAGTTCATTTTACAACTCGTGTTTTTATTAATTTTTCGACACCAATAACATGAATCCTTTGTTTGTTTTCAACTTCTAGTGCGGGCTTTATTGCTAGGTGGTAGTTGTCCAATGTCTGTAGATGATCCTAACGATATTTAATGTCACAACTCGTAATGATATCATCCACGTATCCTTCAACTGATTGGAAGTTTTCGATGTGTTGGGGACGTTAGATCCCCAGTACTCATTTGAAAAGGTCTTAATTTTGTAATTTTATTCTGAAATTTTGAATTTCCATGTTTCCGCGCCAGTTGACCTTACCTCTCGGAAAGTCCTTGATTGTCATTGGTTGATGGATTACTTTAGTACGCTATTTTGTGGTTCACTCAAGGTCGTCTCTATCATTGTATAAATAAGCTTGATTTGTGTGCTTGGACACCTCGTATATTCTTTGTGCTTGCAGGATACACGCTCTACGCCTGATCAAGACTTCCTGATCTAGTTAGCCGTGGCTAGGACAAACGGATTAGAATAGCCTATTAAGTCACTGAGTCATTGCTTTCGTCCCGTTTACCGAGTAAGGTGAACTCGTAATAGCATTCAAGCATATCACGATATCAGGTGATTGTTTTCGAATCTGGCCGATTTGCTCGCAATTGACCAAGTGAGGAACTCATTGCCATAAATTACGTTAATTTTACGTTAAAAGTGTATCTTAATAATAATTCCTTTCAATAAGATTTTGTTGGTTTACATATAAACCGTTTATGTATTCGCAGATTGAATGGGACTTTAGTGAATAATAATTCGACATCAAGTGAAAGGATAAGTTTGCCATTCACATACACTTTAACGTCATCGATAAATTCAAAATTGTGTAGTGAATGTATACAAATACGTTTTCTGATGATCTCCAGGAGATCTGCCAGCCACTATGCTGTGAAGCGGTACGGTGATCTAGAATTAAACATTTTGTCTAATGTAAACCTCGTTCATCACTGAGTGAATATTATCCTTTTCAATCATCTTTTCGTATTTCTTGATCTACAGGAAGCTCAGCTTACCTTAAAGACTATACAAATGAACGACAAAAAATTGTAGTTCCACTCGCTGGCACACTAGAACTAATCAATTTATTATATTCCACTGACGCATATTGTAATCAAAAAATGAAGGGATCACCTATATATCAAAATTCTCCGATGTCACATTTTATAAATAATATTTTCACAGATGTTCGTGGAGCTGGAATGAATGCGGTTCAATCTAGTAATTTATTAAAGGTTAGTTGACTTCAGGTGTCATGTATTTTCTGAATAACCCCCTTTATGTATATACATATATAAATTTCTTAAAAATCAATGTGAAGTGAAACTTAATCATTCTCTTATCAAGAATAGTACAATGAATTAATAACTCTAACACTGTATTCAGTTCCATATTATGATAGTTTATCTCTGTTAATACATGCAGGTTGTCTTGCCTTCAGAACTGAATATTCGGATAAAAATTATAACGATTATTCTATAACTGTTCCAAGCAGTCTCGGAACATACAATTGTGCTCGAATTGGTCCTGTCCAAAAATCGCCTACAGAAAGTGTATAAAAAATTTGGTACACTTCTATCCATTTTTAACTTGGTTAGTCAGTCAACTGAATTGCAACTAGAGCAGTCATTTGTACCAGAAGCTCTTAGATCCTCAAGTTTGCTAGTAACCATATCAATGGCTACGATCCTCCAACTAAACCAGCATTAAAAATAAAGTGTCCATTGTATTTATGCAATCTATGATTCTTGTGAACCTAAAAGCCGGCTACCTCAGTTACCAGTTCAGGAATAAATACAATGTATAAATGAATATGTCATAGTAGATACACCCGTTGTTATTCTTGTGGATCTTAAAACAACTTTTCACTCGACATCTCTTTTCCTTCAACTGCTGTTTGTTATGAAATCGCTTCACTATAATGCACATAGTCTTCTGAATAACTCGAAATTCATAATAAGTTATTAAACTCATATAACCCTGATGAGTTGATCGCAATCAATCATTTCAAATATATTTGGCTATACTGCACAGATATTGTTTTTTTTGCCTCTATCGTGAATTGTTTGGTATAACTGACTATCATTCAACCGATTAAATTTTTACTACTAATTTACAAGGCTTCTTAGAAACTTCATATATTTAGCTAAATCATAATGGTTTATAGTGAACGGCTCAGCAACTAAAAGCAATCGATTTAAAGCCCTGGACTTATCCTTCACGATTAATGCTGAATAAGTATGCAATATCAAACTTTTGGGTGTTTCTTTAGTATTAGATTAGATTACTGCATTAAAACTATGATTTCATTACAATGACCTATACCTCTACATGTATCCCTAGAATAAACCCGTTTTGGTAGTGCAACCTAATGTGTCAGATAAAAAATGAAATGAAAGTAAAGGCTTGGAATGTTATCTCCAGTAAAAACCCCTCTCTTATATATCACTGGCAACTAGGTTAGCGAAAAACTACGCAGAAATGCTTAATACCCCACACAAAGCGAACATCGAAAAACATCTATACTGCAAATTCATGGACGTTTACTTTCGCAGGTTGACATTAGCCAACGAGGTATATCTCCAAAAACTAGCACACTGAAAAACGGACAGTATGAAATGGACATTGGATTCCAGTCAATAACAACTTACTTACGCCTAATACCCCTCACGGAGCTGAGCAGCGTTCTCCAAACTACTCTGTACTGGGCCTTCCTTTCAATTTCTCAATTGCTGTTCATTCTTTTCATGTCCGATTCCAATTCTCGGTGCAATGCGTTTTGTGGTGTTCCTCTTGCCTTCAGCTCTGAGGATTTCAAGTTGCAGCGTACCTTGCGATACAGTCTGACGGTTTTTGTACTATGTCGTATCCACCTTCAGCGTTGTTCCTTCAGTTCTTCTTCAGTCGTAGGCCAGTTTCTTTTTTGCCACAATAGGTCTCTGCTGATGGTGTCTGGCCAACGGATCCTCAGTATATTGGATAGACAACCATTTACAAAAACACCTGTATCTTTTTTGGGTGATGATTGTAATAGTTCACCAAGATTCAGCTTTGTTCAATAGAACCGTTTGGACGTTTGTATTGGAAACTCTGACTTCTGTGTTAGTTGAGAGTTGTTTTGAGTTCCGGATGTTCTCCAATTGTAGAAATGCTGTCCTTGTTCTGCCAACTTGTGCCTCCAAATCTGCATCAAGTCCCGCTTGTTTATCAATGATGTCCTAGTAGTAAGAGTTTGCACATCTTACAATGATTCTTCGTCGAGTGTTTTGATTGGTGCATGTTGTGTTGTATCGGAGGGTCTTGCTTTTTCCCTTGTGTATATTGCAGAGACAGTTGGTACACTGGCCGTTTTCACATATATTTGTTGCTGTGTGTGATATAAGCGCTGGATAGAATTTAATCGTGTATCAGGTGTCCAACTCCTCTGAATATCATTATCAAATCTTCATGTCTTTGATCAATTTATATTACGACAAACATGTATACATTTTTAAGATCTTTTACCGTAGACTTGATCAGCCTAGCCAGTATAACTTTTTATATCATTTCACGCGACTACAATGTTTACTTAACTTTCGCACAGAAATATTATTACTATTCTTTAATTTACTCCGCCTCACTCGTTTCACTTAAACAGCACTGTACTTTTCTTGTCTAAAAAAGATACGCATCCAATTTTCCCTTAATAGTTACATTATGTATGGTGCATTAGTGTACATTTATTCACTGTTTTTTTTCATTTCAGTCACTTTTAATGGAAGTAGCCGTCTCTGGACAAATCCGAACATCGCAATGGGAATCACCTTATCATTTGTAGTTAAATTATTTTCTGTGATGTTTTTACTAGCAATAAAATTCAATAGTTAATTTTAAAACAATTTATATTTATAAAAAAGAGCGCTTCAGGTAAATGGTAGTTCACTTTGGTTGTATATCTTATATAGGATACACGAATACCCGTCAATATGTGAACGGATAGTTTGACAGAAATTGAGCCACGAGTACACAGAAGGCTTTATTTGTGGATATTATAATTTTATCGAAATCACGTTTCATTGTATTACGCAACATTCTCTTGTGAATGTGTTTTAAATCTCAAAAAAAAGTCTAGCAACTTGAACTTGTGACCACATTGCAAGTCAATCACTCAACCACATGACTCGACACATGAAAATAGCATGAAATGCTCAGTCGTGACCTGAGCGACTTTGTATGTCTCAGATATTATTCAACCTACGAATGTGATATGTCTCTCACGGAACTCTGAGAGTATCTATAAGACAATCAGTTAGGGAATATAGCTATTTCTTTATAACCAAGCGTCACTTCACCATTATCTATGTAATAAAGGAAATGGACCACTTCCCACTCTAAAATAGTGCTCAACTAAACATCGGGACCATAAAGATTCTGTTTCAAGACCCACAACGTCGAATTCAATTAAGCACTTCCACAACCTGCTAATTCACAAAAACCAATGCATGGATAGAAATTTTAGGTAAATACAAACAAATGGTTGAATCTTAATGCATTTAAAAACTCACTAGGTGGGTACAAAGGTATGAAGTAGTATTTAGTGTAAATTTCAGAGATAACCAAATTCGCCAAACGCAAATTATTAATCGGAAAATTGGGTATAATAAATAATAATCGATGTGTAATCACGTTAAATCGGCCTTAAATTTGAACGTAGTATTCTTACAGCTGTTACCGTCTTCGAGTATCGATGTTATCGGAATTCACAGAACTCTGGTTTATCCCACTGATATCGTGGAATAATTCAATCGGAAATGCAACAGATTCACGATATTTACAATTGTGATGTTTACGGAAGAAATGATTTATCCCACCTCCACAAAAAAAATCAGTAAAACCAACAATCTTTATTTTAAAAGATCAAAATCTATCGATGAATGGTGGCAGAGAAAAGCTGAAAGATATTTGTCAATCAATATTAGGTTGCAATGTAAAAAGGTACAAACAGGCAAGAGAAACAAGGTCATATTTAATTACACAGTGGTGGCGCGCGTGTAAATGCACTTTAAAAGGCTAAGCAAAAACCTACACAAACACGTGATGTGCTGTCACTACTTGAAATACAGTTCGAAAATGAAAGAGCATTATTGCTGAACGCTAGGAGGAAGACCATCTAAACTGTTTACGGTTATGAATATTTTGTGAAAAGATAAACCTAATAAAGCACACTTTAACTCAGTAGTTAATTTTTGAAACAAAAGGCAACATTAGGACACCAGGGGCTTTTGGTAAAATTTATTTATTCCACAAACTTTAAACTGCTCTAGCTTTGTTGCGGTTTTGACCACGTCTAGAGGTACCGTTGTTTTGTTTTGGCGTTTGGTCTTCGTTTATATTATTTGAGCCCGAAATATCATTCTTGTTGTCAGCTAGTCGATTTCCATGATCACCAGATGACATTACACCTTAAAAAAAAGAAAGACAAGACTTAAAAATTCAAGGAATTATCAAACTAGTTTATTAAACAGTGTTGAAGCTAACCAACTAACAATTTATAGCACAAGATAAAATCCGGCTGAATTATTGTGCGATGGTACTTTCCAAACCGTTTTATAATTAAAGATATCCATTTTGAAACAGATTAGGTCAAACTCGGTATTTTTAGTACAAAAAAACGTTAGTTGACGTAAACATACCGTTAGAATAAACAGAATATGAATCATTCACTGATGACTGACGATTTTTCATATTATTATTGGTTATGTCTGATTGATGGATATTTCTGCCGCGCATATGTTGGTCATGTGTGTTGGGTGGACGAGATATTTCTTTATCACCTAAAGATTGTTCAGGAATCAAGTTTTCAGGTTGTCGGCGACCGCGACCAACAGTTCTAGTTCTTCTGGGAAACCAAGAAATGATATAAGAAGTTTCCTGGTACTAAGTTTAGAAGAGTAAGAAATATTTCAATATAATATAACGGTATAAAGCCTGGGACTAATGTCCATCAGCTCCATTTGCAAAATCACATCAGCACGAAGTGAAATTAACCTAGTAAATACCAAAAGAGTTGAAACACTAATGGTATTAGTGACGCTTGGAAACACGAAGTGCTGGAAAATACAGTTCGAAAAGAGTGAGATTCAAGAACTACGAAATATCGAGGCCCATGACCCAGGTAAAGGTATCTGCACTAGTCTGATCGGTTTTGGGCTATATTACTCAATAATTTCGACCAATGCTAAAATGTACCACAACAAAATGATCTGCGTCCATAGACTCAGCTCAGTCTAACAACTGGTTACTCCATAAACGTATGTACCATCATCAGATTTAGGCCGAATGGTTTAAGCTGGAATCACTTACAAAATGTTTGATAAAAACAAACATGCATTAATGAGTCTTTATTGTAGAGATGCTTCACAGAAGTTTATGTTAATTATGGCTGATTGAGTCAAGCAACCAGTCTTTAGGTTCGTATTAGGGATGACTTCTATGTTGTCAAATGCTGCCGACGCGATATAGCAGGAGGGAGTATAATTATCAATGTTATCTAGTAAGTGTTATTTACATCTTCATAACTGTGGTGATGACTACGCAAACTAACCTGAACCAAAATTTTCTTATATAAAGCGGGGATATCGCTTACGAATACTGAACTTACTAATAACTGACGTGCATACTCGACTGTACGTATGATAAACGTCAGATAATGCTAGCTGGTGATTAGTGAGAGAAAATCTGGAAAGTGTATGTTATTGATAAACTAACAAACGAAACTATTTCAAAGGGCTTTTCATATAAAAGTATAACGGATACGTTTGTCAATTCTCAAAAATATCGATTTGCTATATGCATGAAAATGCAACATTGTTCTAAGCGAATAAAAACAAGATAGAATCGTCAGAGTAAATATCTGATAGGAATGAACCTGTGAGAATAAAGGTTACCATTAGTCATGAAGTTTGTTTAGTCACAAATCTCAATAAATTTAAAATACACAGCACATAAAAAACATTATAAAATGTTTTAGACCAGAAACAAACCCGAAGTTCCCTCCACCTCTATTGGACCTGCCATTGGAAATGCGAGTGGGTGACAGAGTGTCGGATTGTTGGTTGAGTTGACTGGTTTGACGTAATTGACTAAACAAAGATCGCCGGGCTTCCTACAGAAAATTTATAACGAATAAAATAAAACGGGGTAATAGAGATGAATAACTAACCAAAAAAATTCACAAAAAACTGATTTTAAAAAATGACAAGAACATTGTTGGAGTAAAAAGAGAGATAAGTAAATGACATAATGTTGATTTGTAATAAAAATATTTATTTGTTACGAAAATTACATACTTCTAATTCATCCAGTTCATTCCAATTATCTGCTTGAAATTCAAGCAGTAAACGCATTTTCGCGACAGATGAACGTGTCCCAACAAGAGAGAAAGCAGGGGATAAGTCGACAATACCACTAGAGTTCTTGTTATCATTCAAATAACCATCCAAATTGACAGAAAGTTTTTCGTTCTGATTGTCAGTTTCATCACCGTTTGATGTATCTTCATGAACAACGCCATCTGCCACCGAGCCACCACATTCCAAATCAACACGTACTGGATAATGGTTTTGACGCTGAGCCATTAGTTTGCGTTTTCTAGCAAAAGGATCTAACAGCTTAGCTCTCCGAACACCTGCCGCTTCTGCTAACTTTCGGATGTTCATGCCTTTTGATCCGATTAACCGACTTGCTAATCTCGGTTGGACAGGGATCTCAACTTCAGTGAAATCCAAAAGATTCCTCACTGAGTGGCATGCTTCAATAGTCTGAACGACAAGAAATTAATAGGATGAGACAGTCATGAAAAATTTTTGAATACAACTGAACAGTTAGAAATTTAATTCAGTGTCTAATATTTCCGTTAAATCATCCAAACAAACGCCGTTCAAATACAATAAATTAAAATCATAGTCGTAGCATCCACCTGAGTCTTGACAGAGTAACACCCAGTAAAATTCCTAAGTTTGATATACATACATATGGAATATGTTCTATACAGCTGGACGTAACATTATTTTCTAGACTAACCACACCAAAGAAGTTTTAGTAAACTCAAGAAAATTAAACGATATAGCAGGATCACTCTACTGGTTGAGCTAACGCTTCTTATTCTTAACCGGTATTAGTGCCTCAGATTTTTTCGTAATCTCACTTCATTATACATAGTGAAACAAGATGCATGAGAAACCGTTTAAAACTAGATAAAAGCTTACAAAGGATGCAAAGGTACTGATATGAATGCGGATGGATTTTCGAGTAGAAAAACTTTTTGATTCAAGGACTTATAAGACCATCACAAACCTTAGGATTTTATAAAACAGCAGGAAACGTACATAAAAATATTATACTAATGATTTTAGTGTTAGCCTAACAAACTAAATCGTCCATATGTCTAACGACTGACATAAGGACAAAAACTTTCGAAGTCAGAAGTAACGCATGGCCTGCCTAAAATTTTTGGTTAAAAAAATTAAACGTTTCATGTTAATTAAAATTTAGTTCGTATGGTCATACGGTGAAATAAGTTAATATCATTTAATCAAAATTACCTCAGCTTCTACATGGACTATTCCATCAAAAAGAAGATCGACCGCACGAACTCCAGGAATTCCTCGAGCTTCTTGAATAGTTGCACCACGATGTCCAATAGCAAGACCAATCAAATGTGGCAAAATTCGAAAACGACATTCATAACCGATAATCATTCCACCAGACGCTTGTTTGTCACTTGACGCAGTTGCTGGCATACTGATAGGTTTACAATGAATGGCAGGAGCATCCCCATCTTCAACATCTAACTCAGCACTGTTAGACAACTCCAGATCTCCAGTTTCCCCCTTCGACAAATTCCTTAGCTAGAAGAAAAACAATTAGGTTCAATCACTATACACAGCTTATATTTGAAATTCATGCAAACTAAAACACCGCCTAGAGCGCATCGGGGCTACTGCCAGTCCCAAACCCGCATACGGGATGGTTGGGCTTGTGGTTGGCGACCCCATCCCGTAGAAAACTTACTTACTTAGTTACTGACGACTGTTACCCCCAATAAAGCATAGGCCGCCGACCGAAATTCTACAACCTACTCTGTCCTGGACTTCCTTTTCCAGCTCTTTCCAATTTTTGTTCATTCTTCTCATGTCTGTCTTTATTTCTCGGTGTAATGTGTTTCTTGGCCTTCCTCTTTTCATTTTTCCTTCGGGTTTCTAAGTGAGGGTTTGTCTTGTGATATAGTTGCGTGCTTTTCGCAGTGTGTCCCATCCACTTCCAGTGCTTCTTCCTGGTTTCTTCCTACACTGCAATGTGGCTTGTTCTATCCCACAGTAGATTGTTGATGTTGTCTGGCCAACGGATCCGAAGTATTGTAGTGAGTCATTCAATGTCTAGCTCACATGACTCGTCCGACTCGTCTTTTGACCTTGTCTCTAATTCGTTGCTTTTATTTATGTGGTGTGCAAGGTATCAGTAGTTTCGTGACGGTTGGTATCCAACATGTTCTTAGGCTTCGTAATAAGCTCGTCTAGGCAATCGTTACTAAATAGCGTCTGACGGTTTATAAATCAGAAGGTGAACTCGAAGTGTTGAATATGTTTATTTTGGCACACCACAAATAGAGCAGCAAAGTACAAGCACTCAAAGATAAAATCGTTATGCAAGCGTCGGAAAGCAAGCAAGCGAATCGGCGAATGAATGGATGAAGCCAACTCCAAGAGATAAAGCATGACTAAGAATTCATAGTGTGACAAAAATAAGACACACATGTAACAAGCGAGATAGGCATGCACACACATAAAGCGACGAATGAGTGACCAGGGTCAAGAGACAAGTAGGACGAGACATATGAGCTAGAAACTGAATGACTCACTACAGTATTTTGTGTAAACAACTGTTAATAAACACTTGTGTCTTCTGGATGATGGCTTTGGTAGTTTTCCAAGTTTCCGTCCCACACAGTAGAACTGTATTGACATTTGTACTGAAAATTGTGACTTCGTTGCTGGTTGATAGGCGTTTTGAATTCCAGATGTTTTTCAATGGTAGAGATGCAACCTTTGCTTTACCGATCAGCGCCCTCATATCTGCTTCGGATCCACCTTGACTGTCGATTATGCTGCCAAGATATGTATAGGTGTTAACGTCCTACAAGGCATTTCCATCGGATAATCTGGCTCTTCCCTTTATGTATGTTGAGACCTGCTGCTGCAGAGGCTCCTTTTTCACTGGTCGTCTCGTCTTGCATTTGTTGTTGCATGTGCGATAGAAGAGCCACATCATCTACGAAGTCGAGATCGTTCAGCTGCATCCCAACTATCCACTGTATATCATGCTTTCCTCAGGTGTACACGTCTTCATAATCCAGTCAACCACCAGGAGACAGAGAAAGGGTGAAAGTTAGCAACCTTGCCTGACAGCGGTCTTCACCTCAAACAAATCTGTCAGCTGTCCTACGTGAACGATTTTGCAGTTTAATATGTCATAAAAATTCCGTATGATCCCAACTATCTTCTCAGGCACACCGTAGTGTCCAAGAAGCCTCCACAGTGTTTTCCTGTCCAAGTTATTGGATTCTTTCTCGTAGTCGATGAAGTTGATAAAGAGTGGTGAGTTCCATTCAGTTGGTTGTTTCACAGTGATCCCTAATGTTGCAATTCGATCGATCTTTACGAAATCCAGCATGTTGGTCTCGAAGTTGGGCGTCTACGAAGTCCTTCATTCTGTTTAACAACAATCTGTTGAAGACAGAGAGAGAAGAGTGATGCCTTTGTAGTTCTCACACTTGCTGAGATCGCCTTGCTTTGGTATTTTCATCAGGTAATCCTCCTTCCCAATCTGATAGTACTTGTTCCTCATTCAAAATCTTCTTGAAGAGAATGTGAAATATTTTCGCAGTTGCTTCCACATCTGCTTTCAGTGCCGCTGATGGAATGTTGTCTGGTCCGGCTGTTTCGCCTCTCTTGATTTGTCTGATGGACATGCTGATCTCTTCACTTGTTGGTGAGTCACTACTGATTGAGAGGTCCGTGGATGCTGCTTCGATGTTGTGTGTGTTTAATGGGGCTGGTAAATTCGGGAATTCTTCAAAGTGTTTTACTCACCTGCTTCGCTGTTCTTCAGAGTTGCTGATTACCTTGCCTTCTTTTCTTTTCATTAGTCGTTCTGGTTTACGATAGTTTCCAACGAGCTTCCTTGTTGTATCGTAAAATGGTCTCCTGTTTCCTTCTCTTGCAGCCTTTTACGCTGTCATTGTTAGATCTTCCACATATTTACGTTTGTCGACTCTGATGTTCCTCTTTACTTGCTTCTTTGCTTGTGTATTCAGCATGGCTTTCTCTGCTCTTGTTTGGCTGGTGTTGATTGATGCGTTCTTGTTCCTCCTTTCCTGAATGTTATCCATTGTACCAACAGAGATCCATTCTTTGTGACTGTAATTCCTGTGGCCCAGAATCTCTCGACATACTGAAGTGATTGCCTCCTTGATCCCTTTCCATTTGTTCTCCAAGGAAGTTTCCTTTTTATTGAGTAGATCGTGAAAAGCCTTGAACCTATTGCTGAGAAATATCTTGAGCTTTTCAAAATCCTGAATAAAGGCCGTATATGTTGTCCGGTCCGTTTTCCAGTAATTTTTGAGTTTCAGTTTAATGATGATCTGAGGCTATATCAGCTTCTCTATTGTGTATTCAGCATGTGTCATCTTGTATAGCAAATCTGACTCTTTATGAAGTTGAGAAAGCTATAGGAAATCTGAAGAGAGGGAGAGCAGCGAGTCCTGACAGACGAACTACTGAAATTTTTGAGGATAGTGGTCCACTTTTAGCGGTTAGATTGACTGAGTTCTTAGGTAGATTTCGGGGACTGGGCTTAATGCCATCCGACTGGTCTCGATCACTGATTGTCCCAATCTACAAGAAAGGACAAAAGTCCTATTGTGACAATCACACAGGAATCAGTCTAACTAATATAGTTTCTAAATTGTTAGCCTCGATAATACTTCGACGCGTAACTGGAGCTTGTAAAGAGCAGACTAGAGAAAACCAGGCTGGTTTCAGTCCTGAATGTGGCTGTACAGACCACATTTTCTCACTACACCAGGTCCTGGGACATAGACACAATTGTAGTATTTCTCTACCATAAGGCGGCTTTTGACTCTGTTGATCGTGAGATTATATGGCAGTCTGTCACTGAAAGGAGTACCAGGGAAGTACATTAACCTCATACAAGCTCTCTACTCGAACACTACAGGCCGAGTGAGAGCTTATGGCAAACTGTCATTAGTATTGATTACTTCAAGTGGTGTCCGTCAGGGATGTCCACTTTCCCCATTTTTGTTTAATTTTGTCATGGACATGCTTCTACATATTAAATTATTTATCTGGGTATACATCTAGAATGGTATATTCCACCCATAACACAGGTTTAAGCTGCATAGCAATTTAACACTGGTTTTATCTTCGATTTATTAGTTGGGAAATTAACAAAGACTTACCAAATGATATCTAACAGCTAACAAACGAATGTGACCCAATTCCAAGAAATTCGCACGTCGAATAGCTTCAGGAGAACCAGACCAGATATGTAGCAGTACAAGAGGTCCATTAGCTCCAGGTAGACCCGTCAAAAGGATGTTTGGGTCAGTAATCCCAGCTGGGCTCAGCGTTCCTGCGATATGTGGAACATTCATTATAGCTGATTGTGAAATCAGAGAGGGTGAAGGCCATGTATAGGTCGATAGACACAATGAAGGGCTCACTGATCCATAATCGGCATGAACTGGGGTATGTTGTCCAGAATCATTTGATCCCTCTTTATCTCCTAGTATCAGTTTCGCAAACGTCCCAGGGAGAAATGGTTCAGAATCACACTGAATGAGACAAGGAGCACTACAAAATTTAGCTAAAGTTGAATGCGATTCTGGATTGGTTGCTCTACACAAAACAAAATCAGGTTGGTGATCAAAAATTATTGATAACCTGAGGAAACACTGAATTGAATGTACTTAAGTTATTAAGGTCGACTAAAAACTACCAGTTGAAATTACATTTTTAGGCACAGATCATTTACAGAACTGAGAAACCAAAAAAACACGTAGCGAATAATGTATGAAGCTGCTTTAGAACTTATGTTTCTAACTGGTTGTGCTGTGTACCTTTTGTTCGCTGTTGCAAAATATGACCTTTAGAAGTATGGACCATGTGTATTTTGCCGCTATTAAATTATACGTGTCTTCGAAGCACTACATGCGTATCACAGTGCCACTAAGTAATACGCAGATAAGACGTTAATTAAAATCAAGTAACTTAGTTGACGTACGTGTTACACATTAAGGGTTATTGTCTGTTTTGATGTAATACGTAAGTTGACGCACGAATGTGACGTGGCTGAAGTCAAGGGAACAATCAGATTATTGTCAGTATTAATGAGAGCTGTGTAGCGCATTGCAGGCTTTCTGATTGGCGGCAGTGTGCCTTTTAGTAGTTATGATCAGGAATGATAAAACCGGTGATTTACAGTCCTTAGTTACAGGTATTACCGATACGATTCAGAACTCACTGAACTAGATTTTTGTAACTACCATATAAACATACCCTGGCAAGGTGCAAGAGTAGTGGGTGAGGAGCTTCATAAGGTGCGGTTTCAGCTAGCTTCCATAATCAGCAGTGTGACAGCACATTCTGACCTTTGTAACTAGTTGAAAATCTCAACACAGAATAGTTAGGGTTATCCATTGCTCGTACATGTCAAATCTATTCCAAATTACATGTTGTATGTAACTTTTGAACTGGAATTCCATTCAATGAGAGAACTGGTATGTAAAATACTTGCAAGATAATTCATCTTAACGCATTTCTCACGAAGTCAAAGTAAAAATTATAACTGCAGGTAAATATAGCGTAAAGGGGTTGTATATCTTGTTGAAAATGGCAAGTCCGTTAAACATTAATGTTAGGGACCCTGCAAAATTTTTTGGATCCCTGAAGACTGTACTAACTAGTTGTTTCATTTCTTGAACATTTTTTACTCCATTTGATAGCACTGCCATTACATATGGCAAAAATAATCACAACTACATCACATCTGTACATTATCGCACCAACTAGAAAGATTCGCACACAAAAGTTACAATGAGTTCTATTGTACTCGCTTACACGAGTCATAACTGAATGAGCAGCGTAAACGAAACGGAGAACTGTGACATTGTGTACAGTAAACATTACGAGCAAGTAAAATTTAGAAACTTCATTGAAAACAATAGACAACTCATGACAATACATTGAACTCACAATCGATACAAGTAAGCTGGAATGCAAATACTATGACGATGAAGAATTCCTGGTACTAACAAATTATTCGATTCGACTAAGTTGTCCTTCAAAAAACCTGATGTCAAAGCACTCGTTTGGGATTGGTCCTCCATGTGACCACCCAAAAATTTTCCGTTCCATGGAACTCGAATTTCCGTTACCTTCACAAGAGTAGAGCGGTATGGCAAGACTGAGGAACCAAGTCCAATTAAATGTGGTATGGCGTGTGCAGTTGGTTTATCTTCTACCCCAGTGTACTCCTGTAAAGGGGCAGCAACCTAGAAGCAAAAATCAACTATTTTCAAGGCAACCATACTGGCAAAATATTAAGTAATGACATGCAACTGTACAATACAGACATAATCACATTGCAGTAAGAGACGCAAAACTACTATTTACACGTACACACCCAGTGAATTCGATCTAACTGGGATGACTGACAACCCCTCATAATTAATTCCGACAACGTAGATATAGATACGCGGCAAAAGTTGAATAACAGGGCTTATCAAAGATCATACTCTATGATCCCACCCTGACAATTACATGAAGCAAGCATGAACACTACACTCTAAGAAACATAAACCAAATGGCAGTTTACAGAGTCCACACTGTAAAATCATAGTACAAGTGCGACATAATACTTGAATATAATTGATCAACAGGACATTAAGTTGATGAAAATTTGATCACATCTGATGTTTTAGTCATAAAACCTAAGGAAATAGGATACAAACCAATATTTTACCTCTTAAAACTAAGAATTGCTAAGAATCACGGTGTGAAAATAAATCTATACCAAATAATGGCTTGACAGTAATGTTAATCATAACCAGAATATGAGTGAATATACCTCAACATGTGCGAAGCCACCTTGTATTGTAAGAACACGACCAGGCCACCATGCCCCAGGTGGGACATTGAAAGTAGTTTCCGCATAATTACTCGTTTCTACATCGGTTGCAATTTTTTTCTTTGCGGTTGAACCAGAATCTAGCCAGACCTCAACCGGATCTCTGGGTGAAAAGTTATGAGGCAGTTCCTCATTTACGGATGAGCCAGGTTGAACATCGCACTTATCATTGATCGAAAACGCATTTGGGGCCAGCTGAAGCTCGGAAAGACCAACTTTAATAGTGCAATGACTAAAGTTGAAAAAGAAATATCATGATAGAAATACAAGTTTTACCAAACTCAATCTTAAAAATACTCATATTTAACTGTACAATTCATGAACCCAGCGAGACTAAAGCTGGTACAAATGTACATCGGTTCATGTTACCAGTCATAATACTAGAGATACCAGAGTAGACACTACCGGTTGTATAAGAAAAGATTAGCCAACGATTTGATTTAGGAAGATATGGATTCGTGGAAATCGAAATTATATGATAATTTGGAAACCATGAGTGTTTCTTGAGGTACCTGAAAAGGAAGATAGATTAGTATTGGTCTTGGAAACCTGGGAGCGTGACCGCAGAGCCTAAGGGACAACTGCTTGAGGCGGGTCACGCACGGCCCTTTTATGAAAGGTTTCTTGAGTATTAGCTCCGCTCTTAAAAGCCCTTAGTGGGCACCCTTACCGACGGAGACGGAAATTCATGAGGTAGGGTGAGGTGTGACATTTTTAGGGTCGACATTTTCTAACCCTTCCTTCCTTGTGAGAAAGCAGCATCGATGCAGATGCTGGTTGTCCGAGGGAAACGCCTTATTGCTGTCACACATCTCTGCAGTCAGCAGTACGACTTCGCCCTCAGACCTTCAGTAGCTGTCTTTAGTCTCGCCGTTCTGAAATCGACCTACCTGACAGGGTATAACCTTCAGGAGCATAAGTTCCAGCCCATATGGCTCGGTTGGGTCATCACGATAGGCAAGCCCGACAACGTCAAAGCAGCAGCTACGGTCGGGTGTGTCGACGGATGTAAAATATAAACTATGGAAATGAGACATGTTAATAGCACTTTAACGACTTCTAAGTACTCGCAGCCAATGAGAAATGGTGAGATCAAATGTCAGCCAATTCATTGATGAGGCTGTGGATCATCATGAAATGATGTGGTCGATAAATGGGACGTGTTCTATCCGTCACATACCTTGACATTTAATGCCACTTCGCAGTGATATAGGTAGAAGACGCTAGCAGATGAAGGAATAGGATTCTCATCGAATCCACGCCGGCGAGAGCTGACGTCCATGTAGTAGTAGTAATCTGTTCGACTTAGTGGGAGAGCGTAAATATGACCGATAATAAGTAATCCCCCCCCATAAAAAATAAATCTACCGTAATGAAAATCCTGAGCAAGATGACAACAATAATAGAGCGGATAATGATCAGAAAGGGAATAGATATATTTTGATGTATGTGACCTTATGCGGCCACTATTTCGCATTGAAGACAACTTATTTACCAGGTTGACTAAAGCAGCATAGTAAGCGATATTTCTACCGAAGTAGTTATCAATCAACCATTATTAGGGACGTACGGTGGTTTGTAAGTTCGCAGCCTTAAAGTGGGAGTAAACCAATAAGCCCTGGTTGAAATAATAGCTCTCGGAAAATGTCCCGGAGAAATCGTAGGCGCTAATATACTACTAATTTATTTTTGAATACCACGTTACTAGACTAATCCTCAGTTACAGTGAGTTACTTACTTAGCTGTATATTGTATTGTGCATAAAGTCTTTTCTATCCCTACTAACAGTGCCTGGAACAAAAATTACATTAGTTGTTCTTCAATACCGGAATTTTCTGGTGTTCTGTCCCAATTTGTTCGACAGGGATACCCAGCTCCATCTCTTCAACTAGCAGACAAACAGATAGGTGAGTGGTCTTCAAGGTTAACAACAGAAATAAAACAAACAAACCGTTGCAACCGTCTAGCGTCTGTATAGCCAATAGAAAGAACACTTCAAAGTGATATAAACTCATCATTTACGTCAATAAAACGTCAATTATAGTCTGTTAAGCTTTTGAATTTTTGTTAATCCTATAGACTTGAAGTGCATTTTAATAGAACAGAGTTACTAAGAGCTGAACCAAGTAGTTCCATTTATCTATGATTCAGGGTTAAAATTAACACCCAAGACAATCGATTTCATCCTAACTTCCGACTTCACGATGCCTGTCCTCTAAGTTCATCAAATCTATAAGAAAGAAACCAAATAATAGTAAATACCTAATCGGTTTCGAGAATATTTAGCATTTAAGCTCAGCTTGTTGGTTTTATTAAGAGCTCCTATATGAAGCCTCCTGCTGAAACATCGTCGCCACAAAGAGTTGCGTCTTGAGGTTTAACGTTTCTTCTGACCTAGGTTATCGGGGTAGAGATATCGTACTCTACCTACGAAAGTAATCGAGTATAAGTTTTCTTCTAGCCGTTATCGCCCGCTTCTATTCAAGTCTTTGGGTCAAATTTCATCTAGTTTATTAGTCATTATGCATCAACGTAGGATTATAAATCTTACTATCCACCGGTAAAGGAGTGTGTTGGTTAAGACGTAACACATTTTCTCGTACCGGAAAATGTTAAGAGTCTTTTGATTTTTTTCCATTCCTGTTGGACAGGTAGATGCATATCTGTCTGCAATTTTCAAACTATCATTCTGTACCAGTGTTGAAATCACAATTTATGACATTATCAATAGATTCTGTTCTCTTTTTGTTGCAGGGCTACCAAGAATAAACGTTTTGAAAGAAGAGCAAGCCTTGCGTGTTCTGAAACCGCAAGATGACTCATAAGAGTATTTTGTTAATAATCCATTCCTTTCGAATTTCAGTTTTCAACCAAAAGACCTGAGGCTACCACTCCGAGTTCTTGGTTAACGCTATGTGTTGTGGTATCAGGTCTTCTCCGTCATTCAGTGACTGTTAATTACACGCGTTACAATTCGGTTAAACCCTACATGCCACTGCAAACATTATATGTCCGGTACCTTTGACATGTATGTATTGTGTATGAAAACCCAATAATGCATGCGTACTCTGACTCAAAATCTCTCCGTCTGCCTTATAGCATCCCTTCAAGGGGTCTCCTCTTGCTTTGCCTGTAGTTGTAGTTATCATCACTATTATACCATTTAGGACTTCGAAATTACGATCACATCTTTAAATTCACTGGAGCTTCACTTAACACAAGAGAAAGGAGTGTGCCGGTGCAGAGTGTCTAATTTGTGCTCATACTCCAGTTCGATATGATGAAATGTTATTTTGCAAATGAACGATTTACGATATGGTTATCCAATTTTACTGAGTAACTCTGTAATTTTTCGTTAAATACAATTCGGTTGCCCCACCTGTGTTCTCTTCACTACATTTGGTGTCGCTGCCTGCTCGAAGGAAAAGCTCCCGTGGCCGAAGGAGTTGCAGGACGGAGATTTGCGGAGCTTCCTGGAGGAGTTTGAGGCCACGGTGGAGCTGGTGGGGGCCCGGGGCGGAGTTGACGGTGCTGGGGACGCTGCGGGGAGGTGAGGCAAAGGAGATATACGACGACCTGGACGGTGCCGCCGGGAAGACGGCGTGGGAGACGGTCACCGGGCGGCTGATGACGGAGTTCGACAGCCCAGTGGACAGGGAGGAGGCGCCGCAGAGGTTCCGGTTGACGCGGCTATCGGCTATTGGTGATGGTGCTTGCCGTGGAGCTCACCAGATTGTGCCGTCAGGAGTGCGGGGCACAGTTCTTGGCGTCGCAATTATTTGAGAGTGTGCCTGCTACCGTGTCCCAGCATCGGGAACTGGTAAACGCTACACGTTGGATAGATGCCGTATCCATTCCAGACCAGCGCGCAAGAACGATGACCGAAGTGGTAATCCGTACATATTGTAGCGTTTCACGGAATACGGAAGGTGATATTAACTGACCAGGGGCCCTGTTTTAAAAGACTACGACGACAGCTTATTAAAAGGGTGGACGAGTGTGGTGCTGTGGCGCGAGCTACTTATAAGTAGTATATGACGTGTGTCAACGAAATGTCTGACGGCCGAAAATGGGGGGAAGATCAAGAAATAAAGAGTTAGAAAACAATGGAATTTGTATGAAACGCATGAATAGTGACAATGGATTGATGTTTTGCAACAGGAACAGTCCAGTTCGATATGATGAACTGTTATTTTGCAAATGAACGATTTACGATATGGTTTTCCAATTTTACTGAGTAACTCTGTAATTTTTCGTTAAGTACAATTCGGTTGCCCCACCTGTGTTCTCATTCACTGCAATACTTATAAACTTAGTGCTACTAATCTAAAGTATTTCATATGGAATGACGTCACTATGCAGTACTGGATCTCAGCACAGAGTGAGGTACCTGACCAAATCGCGCTCTAGTTAAGGTCTGTTGATATTACAGATGACTTCAGAAATTCTGAGCTACACAATGCTTTAAGAAGTTTACATGAGTTCTGGAAAGCCCTCAAAGATGGCTTTGTGTTTGCTACCCGTATTCGTACGATTACTAATTATTATGACCATCAAATCTCTTTAGTCAATAACACTGAATAAGAGCAAGATATTTCTTCAATATGAATGCGAAATATGATGGTAAGCATTTTACTCCAAAGAAGTTCGGAGTATTAGAAGATTTTTCCACAAAATGAGGATGAACCGGCACTAAATCCTTGAATTCAACGAAACAACACAGGTCGATTAAACTTACTCTGCTTCACTTGTACATTCTGAACTTGAACTACAAAGCTATCAATAATATTCATGCTGAGATACATGAGTAAAAAACCAGTGGATAAAGAATTAATTATATATGAGTTTCGGTGAATTCGTTTGTTTAAAAGCCTTGTAGAACCGAGGATATTTTGGGGTCCAAATGAGGTCCTAGTCATAGATCACACTTCTTTCATTTTCTCATATTTGCCTATACAGATCTTACTGAGTGATCGTTTTGATCTCATTTTATTACATGCGAATGATTTGACAGTTAAATAAAAGATGTCACAAACCTTGGATATTACTACCTTTAAACTAGATGGGCAGAATCAACCGCTCGGCAGTAGGGATTCTGTTAGTACCGAAAAATGTTAATGATAAAGGCCAGTGGTCGAAATTAATATCAAAACTTATTCTCACCTCATGGACGATCCGAAAAGTACGCGATTAGTATCACTCTAAATGATGTACTTAACGCTTTTATTTAGTGAATTGCTTGATGATCTTTAGGTTCCAGTTGAAGTCTTCGTAATCTTCACCTGCACGTTATTTTGGCTGATATCTAGGATACAGACAGTAATTAATCGCTTAAAACTTCACAAATATGTCCCATTACGATTTGGACTATGCCACTCCGTGAGCCCTTCATAAGAGAACGGTGATTACGGAATGACTCGGAAGCTAGATTAAGTCCAGATTAATTTATCTGCAACCACTGGAGGTAAAATAGGTGCTAAATGTCTAGAGCACGATATCCCTGAATTATTCATTCTAAGGAGTCCATAATAGCATGATTTCATGCTTCAGACTAGCACAAATGGATCCCAAGCACCCTTGAAATGATACTATCAACACAAAAATTGAATTATGATCGTTTGAAACCCATTAGATCATCAAACAAGGTTGTTAAACAAATGAAAATGATAAACAGTCACAAGTAGTACGATGTCCGAAAATGATTAAACAGAGGTTTACACTGCATCGAAAAGTCAGTAGAAGTGATCCAAAAGACAGTAACCGAGGCATTAACTTGGGGTTATACAACGTATGCTAATAAAGTTTATGAACAAACCGGTTATCCATTTTGTAATGTACCCCACAGATTTTGGTCAGTTGTGAGAAGTCAAAAACAATAAAAGGACATTTTCAATCATTGCCTTAGCACTGAAAAGAAAATCAAGCATCAGAAATGCTAAAATCGGTATGGAAATTACAATAACTATTAAGGTAGTAATCGAAAACACCATGCAGGTAATCTAAAGCTATTAACATAACTCAGTCCAGTCGTCAAGGGCAACATGGACTAGTGCCTCGTCTTTCTTTGGAAGACTTGAGGTTCCTTTCATTCTACTCGCTCCAGAAAATATCACTTTTCAAGGTAGGTAGTGACTAGATATACATGACGTGTGTCCCGACCACCTTAGTGGGTGGAAATCCATTGTTTCGTCAACGGACTTACAAGCCTATCTAGTACCCTTTTCATAACTTCACGATTGCTCACTTGATGGTTCTGAAATACGCGAGCGATGCTTCGAAGATACTTATGATCAATTACTAATAGCCTACAACATCGTTTGTTCTTACTGACCCTGTTTCACTCATAAAGTTTCACAACGAAATGTTGCGTATAAAACCGCTTCTTTAATTGATAGACGAATATCTCGTCTACGCCATGAGTGGCTCAGTTTAGCAAATATCAATCAAGCGTTTTGAGGTATTTACTGTTGACATAAATTGAACAATCACAGCAAGTACTCTCAACCTTTCCTAACTCTCGATCAATGGATACAACTATGAAATAATTAAAGATAATAAATATATTGCCGATCCCAAGCCTGACTAAAGGAGGATGGTCGTGCATGGGATTATCAACCCTATTCAATAGGAAACTAACTATCTAGAAAAACGCTAACCAGAAAAGTCACTTCAAATAATTTTAACTCTGCCCTGGGAGTTAGAAGGTCTTCATTCAGATGAGTTATGACTTCTCATAATGAAAGCCGGGTTCCCTTGGAAGTCACGAGGGTGACGCTAATTCTCACAGCCACAGCAACCATTCTTTTGGGTACACTGAACGTTCGAACAATGTGGGAAACCGGAATAATGTTCCAAATTGCTGCAAAAACGAAAAGATATAACATGGAGGCGCGTGGAATCCGTGAAACATTGGACGCTGCTTGGACAACTAAGACTAGCTTCAGCAGAGCTGCTGTTGTACTCCGGTCATGAAGAAGAAAATACCTCACGTATACAAGCAGTTGCACTGATGCTGTCCAGACAGACAGATACAATTTCGTAAGTAAGTACAACAGTTCATGTTGCCATACCGCAATAGCACGGAGACGAAAATGTCAGTTAAAATCCAATAGTGGCAGCGATAATAGAAGCATTTGCAGTCATGGAGAAGATTATGGAATAATTCAGTGAGATAGCTTTAGAAAGACGAATGTCGAGGTGCTGACGAATCCAGTAGATTAAGATTTGGAAGAACACAAAGACTGGATGCGCCGGTGCCATTACAAATGATTTTCAGCCATATCATTCGTCTCGCGGACCCCAACCAGGTAGTCTACATCTACCAACATGACTAAGTTCACTTGTCATTGACTTCATGCATTTCTGCCATGTTTTGCTTTGGCCGCCCCCAGCTTTCTCCCAACCTACTTTTACACCACAAAACAGCTCGTCGAGGCAGTCGGTGATTGAGCATACGTAACATATATCTCAACAACCTCATCAATTGATCTGATATTTTTACCTAGTAATCGTTTCCTAATAGCAGCATTGCTTACTCGGTTGTCCAACAATACACGAGCAATCGTTCGGAGAGACTTATGATAGAAGACAAGCAATATACGAATGTCATCTAATCTCAGCGGCCATGTTTCGCATCCATATAGTAGGATGGAGCGAACTGCTGCACAGTACACTCGTCCTTTTGTTAGTGAACGGATATCTCACCTGCGTCATAGGTGACGCAGTTTGGCAAAAGCTGATCGAGCCTTTTGCATCTGAGCTGAGACTTCGTCAATCACGAAGCCATTGGCACTGATGAGACTTCCGAGATAAGTGAAGTGATCAACACGCTCGACTACTTCACTCCCTATCACTAGTTCAGGTGCCGATGAAACCCAATCTTAAAGCAAAATTTTGCATTTCGACGGGGAAAACCGCATCCCGAACATGATTAAATTGTTGCTTACGGTAATCATAAGACTGCATTTTGTCAGCGTCTTCACCGACAAGAACTATGTCATCGGCATATTCTAGATCAGTAAGCGATTTTCCTGGTAGAAAGTTGACTCCTGAAAATTCAGACGAGGATAAGGTTATTTCTAGGAGCATGTCTATGATAAAATTAAACAAGAATTGAGAGAGTGGACAGCCCTGACCGACGCCACTTGAAGTAATCAATACTAAAGGCAGTGTGCCATAAGCTCTCACTCGACCTGTAGTAATCGAGTAGAGAGCTTGTATGAGGTTAATGTACTTGTTTCATACACCTTTCGATGACAGACACTGCCACAGAATCTCATGATCAACAGAGACGAATGCAGATTTAAGGTCCAGGAAGACAACGCCTAAATGTGTGTCTGTGTTCCAAAACCTGTCGTAGTGTGAAAATGTGGTCTATACTACCACGTCCAGGTAGAAGACCAGCCTGGTTTTCTCGAGTCTTCTCTTCACTAGTATAGCGTCTAAGTATAATGGAGGCTAACAATTTAGAAACTATATTAGTTAGAATGATTCCTGTGTGATTGTCACAATAGGACTTTTGTCCTTTCTTGTAGATTGGGACAATCAGTGACTGAGACCAGTCGGATGGGATTACGTCCAGTTTCCATATTCTACTTAAGAACTCAGTAAATCTAACAGCTAAACCTGGACCAGCATCGTCAAAAATTTCAGTAGTTCGTCTGTCAGGATTCGCTGCTCTCCCTCTCTTCAGATTTCCTAACGCTTTTTCAACTTCATTAAGACTAGGGGGACTTACGTCGATTCACCATTCAGGATGACTGGAGATCGTGGTTAATCGAAGAGTGGATCGAGGCCAGTTGAACTGATCCCTAAAGCGTTCTGCCCTCCGGTCCAGTCCCCTCATCGAATTCAGAGCCAAGTGGCATGCGTTTTCGAGCATCCATCAGTTCGGTAAATGCTACTGAGATCCACGGCTTCATCCTAGCCTTATGGTTTACCTTACTAGCAGATATCACTGCTGTTTCCACAGCCTTTTTGATATCATTCCAACCTGCCTTTGGATGGGAATTACTTACATGGTTGCCTAACTCTCTTTCTAGTTGCTCCTGAAATATATTCATAGCTCTGCTATCATTAGGTAGAATCCTAAGAGGCTTCCTTACGGTGTCTTTCCTACATCCAGTAAGCCTCAAACAAATACGCGCTCGCACTAGGGCATGATCTGAATCTAGACATGTGCCCCACAACGAGTGACAGTCCTCTATCGAACCTCTCCATCGGTGGCTGATGGCAATGTGATCTAGTTAAGTCCAACTTTTAGACGACTGCGAGGATCGCCAGGTCAAGAGATGTTTTTCCTTATGCCTAAAGTTAGTGCTGGCTAGAAATAGTTGGTTATCTGAGCACAGTTGCCGGAGACGGTCGCCATCTTCTGTGCTCTGAGCCGCGACACACTAAGATCCACCCAGGTGTCTCTCCTTTGAACTGTGTCTACCTATTTGAGCAATCAAGTAACCAGCCACCATTACTACATCAAAGTGCCTAACATTTTGAAAGAGGTCCGAAAGCTTTCAGTAAAACTCATCTTTAACCTCGTCTGAACTGCAGTCAGTGGGAGCGTAGTCAGATACGACGAAGTGGCAACGGCGAGTGTCCCTATCTTAACGAGTCCTTACTGTCCCATTTAGTCGGACAGCGCACAAGCGACTATCTACTGGGATCCAGTCAAGTAGAGATTGTTCAGCTCTACGACTCAATGCTACACCTACGCCAGAAAGACTCCTGGAAGCGGCATCAGGGCTTCCAGATACACGAAGAGTAAATCGAGTTGGTTCTTTATTTTGACAAGGTGAAACCAGATTAAAAATTTTACTAGGATCCTGTATGCGCGTTTCCGAGACGCAGCATACATCAATTGAGCGAGATTCTAAAGTCCTAGCTAATGATGCCTGTTGCCCTATTCGACACAATGTCCGTACAATAAATGCTCCAACGTATAGTTTAGAACGAGGTTTCAAGAGACCGGGATTGTATGATGAATGAACTCTCTTGTGCTGTTACGGGTATGAGGGCGGTTGTCACTTCCTGGCTGCCCACACCATGGAAAGTTGTTTCTTGAGGAACCTGAAAAGAAAGATAGATTAGTATTGGTCTTGGAAACCTGGGAGCGTGACCGCAGAGCCTAAGGGACAACTGCTTGAGGCGGGTCACGCACGGCCCTTTTATGAAAGGTTTCTTGAGTATTAGCTCCGCTCTTAAAAGCCCTTAGTGGGCACCCTTACCGACGGAGACGGAAATTCATGAGGTAGGGTGAGGTGTGACATTTTTAGGGTCGACATTTTCTAACCCTTCCTTCCTTGTGAGAAAGCAGCATCGATGCAGATGCTGGTTGTCCGAGGGAAACGCCTTATTGCTGTCACACATCTCTGCAGTCAGCAGTACGACTTCGCCCTCAGACCTTCAGTAGCTGTCTTTAGTCTCACCGTTCTGCAATCGACCTACCTGACATGGTATAACCTTTAGGAACATATGTTACAGTCAGTTTAGCTCGGTTGGGTCATCACGACAGGCAAGCCTGTTACGGAAGAAATGAAGACATTTTGCTGATCAAATCCTCTATATATAAATATCATTAATTTCACTGTGTTTTTTGGATATATTTGTTATTCTTAACTTATGAACTTATTTGAATTATTATTTTCACCCATTTCGGACTCCTGTTTGTCTTGGTTGTTCGTTTGCAGTTTTTTGCTCCACGAATCTTTAAAATAGAAGGTAATTGTAATTATTATAATTATTGTTGTTAGAACGACATTGGTCGTCTATTTGTAATAAACAAACACATTTTGGTCGATTATTTGTGAATTGGCGATAAACTTTGGTACCTACTTTGGAGTTTCCTTTTGGTTTAATCCTTGGGATCGTGAATTGCAAATAGACTGACACACAGTGCTTCTAAGGATCAAAGAGCAAAAAATTGGACGTAACGAGCCTGACCACCACCTCAAAGTAACAGCTTCGGTCGTTATGACGCTGTCAACACAAGCACAATAGGCAATGGTAGTATGGGAATCCCATGGACCCAGTATCATCAAAGCATCCTTCAAAACAAAGAAAGAGGGCATTACAATGAACGTTATTCAGAGCTATGCACCTACTGTCGACGACCAATATAGTGGGAGACCTAAATGTCAAAGTTGGAATGAACAACACTGGATATGAAGACATCATGCGACGACATGGACTGGGGTAAAGAAACGAAAATGGTGAGAGGATTGCAAACCTATGTGCTTTTAAAAAACTGGTCATGAACTGCACAATATTCCCACACAAATGCATACACAAAGCTACGTTGATTTCATCGGATCACAATACTCAAAACCAAATCGACCATATCTGTATCAATAAAAAGTTCAGAAGGACCATGGAGAATGTGAGAACCGACAGAGAAGCTGATATAGCCTCAGATCACCACTTACTGGTCACCAAACCGAAAGTGAAGCACAAGAAATACCAGGCAATGAGTGCGACAACATGATATAAGCTTAACACGGTTTTTCTACGGTATACTAGAAAACTAAACGAGTTCAAGATATTTCTCAGCAATAAGTTCAAGTCTTTTCAGATCTACTCAATGGACAGTAAACTACTATGGAGAAAAGATATTTCACATTCTATTCAAAAAGATCCGGGTTGAATAACAAGTACTAGCAGACTCGAAATCAGGATAGCTGATCAAAATACCGAGCGAAATCAAGCACAAAAGACAGTTGACAGACCCTTTCGAAGTTAAGACCGGCGTCAGGCAAGGTTACACATTTTCACCCTTTCTCCTTTTCCTGGAGATTGACTGGATCATCAAGACATCAACATCTATAGCAAAGCACGCAGTGGACAGCAACAGATATAAAAGAAGTCTACCATTGTAGCAGCAGCAAGTCACATACAAAAAGGTAAAAAAATTATATCACTGAGCCCCTTTATTATATTTTGTAAATCAACATTATTACTAACAACTTGGTTCTTCTGAATTTCCTCTATTCATTCGACTAACTTCCCATTAGTTTTCTCACTACTGAATTGTCTTCATTAACCTACATAAGTGCAGGTGTACAGTTATTGTTATGATATTAAAAAAGTCTGAGTAAACATACCTTTGTTTTATCCATAAACGTATGTGCGAAGCCGTTGTTCGGCTTTGAACAAGAATATTTTCTGTTCCGCTCCTCGTCCCGTTTTCTTTATTCCTCTTTTTTCAGAACCTTATTCCAATCCTCATATATTAGTCTGGATATTTGAAGTAGACTTGGTTACCCTACCCAAGAACATGTGAAATCATTAGCTGATGAATATCAACCAGACCTTTGAACATTTACCGCATCAATTCTTGTTATATGAAAACCTATCTCTACCATGAGTCGTTTCTCAGTCCATAAGATGATTGTCGTAACGCAACCTTCGTAACTTGCGCCAATTATTCGCATTGGACATTCCATCCTTAAGAATACAATGAATCTTGTGAAATGTTTCAGTAACTGTATACCGTTTTAAAAGATACATGTTGCTAATCTTAACATTTTGATCTTGCCTGTAAATTGGCATGTCTCTTGTAACATGTTTGTTATTTGAGAATAAATTATTATTATTATTATTATTATACACTCTGATACAACTAAACATGCACCAAAAACAACTTTTTGATAGAGGTGCACTGGATGACATAAAAACATTTATATTTCTGGGCAGCGTCATTTACAAACAAGGTGGGTTAAATGCAAATGTAAAAGTACGGACCGGCAGTGCAAGGGATGTAGAGTCCATTTTGAAGGCTTCGTTTTGGGGAAATCCCTCAATGTACGTATTCGTAACTTGTTCTTACTTACTCTTTCTGTGCTACATTTTGGTTTTCTGTTTAATTCCATTCTGTGATGCTAATATTTGTATTTTGTCATAGTTTCTATTTTGAACCTTTCTTGGAGTTTCTATGTTCTTTACTGAACGGTATTATGTTGTTTAAATTGATACCTAATCACGGATTCAGCCATATTGGATTTCATACGCTGGTGGGTGAAATGTACGTCCGGACTGGAAAGGTGCAATTTTGGACCTAAACGGAAGCATTCTTCCAGAATTGGAAACACATTGTGTTAATTTGGAGGTAGAACAGTGTAATATTGTTTAGGTAATTATTTGTACTATTTAATTAATAACAGAACCGTTTCTTACCCAGATAAATAGCTTTCTTTCTGGATTAACGGGGCAAAACGCGTATCTAAGCTTCTATAACTGTTCTTCCAAATTCAGAAAACACTCTAAAACTTAGAGTTCTAAATAGTAATCGAGGAAGGAGAATCTTGTGGTTGTCTCAACAATAATCCAAGAAGACGGGACCAGTGAATTCTAAATTCTGATCAATATTGGTAGACTGGAGTTTAAAACCTATGCAATATCACTAATTTGAAGTTTATTTTTCCTCAATTGCAAGTATTACAATGAATTCTACTAAGAAGAAGTCAAGCTAAAGTCTGGTTGGAAGCTACGAAGACAAACAGAACTACGAATCCTTTTTTATAAAGCAAGTGCCTTATACCTCTTTTAATTTAAATGGTTCACTCTCAGATAGGGAAGATCATAGTTTATTTTATCATAAGCCGTTGTCAGAGTGCTCTAAATATTGTAGTTTAAATGATAATCTTGAAGTACCTAGAAAACATTTGATGTCTATGAAGCCGGTTGTAGACATAGAAATACCGAAGGTTGAGTTAAGATACTTTGATGGACAACCTCGTGAATACTGGAAATTTATGAGTCAATTTGAAACCTATGTCGAATCTCGAGTTGATGACGATAGCTTGCGCTTACTCTATTTGATTCAATACTGCCACGGTACTGCTAAAACAGCCACCGAAGGTTGCGTGATGTTAGAAGCGTCTATGGGATATAAAAGGGCTAAAAATTCCTGAAAAAGCTATTCGGGCAATCTCAATTTATAGCTAGGGAAACGTTGAAAGAGCTGTTTCATCTTGGAAACGTTGATTATAATGACGCCGAGCAGCTATCAAACATAGGGTTAAAATTGTAGCAATGCGCTATGATACTGGATCAAATGAACTTCACCACTGATTTCGTTTCATTAGTAAATTTGGGACGAATAGTGAAGCTGTTACCTCCTCTCATGTAAGTTCAGTGGGCTCAGCTGGCAGTTAGACGGAATGATGAGGACAGGGAGAATACATTTGTCGAAGTCATAGAGTTTATATAGTCCCGTGCAAAGATAGCCAGGCGCAGATTTGGTCGATTAGCCAATCGCACGAAAACAGCACATGATAAGACAGTGAATAGCCATTTGCGATCAGGACATAAGAATAATTCGAAAGTGTTTCTGGACCTCAGCAAGCCAGCAAACTAGTAAATATCTTAGTAAAGTACAATCTTAAGAAGACTAAATATGAAAACCTGATGATGTAGAGCATATTGACGTTTATCCTAGTGAGCAGTCAGTATCTGTAAAGGATACCTTGCCTTTGACAAGCATAGCAAACAGCTGATTAAAATCAAGAAAGATATTGATCAATAACATGAGATCGAAATTTCTACTTTATTGTCACAGTGAATTGTGAACTTCTCTTGTATTGTAGCTGACTAGTGATTACTGCTAAGCGAAAGTGGTCAGAAGGACTACGGGATAATTTATGGTGAGTTTGTTTTGCGTCAATGGCTTTCCTCAGCGTGTATCACTGGCTAGTCTTAAAGGGAACTACCTGAAATCGGCCATTCAGGGATTGTTTTCGAGATCCATTCACCAATGTAATTTAATGCATTCAAAAGGTCTGGTTTACGGACAACTTTACGTACTTGACTCCCAGCTATATTGTTCTCTGTATGAACCATTAGCAATACCCCTCTGCTTAACTAAACTAGGTAGAGCGAACAGCCTCCTAAAGGATCCGCAGAATCGCGATGCGACTGTGGGACTTAAGGATGGCTAAAATCAATCTGCTCCTCCTTATGAAGTACGAGGACTATGAGTAATTTGAACACAATTGGAGTCATTTAGGACGTTGTCTCATGAACACACCGTTACTCCATTTAAATCAGACAGTCGAAAAGGAGATTCAAGATCAGTCCACAGGCCCAGAACAAACTACATGTCAGCCGATCATCGACTCTCATCGAATTATTAGCGAACAGAACAGTTCATCTGGACGTGTTATTAACTGTAAGTAAGACTTAGAGACCACCGTAGGTGTCTGTTCCAGGCAACTGGACTGAACTCAATCAACGTGTATTAGTATATTCACAGTTGACGGGCAATCTTGTGATTAAGTAATCAGAGTGCAGTTTTCGTGTAATAATTCTAAGCAATGAACAGATGATATAACCACCAAAAATTGGTAATTTTAACAAAATTTATGGACTTAATAGGGCTAATAGGTGATGAATGAGGCTAGAATTCATAATACTACAATCCGCTACGACAATAGCTCATAGTGAGAGAAATATCACTGTGTTTTATCCAAATCATTCTGCATATAGGTTGCTGAGTATTTTTGGTGCGAAAACAACTTGATGCTATCACCCTACAATTATTCTTTATGTTGTTGGAGATATATGCACGCCCACATCTCGAGGTTTACAACGTCGTCGCACCCCATCTCCTAAAAAGAGACATAAACCTCTTGGATCGACTGCAGAGACAGGCAACGAGTTGGGTGAGAGGGTTAAGAAGATTACCCTTGAGTTACAGGAGAGTCAGAGGTGATCTGATTATAGCGTTGTAATGCTTAGAAGTATATGAATCAAGAAATAAGAATATGCACAAACGAATGTATTGTATTTAGAATTCGAAATCAAGCATTTCACAACAACAAGAAGTTACTAGTTCATTCAAACACCATATGCGCCACAGCTTAAATTGGAATGTATATGTCTGTAATCAGTTGTACGTCTTCTTCTCAAATTCATCCTGTGTCTGTCCGACAGTGTATTGAATGAAGACTCTGTATTATCTAGAATGCTCTCATTAGTATTAGAATTAACAACCGAAATTGGAACAGACTCACCTGGCTCTTGGAATTGTATTTGATCAACATGTCGATTATGTGTACTTAAGTCATTGATATCTAGAAGTCGCACCATAGATTTCCCGACATTCTTCTGAACGATCCCCGTGGATGGTCGAAGTTCATTGCCACGATAATATGTAACTTCTGCAGACTCCAAACATCTCATATTCGACCGAAGAATTCTTCCTTTTAATAGTTTTGATGGAGTGTCTTTCGTCACCGAATGTCTGGCATTTCTATATTGCAGTAGAAAGGTATCTACTCCCCTCTCCAGCTCATTAAATGTTTAGGCGACAATAGAATCACTCAACCTCGAATGCTGATTTTTCAGCTTATGACACTTTTCGCAATTCTTTGCTGTACGACAAATATCTGCATTTAATGACTGTCGAGAAATGTAGTCAACATGTTGAATTTGCTTGGCACTCCCGTGCTGAACCATTTTCATACTTCCATTGCACTTAGCACACGTGGATATCAAATCTTTAAGTAAAGCATCAGAATTTTCTTTAGAAACTAGGAAAGACAACTCCACTTTAAGTCTTCTCAAATTCTTTAAACCCAGTATTGACAGTCCTGTTTCACTAACTAAAAATTCACAAGGTATATATGAGGAATTATCATCTCTTATTAGCAATTCACAACATCCTCGTATAGGCAGTTTGTGTCCAGTAATCCCCAATATTGATACTTCAGTGGGTCGTATCACAACGTTCGGATCTAACGATTTCAAGTTCTTGAATGAAATAATGGACTCTATACTGCCTGTGTCCACAATAAAGTCATGAAATGAACCAAGCGATGTATATAGTCGCTTTTGAATATGAGCATTACCTTTCGAAATGGTAGTCAAAGATAAATGATCATTAGGATCAACTGAATTATTGGAATGTAAATTACAAGCTTTAGTACTACTTGAGGCAAAATGAACAGTAGCTTTGCATACTGCTTGAATGTGTCCTATCTTACCACATCTAAAACATTTAGCATTACGAAATGTACAATAATAACGAGAATGAAGTTTTCCACATGATAAACATTTGCCAAACTTGGTCTCACCTTTTTGATTTCCTTTGTAATTCTTTTTTGAGACACCGTTCATTTTTACACGAGAATCGGAACCTCTGTTAAACGAACACAATTTTGATTGACCCTGAGATTGTTTTTCATCATGACAACTAATCAAAGTATTGGAAATCTTCATCGACTGAATATCAAGTTCCTTCAACGCCTCGTAGTTAATGCACGCAGTTCTAACATCTTGAAAGGAACAGTTTGACATTCTTAACAGCTCTCTTTCCAAACTAGGTATGTTAATTCCTGCAATTAATCGGTCTCTCAGCTGCACATGAAGTTGATCACCAAAATTACATTTGACAGCCTGTTTCTGCAATTCAAGAATGAATTCCTTAACATTTTGGTCATTTTGACGAATCATCTTATGAAATTTCGCTCTTTCACGGCATTCAAAACCAGGGCACTTTACATGATTCAATAATAACTCCTTAAGCATTGCATAGGGAAGTGAAATGGGTTTTTCTGGATATGCCAAGGTTTTCAATAAGCTGTACGCTTCTTTTCCGATGAATGTTAGGAAATGAGCCACAATTTTATCATCTTTGACATCTTTCCTGGTCATACTCCAGATTTCAAACCTTTCCAAATAATCTTCAAAAGCTTCAGAAGTAGAATGAATATCTAGCTGTTCCATTACAAGTTCCATCGCGACGCCAGTGTAGTATTTAGAAGTATATGTATCAAGAATTAAAGATATGCACAAACGAATGTATTGTATTTAGAATTCGAAATCAAGCATTTCACAAGAACAAGAAGTTACTAGTTCATTCAAACACCATAAGCATACAACATATTGAGCACTCCAAGCCATCCCAACGTGAGCATCCTACCGATACATCACCACCAATCCCTCGAGATAATCTTAGAAAAAATTGCACATCAAAGGGCGAATACTCAGGCCAGTGCATACTATTTCTCTTTAAGAGTCGTTGCATCTTGGAATGCTCTCCCAGAGGATGCGGCCACAGCCTCTTCGGTGGACAGCTTTAAGAGGCTTGATAAACACACACTCACATCCGCATTATCATCTCTCCTCTTGGTTCATCTGTGCTTGGTGACCTGCTAGTTGTTATTATTGCCATCTCCTCATACTACTAACTTAATCTATCCCGCTTATTATCTCTGTTTCTTCTCCCTCGCTTCTTCTGCCATCGAGCACAATCTTAACCAACAGCTAATAAACTAAATTATCCATTTATTTACTAAGTTCTGAAATCTTCTCAGAATTAGAATTGTTCACACTGCAACTAACTGATCTCCTGACCTGCTGGTATCCAGAAATCCTACTGCCCTGAAACAAACGTATTCACTCACCCCTATTCATTGGATATTACCAAACACTTGGGACTGTACTGAAAGAACAAGACAGGAGCGCAAAGAAATCAATTAGTTTATAGTAGTTCGCAAAAAAGATATTGGATTTATTGGATATTGGACTGCCAAGGTCCATAACAACCAGCGCTGAATTGTAATTCACTGCAACACGTGTTAACAGCAGCTATTGACGGACAGATAAGATCTGAAGCCACGACACACAACGTTAATCAAGAAATTTATACCAAGGAAGAACTCAGGGTATAAGCCACAGGTTTTTATTTAAAAAATTAATTACTCGACACTAGTAGAAAAGGGAAAGCTTACTTAAAAATAGTCTCATACACCATCTTTGAGTCCAGTTTACTCAGGAATCGCTCTTCACTCTTCATCACATATATCCTTGGTCACCCTGCAAAAGAAAGATGAACAGAATCACGTTGATAACATGTACATAGTATTCTTAGTACTGCTAACTGAGTTGAGCAGATTATTAACACTGCTTTGTACAGGGGATCTCAAAGTATTCAAATATCAGCTGTTATCGTTCGTATTATTGCCTTTGTTAGGCTTTCATTCGTTTTCAGACTCCAAAATTTTAATTTATGACTGTCGGCTTGACCGTTTTCGGTTTCACTTTTTTGGGTTTAGTATTTTGAAGACTTTGCTCTGAAAATCGAAAACAGCTGTGAATCTTCATAATTATTGTCAAACTATATATTTGCTTTGGGCTTGTATTTATGAGTAAACTTCTGGTACCTCAATGTATTCCTTAAAGAATGTCTCTTTCATTTCCCTAGTCAGTCAGCTGAAACGTAGAACTTCATACGTACCATATCACGTACGTGCCATACCACGATAGCACAGAGGCGATCATTTCCTCTTTGTTCGCCTCTATTCCTCTGTTCAGTTCGCTTCGGATACTCTCATGCAACTAGTTAGAGAACCAGCGTGCAAGGTTTTCGCGCATCTATCTCAGCGGTCTTACGGTATCCTACGTTTCTATAACGGATACTTTTATCCAGTTCCTTATACAACATTTTACACTAAGCCTTACTTAAATCATTACGTTTTTTATTTTCAATTCACCTTAAGCCTGCTGAAAGTAAACTATATTGGTGACGTTAATTAAGCTGTAAGCATAAAATATTTTTTAGACTAGGGGCATCTGACGAAATCTCAGCTCGGATACAGAAGGCTCGATTGGCTTTTGCAAACTTACGTCACCTTTGGCACAGGTCAGATATCCGTTTGCTAACCAAAGGACAAGTGTACTGCGCAGCAGTTCGCTCCATCCTACTATACGGATGCGAAACATGGTCCGTGAGAGTAGATATTCGTAGCTTACCAGTATTCAATCACAGATGTCTCTGAACGATTGCTCGAGTATCGTGGGACAACCGAGTAAGCAATGCTTTCATTAGGAAATGAGTATGAGGTAGGGATGGCAGATCAATAGATG
The DNA here is from genome assembly GCA_944470395.2 of Schistosoma turkestanicum. Classification (NCBI taxonomy): domain Eukaryota; kingdom Metazoa; phylum Platyhelminthes; class Trematoda; order Strigeidida; family Schistosomatidae; genus Schistosoma; species Schistosoma turkestanicum. The sequence continues at coordinate 40,270,581 of OX103979.1, read as the reverse complement.
AAGTAATGAAACTTCATCATTTGAGGTGGTTGGTACATGTGTGCATGCCCAACCGCTGGCTGCCTCGTCGAGGTATGTTGTCTGATGTAGAAATAGGCTGGAAGAAAGCTAGGAGTGACCAAACAAAAATATGGTACCAATCCATGTATTCATCAACAACTGGACTGAGTCATGTTAGTTGGTGTGGACTGCCTGGTTGGGGTCCGCGAGACAATCGTAACGGGTGGTTTGAGACTTCGAATGACATTGTTCACAAACCGTCTGCATTGGCACAGGTGCACTCCTTATTAGTGTTTTCTCAAATTCTAATCTTCTGAGTTGCTCATCACATGTATCTATTTATTTTTAAGTTTATTTCACCAGATTCTACTTCTTGAATAATATCCTCGAACCCTAATCTCTCCGACTACTGCTAATACGTCTACTACTATGGGATTCGAAGTAACAATGTGGTCTGGCAACTTGGACTGATGTATGTACGTAATTCTACATTTTAACTGACTGACTGCTTGATCGCTGATGTCTAGTTCAACCAAGACATCTTTCTTTTGTATGTTCCGAAAGCTGATCAGTCTATTAGTAAGTTTAAATACTACTTGAAAACATATATTTCTGTCTATCATCAGGCCCAAACACCAGCTAGGAATTTTGAAGAGGCTGTAACGTACCGCGATATAGACTTCCAGCGACTAGCAAATTTACAATTCAGTAACTTATTGTGTTGTTAGTTAATCGAGTCAAACCACTTGATATTTCGAATTGTCTATATGCATTCAGTTATTTATTAATTTATATCAATTACTGTTTAGTCAAATATACCTAAATTTACACATTAATGTGATAAGTCAATCAAATATTTTACAGTGTTATTTTGATGGGACTTTTGAAACTTCAATATAATGGATACGTTGGTGCATTAACAAGTCTTCATCTAAAGTCTTTCTATCTGCAGTAAAACATGCTATCAATTATTCCGTTGTGTGAAACATAGGATCTGGCTATTAACATAACTCAGTCCAGTCGTCAAGGGCAACATGGACTAGTGCCTCGTCTTTCTTTGGAAGACTTGAGGTTCCTTTCATTCTACTCGCTCCAGACAATATCACTTTTCAAGGTATGTAGTGACTAGATATACATGACGTGTGTCCCGACCACCTTAGTGGGTGGAAATCCATTGTTTCGTCAATGGACTTACAAGCCTATCTAGTACGCCTGTTTCACTCATAAAATGTCACAACGAAATGTTGCGTATAAAACCGCTTCTTTAATTGATAGACGAATATCTCGTCTACGCTATAAGTGGCTCAGTTTAGCAAATATCAATCAAGCGTTTTGAGGCATTTACTGTTGAAATAAATTGAACAATCACTGCAAGTATTCTTGACACCCATATGTTCACTGTGTAAGTTATGCTCAGACTACATATTGAAGGACGGATAGAGATGATTCAATTTCTATTTCAATTTTAGAAACAAACCAGAGAATGGATAAATTTCCCTCCTTTGTTTCGTTGTGTTTCCTTTGCCCGTACACATGGATTGTCCTTGCTGTTATTATATTGTATATTATCAAGAGAAATTACTTTGGTCATTGCGAGTGTACTCTTGAAGATCGTTTGGATGGTAAAACGGTTATTGTTACGGGATGCAATACTGGCATTGGATTAGAAACAGTCGATGAGTTGGCTCATCGTGGAGCCCGGGTTATTATGGCCTGCAGAGATCTGAAGAAATGCAAATCCGCCCGACAGGAGCTTCTAACTAGGACTTGTAATGAAAAGCTATCTGTATTCAGTGTTCATTTAAAACCAGATCAAGTATGTTCTTACTAATCGTTTTCACCAACTTGATGTGTTTTCCTCATATTTTCCATGCCCAGATCAAATTATGTGGAGCAGTATCCGAATATGTAATCTATTGGCTAAAAGTTGGGTGCTTATATCATTATGCCACCGCCCCATTATCATTTTCAGTGACTTCCTAGTTTTCATGTAACCGGTATAATTTGGTGCTTAAAGTTGTTTGCTGAAAGATTGCTATTTTCACATGAGTAAACTGTGTAATTTTTGTTTCGTTTTCAATAGCTTGTCTGTGAAGAGTTGGATCTGGAGTCGCCAAGATCTATTCGGGAGTTCGCGAATCGTATCATAAATAGAAAAGAATCAATTTCCATTTTAATTAATAATGCTGGAGCAGATTTCCCAGAGAAAGTGTACGATGAGCTTGGCATTGAAAAACATACGAAAGTGAATCATTTGGGTCACTTTCTGCTTACTAATTTATTAAAACCGTGTTTGAAAGCCTCTGAAGGGGAACCTTGTCGTATAGTTATCGTGTCATCTTTGTTACATTGGTTTGCCAAATTACACCCAAATAGTGGATTTCTGTCAGGTGTAGGTTCTGGTTATGCTATTAGTAAACTGCTAAATGTGATTCACGCACGTGAGATATGCAAACGCTGGTCTGGAGATGGAATTATTTCTGTCAGTGTTCATCCAGGTTTAGTGAGAACGTCCATTTTTCGTTCATCTAATTGGAAGTATGTGAGTTGATGTTTGTATTGTGTTATATCCAAAGTTTTCTTTTATTTATGAAATGTATCTTCCCTAGTGTGTGCATGTCGCGTGTGTTTACCTGATAATTGTTTCTGTGTTTGTAAAAACTGGAATATCTGTTACACGAGTACCCATATTTTACTGAAATCTAATACTCTTTTCAGGCGTAGTTAACTGATCTATACTATAAATTAAACTTTGATGGTACAGAGTACGATCGTGACTGCTGTCAAACTTCTAATGATAACGACGATGTTGGTTTCATTCGTGTCTGTCTTCAATCAATAAAATATGATACAGCTCTTCCAGTAGTGGTAAGTAAATATTGTTACCCCGTGAAAGTAAGACTTTGTACTCATCAATGTTAGAGTGAGTGATTATGTAGTGAATTTGTAAATGGTATGCACATGAATTGAAAACGGCTATCCGGATTCTACAAAATAGTGTTTTATACAAAACGTTAAACAATAAGTGAATTCCTGATTACTCATGGTGGTGAGTGTTGTGACTAATATCACGCAACCAAACCACCAGTCGCAATACGATTCCGCGCCTACAACCTTAAGTCAGTAGCTAAGTTCTTGTTGGTCCATAACTCATCCCGTTCAGTCCAGAAGTTTGTAGTTTATATACAGACATACTTGACCATATAATAGCATAAATAAAAATTAACAATTATGCATGAATGAGCTAAACAGTGGCTGTCAGTAGGGGAGACAGCAATTAATAAATTGAAAATAAACTAAAAGCAGTAAGTCGTATAATAATGGTCTGTGGGTTAGTAAAATGCTTATAATTACAGGAATATGTAACCTTGGTAATCTAGTCACTTGATAATTATAAAATAAGACTGTATGTACTAATAATCCATAAATTGGTTCTGACAGTCACCATCCCTTCGATTTCCGTCCTCATATAAAAGTGAGTCTTAAGGAATGCTCATAATGTGCGGAATAGATACTTGAATGGAGTTTAAGCTATTAGCTTTACTGTGAACTCATAATTCTCGGACAATTACAGCCTAGAAAATCATTTCTATTAAATCCCCAGTTTGTATGATACATTGCAATAAATCAGTAATATTCCAAAATGATGCCAAAAGCCACTTAATTTCATCTGAAGACTATTATTTTGTAAGTTTAGGACAAATCCTTATTATTATCAACCATTGTGCTGCAGCACAAGTTCAGAAACGTTACATTGGTTTTTCTGGACTCACATTTAGCCATTCCAGATGATAAATTTTCTGTATGTTTACAGAACGACTTTCGATTCTCATACTTCAATTGAGTGCCTGGGGAGTGTGACATTTTCGCTAGGTTTGACTGACGTTCGTGTCCCGATAAGCGCCAGAGTAAAAGCTGTACTAGTCAGTTGGATCATCGTTAACAACTCAGAAATTTCCATCGATGTAGAAAGAAATTGGCATGAGAAATGATGTCTCCTAGTTATCTCCTCCTACTCCCTGATAGATCTCGGCCCAGACTCAAGGAGTGGTGAGTTGTGCCGTCAGTTAACTGATCTCAGGAAAGCACGTTCGACAGGTGTTATAGTGTTAGTCAGAGAAATGAATGCATAGGTTTGATGTTTAGGAACAAAGAAGAGCCACTCATATGACCAGGTTCGTTGGAGACTCGTTTTTTCCAGGTCAGATAATGGCGACTTTCCTCCACAACTTTGGGCGGGCAACAACCGGTTTCCGGTTAGCATCGACAATCTACATCAGTCAGCTGCAACATAGGACTTCGTACGTACGTACATCAGTTCAAGTTGCCATACCACATTAACACACAGAGATCGAAATATATATCCAGTTTCCAGATTCTAGCTAAGACATGGGTTAATATATTTTCCCAATATGGACCACCATTCTTTAAAAATCCCAGGTTCAACCCATCAGGATATGCTGCTCTCTCGCATTAGATTTTTCAACCTCATTGAGAGTAGGGGAACTAACACCAATTTGTCATTCAAGTTGACTGGAGATGGGTAACCGAAGTGCAACTGAAGGCTAATTAAACTGCTCTCTAAAGTGCTCTGCTCATCGGTCCTGGATTCAGAATGAATACTGGTCCCGTCTTCCCCGGAATGTCTCGCTAATCGTTGAATTCCTAGTCCGCTTAGTCATCGCGGATATGCCATCTGGCTTCTTCCCTCTGTAGTTCAAGCTTAAACTCAGATTTCACACCATGACTAACTACCGCTGGTGTGGTTGAATACAAGACTGCTTCTCCTTCTCTGGGTTACCTACGTGGACGCTGATCATACCCTTGTTTACACCAATTTTATCTGACGTATCAATAGTCAACAAATTCGTCGTTCTAAACGGGTGAATGTCAACAACTGGGTTACAACTTCCGTTGATCACTTGATGTCTTTACATAACATCATTGAAGTGGCAAACAACTTTGTTTTCGACTTTCTAGATCTTCCATTTATGCAATTGGGTTTTCAAAGTCTCCTTAAAATTCCTTGGACATGATTGATCTACTCAGTCTGAAAACGAGTTTGACGTTAAACACAGATTCTTACACAAGGTAGTTATGCAAGTTTTGAATAAGAACCAGCCAAATTGCTGATTGGAGTGAACGGAAGATACATCTGTGAAATCTCGGACACTGTCGCAACTCGTTCGATCCACTAACAGCACTCTGTCTGGTGTAAATGAAACGATCTACGAATTTAATGAAACTACAGTCAGTGACTTTTCAGGGGTTGACCTTCTACCAGGGGATTAACTTACTGACTTGGAATACGCCGATGAAATAGTTTCATTTGGTGAAGACTCTGACAAAATGCAGTCTTCTGACAACCTAAGCAACAATGCAAGCATGTATCGGGATGCAACTGTCCTCTCGAAGTGCTAAGTGTTGCCTCAGGATTGGCTTGCATTTGCACCTGAACTAGTGATAGGGGGTGAAGTAGTCGACCAGAAGCCAATCGAGCTTTCTGTATCCGTGCTGAGATTTATATACCAAGAGATCATCAACAACTATAAATTCATTTTCGGATCCAATCTTCTTCCTTCTTCTGGTTTCGCGGAGGTGTAATTCCTAGAAACTGATATTTATTTGGCGTATAATGGTGACCATATTCAACTTCAATGAACGTCATCCAATGCTATGTACCTAACAACGACTTCCATGGAGAGGTTGAAGATCAATTCCACGAAAAGCTACAGAGAGTCGTTGAGAGCTTCCCAAAATTCTGATGAGATGCCTAAATGCCAGAATTGGAATGGACATCAATGGATATGAAGACATCATGGGACGACATGGACAGGGAGGATGGAACGAAAATGATGAGAGATTTGCAAACTTACGTACCAGTAGAATCTATTTTGAAGGCCTTGTTTTTGGAAAATCCCTCCATGTATATATATTTGTGTTATGATCTGACTGACTCTTCTGTTCGATATTTTGGTACTTTATTTGATTCCATTTTGGGATTTTATCATTTTTTATCATTTATCATACTACATGTAAGATCCAAACTGAGATTTCGATTGAGAAATAACTGTCCAGGGAATTTAGATACTCGCCTTGCCTTGCTTAAACTCAGATTGATCACACCATGACTAACTACCGCTGGTGTGGTTGAATACAAGACTGCTTCTCCTTCTCTGGGTTACCTACGTGGACGCTGATCATACCCTTGTTTACACCAATTTTATCTGACGTATCAATAGTCAACAAATTCGTCGTTCTAAACGGGTGAATGTCAACAACTGGGTTACAACTCTACACAGTCTGAAAACGAGTTTGACGTTACATCAATCTGCGCGGTCTCGAGGTAAATTCGTTATCATAAATGGTTCAGAACAGAAACTCGTGATGATTTTGCTGCAGTTTCTTCATACTCTTTGGAAATGTGAGGGAAGCTTTGTTACTTGGAAGAATTCTTTGTAATCGTAATTTGTTTAATTGATTCGCCTCCTATCACATTCTGTTATCCTTCGTTTATATTTATTTATTTATTTATTTATCATATTCCCTCTCGTTTCTTTACCTCTTCACATTCTTTTTCTCCTATCTTTGTAATGCACATTTATTTCGGTGCCCGTTTGTAGTAATGTTTATGTTTAAATACATAACTTCTATCTGAAGTTTGTGCTGATGATGTTGTTCAGAAGAACAGTGAAAGCTCCACAACCAAAATATCCAACTCACAGAGCGAAACTCCACTACAAAACAATTGTATATATGGAGTTGGTTAAGTGTACGTAAGTGATCATTTTGTTTCTACGTACTTAAATACGTGAGCCTATTTGATTATCGTAAAATATAGGATAGCATTTCAGAACTGTCATAGTGAAGCTATGTCGATTTTACTAAATAATATGTGAAGAAAAGCATGTGCTTGAAGCAATTTATACTGTCATAAGTCAGATTTATAAACTAATTGGCTTTTACTGTTTGACTAAAATATGTTTTATTTTTAGTTTTTAGTCTATTATCTGTTTCGATGGTTGACGAAAACATGCCGTGAAGGCGCTCAAACCACAATATTTTGTGCTCTTGAGAAGAATCTCATTCCTGGTGCATTTTATTCTGAGTGTCAACCACGTAGGTGTAATTCTCAAGCACTGGATGATGAAATTTGTGATCATGTGTGGAAAACCTCGGAAGCGCTTACCGAAGAATGGGAATCATTTATTCAGAAGTAGTATTTGGAGATAATTTTTATTACTACCTGTTGTCTTTAATGAATGACATGTGAATGCCATTGGGCTCAATATTTTTAATCGTCGTATTTATGCGAAAGAATAAAACATTTTCTAGACTCCTTTTATTTGTTTTTCTCTAACGACTAACATTTTATTGTAATCTTCATAGATTATTGCTTCATCTTCCATAGAGGTAGAAAGTTGTAATTTATCGAGAGTGGGCCTGCCGCCGTGTCCCATCAGCGGGAACTAGTAAACGCTACACGTTGGATAGATGCCGTATCCATTCCAGACCAGCGCGCAGGAACAATGACTGAAGTGGTAATCCGGCATATTGTAGCGTGTTTCAGAATACGGAAGGTGATATTAACTGACCAGGGTCCCTGTTTTGAAAGTGACGACTTTAAAGCCCGTCCAAAGCAGTTTGGCATCAAGAGTATACGAACTACACCGTATCATCCGCAGATAAACGGGCTTACAGAGAGAAACAGCCGGACGTTAAAGGAATGGTCAGCATCTAATATACATAGGATAGTGCTTTCTGCTCAGCCAGTAACGTATGTTATGACTAACGTGGACAATAAGGTGAATATCATTCCTGATATCTCTTAAATCATGTTTTTCTGTAGGTGAATCGCAAACGTGTCACTCTGGTTATATCCATCAATAAACAAATACAGAAAGAAGTACTTCAAAAGAGATGAACAAAGCACTTACTGTTCTTAGTTATTTCCACTTTCCAAAGTTGAAGATTTTCAATTGAGCATTCCACCTAACTTAACCGTCAACTCTATCCTTCATCTTCAACTCACACAAATGATATCAGAATCGTTTCGATATCCATTAAACTGATCAGCGTTACAGTCGCAAGTCAAATATTTTATTATCCCCATTCTTTTGATTGGAACCTACCCATCATACTACCCTATGAATGTGTTATCGTGCTCGATCACCTTTCATGACAAGCGTTGTATAGTTGACAAAACACTGACAATGATTCTTGCTCATCATCATCATCATCTTTGCGATTTTGTAGGATAACTTATTTTATGATGCATCAAAACAAGCCTGTCTGTGCAGATCATACGTAGGATTGCAATTAATTGTCACATCTTAACACTGACCAATAGCTATAGACGAGATTTTAGCGACGATTACACAACAAGAAAGTGGTGCTGCATGCTTGATAGTTGACTTAATAACAACAAGCCCCAAATAAAGAAGAACACACAACTGATGATCACTAGACCAGGACCGTTATTATATTTTAGTATATGTAAGGAGACTGCTATGGTATAAATTTACGTTCTGAATAGAACCTTGGAACTACGGCAATAAAAAAATAATAGAGAACTATAATACTTGATCATTTTGGGTGGTCATTTTAAATCAATACAGCCTTAGGAAAATCTACCCGACTTGATTGAAATCATCAAGCTAAACTTCGGTGATGATGCCTACAAAAAACGCTTTGAAAATCCTCCCGCCTTATAACTACATCATCTATCATAAAAACAGTGAATGCTAAGATTCACCACAAGCCATCACTCAACCCTTTTTTTCTGATTATCATCGGAAGACAATATTTTGATCGCCAAGCAGTAAACCACTCCACCTATTTAGCAAAATACCACTCTGCCAACACATTCTTAAATAGACAATCGTCGGAAGTATCATTCGGATCAAAAAGTTGTAGTAGTAGAATGCTTACTACGAAGATTTCTGTTTTGTTATCCAACCATCTAGTCTTTATTTCCAACTCACTCATTTCTATCAATTTTCAGTTCACATGGGGATTTTAGGTAAAACTTGCAGAGTTTATTTCAACTACATACTTAATTCCAAATTATTTCCAAGTTTTCGCTTCATACAGTAAAACTGTCTTGACATTTGTATTGAAAATCTTGATTTTGGTGTTGATTGATAGTTGTTTGGAGTTTCAGATGTTTTTCAATTGCAGAAATACAGCCCTTGCTTTGCCTATCCGCGCCCTCACATCTGCATCGGATCCACCTTGATTAACGTTGATGCTGCCTAGATATGTAAAGATGTTAACGTCCTCCAAGGCATTTCCATCGGAGAATCTAGCTTTTCCCTTTATGTTGAGACCTGCTGCTACTACACTGGGCGTCTTGTCTTACATTTGTAGTTGCATGTGCGATAGAGGAACCAGATCATCTGCAAAGTCCAAATCGTCCAGCTGCATCTGATATTTGCCTGACATTTTTTCTGATTGGTTGATAAATTGAGTCAATGTCGATGTGTTTGTTGACTGACCTGAGTGCCATGCTCCTAAAAATTCTCGATCTTTTTGTGTTCCCCCTATCCAGTATTACAACATTGTTCCGATCGAACGTATGTCCATAGTTGTCCGTATGTATTGATATAAGCGAAGAAATATTGTGGCGTTTGACTGCTAATTGGTGGTCACGTAAACGAATCTGAAGAGGACGTCCACTTTTTCCTGCGTAGCGTCTTTCACAATCTGAGCGATTTACTTTATGGATGGCATTTTGTTTTTCTTCCTTTATCATTTTGTCCTCTGGTCTACATAGGATTGGTTGAAGTGATTCTGTTGGTTTGTGTGCTACGCCTATTCCAAATGGTCTCAGTAGTCGTGATGTAAGTTCCGACATGTCTTTTGTGTATGGTAGGATGATCCGTTTATTGGTTCCTGCACTTGATTTCGCTTCTGTTGATGATTTCGGTCGATATTTTTTGATGGAGATGCGTGGATAGCCGTTCTTTTTAAAGATGGTCATTAGATATTTCTCTTCGTTTCTCTGCGCTTCAAGTGTGTTGCAGTGTGTCTTCGCTCTCTAGAACAACGTTTGTACGCAGTTGACTTTGTGAATTCTTGGGTTATTGCTACTGTAGTTGAGAATTAGGTCTGTGTGGGTTGGCTTCCGAAATACTTGAGTCTCCAGTTTTCCTGTATCAATTGTGGTGATTAGTACATCCAAGAATGATAGACTATTGTTTGATTCCTTTTCCATTGTGAATTTTATGTCATCAGGGACGTTGTTGATCCGATTGTAGATGTTCTCCAGCTCGTTCCTTTTAATAACGACTGATGTATCATCTACATAGAAAAACCCACATTTTTGGCTTGATCACTGGTTGAACCGACGTTTCCAGTCGCTACATCACGGCTTCCGCAATGAGTCCTGATATTGGTGATTTCATTGGTGTTCCTTTTGTTTGTTCTTAGATCCTATTGTTGAATTTAAAATACGTTGTTAAGCATAGATCGATGAGTTCTAGGAGACTTTGACTCTGAAATTCCATATATTTTTGGAGATTTGTGTCATTGGTGAGGAGCAAGAAAATAGTTTAGATAAGTTTGGCTCTATTGATATGAATAAGGCTGTTACGTCGAAAGATATTATCATTTCGTCGTTGTCGATTTGGAACCCGCTGAGTGTAGTTTCGGCCTACTATAGAATTGTGGAATTACAGGGCCATTGGATTTCATCTTATTTTGATATTTGTTCTGCTTTGACAGGCTTGTTAAGAGTCCTTGAGATTTGTCTGTCTAACTTTTTTATTCGGTTTGTGTTGACTGATTTCTACACACTTCTGTCCTCAAGTATTTCCTTGGCTTTCCTGATATATCCTTCCTTGTCCATTATTACTGTTGTACGTCCTTTTTCCGCTGGGCCTATGACTACATCTTCTCCTGCTCTGAGTTTGTTTAGGGATTTTCGTTGTTGTGATGTTAGTAGGTTGTTTCCTCTGTTCGATCGAGTTAGTGGTACTGTGGTGCGCGCTACTTATCAGTGGTATATGACGCGAGTGTAAACGTAATGTCTGGCAGCAGAAGATGGGGGAAGATCGAGAAAGGAAGAGTGGGAACACAATGGAATTCGTATGAAACGCATGAATAGTGAAATTTCAGAAAATGGATTGATGATGGATTGAAGATTTGCAAATTAACGGTTACGATATGGTTTTCCTATTTTGCTGAGTAACTCTGTAATCTTCGTTAAATACAATTCGGTTGCCCTCACCTGTGTTCTCCTTCACTACAGTACTATAGTTTGTCTTATTTCTTGTTGCGTTTCTTCGTTGATTATCCATCATCTCAAAATTATACGCTTCTCGTAGATCGAAAATGGGAGAATTTCGCCAGACAGGCTTCCACTCGAGAACAACTTTACTTTCTCCACGAATGACTTCGTCATCATGTCCTGCCAACAAGTATCAAATAAAGACCATCAATCAACTGCCCGATGGGATTGCGAATAGCGGAGCAAAGTGGAAGGGATGTGGAACAACTAATGTTAACCGACGCACAATACAGGGTCCACGAATACCAAGACAACATGAATGAACAAAAAAGAAAACTAGACAATACTCACATTGAAACATTTAACATTACTGACAGAGGGCGATAGAGGTGTCAAGCAGACGAAACAGAGAAAAAATAAGAAAAATCATCGAAGATAAACTAATCAAAGCTTCAAAGTCATTCACCGAAGAAAACTCTAAGAGTCATCACACAAAACGACCGGAATCAATGAAGAAACGCAATAGGAGCACGTATGGGCACTTTTTATGTTTACAACCAATTAGAGAATAGATAAATATTAAGGTGCAGACACGCGTTCGATAATGCTAACGCATTCGTATTCATAAAAATCAAGTGTCTAGTTTACCGTTTGTAGATAATAAAAGTGACACTATTTTCTGCCGTACAAGTAAAAGTGATAAAGGCTTTATTAGCATTACAATCTAAATAGGCGGAAGATAGGAATAAATTTGTAAGTTTTGCCTGTCACAAATACTTATGTTTAAGTAAATATATAGGTTAAAACACATTGTATTACACCTTTACCACCACTTTAAATCCTCATGTTATCAGTATTTTGACCCATGAAATTCAATTCGTCAACATTATTGTCTGATTATATATCAACCACTAACCATGCAGAGTAGACTGTGACCTTAGCATTTCTAAATAATTTGAATTGCAGATCTGATATTTAGTTCTTGCTAAATCTTTGGTAGATAAAACCGTTTGTCACTATACGATATATACGCTTACGTTTATTTAAAATTAAAAGTCGTACACCAGTAGATTTCTTCAAAAAAAACTGGAAACATATTTTCACAGTCACTACCTCGCTGTTATTTAAGTTTGTTTGTTAAGTACAACTTTCTACCTCTATGGAAGATGAAGCAATAATCTATGAAGATTACAATAAAATGTTAGTCGTTAGAGAAAAACAAATAAAAGGAGTCTAGAAAATGTTTTATTCTTTCGCATAAATACGACGATTAAAAATATTGAGCCCAATGGCATTCACATGTCATTCATTAAAGACAACAGGTAGTAATAAAAATTATCTCCAAATACTACTTCTGAATAAATGATTCCCATTCTTCGGTAAGCGCTTCCGAGGTTTTCCACACATGATCACAAATTTCATCATCCAGTGCTTGAGAATTACACCTACGTGGTTGACACTCAGAATAAAATGCACCAGGAATGAGATTCTTCTCAAGAGCACAAAATATTGTGGTTTGAGCGCCTTCACGGCATGTTTTCGTCAACCATCGAAACAGATAATAGACTAAAAACTAAAAATAAAACATATTTTAGTCAAACAGTAAAAGCCAATTAGTTTATAAATCTGACTTATGACAGTATAAATTGCTTCAAGCACATGCTTTTCTTCACATATTATTTAGTAAAATCGACATAGCTTCACTATGACAGTTCTGAAATGCTATCCTATATTTTACGATAATCAAATAGGCTCACGTATTTAAGTACGTAGAAACAAAATGATCACTTACGTACACTTAATCAACTCCATATATACAATTGTTTTGTGGTGGAGTTTCGTTCTGTGAGTTGGATATTTTGGTTGTGGAGCTTTCACTGTTCTTCTGAACAACATCATCAGCACAAACTTCAGATAGAAGTTATGTATTTAAACATAAACATTACTACAAACGGGCACCGAAATAAATGTGCATTACAAAGATAGGAGAAAAAGAATGTGAAGAGGTAAAGAAACGAGAGGGGATATGATAAATAAATAAATAAATAAATATAAACGAAGGATAACAGAATGTGATAGGAGGCGAATCAATTAAACAAATTACGATTACAAAGAATTCTTCCAAGTAACAAAGCTTCTCTCACATTTCCAAAGAGTATGAAGAAACTGCAGCAAAATTATCACGCGTTTCTGTTCTGAACCATTTATGATAACGAATTAACCTCGAGACCGCGCAGATTGATTTTGACCTTTGCTATTCATACATCAATCTCACGCCAGCACCAACACTCCTACCATGACCAAGATACACGAACTTCTCTATCACTTTAAAAGGTTCACTACAAACAGTGAGTGAGGGCACAGGCTACGCCGATCTTCTTAAAGTCCTTCGTATTTAGATGAAAGATACATACTATACTTACGGACATTGGATTACAACTACTTTAGTATAATTTGCATAAGTTGAGTATTATTACTCTATAAAGCATAATCTACATACTTGAAATCGAAAAATCGTTCTCCATCTAGTAGAGTCACATTAGCACCACCTGATTTCATAACAGATCTTTCAGGAACATCATCAACGGCAAATTCGATCGAGCAGAACCTTGCATAGACCCACTTTCGAAATAGCACAATGAAAAGATATAGTCGTACGCTTTCACTCTCTAGTGTTTGTGTAAAGAAACTTTAGAAATTCAATGAACTTTTCAAGTGGATCATATTTTAACAAGCAGCCCCAGAGTACAGTCCCGTCTAATGAGTCGAGAGCGGCCCCGATATAGAGGAACACGACAAATTTTGGATTACAACAAGTGTGACCATGTTTTGACACTTGGAGAAGAGTGGAGAAATGATCAAGACACTCACAACCAGGATGAAAACTAGTCTGTCTTGCGTAAGTCGATCTCTCAAGGGTTTTGAACAGTATCGTGGAAGCCGGTTGTTTTTCCATAATTGGAAGTAAACATACCCCACGATAGTTGTATCATAAATGAAGTAGACCTTCTTAAAGATTGGACTAATGGTTGTTTTATTTCATGATGTTAGGATACTCTCAAGTTCCCAAATCTCTCAAAAAACTCAGTTTGCTAATCAGGAGTTTGTCAACTTAGGAAGAACCAAAGGTAAGTTATTTGGGCCTGTGCAGCATGCCGTGCCATTTTATGAGTGAAACAGGGTCAGTAAGAACAAACGATGTTGTAATCTATTAGTATTTGATCATAAGTATCTTCGAAGAATCGCTCGCGTATTTCAGAACCATCAAGTGAGCAATCTTGAAGTTATGAAAAGGGTACTAGATAGGCTTGTAAGTCCGTTGACGAAACAATGGATTTCCACCCACTAAGGTGGTCGGGACACACGTCATGTATATCTAGTCACTACCTACCTTGAAAAGTGATATTTTCTGGAGCGAGTAGAATGAAAGGAACCTCAAGTCCTCCAAAGAAAGACGAGGCACTAGTCCATGTTGCCCTTGACGACTGGACTGAGTTATGTTAATAGCCAGATCCTATGTTTCACACAACGGAATAATTGATAGCATGTTTTACTGCAGATAGAAAGACTTTAGATGAAGACTTGTTAATGCACCAACGTATCTATTATATTGAAGTAAAACCCTTTCTTTACGGTGTCTTTCCTACAACCAGTAAACCTCAAACAAATACGAGCTCGCACTAGGGCATGATCTGAATCTAAACATGTGCCCCACAACGAGCGACAGACCTCTATCGAACCTCTCCATCGGTGGCTGATGGCAATGTGATCTAGTTGCGTCCAACGTTGAGACTTTCGAGGTCACCAGGTCAAGAGATGTTTTTCCTTGTGCCTAAATTTAGTGTTTAATAGGAATAGGCGGTTATCTGAGCACAGTTGCAACAGACGGTCACCCTTGTCTGTTCTCTGAGCCGCGACACCACAACATCCACCCACGTGTTTTTCCCGCTCACTCAATCTACCTACTTTAGGATTAAAGTCACTAGCCACTATTACTACATCAAAGCGCCTAACATTTTGGAGGGGGTCCGAAAGCTTTCTGTAAAACTCATAGGCATAGGCAGATACGACGAAGAGGCAACAGCGAGTGTCCCTATCTTAACGAGTCCTTACTATCCCGTTTAGGCGGTTAGCGCACAAGCGACTACCTACTGGGATCCAGTCTAGGAGAGATTGTTCAGCTCTACGACTCAATGCTAAACCTACGAAAGCAAGACCCCTGTGAGCAGCATCAAGGCTTCCAGATACACGAAGAGTAAATCGAGTTGGTTCTTTATTTTGACAAGGTGAAATCAGATTAATAGTTTTACTAAGATCCTGTGTGTGCGTTCCCGAGACGCAGCACACATCGATGGCACGAGATACTAAAGTCCTAGCTGATGACGCCTGCTGCCCTATTCGACACAATGTCCGTACATTAAAAGCTCCAACATGTAGTCTAGAACGGGGTTTCAAGAGACCAGGAATGATGTTTCGTGAACTCTCTTCGTTCGCATGAGCGGTGCAGTGAGATAAGGGAATGTGAGAAGAGTTAGTTGTGGAAATAAGAGAGGTATGTGTGGGTGTAGGAAGGATTTGATTTCGACCAATTTGGTCTCGTGTGCTGTTGCGGGTATGAGGGCAGTTGTCACTTCCCGGCTGCCCACACCGTGGAAGGTTATTTCTTGAGGGATTTGTAAAGGAAGATGGATTAGTGTTGGTATTGGAGACCTGGGAGCGTGACCGCAGAACCCAAGGGACAACTGCTTGAGGCCGGTCACGCACGGCCTTTTTATGAAGGGTTTTTTGAGGACTAGCTCCGCTCTTACAGGCCCTTAGTGGGCACCCTTACCCAAGGAGACAGAAATCCATGTGGTAAGGTGAGGTGTGACATTTTCAGGGTCGATATTTTCTAACCCTTCCTTCCTTGTGAGAAGGCAGCATCGCTGCAGGTGCTGGTTGTCCGAGGGAAACACCTTACTGCTGTCACACCTCTCTGCAGTCAGCAGTACGACTTCGCCCCCAGACCTTGGGTAGTTGCTTTTAGTCTGATCGTTCTCCAATCGACCTGCCTGGCATGGTAGAACCTTCAGGAACATATGTTCCAGCCAGTATAGCTCGGTTGGGTCATCACGATAGGCAAGCCCGACCACCACGTCAAGGTAGCAGCTGCGGTCGGGCTACTGCTTTTAGTTTATTTTCAATTTATTAATTGCTGTCTCCCCTACTGACAGCCACTGTTTAGCTCATTCATGCATAATTGTTAATTTTTATTTATGCTATGATATGGTCAAGTATGTCTGTATACAAACTACAAACTTCTGGACTGAACGGGATGAGTTATGGACCAACA
This sequence comes from Schistosoma turkestanicum, assembly GCA_944470395.2. NCBI lineage: Eukaryota > Metazoa > Platyhelminthes > Trematoda > Strigeidida > Schistosomatidae > Schistosoma > Schistosoma turkestanicum. Next base: position 40,254,019 of record OX103979.1, on the reverse strand, counting down.
AGAACTTAGCTACTGACTTAAGGTTGTAGGCGCGGAATCGTATTGTGACTGGTGGTTTGGTTGCGTGATATTAGTCACAACACTCACCACCATGAGTAATCAGGAATTCACTTATTGTTTAACGTTTTGTATAAAACACTATTCTGTAGAATCCGGATAGCCGTTTTCAATTCATGTGCATACCATTTACAAATTCACTACATAATCACTCACTCTAACATTGATGAGTACATAGTCTTACTGTAGTAAAGGATAACACAGGTGAGAGGAACCGAATTTTATTTATCTCAAATTACAGAGTTGATTGGTAAAATAGGAAAACCATATCGTAAATCGGTAATTTGCAAAATATCAATCCATCATATAGAACTGAACTGTTCCTGTTACAAAACATCAATCCATTATCTCACATTTCACTGTTCATGCGTTTCATACAAATCCCATTGTGTTCCCGCTCTTCCTTCCTTGATCTTCCCCCATCTTCTGCTGCCAGACACTGCGTTTTTATTCGCGTCATATACTACCTATAAGTTGCGCGCACCACATTACTTTCACGGGGTTACTATATTTACTTACCACTACTGGAAGAGCTGTATCATATTTTATTGATTGAAGACAGACACGAATGAAACCAACATCGTCGTTATCATTAGAAGTTTGACAGCAGTCACGATCGTACTCTGTACCATCAAAGTTTAATTTATAGTATAGATCAGTTAACTACGCCTGAAAAGAGTATTAGATTTCAGTAAAATATGGGTACTCGTGTAACAGATATTCCAGTTTTTACAAACACAGAAACAATTATCAGGTAAACACACGCGACATGCACACACTAGGGAAGATACATTTCATAAATAAAAGAAAACTTTGGATATAACACAATACAAACATCAACTCACATACTTCCAATTAGATGAACGAAAAATGGACGTTCTCACTAAACCTGGATGAACACTGACAGAAATAATTCCATCTCCAGACCAGCGTTTGCATATCTCACGTGCGTGAATCACATTTAGCAGTTTACTAATAGCATAACCAGAACCTACACCTGACAGAAATCCACTATTCGGGTGTAATTTGGCAAACCAGTGTGACAGAGATGACACGATAACTATACGACAAGGTTCTCCTTCAGAGGCTTTCAAACACGGTTTTAATAAATTAGTAAGCAGAAAGTGACCCAAATGATTCACTTTCGTATGTTTTTCAATGCCAAGCTCATCGTACACTTTCTCTGGGAAATCTGCTCCAGCATTATTAATTAAAATGGAAATTGATTCTTTTCTATTTATGATACGATTCGCGAACTCCCGAATAGATCTTGGCGACTCCAGATCCAACTCTTCACAGACAAGCTATTGAAAACGAAACAAAAATTACACAGTTTACTCATGTGAAAATAGCAATCTTTCAGCAAACAACTTTAAGCACCAAATTATACCGGTTACATGAAAACTAGGAAGTCACTGAAAATGATAATGGGGCGGTGGCATAATGATATAAGCACCCAACTTTTAGCCAATAGATTACATATTCGGATACTGCTCCACATAATTTGATCTCGGCATGGAAAATATGAGAAAAACACATCAAGTTGGTGAAAACGATTAGTAAGAACATACTTGATCTGGTTTTAAATGAACACTGAATACAGATAGCTTTTCATTACAAGTCCTAGTTAGAAGCTCCTGTCGGGCGGATTTGCATTTCTTCAGATCTCTGCAGGCCATAATAACCCGGGCTCCACGATGAGCCAACTCATCGACTGTTTCTAATCCAATGCCAGTATTGCATCCCGTAACAATAACCGTTTTACCATCCAAACGATCTTCAAGAGTACACTCGCAATGACCAAAGTAATTTCTCTTGATAATATACAATATAATAACAGCAAGGACAATCCATGTGTACGGGCAAAGGAAACACAACGAAACAAAGGAGGGAAATTTATCCATTCTCTGGTTTGTTTCTAAAATTCAAATAGAAATTGAATCATTTCTATCCGTTCTTCAATATGTAGTCTGAGCATAACTTACACAGTGAACATATGGGTGTCAAGAATACTTGCAGTGATTGTTCAATTTATTTCAACAGTAAATGCCTCAAAACGCTTGATTGATATTTGCTAAACTGAGCCACTTATAGCGTAGACGAGATATTCGTCTATCAATTAAAGAACGGGTTTTATACGCAACATTTCGTTGTGACATTTTATGAGTGAAACAGGGGTACTAGATAGGCTTGTAAGTCCGTTGACGAAACAATGGATTTCCACCCACTAAGGTGGTCGGGACACACGTCATGTATATCTAGTCACTACATACCTTGAAAAGTGATATTTTCTGGAGCGAGTAGAATGAAAGGAACCTCAAGTCCTCCAAAGAAAGACGAGGCACTAGTCCATGTTGCCCTTGACGACTGGACTGAGTTATGTTAATAGCCAGATCCTATGTTTCACACAACGGAATAATTGATAGCATGTTTTACTGCAGATAGAAAGACTTTAGATGAAGACTTGTTAATGCACCAACGTATCCATTATACTGAAGTTTCAAAAGTCCCATCAAAATAACACTGTAAAATATTTGATTGACTTATCACATTAATGTGTAAATTTAGGTATATTTGACTAAACAGTAATTGATATAAATTAATAAATAACTGAATGCATATAGACAATTCGAAATATCAAGTGGTTTGACTCGATTAACTAACAACACAATAAGTTACTGAATTGTAAATTTGCTAGTCGCTGGAAGTCTATATCGCGGTACGTTACAGCCTCTTCAAAATTCCTTAGCTGGTGTTTGGGCCTGATGATAGACAGAAATATATGTTTTCAAGTAGTATTTAAACTTACTAATAGACTGATCAGCTTTCGGAACATACAAAAGAAAGATGTCTTGGTTGAACTAGACATCAGCGATCAAGCAGTCAGTCAGTTAAAATGTAGAATTACGTACATACATCAGTCCAAGTTGCCAGACCACATTGTTACTTCGAATCCCATAGTAGTAGACGTATTAGCAGTAGTCGGAGAGATTAGGGTTCGAGGATATTATTCAAGAAGTAGAATCTGGTGAAATAAACTTAAAAATAAATAGATACATGTGATGAGCAACTCAGAAGATTAGAATTTGAGAAAACACTAATAAGGAGTGCACCTGTGCCAATGCAGACGGTTTGTGAACAATGTCATTCGAAGTCTCAAACCACCCGTTACGATTGTCTCGCGGACCCCAACCAGGCAGTCCACACCAACTAACATGACTCAGTCCAGTTGTTGATGAATACATGGATTGGTACCATATTTTTGTTTGGTCACTCCTAGCTTTCTTCCAGCCTATTTCTACATCAGACAACATACCTCGACGAGGCAGCCAGCGGTTGGGCATGCACACATGTACCAACCACCTCAAATGATGAAGTTTCATTACTTCATCTATTGATCTGCCATCCCTACCTCATACTCATTTCCTAATGAAAGCATTGCTTACTCGGTTGTCCCACGATACTCGAGCAATCGTTCAGAGACATCTGTGATTGAATACTGGTAAGCTACGAATATCTACTCTCACCGTCCATGTTTCGCATCCGTATAGTAGGATGGAGCGAACTGCTGCGCAGTACACTTGTCCTTTAGTCAGCAAACGGATATCTCGCCTACGCCATAAGTGACGTAAGTTTGCAAAAGCCAATCGAGCCTTCTGTATCCGTGCTGAGACTTCGTCAGCCAGCAGGTCATCAGCACTGATGAGATCCCCGAGACAAGTGAAGTGGTCAAGCGTCAAGTGTAAGTACGATTGGGAGTGCCAACATGTGGATCAGCAAAAAAGTGGTCAAAGCACTTACTTTTTACAGGCTCACGGTTTGCATTACTTAATTTAGTTAAGCAAAGGGGTATTGCTAATGGTTCATACAGAGAACAATATAGCTGGGAGTCAAGTACGTAAAGTTGTCCGTAAACCAGACCTTTTGAATGCATTAAATTACATTGGTGAATGGATCTCGAAAACAATCCCTGAATGGCCGATTTCAGGTAGTTCCCTTTAAGACTAGCCAGTGATACACGCTGAGGAAAGCCATTGACGCAAAACAAACTCACCATAAATTATCCCGTAGTCCTTCTGACCACTTTCGCTTAGCAGTAATCACTAGTCAGCTACAATACAAGAGAAGTTCACAATTCACTGTGACAATAAAGTAGAAATTTCGATCACATGTTAGTCGTCAGTATTTGTTGGAACCATTACTAATCTTATGCTGATAGGCTGTCCACTAACAAATCAAATAATACATTGAGGCCGTATGAATGTATGATTTAATTAAGAAAGGGGACAAAATTATCGAGCTCTTTTCCATCAGTGCCCCTAGTCTAAAAAATATTTTATGCTTACAGCTTAATTAACGTCACCAATATAGTTACTTTCAGCAGGCTTAAGGTGAATTGAAAATAAAAACGTAATATTTAAGTAAGGCTTAGTGTAAAATGTTGTATAAGGAACTGGATAAAAGTATCCGTTATAAGAAACGTAGGATACCGTAAGACCGCTGAGATAGATGCGCGAAAACCTTGCACGCTAGTTCTCTAACTAGTTGCATGAGAGTATCCGAAGCAAACTGAACAGAGGGAATAGAGGCGAACAAAGAGGAAATGATCGCCTCTGTGCTATCGTGGTATGGCACGTACGTGATATGGTACGTATGAAGTTCTACGTTTCAGCTGACTGACTAGGGGAAATGAAAGAGACATTCTTTAAGGAATACAGTGAGGTACCAGAAGTTTACTCATAAATTACAAGCCGTCAAAGCAAATATATAGTTTTGACAATAATTATGAAACGATTCACAGCTGGTTTTCGATTTTCAGAGCAAAGTCTTCAAAATACTAAACCCAAAAAAGTGAAACCGAAAACGGTCAAGCCGACAGTCATAAATTAAAATTTTGGAGTCTGAATAAACGAATGAAAGCCTAACAAAGGCAATAATACGAACGATAACAGCTGATATTTGAATACTTTGAGATCCCCTGTACAAAGCAGTGTTAATAATCTGCTCAACTCAGTGTAGCAGTACTAAGAATACTATGTACAATGTTATCAACGTGATTCTGTCATCTTTCTTTTGCAGGGTGACCAAGGATATATGTGATGAAGAGTGAAGAGCGATTCCTGAGTAAACTGGACTTCAAAGATGGTGTATGAGACTATTTTTCAAGTAAGCTTTCCCTTTTCTACTAGTGTCGAGTAATTTAATTTTTTAAAATAAAAACCTGTGGCTTATACCCTGAGTTCTTCCTTGGTATAAATTTCTTGATTAACGTTGTGTGTCGTGGCTTCAGATCTTATCTGTCCGTCAATAGCTGCTGTTAACACATGTTGCAGTGAATTACAATTCAGCGCTGGTTGTTATGGACCTTGGCAGTCCAATATCCAATAAATCCAATATCTTTTTCACGAGCTAGTGTAAACCAATTTGATTTCTTCGCGCTCGATTCTTGTTCTTTCGGTACGGTTCCAGGTGTTCGGTATTGTCCAATGGATGGAGGTCTAGCCATTCGACTGTCTAATTCTAGTCAGTTGGCAGTTGGTTGTGAGTTTGTATGTCTCGTGATTTGAATGAAAACGTTTGTTTCAGGGCAGTAGGGTTTCTGGATACTAGCAGCCGTCACATTACCAAACCGGAGACCAGTTAGTTGCAATGTGGAGAGTAATAAGGGTAATAAGGATAAATTAAAATGATAATATGAGTAAAATTTCAGAACTGAGTAATATATAAATGAATTTAGTTTATTAATTGGTAGTGAAGATTGTGAGAGAGGACCGAAATGTAAGCAAGGGAGAGGAATAGGCGAGATAGATTAATTGAGTGATCTGTGGAGATGGCAATGGTAACAACTAGCAGGTCTCAAGATATGCATCAGGCACAGCTTGTCCAAGAGGGAGATGATAGTCCGCATGTGAGTACGTGATTATCAAGTCTCTTCTTAAAGCAGTCCACTGAGGGGGCTGTAACTGACTCGGCTGGGAGAGCATTCCAAGTTGCGACGACTCGCAATGAGAAAAAGTGCACGAATCTGAGTGTTTGCTCTTTGATGTGCAATCTTTTGAGGATTGCCTCGAGGGGAGTGGTGGTGATGCATCGGTAGGATGCTCACGTTGGGATGGCTTGGCGTGCTTAATATGTTGTACCCTATAATCAGATCACCTCTGACTCTCCTGTAACTCAAGGGTAATCTTCTTAACCCTCTCACCCAACTCGTTGCTTGTCTCTGCAGTCGATCCAAGAGATTTATGTCTCATTTTAGGAGATGGGGTGCGACGACGTTGTAAACCTCGAGATGTGGACGTGCATATATCTCCAACAACATAAAGAATAATTGTAGGGTGATAGCATCAAGTTGTTTTCGCACCAAAAATACTCAGCAACCTATATTCAGAATGATTTGGATGAAGCACACTGATATTTCTCTCACTATGAGCTTTGTCGTAGCGGATTGTAGTATTATGAATTCTAGCCTCATTCATCACCTATTAGCCCTATTAAGTCCATAAATTTTGTTAAAATTACCAATTTTTGGTGGTTATATCATCTGTTCATTGCTTAGAATTATTACACGAAAACTGCACTCTGATTACTTAATCACAAGATTGCCCGTCAACTGTGAATATACTAATACACGTTGATTGAGTTCAGTCCAGTTGCCTGGAACAGACACCTACGGTGGTCTCTAAGTCTTACTTACAGTTAATAACACGTCCAGATGAACTGTTCTGTTCGCTAATAATTCGATGAGAGTCGATGATCGGCTGACATGTAGTTTGTTCTGGGCCTGTGGACTGATCTTGAATCTCCTTTTCGACTGTCTGATTTAAATGGAGTAACGGTGTGTTCATGAGACAACGTCCCAAATAACTCCAATAGTGTTCAAATTACTCATAGTCCTCGTACTTCATAAGGAGGAGCAGATTGATTTTAGCCAGCCTTAAGTCCCACAGTCGCATCCCGACTCTGCAGATCTGCTATGTCGCAATTTTCTGAACCTTTCCCAACATCTTACCCTCCGGTTAGCTTTGAAGTTGGCTGGTTGTATATAGTACTCTTGTCCTACCCTATCGTGCACTTTTAATGCGGTTCTGTCATGTACATAACTAGAGGCACAATGTACTGATAAATCGGCTCCGAAACCTTTGGTTGCTAATGTACTTCAGTTCGTACTATTCTTAATGTCTCCGCTCACGACATATCTCACTTTATTACATTACAACTCATTAGGTGTTGTTCGATATAAGCTTAAGAACTTTTTAAAGCATCGGCTGGTTTCCTCTCCCCTTTTGACTTAACCAATACCCTTTTAAACTTATCGAACCTTGCCCGTTCGATCGCGGGTGGTATGGTGGCGAGCGTAAGTGTTTAATGGCAAGCTGTTGACAGAAAGTTTGGAATCGGTTAGAGATGAGTTGAGACCCATCGTCAGATACGAACACATCTGGAATTCCATTTCTGGAGAAAATTTCAGTGAAGAGTTGTATTGTCTTAGTTGCCATATGCAGCATTACGGGGTTGGTTTCTGGCCATATCGAGAAGGCGACGACTACAATTTAATACATAGTTTCATTGGTTGGACCAGTGAAGTCAACGTGTATCCTGGACCAAGGATGACCAGGTTTGGGCAATGAAACAGGCGGAATTTTGGCATCCATCTTTGCCGCCTGCTGACACCGCATGCATTTTTCAACTAACGCTGTGACATGTTGATCCATGAGAGGCCAGTATGCATAACTCCTGGCTATGGACTTCATTCGTTTAACCCATGAATAACCAGGATGTAACCGTCTCAGCGCTTTTACACGAAGGGATTCTGGCACCACTACTCTTTCACCAAACATCAAACAATCGTTCACGATACATAATGAATCCCGCTGCTAATTCAGTTGCTCCATGTCACCATCAAACTTCTTGAACGGCCAACCGTTAGTGACATATTTCATCGTCATTTTGAAGACGGAGTCGTTTCTAGAAGCATTTTGTATGTCTGTTGCGGACACCGGTAATGCGCGAATTGAAATTGTCAGATAAAATTCTGCGTGATCTTACACTGACAGAAATGCGATTACCATGTTCTTCTCAGCCGCTACTTGATAATTAATGAGTCGTGACAAAGCGTCTGCCTGACCGAATTGTAGAGTGTCCCGGTATTGGATTTCGAAATCATACCCCAAAAGTACCAGGGCCCACCGCTGAAGTCGATTTGCGGAATGGGCTGGAATGCCGGACTTTAAACCGAATACTGCTAGCAGTGGCTTGCGATCTTTGAAGACGGCGAACAGCAAATATAAGAGCAAGAGCCTATTTTTCTGTCTGGCTGTACTTCTTCCCTGGTGTTGGTGTACGGGATGCATGCATAACGGCTTTTTCTGAGGCTTCTGGAAACTGATGTGAAATAACAGCACCTAGACCGTACGCTGAAGCGTCTGCTGCTACGATGATTGGCATGGATGGATCGTAGTGTGAAAATAACCATTACGAGCTAATTATAGACTTGAGCTAACCAAAAGCCGGGTTGCACTCTCTAGTCCAGTTCCATGTGCTATGCTTCTGCAGTAGACAATTCAATTGAGCGCGAATATCATGCATCGAGGGAATAAATTCTGAATAATGACTGAATAATCCGAGAAAAGATCGTGATTCCGAGACACTAGTGGGAGTGGGCATCAGCATGATAGCTCGGATGTTCGGTCTGCGGCCGTCGGCACCGAAGATGAATCCCAAATACTTTACCTACTGCAATAAAAACGGGCATATCTCTGGGCGTAAGCGGAAACCGACGTCACTGATGCGTTGCAGTACCCCTGTTGTGCGTTCCCGTTGTTGTCCTAATATCTTCGCAACAATTAAAATATCATCGAGATAAGCTGCGACTCCTGATAGGGTAGTATCCATTAGTTGCTGGGAGATAGATGGAGCAGTCTTAACTCCAAAAGGCAGATGGCTGTACTGGAACAAACCACGATGGGTATTGACAGTAAGCAGATCTTTTGATGCTTTATCTACTTCCACTTGCAAAAAAGCATCAGCTAGATCGAGCTTTGCAAAAACTTTCCTCCATTCATCATAGTGAACAGAGCTGCTGGGACCGGCAGAGGATAATGATGTTGTTCCAGAGCTGCGTTTAGACCTGTAGAAAAGTCAGCACATATACGTATCATGCCGTTGGCCTTTTTGATAATGACTATAAGTGCTGCCAAGTAGAGTTAAAAACGGGCGTAATAACTTCTTGTCGTTGAAGACGATTCAATTCTTCGTCTACTGTTGCTAACGTTGCATAAGGTACAGGTCTCTTTTGATGGAAAGCAGGCTTAGCTTCAGGTTTTAACCGAAGTGTTGCTTTCATGGCAGTGCAACGACCTAACCCAGGTTGGAAAATGGTTGAAAAATCCGGCAATGCTGTTGAATTACTGGTATTTCTCCTTCACCAGCAACTAGGTCGACTTCCGCTACAGTTACCGTTACTTTCCGTTTATCTTCAACTACTTCCTTGGCAGGATCCTCTAGATTTTTATAATACTTACAGTCTGTCTGAGAAGCTGTAACTACTTTAGCCAATGTAGTAAAAAGACATTAGGCAGAATCATGACTTATAGATGATGATGTCTACAAACTAACCGAGGCATCTTTCACCACATCAGCATTCACAACGTGTGACGAAATATTTGATCCAAAATCGTAATCAGACGGAGTGCCTTAGCTATAGCAGGACTTGGTTGAACGGTAGGCTACTTAGATGATTAATTTGACGCTTCGAGTGACGCAACGGAAGCCTCTGTAAGAGAAACAGTATGATTAGAAGGAGAACTAGATAAATCCTGATCTATCGATTTAGTGTGAGGATGGTTTGTTCCACTCAGGTTTATCTGAATTTCATCATGCTCATTGTTACTTTCCATAATAAACAAAATTGATTTCTTATCGGAAATGGCCACTACTGGATTACGATATTCTCTTCCTTTTTGACGTAGCCGCTCTAACTCGATTTCGTTTTATATCTGAGTTAAACGTACTTTACCTAATTCTAACTCTAACGAAGGAGCCATTCAGTAGCTATTTCTTTTTAACTGGTCTTCAATATGAGTTTCCGAGTGGTGGATAGACAATTTCGAAATCTGTCCAGTTTTATGATTCTCCGTAGACATTTAAAGGTACTCAATGTACGAACTTCTGATGAGGTGTTGGTCGAAAATCTGTAGGATTTAATTTAATGTACTTCTGGAACTGTAAGCGCAATATTGGCGAGCACATAGTCTGTGGGAAAGCTATAGTCAAAACAAGACCGATTCGGTTTTAAACGTTATCTGTTTCCTAACATAAAAACAATTAAATTGGTACAATAAATAAGGAAATTGCAATTATCAAGTAAGACGAGCAAACTTACCGCTCAATATAGCGTGTCTTATGGAAATGAATAAAGTTATGAGTCACATCAATATGATAAGATAATAATGTCCTTCAGTCAGTAGGTCATTTACAACGAAGAAAGTTTACAGACACGTCAGATCAGATCACGTGGTGGGCGACTAAACCACAATTTGATTGGTTAGTTATGACATAACTACAATTAGTTATGGAAATAACTAACACTGTCTAGATGTGTAAAGCTTTTTATATCCTCCAAGGAATCTCCGTCCACAGTAATATGAGTAGCGCATGTTGTTTTGCATCGAAAAATCTTGTTTTTCCCTTTCTGTATGTTTAGACCTGCTGCTGCACATGCTGCTACTACACTGGTTGTCTTGTCTTGTCCTAGCTGTTGAGTGTGCAAGAGAAGAGCCACATTATCTGAGAAGTCCAGATTGTTCAGTTGCATCCTGGCTATCCATTGTATGCCATGCTTCCTCCAGATATTGACGTCTTAATGATCCAGTCGATCACCAGGAGAAAGAGAGAGGGTGAGAGTTAGCAACTTTGTATGACACAGGACTTTATCTCGTACGAGTCTGTCAGATATCCTCCGTGAACGATTTCGCATTGTAATCCATCATAAGAATTCCGTATGATGTTAACTATTTTCTCAGACATACCGTAGTGTCGGAGAAGCCTCCACAGTGTTTCCCTATCCACACTATCGAATGCTTTCTCATAGTCAATGAAGTTGATGTAGAGTGGTGAGTTCCATTCAGCTGATTGTTGCACAATGATCTGTAGTGTTGCAATTTGGCGGTACACGATCGATCCTTACGAAATCCAGCCTGTTGGTCTCAAAGTTGGGCGTCTACGAAGTCCTTCATTCTGTTTAACAACACCCTGTTGAAGACTTTGCCTGGAATCGAGAGAAAAGTGATGCCTTCGTAGTTATCACACTTGCTGAGATCGCCTCTCTTTGGTATTTTGATCAGGTATCCTTCTTTTCACTCTGATAGTACTTGTTTCTCATCCCGAATATTGTTGAAGAGGAAGTGAAGTATTTTTGCAGTTGCTTCCACATCTGCTTTCACTGCCTCTGTTGGAATGTTGTCTGGTCCTACTGCTTTGCCGCTCTTGATTTGTCTGAACTCTTCAATTGTTGGTGGGTCAATATAGATTGAAATGTCCGTGGATGCTGCTTCGATGTAGCGTGTGTTTAATGGGGCTGGTAAATTCGGGCATTCTTCAAAGTGTTTTACCCACTTGTGTTGCTGTTCTTCAGAGCTGCTGATTATTTTGCCTTCTTTTCTTTTCACTAGTCGTTCTGGCTTACGATAGTTTGAGGCGAGCTTCTTTATTACATCGTACAATTGTTTCCGGTTTCCTTCTCTTGCAGCCTTTTCCGCCGTCATTACTAGATCTTCCACATATTTACGGTTGTCGACTCTGATGTTCCTGGTGATATGAGGCTGCATCAGCTCCTCTGTTGTTTCTCACATCGTCTGTGGTCCTTCTGAACTTTTTATTTATATAGATGTGGTCGATTTGGTTCCGTGCAGTGTGATACGATGAAATCCGTGTATCATCCTGTACGCGTCTGTGTGGTAATACTGCACCGTCGATGACATAATTGTTGAAGGCACTATAGAAATATTTATTACTCTCGCAGTGAGCTCTGAAACCGAAAAGTGTAGGTTCACACGCTTCTCTCCCATTCCAAGTCCAAAACTGATAATCCTGGAAAAGAACGGTTCAAAACAATATTACACCTTCGAGTTTCTAAGCACAACAATAAGTTCCGGTACTGGAAGAATAAGTGCTTCCAGTTAGTTGCAAGGAGCTACTGCTAGAGTATCACATCCAAAAATAGCTGTAGCCATATTGAGTTTCAATTTTAAACAACACATATAGTTCAGAAGGAAACACAGAAACTTCAATATAAGTACAAGATATAGAAATAATAACAAGATACAATGATAGAATCGCAAAATGGGATCAAATAAAGTACCAAAATATCGAACAGAAGAGTCAGTCAGATCATAACACAAATATATATACATGGAGAGATAGAATTTCATTTATTAGAATAATTGAAGGATTAATGCAGTAATATTGTTTAGGTGATGATGTATATTTATATTTATGATTAATAATATAATCGTTACTTACCCAGTCACTTGTTTTGGATTTAGGCTGGGCAAGGCGAGTATCTAAATTCCCTGGACAGTTATTTCTCAATCCAAATCTCAGTTTGGATCTTACATGTAGTATGATAAATGATAAAAAATGATAAAATCCCAAAATGGAATCAAATAAAGTACCAAAATATCGAACAGAAGAGTCAGTCAGATCATAACACAAATATATATACATGGAGGGATTTTCCAAAAACAAGGCCTTCAAAATAGATTCTACTGGTACGTAAGTTTGCAAATCTCTCATCATTTTCGTCCCATCCTCCCTGTCCATGTCGTCCCATGATGTCTTCATATCCATTGATGTCCATTCCAATTCTGGCATTTAGGCATCTCATCAGAATTTTGGGAAGCTCTCAACGACTCTCTGTAGCTTTTCGTGGAATTGATCTTCAACCTCTCCATGGAAGTCGTTGTTAGGTACATAGCATTGGATGACGTTCATTGAGGTTGAATATGGTCACCATTATACGCCAAATAAATATCAGTTTCTAGGAATTACACCTCCGCGAAACCAGAAGAAGGAAGAAGATTGGATCCGAAAATGAATTTATAGTTGTTGATGATCTCTTGGTATATAAATCTCAGCACGGATACAGAAAGCTCGATTGGCTTCTGGTCGACTACTTCACCCCCTATCACTAGTTCAGGTGCAAATGCAAGCCAATCCTGAGGCAACACTTAGCACTTCGAGAGGACAGTTGCATCCCGATACATGCTTGCATTGTTGCTTAGGTTGTCAGAAGACTGCATTTTGTCAGAGTCTTCACCAAATGGAACTATTTCATCGGCGTATTCCAAGTCAGTAAGTTAATCCCCTGGTAGAAGGTCAACCCCTGAAAAGTCACTGACTGTAGTTTCATTAAATTCGTAGATCGTTTCATTTACACCAGACAGAGTGCTGTTAGTGGATCGAACGAGTTGCGACAGTGTCCGAGATTTCACAGATGTATCTTCCGTTCACTCCAATCAGCAATTTGGCTGGTTCTTATTCAAAACTTGCATAACTACCTTGTGTAAGAATCTGTGTTTAACGTCAAACTCGTTTTCAGACTGAGTAGATCAATCATCTCCAAGGAATGTTAAGGAGACTTTGAAAACCCAATTGCATAAATGGAAGATCTAGAAAGTCGAAAACAAAGTTGTTTGCCACTTCAATGATGTTATGTAAAGACATCAAGTGATCAACGGAAGTTGTAACCCAGTTGTTGACATTCACCCGTTTAGAACGACGAATTTGTTGACTATTGATACGTCAGATAAAATTGGTGTGAACAAGGGTATGATCAGCGTCCACGTAGGTAACCCAGAGAAGGAGAAGCAGTCTTGTATTCAACCACACCAGCGGTAGTTAGTCATGGTGTGATCAATCTGAGTTTAAGCTTGAACTACAGAGGGAAGAAGCCAGGTGGCATATCCGCGATGACTAAGCGGACTAGGAATTCAACGATTAGCGAGACATTCCGGGGAAGACGGGACCAGTATTCATTCTGAATCCAGGACCGATGAGCAGAGCACTTTAGAGAGCAGTTTAATTAGCCTTCAGTTGCACTTCGGTTACCCATCTCCAGTCAACTTGAATGACAAATTGGTGTTAGTTCCCCTACTCTTAATGAGGTTGAAAAATCTAATGCGAGAGAGCAGCATATCCCGATGGGTTGAACCTGGGATTTTTAAAGAATGGTGGTCCATATTGGGAAAATATATTAACCCATGTCTTAGCTAGAATCTGGAAACTGGATATATATTTCGATCTCTGTGTGTTAATGCGGTATGGCAACTTGAACTTGTTGAGACGTGAAGGTTACACGTCCAAACGAAATCCAGAACAGAAGATTGTATATAGGATATCGACGTTTATTAATAGAAAGTCGAGTGATATTAGAATAATATCACGTGTTCAGCTTGTACAATCGATGATTACACGAGACGACCGTTAGATCCGCAGGGATGGCGTGGATCGCGCTCGAAAAGTGACTTTTAGTACAAATAAACAAATGGTATACAATAAAACAGTTAATGTTACATATGTTCAATAATAAGTATTTGTACATCAGTAATCGTGGTTTTTCGACAAAATAGTTCCACTACAAACTGATGTACGTACGTACGAAGTCCTATGTTGCAGCTGACTGATGTAGATTGTCGATGCTAACCGGAAACCGGTTGTTGCCCGCCCAAAGTTGTGGAGGAAAGTCGCCATTATCTGACCTGGAACAAACGAGTCTCCAACGAACCTGGTCATATGAGTGGCTCTTCTTTGTTCCTAAACATCAAACCTATGCATTCATTTCTCTGACTAACACTATAACACCTGTCGAACGTGCTTTCCTGAGATCAGTTAACTGACGGCACAACTCACCACTCCTTGATTCTGGGCCGAGATCTATCAGGGAGTAGGAGGAGATAACTAGGAGACATCATTTCTCATGCCAATTTCTTTCTACATCGATGGAAATTTCTGAGTTGTTAACGATGATCCTACTGACTAGTATAGCCTTTACTCTGGCGCTTATTTGATAGTTCTTTTTCGGAAAACTTAGTTTTTAGTATTCATTCTCTTATACACTCGATGTTTAATTCATTGCCATGCCAATCACATTTATAGTGATCAATATTGGATTCCTGATTTAATTATATTTCGCAATGTCTAACGATAACTAGTAGAATGAGTATCATGTAACTGAAGGGATTCTTGAAGAGGTGTTCAAGAAAATAATTTTTCATGGAAGAAGTAATAAAATACAAATATAATAAAAATACGCATAAAATTCCAACATGATTTGTTGGTATTTCACGACAACTGTAATTCTATTTCTCCATCCAACAGCAGTGTTATTTTGGATACTTTTGAAAATAGATTGTTGAGTAATACTTACCTGACTTTTTGAACGACATATTCCTGCTTTGGTGTACTTCCGTTCTCGGAAACATCTGAAGTGCATTGTTTCACAAATCTTCATTTCACTACATTTTGCATCTTGTAGCAATAAACATTGTTAAATGCCTACATGATTTATCCTTACTTTTGGACAGATGAGTAATCTGGTCAAGGTTATTCTATCATTCACATATGTGACCTTTGATGTGTGAAGTTGTGAGATGTGTCTATATACTTGTTTGTATTTTTCACGTCTATGAATTTTAAGTCATGCTTTTAAATCAATGAGGTTGGCACGTATGCTATCTCCAATCCGGCTTCTTGACTTCACACTCCTCATGGTATATCTGTATAGCAGATTTACTAAAACAAATTTTCCAAAATTAATTTGTATTTAGCTCTTTACTGCTGACGTTACCCAAACGGCGTTAGCCCCAGTAGAACATTCAAAAGCGAGTGGAGAATGGATATTCATGGCTAATTTATTGTTCTTTTATCCGTCGGTGAAATAGAGACAAATCGCAAGCTTGTAAAGTACGCAATCGCGTATTTGTGGTTCACAGTGTTATGGTTATCTATCCGTATTACGGTGTAAGGAATAATTTTGTATCAGAATCAGATTTGAACCCGGAGTCACATGGTTAATATTACTTATTTCACGTCCTACGATTTCATTGTAAATCCATTACACAGTTTCATAAGTTGATTATTCATGTAAAAATTTGCATGTACCCCGATTTTATATTTTTGCTAATCAGTTATCCATTTATATCACATACGTTTGATCAGTTGAAAACTGGTTTTAATATCTTAATTTTAAACTTGAAGTATAGTTTAACCGAGTATCCGTTTCAAAAATAATTGTAAAGTGTCATTTATGTTTCATTTTAGGCTATTGTATTCACCAAACGTCTTACTGAGTTTAGGTGTTATTTTACAAAGCACTCATACTTGGGATCGAATAAAATTTCTACCTAAGTTTAATTCACATCAATTGTTTAACAAAAATTATTTTTTAGTTCAACTGATGGAGAGTTCTAATCTGGATGACAAGATGTGACGGATCGCTATTTATAGAATTTATCCATTTTCCGGAGAGACTTTCCAGTCACATACTTGGGATTAAAGTAATTTATTTCTCTTATTAATCTTCAGTATACACGCTGATTAAAATAGCTTTCAATAAAATCAAGGTAAGGTACTTTGTTTTTTTTTCAAGCCACATCACTGCTTTCCAAAGGTTGATTGTTAGACTCAAAGAAAATTAAACATGATATAACAAACGTACTACTTGACATCAAAAACAGTTTTATTTGTCGTTTTGCTTCCTCCATTTTTTCAGTTAAACGGTATGTTGTCACAAAGCGTTAATTTTCTGATAAGTGTGATCAGCTGACCACTTGATCTAATTATGAATTCTGTTCACTTATAATTCTAGAATCGTTTACGCTAATAAAATGTTGAGCCGCTCATCTTAGTTATTCTAAAATGTCATCGTATCTTTTGATTTCTCATTAAAACAATGCCTTGAAGAAAATAGTCGGCAATTTAAATACTATCCTACATACAGTTTTATCACAAATCTTTTAACATTAGTATAGTCTCAAAAGTCAACTATAATTATCAATCATTGTATTCAGGACTTTCGTAGTGGACGTCAGAATACCGGATTTAGCTGAAAGTTTTAAGCGATAAATTAAGAGGACATCATTTCGTCTCACTGGGGAAAAAATATAAGTTAATCATTAAAATTTCAACTTTCGAGCCCAAGTAATTGGATAAGAATGACTAACAGAATAATCCTTTATTTTAACCTTCTTCAGTTTACATAAAATCTACTTTACTTTTCGTGTTACACCATCTACAATTATTTAAACTGTTTCTTTATAAGATATCTGGAAGTTTTTATTTTGTTGAATACATCTGCAGTTGTATCTTCTAGAATACGTGAATGGTAAAAGAGCCTTTTTATTGTCTAATTATTTTCTATTCTTAAGTTATATTGAATGAATAACTTTGAAATATATAAGCTTATCTGCCTGCTAAAACTAAATTCTAAGAAAAAATATATTTATTAAAACACTCAAATGATATGTTAATTCCAGATGCTATTTTCCTATTGGGTAAAGCTACTATGGTGTTTTCGGAAGATAAAAAATTTTAAAATTCATTTACATTACTTTACGTCAGTCGAATTAAACACCATATTCGTAAATAGTTCCTGTCATAAACGAGCTACCTTCAAAAATAACTGACTGACTTGAGTTTATTTTCGTTTGTCGGAAATACATAAAAGTAACATGTTTCAAGAAAACGTGATGAAAATAAAATTTGTAAAATACGGTTTTACCTAATTATATATATATAAAGTTCACAAATATAGCTTATTTTATTACTAATATTTTTAGCTTTGTTGACTTTTGTACTCCATATTTGGGAAAAAGCAAAAGAAGGGAGGAAAGAAAATACACATTCTGTATTGTTCTTTAATTAAAAATGAATAACTGACGAATTTGAATAGGAAGAAAACATTGAATTTGATTTCATAATTTGTATTCGTTTAGTGGATTTATTTTAACGCTTTATAAATTAATTGTTAAGACTTCAGGAAATGTATGATAATATGGCACACAAGTATGATGTATTGGCTGTACGTAAAGATATAGCGTCCATATCTTCTAACAGAAGTAAAGTAATTTGTGAGTACCGTTTATAAGACTAAACATTCACTGTCCAATTAAATATGATGCGATTGGTAAGGTGACCAGTGTCTTAGATCTGTGATAGTTGCAACTAATCAGCGAAGCATATATATAGCCATAGACGTAACACTAAACGAAAGGACACCATAGTGTAAAAATCACCTAAGTAAAGGATCTATCACAATCCGATCAATAGATTTCAACCAGCAATGAGGATCAGAAAACACGATATTGGTCGTTGGATGCAGATGGATTAAGATAATATAACTGAAGAACATTCCAAGAAAAGAGAGGAAAACTTTAAAAAATATATGGAAAATGATTTCTGATAGAACATCAATAATCACTACCGAAACCATAATCCTTAGGATGGACAAAATAATGGGTTTACATCTAATGATAAAAACATAACTTATCAATGTTCAAATAACAGAAGTATTTTGATCCCGATGGTTTATTGATAGGTTTGAGAGAGTTTCAAAATTTAACTCCGCAAAGGTCATGAAATAATCAGAATGTGATTGATTTACAATTGAGATGGTGGAGAAAATTTGTAGCTCAGGTGGATGATTGTGGTGGTGTTTCGTTCTCTGAGCTGGTTGTTTTGGTTGTGGAGCTTTCATTGTTCTTCTGAACAACATCATCAGCACGAACTTTAGAACTTCTATCTGAAGTTCGTGTTGATGATGTTGTTCAGAAGAACAATGAAAGCTCCACAACCAAAACAACCAGCTCAGAGAACGAAACACCACCACAATGATTTACAATTACTTGAGGGATCATAAACTACAGATCGTTTGAAGCAGTCCTTCAAATGAATACATCAAAGTTAGCTCGCATATATTTGTTGATAAGTTTATGTAGATAAGCATGAAAGAGTCTCAGAAATCTCAAGGGACTGTGATTGGTTACTTTCTAAAATCCTGTTCTCACTCTTTGAATATTGACAATTTAAAGTTCTTGTATTGTTCAAATATTATTAATTACCTATAAAGATAACTTAAATCATGTTGGTAAATTTTTATTTCTACAAAACGTTTGTGATCCTTTGTGACTCAGACAGTCGATTTTATACTGGAATACGCAGGTTTTAAAGCATACATAATGTATGAATCCATTCCGTGCTCGACGAAATAGTCTGTTATTTATTTAATAAAAGTAATTTTAAAAATAATTTTCCTGGTTGGCGTTTTTCTCACTAAGCTCTTGTTTTACGGGATGGGATTGCTAACCTCATGTCCAACTCTCATTACTTATCCCGGTTTCTGGCCAACAGAAACCGTAGAAAGGCCCCAGGTGGAGTTACAAATAATGTAGAAAAAGTACAAAAACAGTATGCACTACTATTATTCCAGCGTATACTGCAATCGAAATTGCTTAAAGACATTGATATATACTCACTTGCGAGTTTGATTTTAGCCAGAGAGCGTAGTGGTCAAAGTTTACTCAATTAATTTCGCCTGTTACCCCAAATGGAGCATAGGCCGCCCACCAGTTTTCGCCAACCAACTCTGTCCTGGGCTACCCTTTCCAGTTCTTTCCAACTTTTGTTCATTCTTCTCATTTTTTTTCTCTGTTTCTCGGCGTAATGTGTTCCTTGGCATTCCTCTTCTCCTTTGACCTTGATGGTTGTATGTGAGGGCTTGTCTTGTAACACAGTTGCATGCTTTTCGCAGGGTGTGTCCTACCCACTTTTAGTGCTTCTTCCAGAATACCTCTTCCGCTGGAAGCTGGTTAGTTCTCTCTCACAGTAAGTTGGTGCTGATGGTTTCTGGTCAACGAATCCGAAGTATTTTGCGTAAGCAACTGTTAATGAACACTTGTATCTTCTGGATGATGGCTTTGGTAGTTCTCCAAGTTTGCGCCCCATACAGTAGAACTGTCTTGACATTTGTACTGAAAATCCTGATTTTAGTGTTGACTGATATTTGTTTGGAGTTCCAGATATTTTTCAACCGTAGAAATGCATCCCTTGCTTTGCCTATCTGCGCCTTCACATCTGCATCTGATCCACGTTGATTGTCGGTGATGCTGCCCAGATCGTGGTCAAAGTTAGATAAGTTATAATTATCTGTAACTTATAAAATGTACATTCTTTTATGTATTTTATAACTGAGAAATTACACATTAGTTGAATGAACATAGCCTAGTCTAGTGTGTTCTCTTATTACATAGAATTATTTTACTTTTCGAACCATCTGGCTCATTAAAAACTCATGATTTGATTTTCATCATCGGTAATCAAATGAAAAAATTTTTACGGAAATTCAGAGTCAAAGTCTCCTAGAACTCATTGATCTATGCTTAACAACGTATTTTAAATCCAACAATAGGATCTAAGAACAAACAAAAGGAACACCAATATCAGGACTCATTGCGCAAGCCGTGATGCAACGACTAGAAACGTCGGTTCAACCAGTGATCAAGCCAAAAATGTGGGTTCGCTATGTAGATGACACATCAGTCGTTATTAAAAGGAGCGAGCTGGAGAACATCTACAATCGGATCAACAACGTCCCTGATGACATAAAATTCACAATGGAAAAGGAATCAAACAATAGTCTATCATTCTTGGATGTACTAATCACCACAATTGATACAGGAAAACTGGAGACTCAAGTATTTCGGAAGCCAACCCACACAGACCTAATTCTCAACTACAGTAGCAATAACCCAATAATTCACAAAGTCAACTGCGTACAAACGTTGTTCTAGAGAGCGAAGACACACTGCAACACACTTGAGGCGCAGAGAAACGAAGAGAAATATCTAATGACCATCTTTAAAAAGAACGGCTATCCACGCATCTCCATCAAAAAATATCGACCGATATCATCAACAGAAGCGAAACCAATAAACGGATCATCCTACCATACACAAAAGACATGTCGGAACTTACATCACGACTACTGAGACCATTTGGAATAGGCGTAGCACACAAACCAACAGAATCACTTCAACCAATCCTATGTAGACCAGAGGACAAAATGACAAAGGAAGAAAAACAAAATGCCATCCATAAAGTAAATCGCTCAGATTGTGAAAGACGCTACGCAGGAAAGAGTGGACGTCCTCTTCAGATTCGTTTACGTGACCACCAATTAGCAGTCAAACGCCACAATATTTCTTCGCTTATATCAATACATACGGACAACTATGGACATACGTTCGATCGGAACAATGATGTAATACTGGATAGAGGGAGCACAAAGAACACAAGAGAAATTTTAGGGCATGGCACTCGGATCAATCAGCAATCAACAAACACATCAACCAATCAAAAAAATGTCATAGGCAAACATAAGATCAAGAAACAGGTCAAAAGGGGGATACAATCAAAATAAAGGTGCTAACAACGTTAGGTTAACGGTCAGCAGCAACCAATCACGATGGAGGTAGATAGAATGAGCTACAGATCAGCCGTGGAGAAATTCGAATACTTCACTTCTATCAGAAGTTTCTGATGACGATGTTGTTCAGAAGAACAACGAAAGCTGCACAACCAAAACGTCCAGCTCAGAGAATGAAACACCAACACAATCATCCACCTGAGCTACAAATTTTCTCCACGATCTCGAAATTTTCTTTCTTTCCCGATCATCTTGAACACATACCAACAACGATAATCAAGGACCTTCTCAGCAGGATGTCATTAAATATTTAGTTATTTTCTAAGGTTTGGTTTATATTTCATAATTGAAATATTGTAGCAAGACGATTGGCTGGAATATTCAGAAATCATACAACTGATCATGGTCCTACACTGAGTTATTCTAATCATTGTAATGAAAATTAGATCAGAAGGACAAATGGATTATTTAATGGGCCAAAGGTCAGAACTTATTTCTTTCACTACTAAGTGGTGTTAAGCATATACGAAAAAACGTGAAACTTTGGAAGCTAGTTTTGATTAAATCAGTTTGCACAGTTTCTGTGTATACACCAAACAGTTGGTTTATGATATTTTTATGTTTTTCCCATTGTAGGCCTTCATTTGACCTATAAAGTGTGGCCCTATCTTTTGCTGTGTACAAATGACAATTAATCAGACATAAATCTGTTGCTCTATCTTTTATGATAAGGTTTCATTTGTGTATTTAATATTTTGTATTCATTTAGTAGTCATAATGTGTATAAACTTTCGAATTTTGAGTTTGAAGGATCTGTAAAATATTTGTTAAAAAACAAGAGAGCTGCTTACTCTTCCTGATGTTGTAACTAACAGTAGAAGGATAAATTTTGAAGAGATGATCAACGGTTTGACGTACACAACAGCTGATTAAGCTTTTATGCTGGTTTGGAAAAGGAACATATTTATTTTATTCAGTGGGATTAGAACTATTTTGAAGTTTAAATTGCTGCTAAAATCAAAAATAAAAACAAACTACAGGATTTGTATTATAGGGAGATGAGATCAAGAGAGACAAGATTGTATGACTTATAAGTAATAACACGTCAATGAAGACACTGAATACAAATGGGAAGGTAGAGAAGATGTAAGTATTAAGTTAGCTCTTACGATTCAGGAATAGACAGTAAAATGAGCAAATCTTACGGTGTATATAGTGTTGTCCAAAACAACACAAATAATTAAAACAGTTGGTTATAACGTGATGTTACTTCATTACGATAATCATAATAAATCGTGTGAAGGCTTACAATTGACCATTGTTATTTTAACCACGATAACACTGGTTTTACCACAAGCATTATATCAATTACATTAACTCTTAGAGCGAAAATTTAAACTTGATGCGTTTCTCAAGCTCCAAGAACCTCTATCTGCTCTTAGGATTGGACGTAAAAATGTTAATCCAAGCTGTTGTTAAAGATTTATGTGGATTTTAAATAGCCTAATGAATTACTGTTAATTCGAAATAGGCTGAAACATCGACAAGGCACAATCACTATGTCGGATTGGAAGTAGTCACATTAATAATGCACAGTATTGTTATAATAAATCAACACAATAAAAAGTATCTAATTGTTCATTAAATATACTAATCATCCACTACAATTCAGTAAGGAGACAATAAAAAGGCGTTTGAATCTCACATAGTTGTTGTCTAGTGAATTAATCTCCATATTTTTAATAGATACTTATAATACTGTCGTGTCATGGCATTTTTATATAGTCCATGGTGTTAGCCCTCCCTTGGTTCAGTATTTGTTTTTGTAGTAAGAATTTTCCGGTTATGTATCTCTTGAGACCCTGACTTTGTGTTCCAGTATTGTACCTTTATTGGTTATCTATTAGAATAATGAAAAGCACTCATTATTACTAATCTGGTCTTATGTTTTTACAGTTTTAATTTTTGTAACGTAGAAATTCGGATCCTCTGTTTCTTATGTGCACAAATGAAGCAGTCAATGATATAAGGTGAATTCCCACATTATGGTGGTGAAAAGTTCTCATTTCCTCTGAAGAAATTTCACTCAGAACACCTAACCAATACTAAATTGTACTGTTTGAAGCAATATTTCAAGTTGTGTTCTACACGAGAAGTATTTACGAGAATTTATATGGTAGGGAAATACTGACAA
The DNA here is from genome assembly GCA_944470395.2 of Schistosoma turkestanicum. Lineage (NCBI taxonomy): Eukaryota > Metazoa > Platyhelminthes > Trematoda > Strigeidida > Schistosomatidae > Schistosoma > Schistosoma turkestanicum. The sequence goes on along the minus strand of OX103979.1, from coordinate 40,230,290 downwards.
ACATTCAACCTTTAGTTACAGTTAACATTGATTTTTGCCACAAAGCACAAACTATGTTAGTGATAATCATAAAATGTGAAGATTTATCGACTAGACGGTATTTAAGTCAGATAGGTTTTCGAATAATCTGTTACAGACGTGGGTTGCTCAAAATGTTTTTAATTAAAATTAAAAACGTTACTGAGTACACGAATTACAAAAAAGTAACTATTATTGAGATTCGTTTGGAGAATGATTAACTTGAAAAAAATATTATGAGACGTTGAAAAAGTTGGACATTTTAATGCTGAAAAGAAGTTTTATATGTCTTCCAACCAAAATTGATGAGATACCAATAAGAGGAGGCAGAAGGATCAGATGAGCCACTGAGAAGAAGCCTTAATGAAACCAAGTTGACATGGTTCTTGAGAAAGAAACATTTCAGATAGGAAGCCTTCCATAGATATTCGATATGTATTCTCATGAATTTATCTAAATAAAGGAAAAGGAATTATGCTACTATTCGTAAGGACTTTTGAATGATAAGCTTACAGAGAATATCAAGATATACTTACCAGTGATGTCAGTCATCTTTTAACAACTTTGGACATGTATGTAAATAGGTTTCAGATGGTCCAGAAAGATGTAATTATCAAAACAAATCTTAGGATAGTCTAGGTAGTAGCAGTATAAATAGTGGTAGAAAAGATTCAACATAAACTATCACATTCGAAAAAATGGATTCTTGTATTGGGAAATAAGTATAAGATAATTTTGAAGCTCAAGATCCAATGGAAGAAAAAAACTGATTGCAACGATTCTTAGCCAAGTCACGCAACATATGTAACTGTTGGTCGTGACAATCTCGTATATATTATATATATATATATATCACCATATATATACCACAAAACTACAAAAAAAGATTTTACAGTTAAATAAGTTGTCACTTTTTCTTTGTAAAAAGCATAACTTTAACCTCTTTCATTTTTTAACAGAAACATATATAGGCATACTAGAAGTGACACATATATTGTTTTTAGGAACACAATAAAAAATTAAAGTACAACAAAGGTACTGTAGCCCACAAAAATGAGAGCAAAATGGAAAAAGGATAAAATTAATTTATAGTTTGTGGTCTTTTGGATGATCTGGAAAACTCGTAGTCCGAACATATCTCGATTTTGTCCAATTGCTGGAAGCTGGTTTAGATTCACATTCATGGAAGAAAATGTAGGACTTACGAATTCTCCAGTAGATCGAAGTTTCGTGTTGTAAAGAACAGTCCAGATTCAAACTGGCGTCCGTAGTCCATCGTAACAGTTAAAAGGTAGCCAAAGTTTGAGATCCATCATTTAACAAATGGATGGACTACTGTTTCAATAGTATTACTGCTGAAAATGGAATGGTAATATGTAATCAGATTGCATTTTAATTACATAATTTATTTCTTTATTAACTCTACTTGGAGCCTTTCTATGGTTACTGTCGGTTCCAAACCCAGATAAAGGAAGCATGTTGAGCGTGAGATCAGTAACTCCATCTCATAGAAAGAAAACTTTAACGAGAAGGATTTTTAATCAATAAAACCACCTTTTTCACTACCTCTCATTTCAACTCAGTAAATTTTTTGACAGTTCGTTAATCGTATTCCATTTTCTATCTAGGCTACATGCATGTAAACCGTTAGCTATCAAACTGCAATTTCCAAATATAAAAAACCAAGTTCACCTAGTCAGTACTTTCAAAATGAACTGATGATCCCATACTAATTCCGACCTACATATGCTTGAGAAGGCGTCGTAGAAATTCCCTTAGTCTACATGGTTTTAGCTGTATGTAAATTAAGTGTCATACTGTATGCATTATTATAACCAATGAAATACAATATATTAGATTTGTTGAATGTTGGCAACACCAACGTTCCATAGTGAAGAAATCACATCGAATGTTCCCAACAGGTCTTTTATGAGATGACTAATATGCCATTCTGAATTTAATGTTTGTTGTGATGCCTATTCAAGCCATCTGAAATAATAGAATTCATTTGTTCATGTTTTGTGAGAAAATGGCCTAACCTTTGAAAAATTCATCTGAACTCGCTGATGCTAAGACATAGATTATTGGATAGGAGAAAAATGAAACGAAGGTTATTCCGTTCTCCTCCGTATGACTGGTTGAAATCCAGGTGGCATTAGTGGAGGTGAGGAAGATGATGCGTCTCACATTTTAAAAACCTAAAATCGATATTTACATGTCAGCTGATGGACCATTCACAAGGTGGGTGGGTGGGGGGAAAATGATGTTCATACTCTCCTCTCTCACCTAAGCACGTTTTAACATATCCTAGACCCAATGGGCTGAATGAATGAATTGACCCTGAAAAGGGCTCTTTTAATTTTCTAACCCCCAGGCTATTTCTATGTCGCTTTGATTTGAACTAAAGTTGCAGGCTTGGACCTAATGGAATATTGGGTAAACATGGTGGGACTGACTAACCATATTTACGCATAATCACGTTCATTTTCCCTGTTGGAATCATATTTATTTCATACTGCACCAGATCTCATTTGACTAACTACATTAACTGATATTTGAATTATGTTATGGCTTTATTGGATTTAGGAATAACTCAAGACATTCCTTTGATAGTGGAGAAATCCGAAAAACTGGATTTTAGTATTTCACCAGGTGTTAATAATTTTCTTCCTCTGTCATCAGCTCGGGGTAAATTTAAACGAACGAAAAAACTTGAAAATCAGTCTCCGTTTACTACTGATTCATACTCAACATCTACGATGGTAAAAGAAAATAAATATTCGAATCGCAGAAGTGGCTTAACTCCAAGTGCCAAACGTTTGCACATGAGCTGTTCTGCATCAGCTTCACCAATGAAGTCAGTTGTAATCCCTAAACGTTTGACAAGATCCCAGTCAAATAGTCCTTGTGAAAAACTTAAAACTTATCCATTGGCTGATAACTCAAATGATTTTCGTTTTATTCATCGACACAAATCAACAGATAATGAATGCATTTTGTCGGACTCATCATCTATTGTACCCAGTCCAAACATATTCTCAAATGGATTTTTTGACTTTACAATGTGCGACCAATGTTCTGATTTACGGTCTCACTCATTAGATTCTTGGATGGATCATTTAGGTGAATTACATCCTGTACCGGTTCACTGGCCAAGTTCACGTGCTGATCGTCTAAATGAACTAGAAAAAAGATATCCTTATACCACAGTTGTTGGTTCTAACAAAAAACGTAAGGCCTCTGCAATTCCTCGGCCTTTAAATAGTTTTATGGTAAGTCTTTATTTTTAAACAGTTTCTGATGACTTTTATATTCCAACCATGTCTATTTATTTTATTCATTTATTGGTTCTGGAACAAGTAAAATTATTACAACTCAATAACCAAGCACAGTTCCATGTACTTATCTTTTAGTCACATAGTACTTTAAGGTCTAGCTATACTAATGGCTATCTAAATTAAAGCACATGCAACAATTTTTTGGTTTTAAAAGGAATGGATGAAGCTTACCTACTTTTCAATAGCAGGGTTATTTATCTCAGTCTCACGACTTCTAATCTCGTAGTAAAATGTCTTTTTCCTTCGAGATTTCACATATTTTGAAGTGGCATAAAAAATGAAGAAGGGGAATATTTAATCTGTTTCTATATCTTCAGTGATCGATCCCATAATTTATGTAAACCTACTCCTGGCGTCTCACTCGAATTGCAATTATATAATACTTGGTATGGCCCCAAAATACTTTGGTACAAATGAGGCCGGGGAGAGTCCTCTCTTCTTCTCAAAGTCTTTCCATATAGTTATGCGTGCATAAATACTGCCAGGAAAATCTTACCCAGTGTTTACGAATTTTGGGAGAATGAAAAGCGAATATCTGACGCTTAAACTGGGCTCGTGGTTACAACTTATGAATCTGTTGTTGGTCATGGGCTAGCGTGGGACTGCATCTGCTAACTTTGTTTCACTGCCTCGTGAATCAGAACTCAAGACTGAGGGTTTGAGAAGTGGCTTCCTAAGAAAACTAATTGCTTCGGTTCGGGCATCCATAAAATGTCCCAGCCAACTAACATGTTCACTGACTTATGTGGTGTATGTATTTTTTGGTGCCACTTTGTGTCAATGTTGATTTGCTTAACTAATAAGTAACAACCAGTACTTGGTATGGAAGTTTGAAAGTTATTTAAACGTTGATTTGTTAACTTTACTTGACATTTGTTTGTTCGGATATGTTACTGTAATACATGCTCATCATAATTTTTTCTTGCTTCTTTAAACATACACACGTTTATTTGTTATTTGTAGAAATCATGTATACTTTTTCCCACTGTTCTCTATTGTAGTTAGTTATCATTCATTACTGCAGTTTCTGTTATTGGCTTTCTGTTGTTAGTTTTTCATTATTATTTATAGTGTTATAGCATAGATCGATAGGCGTGTAGTGGATCTTTCATAAGCTCATCCGTTTCATGTACACAAACTAAATGAAAGTACCACTTTTCCCGATTTATCGTAATCCTGTTACAAATTAAATTTCATGTCACTTTTTGGCTGTTTACTTTATAATTTACACTACTTAATACGCAATTTTATATTCTGCAACTTTTTAAGTGTCTTATTTGTAAGTTTTATTTACAGAGTAATAGTTAGAGCATAAACATTTTATTATAATTAGTGAGATTGTAGGTGTTTTTATCTAGTGTTCTACAATATTAATCACATACATGTGTTTGAAAATGTTTTATATTTTTCTGTCTACATTTTCTTTTGAAAATGACGTCACTATTTTGTTGTCTACTGAGCTAAAACGTTGATGAGTATATCAATGTTACCTCCGGACATCAACAGGTCTACAACACATAATATTACCATTGTACGATAAAAGTAATTTTAAGTTTGATGTTGTTTTTACACATTTCCCAGGCATATATTAATTTGGGGACCAATTCAAGAGAAAGTAATTACTAACTATAAGAAAGTATTGCATTAAGTATTTAAAGGTTATGTTTATGACTCTCCAAAACGGTTTATTACGTACTTAGGATGTCACAAGTCCATAATAAATTATCTTTAATAGCTCAACTTATCTTCTTTGATAAGGAATGAACTAGTTGAGCGTGTCGACCGCCTCCCTTATCTTAGGAGTCTGAGGAGTGTAGATGGCCTGTCTACTGGCGAAATCTCAGCACGGGTACAGAAGGCTCGATTGACTTCGGCGAGATATCCATCTGCTCACCAAAGGGCCATTCTACGTACAGCAGTTCACCTAGTCCTACTTTTCGGGTGTGAAACATGGCCAGTAAGAGTGGAGAATATTAGTAGGTTACTGGTTCTCGATCATAAGTGTCTCCGAAGCATTGCTTGTGTGTCCTAGGATAACCGAGTAAGTAATGCTGTTGTAAGGAAACGGGTACTAGGCAAGGATGGTAGGTCAGTTGATGGAGTAGTGAAACCTCATCAGTTGAGATGGTTGGTACATGTGTTGTGCATGCCCAACCGCCGACTGCCTCGACGAGGTATGTTGTCTGATGCAGAAGTAGGCTGGAAGGAAGCTAGGGGTGGCCAAACCAATCCATGTATTCATCAACAACTGGACTGATTCATGTTAGTAGGTGTGAACTGCCTGGTTGCGGTCCGCGAGACAATCGTAACCGGTGGTTTGAGACTTCAAATGACATGGCTCACAAATCGTTTGCGATGGCGCAAGCATATCCGTTCTTCGTCTTGTCTCAAATTTTAATCTACTGAGTTCCTCATGACTTCTTTCTCTCTCGAAAATTGCTTCTTGTGTGATATACTTCTCGAACCATATCTTCAATCCCTAATCTTTCCGATTACCGCTAATACCGCCACAACGTTTACTACTATGGAATTAGAATTGACAATCCGATCTGTGTGGTAATGTGGTTGGCGGCTTGAACTGATGTACGTACGTACAAGTTCTACGTTGTGACGGATTGAAACTTATCTCCCTGCTTAGTTACTCGAAATTTTAAGTTGAATTACAGACCAAAGTTTGAAGTTCTTGATTTCTATTAGCAAAAGCTTTACATTGTAGATTATTTCTCGAAGTCCTTTTTTACTCATTAACCAGGAGGGTGCGGTTGCCATCCAGAAGATACTGAGTAAGCTATCTGACAATAAACATATTTAGATGCTGTTATCGAGCCACTAATCATATTTGAAATAAGTCAGATTTTGAATGCATGTTTTGACTTCATCACTTTTCTTTTATGAGTTAATTATCGGTCATGGTTATTTTTATTAGATCTTAGATTAAGAAAGAAAATAATTTTCAAATGACGCCTTATCACTTTTCGCTTTATAGTGTTTCACTACAACATTCAAATATCCCGGTTTAAACTGATCGTTGACTGTTTGTCGAATTCATGGCTCATGCAAAAAGATTTATTGTTGCATTCTTTTTGTATAAAGTTTATCGGTATCATTTTACTACTTGATCAAACCAGACAGTTCTTAAACTAGAATATTAACACAAAATATCCTCGCGATAAAAAAGGTAAAATATCTCGAAATATTTTTTAATGGTTAAGATTTATTTATTCTGTATTCTGAGTCTTTAGTTGGTGTTTTTTTCTTCACCTCTAATTTCTTAATTTCACTTTCTTTTTTAAGTTATGTTCCATGTGTTTTATTGTTAAGGATATTACCACCACTTTTACTCGTATAGTTTTCATCGTGTTCGTTTCCCCTCACATTAGGTAGTCACTTGAACTAGTGCGTATTTATTATAGATTCTACTCTTTCTATTATTAACTGACTTTAAAACACTTCAATAGCATTAAATACGGAATATAGTTCATTGAACTGATTTCACTCTTCCAGGAAATTTCATCAGAATTCTTCTTGTTTGTTAGATACATAGTAGACGCAGTCGCACTCATAACCATTCCAACTTTTCCAAACGGTATCATTAAATTAACTAAATGTGGTTCTTTATTGTTCTGTGAATGCTAATCATGACCCCAAGTACGTAATCATATATATCTTAGCTGTTGGTCAAATATGGTAGAACAGCCCAATACATAAGGAAAAGAGAGCATATTTGTGGATTGGGCTGTCCATTTCAACCGACTGGGGAAGTTAGAGTGTGTACCAATCTCCATCACTTCATATTCTCTTTGGCATATTGGTACTTCAAAAAAGTTAGAGAAGGACAGATCAACAGATACCATAGGTAGACAAAAGCACTGACAGTTGACCTCAGTCAAGTCGTTAGATGCGGACTTAATGTCTATGCTGAATTTAATACTCGTGACCCATAGTTTTAAAATCTATGTGTTAGCATCTTGTCACATAAGAAAATCACCAGGGCTAACAGCAATTTTAACCATAGTTGACGACTAGCAAGTTACTTTTATGATAACTTGGCTGAAGAAAGTGTAATTTTTGCTAAAATATCTGGCAAAATTGAACGGAAAAGAGAGAACATAGCCCTGACAAACTCCACCTGAAGTAGCCAATTCAAATAACTTTGCCATAAGCTCTAATCTGATTTATAGTTTTCGAATAAACAGCATTTCTCAGTTATAGACACACTCATAATAAAATTCTTGCTGTACATCCGACGTCAGTAGTTGTGCTTTTGTTCCAGAATCAATGACAAGGTGAATGTTTACACTCACGACCTTGTAAGAAACCCTAATTCTTCCCTGATTTGGTGTTTCCGAGCTTCAAGTAGTTATGGACGTCAGTATTTCAAAAACTGTATCGGTAAAACAAAATGTTCTGCAGTTGCCACAAAAAGATTTCCTAAACTATTAACTTTCCTACCCCAGTCTTTTCAAAATTTAAACGCTTGTCTAGTTTGTCATGTTTGCATTTTTATACCGATTACATCCATTACTGTTAACGATAACCCGACCGTAGTTGCTACCTTGACGTGGTGATCGGGCTTGCCTATCGTGATGACCCAACCGAGCTATATTGGCTGGAACATATGTTCCTGAAGGTTCTACCATGACAGGCAGGTCGATTGGAGAACGATGAGTCTAAAAGCAGCTACTGAAGGTCTGAGGGCGAAGTCGTACTGCTGATTGCAGAGAGGTGTGACAGCAGTAAGGTGTTTCCCTCGGACAACCAGCACCTGCAGCGATGCTGCCTTCTCACAAGGAAGGAAGGGTTAGAAAATGTCGACCCTAAAATTATCACACCTCACCCTACCTCACGGATTTCGGTCTCCGTCGGTAAGGGTGCCCACTAAGGGCCTTTAAGAGCGGAGCTAATCCTCAAAAAACCCTTCATAAAAGGCCGTGCGTGACCGGCCTCAAGCGGTTGTCCCTTGGGCTCTGCGGTCGCGCTCTCAGCTCTCTATGACCTACACTAACCCAACTCCTTTTTCAGGTTCCTCGAGAAACACCCTTCCACGGTGTGAGCAGCCGGGAAGTAACATCCGCCCTCATACCCGTAACAGCACTAGAGACAAAATTGGTCGAAATCAAATCTTTCCTGCACCCCCTAATATCTCTGTTCTCTCCACAACTAACTCTACTCACATTCCTTTATCTCACTGCACCGCTAATGCAAACGATGCGAGTTCGCGAAACGTCGTTCCTGGTCTCCTTAAACCCCATTCTACACTACATGTTGGAGCATTCAATTTACGGACATTGTGTCAAATAGGGCAATAGGCTTCATTAGCTAGGACTTTGGAATCTCGTTCCATCGATGTATGCTGCGTCTCGGAAACGCGCACACAGGATACGAGTAGCGTTATTCACTTGACCTCACCATGTCAAGATAAAGAAGCAACTCGACTTACTCTTCGTGTATCTGGAAGCCCTGGTGCTGCTTCCCGGGTATTCGCTGGTTTATGTATATCATTGAGTTCTAGGGCAGAACTAGCTATCCTACACTGGATTGTATTAGATAGTCGATTGTGCGCTGTCCGTCCGAACGGGACTGTAAGGACTCGGGAAGATAGGGACACTCGCCGTTGCCTCTTCGTTGTATCTGCCCACACCCCCACTGACTGCAATTCAGACGACGTGAAAGATTTCGGACCTCCTTCAAAAGTTAGGCACTCTGATATAGTGATAATGGCTGGTGACTTCAATGCTCAAGAAGGTAGGCTAGCTGAAAAGGAAAGACACCTAGGTGGATGTTATGGTGTCGCGGCTAATAGAACAGATATTGGCGAACATCTTCTGCATATATGCTCCATTAGGGCGTATTCCTAGCAATCACAATCTTTAAGCATAAGGTAAAACAACTTTCCACCTGGAGACCCCCAAAGCCGACCCAACGAGATCAAATCGCTATAAGACGTCGGTGGAGAGGCTCTGTTGAAGACTGCCGCTTATTCTGGAGCACTTGTGTAGACTCAGAACATGCTCTAGTGCGAACGCGTATTTGTTAACGCCTTATTGGACGCAAGAAAACCTCTTAGGGTTCTACCTAATGATATCAGAGCTATGAACATATTTCAGAAACAACTAGAAAAACAGTTAGGCGACCATGTAAGTGATTCCCATCCGGAGACAGATTGGAATGATATCAAAAAGGTTGTGGAAACAGCAGTGCTATCTACTAGTAAGGTAAACCATAAGGCTAGAATGAAGCCGTGGATCTCAGTAGTATCCACAGAAATGATAGACGCTCGTAAACTCATCTCACCTGACTCCGAACATGATGAAGAGCGAAATCAGCTCAGGCGCAGGCTAATAAAAAGCGTACGCAATGGTCGAGAACAGTGTTGGGTAGCAGAAGCAAGGGAAACGGAAAATGCAACGGTGATAGGCAACGGTAGGCAACTATTCAAACTCATCAAGGAAACTGGTATTAGGAATGCTAGTGTGAGTGAGACTATCTCGGAAAAGGATGGTCTTATTATTCGATCTCAATCCAGGAGATTTGATCGATGGGCAGAACACTTCAGGGATCAGTTCAACTGGCCTCGAGCCACTCTTTGGTTACCCACGATCTCTAGTCCTCCTGAATGGCAAATCGACGTAAGCCCCCCTAGTCTTTATGAAGTTGAGAAACCTATGGAAAATCTGAAGCGATGAAGAGCAAAAGGTCCTGACAGGCGAACTACTGAGATTTCTAGGGATTGTGGTCCAGTTTAAGCAGTTAGATTGACTGAGATCTTATGTAGAATCTGGGAACTGGACATAATCACTGGTCTCGATCACTGATTGTCCCAATTTACAAGAAAGGACAAAAGTCCTGTGATAGATAGGGGAATAAGTCCTACTAATATGGTTTCTAAATTGTTTGCTTCGACAACCCTTAGACGCGTAACTGGAGCTCATGAAGAGCAGACTAGAGAAAATCAGTCTGGTTTCAGACCCGGACGTAGCTGTATAGACCAAATCTTCACACTACGATAGGTCCTGGAACACAGACACACATTTACGGGTCTGGAAATAGTTATCTTCCTGGACCTTAAGGTGGCATTTGACTCTGTGGATCGTGAAGTTCTATTGCAGTGTCTGTCACTGAAAGGAGTGCCAGAGAAGTACATTAACCTCATACAAGCTATCCACTCGAACACTACAGGTCGAGTTAGAGCTTATGCAGAGGTGTCATCGGAATTGATTACTTCAGGTGGTTTCCATCAGGAATGTCCACGTTCTCCATTCTTGTTTAATTCTGTCATAGACACGTGCTCCTAGATATAGCATTATCTTCGTCTGAATTTTCAGTAGTAGACCTTCTACCAGGAGGCTCACTTATTGACTTAGAATACGCCGATGACATAGTTCTATTCGGTGAAGACGCTGACAAAATGCAGTCTTCTGACCACTTTGTGCAAGCTCGTTCGTAATGCTACTCTCCCCGTCGAAATACAAAATGTTGCTTTAGGATTGTCTTGGATTGGCACCTGAACAAGTCATAGGGAGTGAAGTAGTTGAGCGTGTTGATGGCCAGTGAAAGTGGAAGATATCTCTAGGTTACTTTTTCTCGATCATCTGTATCTCCGAAGCATTGCTCGAGTATCGTGGAACAGCCGAGTAAGCAATGCTGCTGTTAGGAAACGGGTGCTAGGTAAGAATCGCAGGTCAATAGATGAAGTAATGAAACTTCATCAGTTGAGGTGGTTGGGGCATGTGCTGCGTATGGCTAACCACCGACTGCCTCGTCGAGCTATGTTTTGTGGTGTAGGAGTAGGTTGGACGAAAGCTAGGGAGGGCCAGAGCAAAACATGGCAGAAATCCATGAAGTCACTGACAAGTGGATTGAGTCATGTCGGTAGGTGTCAACTACCTGGTTGGGGTCCGCGAGATGATAATAATCGATGGTTAGAGACCGTGAGTGACATGGCTCAAAACCGTTTACAATGGCGCAGGTGCATTTATTCTTTGTGTTCTGTGAAATTCTAACCTTCTTAATTCCTCATCACCTCTATCTCTCCCTTTTTAAATTTACCTCACTGAATTATGTTTCTTGAATAACATCTCGAACCCTAATCTGTCCGATTACTTCTTATACTTTAACTACTATGGGATTTGAATTGACAGTTATATCTCTGTGCTGATGTGGTATAGCGACTTTAACTGCTGTACATACGTGCAAAGTTTTACTTTGATGTTGACTGATTGATTGACCTCTGAATACCAGGACTAATAAAGCTATCGACTTTTCCATCTTGTCTTAATAAGAAAAACAATTTGACACAACACTGAAAGACTTCGAGAATCACTGCACGTCCAGTCGCTGGTAGTCTAATGAGCTTAAGTAAATACCATTAAAGTAACTAACAAATAGCGAACACCACCTTTAATCTATCCATACTACTGTAGTCAGATTCTTCCAGCTTGTCCTGTTTGTAAAGAAAAAGGGGTTATGAATTTCATTTCCGTAATGAATGCCATCATAGTTTGGTGGTTCTATCACATATTAGGTTGGCTCCGCTTCTCACCATGCAATCACCTATCATCGCCTACTTTTGTGACAGCTAGTAACTACCAACTAATATTCAAGACCAGTGGTTCTACTTCCTTTAAAAATGTAAAGTATGCATATCAGACTCAAACACAACCGATGCCATTTTTTCTTTCGCTTATCGTGGCTGACAGTCCTTTTTCGATTGCCAGTCTCAATTTCACCAATTAAGGTGTATGTAACGTTTTTTAATTGCGTAACTCGTCACTTCAAGCTGTATGCAGTTGAAGAAAGGCATTAGAATATGATGAATTAGTTTTATTCCACAAATTTCTTGCTTACAGTTGGCAACTACGATAAAAATATTTACCAAACTGGATGGATTCTACTCCAGGATGGAGGTTTGCAGTTAAGATAAATTTCATTCTGAACTCGTTAACTGTACAGCGAAGCTCAGAATAAATTCGCGTATTCAAAAGAAACCTGCTACTGTACTTGATAATTACCTAACGTACCGGCTACCTTGACGCAATGGTCGGGCTTGCCTGTCGTGATGACCCAACCGAGCTTTATTGGCTGGAACATATGTTCCTGAAGGTTCTACCATGACAGGCAGGTCGATTGGAGAACGATGAGACTAAAAGCAGCTACTGAAGGTCTGAGGGCGAAGTCGTACTGCTGACTGCAGAGAGGTGTGACAGCAGTAAGGTGTTTCCCTCGGACAACCAGCACCTGCAGCGATGCTGCCTTCTCACAAGGAAGGAAGGGTTAGAAAATATCGGCATAGAAAAATGCTCTCATAATAAACTATTTCTTGTCAATGGATGTTTAACGATTATCAACAGATCAAGCAATATGAAATCTAGTACTTGTATATTGTTTAGAACTCTTACGCATTTGAAAAATACGGCACGATGAGCTAACAAGAGGAGTTAAACGTTAGACTAAATTTTAAAAATTTCTGTCTTGATAAATACGGGTAACTAATAATACATCCAAGTCATATCAAAATGGTTTATCCCATTTTGTTGCGTATCTTTTTGCAATCATACTAGTGAGTTTTGAAGAATAAACATTCCTTTAATTTTCCTCTTCGTGAATCACTACAGATTTTCGCCCAATACCTTCGAAGAATCGTACTACACTGGTTTCCGGATGCACCTAACGTACACATAAGTCAACGAGTTGGACAGCTATGGAGAAAACTAGATTTAAAAATGCGTGATAAATACATAGATGAAGCTTTTCGTTTGCAACAGTTACATGCTATAGAATTTCCTGACTATAAATATAGACCTAAAAAGCGTGCACGTAATGTAGCTGGCACTGACAATAACATTGAAGCTGATGAATACATTTCGAAGTCAGAGAATGTCATACCAATTACATCAAAGTCGATAACATTTAATGATAACAGTCACCCTGGAACGAAGTGTGAAAATGTTCATTTCCCAAGTGGTCGAAGTTTAACCACTTGCTTAAACAATCGAAATTCTGATGAGAACCATTCTCATACACCATTATTAATTGAACAACACAAAACTACTGCTGTAAACTCCGTCACTTGCAGCCGAAATTATCTACAACCAAATCAACAGGTAATTAATAAAATGAACATGGAGTTATACCAACCTGTAAAAGCAGATTATAATTCCCGTACAACACGTATTAGCAATCCATATGACAAGAAAGTGTCCACACCGCCTGGCGTAAACGATAACCATATTTTCAAGTTAAATAAGGAAGTAGATGAAACCATGACACTTTTAGTTTCTGGTAGTGCGGAAATCGGACACGGAGCATACCAGATGCACAAAACTATACCACGTCAAACTAATGATAGAATAACTGAATCTCTGGTATTACCATCATCAGCACTAAGTCAGGGAAATCAAATCAAAGAAATACAAATCTTAAATATGCAGTCACCAAATGTTCAACAACTTGCAAATGGACAGCCAATCATATGCCGCACTTTTCTGTGTGAACCGCTTAAGGCAACTGTTATTAGTCAGCCTGGAATCATCCCAATTAAAACGAATGGCTCGATGTTAAACGGGTTAATACTTGATACTAATGTGAATAATTTCGGTTTCCATCCTTTTCCTACAAAAGCCATTGATAGTACTACATCATCCTTATATCCGAAAATTGATTTTTATTGTAATAAAGTAAATTCTAACCCTTTGTCGAAAATCGAGTTGGAAAATGTTGTATCTCAGTGTGTCAATTCACCGAGTGCTCGTAACCATAGTAAAGATTATCCAAGGGGAAGACTAGGTAAAAAATATGTCAGAAAGGATTGTCGCATTTTAAGTTCTAAACAGAGTGTTGATAATGGGAAACAGTCCGCTACTACTGATTCATATGAAATTGATGTGTTATCCAGTCGTCATACAAATACGCCTTTATTCTTGGAAAGTCTGAGATTGAAGTGTGAAAATGATAACGTTGATGCAGCTTTCAGTTTTACTGATATCGATACATGCAAATCAGGTACTTCTCTTGACGATTTAGAACAGATCTCTTTATTTTCTTGTGAGAGTACAAGCGACGTCTTACAGACATTGGACGCTTTGAATTCACCAACCGAAGATCACTCATCATTTGTTAAGTCTGAAAGTATGTACAACCACCAGCTGATGAAAACACCACATGAAAATTCATTCACACAATCTAACGGCTTGCCAAGCATTGAGTCATGGACATTCGGGACATCGAAGACTTCTCAAATAAGTTGAGATATCTTTTTCACCATAGAAGTAGTATTCTTTTTGATATGTGCATCTCTTCCGGTCAAATGGATTTGAGTACTACTGAACATAGATACGAGATATCCCCTCACTTATTTCCCATTGTTATTTTTGATCGAAATGGACCCCCATCATGCTTTATTTTTCTTATATGACCAGCTTTTGATAAATGCTTAATTGATAATTTCAAATATTTATTGCTGTCACTCGATGAATAGATCAAACATAATATGCTATTTATAATATAAGTTCCTATTTTATAAGAATGGCTTCTGATTTATTGATACGGAAATAACTGATTTTACCTCAAGAGTTCAGACAGTCACGATTTTCATTTGAACACTAAGGTACAGATATAGACTACAGTTAAGACATGAGTAAGTGATTTTACGAAGGTATTTAGTACAAACTAACATCGTACCATGGATATACAATTTTCAAGCCACTGCTCTAGCAATATATTCGATAAGCAGTTGCAGAAATCTTCCGCATACTGTGATTACAAACTAGTGGAATTGTCTTCGTGATAGCTGGACTTCATCATAAGTGAAATGAAGTCAAAAGTGAGTTTTAAATTAGGGAACGATGTACACTAGTTGGTTCTGTTATTGCTTTTACAAGAAAAGAAAGAGCATAGCTTGTGTTAGAACTCCTGTGCCGTTAGTATTAATATGCAACAATAAAAACACACGGTTGATTAAACCACTTCTCTCACGTCATCTAAGTATGGTGGATGCTACTCACAAGGTGAAACATAAACAGTATGCAGCGGAGCGCCACCCACAAGTTGCCACCAGAATATTTCAAAAACCAGATGAATGTGAGAGAAGATAGTCAACCTGCTTGGATTGTGAGTGAATGTCTGGGAACTACGTGCACATATTTCATCTCCAAATATGTATGTCCCACTTTGTCTTGACCGCTTCGTAAGTTACGCGAACGTGTACAGCCATAACTTGTAACATCTGTCTAGTATGTTGTTACATCAGTTGTCCGTTTGGTGCTAATATTTTTTAAAAATGGATCTGCCAATTTCTAAGTTTATAGCAAAGGTATTTTCGACTTGAAAATGTACTTGCTTTTAATGGGAAAGTTATATGGGTCTATTTACATTATCAAGCTGCTTGGTGCTTGAAAGGCAGCATCCTTTAAACCTCCATGACACTTGATTCGACACAACCTGACAAATGGTGACCCAACAGTACCTGTTATACTGAAGGTTGGAAAGTAATTTAGTTGGAGAGCTAATTGGAATCAGGCCACTTAACCGAGACGACCGCAAGCTCACGATCCCAACACTGAATTATCAGGATACTCTCAAAATGTAAGTTCCGATCGAACATTTTACAGATTTTCAAACAACATTCCTCGTCCAATTTATCTGTTACCGTTGAAAAATTTATTACCTTGTTCAGCCCATCTGATAATTGTTTTGTTAAGCGTTCGCAATTACTTCTATATACTTGAATTCGTACCACTTTCTAGAGCTAACAATACTAGGTTGGTATATATTATTATTATCGAACATATGAATTAGTGTAGAATCGATTTCAAAAATTAATTTAAAGATATTTTTCACACTACTAGTCTTTTTTTTACTTAATTTATGGACTGGAATTACTACATTATCAACATTCTACACACAAACTTTTCCTACTAAAAGTCTACGGATCTATTCTAATTTCAAATCACCAAATTTACTTTTTGGATTACATTCACCTCGATTACTCTAGAAAAGCATTTTCATGCATTTAGTGGGTCCATTTCCTGATTTTCTGTACAGATGATTACTTAAATTTGTTCAGTAATGTTATCAAGGAGGCTAGAACTAGCAAAACCAAACTTGGCATTTTGTGATATCATACGGTTTCCAACGAAAACTGTTGTATAGTAACAGCTGGTAAAACCGCAAGAGTCTACGAACCATGTGTTACAATGTATTGGAATATTTCCTGCCAGAACTAGTGGTGATTTATCGTTAATATTACAAGATATAAAAGAATAAAATATAGTGGTTAAGAGGTCGAGCGTTTGCGCGCGACACTCATGGTCGGAATCGCCCACAAGCATAGCTGGAGAGTCCCATACTAGAACGAAGCGGCCGCCTAGTGCTTCCAGGTTACCTATGGTAGTCTAACACCAATCGATTCATGATCTCGATGAACGAAATAAAACATCAAAAAAGAACAGGTTTACTGAATGTATGGAAACATCGGTCTTGAGGAGTTATTAGGGATTATTATAACCCATCAGGCAGTCGATCTGACTCTGACCCGCTCTTAAGTTACGTTCCAATCCTCAGTACCTCGGATACTTCCGTCACAAACAAATCACACGAAAGGAACTCATCCCATATATCAATAACTACTCGTTATCTGGCGAAAAGTTCTTAATCGCGTTAGTGTCTAATGTTTAGCCCCTAACTAGCGTATACAGTTAGGGCAGTCTTGTAAACCCCTAAAGTTTAAAAATGACGTCGCCGAGGAAACCGAATTTGTGAAGTCCAAATCAATCAGTTCGCGTTTGTTTCAGTATGAAACTTGCATACCTCATACGATTAGATACTACCATCTATTGAGAGAGAGGGATTACGTCCAATTACCTATATCTCACTGTATCGAATTTTCATTAGAGAAACAGTAGCATAACTTTTACGTACACCAGATTCCGAATAAACGAGTGACAACGTAAGATGGGCGGAAGTCTGCGGTAGTCGTATCGTACCTTTTAGGCTAGCAGTCATCATAAGTTATTAACTATTGCAATCATGCCTTCCCATTTCGCGTAGTTTGATCGATAACATTCGCATACGTACTTGCTGAAAAGAAAACTTTTGATAAATGAATCTATTTGAAAGCAGGATAAAAAGATGGGATACAGGTGGCCTTCGATAAATCAAATGTCTCTAATATCTACGGTTATACTATGTACTTAACACGATTACGGTAACAGAGACCAGTTTACCTAACTTATATACTATTCAATAACGGAAACAATTATTTGACCTATCAGTCAATCTATTTCAACAGTATGGCAAGGTGAGAATGTAATTATGCTAATTAATGAGAAGTGGAAATCTAATTGGTAGTATACTGTTCGTTTTGATTACATCCTACAAATAATGCTGTTGAGGTATACAAAAATCTCATTTTAAGAAATAGATCCAACTTATACATAGAATTTGTAGCTGCTCATTAAATATTTTATTCCTACTGTGAAACTTGATGACCTTTTCTTAAATTTAAGAGAATATTTGGATTTTGAATAATTTCAAAAGATATATAGTAAACAATAAAGTAAACAGAAGACTAGCGAAAAATCAACAATCAAATATCTACATTTGTGTTGAAATGTTACTTTCAACTTGATTATAGCAAGCAGCCGCTAAAGTTCCGATTAACATTCCTAGTATTGCTGTTTGCATTGGTCCAATATGGCTAGCGAAACCTAATATCCCACCACATCCCAGACCGATATAACTGAAGCGATCCACACGAACCTAAATTAAAAGAGGTAGTAAAATCAAGGAAGTTACAAAAACTGTCAAGTGACCATATAAATGCATAAAAAGATATTACAAGGCATTCTATGATGCTGAAGTGAAGTGTCCTGCCCATCGGTCTAAAAGTCTCATCATTTCTCAAAACAGTCTCTCTAACTGTTGCTGATTTTTCTACCTCTCGCTTTCTTCACCTACAACTGTTCACGATCATTGCGTGGGCATCTTGTCCCGACCGAAGCTGCTACCTTGACGTGATGGTCGGGCTTGCCTATCGTGATGACCCAACCGAGCTATATTGGCTGGAACATATGTTCCTGAAGGTTCTACCATGACAGGAGGGTTGATTGGAGAACGATGAGACTAAAAGCAGCTACTGAAGGTCTGAGGGCGAAGTCGTACAGTCAGTCAGATGCAACGTAGAACTTTGTACGCAAGTACATCAGTTCATGTTGCCATACCACATCAGCACAGAGAAGTAATCGTCAATTCAAATCCAATAGTAGAAGAGGTAGTAAAGGTATTAGGAGTAATCGGAGAGGTTAGGATTAGAAGATATTATTCAAGAAGTATGATTCAGTGAGAAAAGTTTAGAGAGTCGAAACTAGAGGTGTTAGAGAATCCAGAAGATTAGGATTTGAGAGAACACAAAGCATAAATGCACCGGCGCCATTGAGAACGATTTTGAGCCATGTCACTCACGGTCTCTAACCATCGATTATTATCATCTCGCGGACCCCAACCAGGTAGTCGACAATTACCGACATGGCTCAGTCCACTAGTCAATGACTTCATGGATTTATGCCATGTTTTGGTCTGGCCGCCCCCAACTTTCTTCCAACCTACTCCTACACTACAAAACATAGCTCGTCGAGGCAGTCGGTGGTTAGGCATACGTAACACATGTCCCAACCACCTCAACTGATGAAGTTTCACCACTTCATCTATTGCTCTCCCATCCTTACCTAGTACTCGTTTCCTAACGACAGCATTGCTCACTCGGTTGTCCCACAGTTTACGAGCAATGCTTCGAAGACACCTATGATCGAAAACCAGTAACCTACGAATATCTTCTACTCTCACTGGCCACGTTTCACAGCCATATAGGAGAACGGAGCGAACTGCTGCACAGTACACTCGTCCTTTGATTAGAGAAGGGATATCACGCCTACGCCATAAGTGACGTAGGTTGGCAAAAGCCAATCGAGCCTTCTGTATCCGAGCTGAGATTTCGTCAGTCACCAGGCCATCGGCACTGATGAGACTCCCAAGATAAGTGAAGCGGTCTACACGTTCGACTACTTCACTCCCTATCACTAGTTCAGGTGCCGATGCAACCCAGTCTTGAAGCAACATTTTGCATTTCGAGGGGTAAAACCGCATCCCGAACATGATTGCATTGTTGCTTAGGGTAGTCAGAAGACTCTGCATTTTGTCAGCATCTTCACCCAGTAGGACAATGTCATCGGCATATTCCAAGTCAATAAGCGGGCCACCTGGTAGAAGGTCTACTCCTGAGAAATCTGACGAGGACAATGTTATGTCTAGGAGCATGTCTATGATAAAATTAAACAAGAATGGAGAAAGTGGACATCCCTGACGGACACCACTTGATGTAGAGAATTCCAATGACAGTTCGCCATAAGCCCTCACTCGACCAGTGGTGTTCGAGTAAAGGGCTTGTATAAGGTTAATGTACTTCTTTGGTACACCTTTCAATCACGGACACTGCCACAGAACCTCACGATCCACTGAGTCAAATGCCGCCTTAAGGTCCACAGCGACGACTATTGTCGGACGCCTACATGTGTGTCTGTGTTCCAGGACCTGTCGTAGTGTGAAAATGTGGTCTATACAACCACGTCGTACTGCTGACTGCAGAGAGGTGTGACAGCAGTAAGGTGTTTCCCTCGGACAACCAGCACCTGCAGCGATGCTGCCTTCTCACAAGGAAGGATGGGTTAGAAAATGTCGACCCTAAAAATGTCACACCTCACCCTACCTCACGGATTTCCGTCTCCGTCATTAAGGGCTTTCAAGAGCGGAGCTAACACTCAAAAAACTTCTCATAAAAAGGCCGTGCGTGACCGGCCTCAAGCAGTTGTCCCTTGGACTCTGCGGTCACGCACCCAGGTCTCCAAGACCAACACCAATCTATCTTCCTTTTCAGGTCCCTCAAGAAACAACCTTCCACGGTGTGGGCAGCCGTGAAGTGATAACCGCCCTCATATCCGCAACAGCACACGAGACCAAATTGTTCCAAATCAAATCCTTCCTACACCCCCTAATACCTCTCTTATCTCCACGACTAACTCTTCTCACACTCATTTATCACAGTGCACAGCTAACGCAAACGATGCGAGTTCGCGAAACGTCGTTCCTGGTCTCCTTAAACCCCATTCTACACTACATGTTGGAGCATTCAATTTACGGACATTGTGTCAAATAGGGCAATAGGCTTCATTAGCTAGGACTTTGGAATCTCGTTCCATCGATGTATGCTGCGTCTCGGAAACGCGCACACAGGATACGAGTAGCGTTATTCACTTGACCTCACCATGTCAAGATAAAGAAGCAACTCGACTTACTCTGCGTGTATCTGGAAGCCCTGGTGCTGCTTCCCGGGTATTCGCCGGTGTAGGTATATCATTGAGTTCTAGGGCAGAACTAGCTATCCTACACTGGATTGTATTAGATAGTCGATTGTGCGCTGTCCGTCCGAACGGGACTGTAAGGACTCGGGAAGATAGGGACACTCGCCGTTGCCTCTTCGTTGTATCTGCCCACACCCCCACTGACTGCAGCCCAGATGATGTAAATGATGAGTTTTACACAAAGCTTTCGGAACTCCTCCAAAAAGTTAGGCGCTCTGATATAGTGATAATGGCTGGTGACTTCAATGCTCAAGTAGGTAGACTAAGTGAAAATGAAAGACACCTGGGTGGATCTTATGGTGTCGCGGCTCAAAGAACAGACAATGGCGACTGTCTGTTGCAACTGTGCTCAGATAACCGCCTATTTCTAGCAAACACTAATTTTAGGCATAAGGAAAAGCATCTCTTGACCTGGCGACCTCCAAAGTCGTCTCAACGTTGGACACAGCTAGATCATATCGCCATCAGCCAACGATGGAGGGGTTCGATAGAGGACTGTCGCTCGTTCTGGGGCACATGTTTAGATTCAGATCATGCCCTAGTGCGAGCACGTATTTGTTTGAGGCTTACTGAACGTAGGAAAGACACCGTAAGGAAGCCTCTTAGGGCTTTACTTGATGATAATCAAGCTAAGAAAATATTTCAGGAGGAACTGGAAAAACAGTTAGGCGGCCATACAAGTGATTCCTATCCGGAAGCAGGTTGGAACCATATCAAGAACGCTGTGGAAACAGCAATGGTATCTGCTAGCAAGGTAAACTACAAGGCTAGGATGAAGCCGTGGATTTCAGTCGCACCCACTGAACTGATAGATGCTCGAAAACGCACCCCACCTGACTTTGAACATGATGAAGAGCGTAGTCAGCTTAGGTGCAAACTCATGAAAAGCCTACGTAACGACCGTGAACAGTGGTGGGTGGCGAAAGCAAAAGCAATGGAAAAGGCAACACTAGACAACTTTTCCGCCTTATTAAAGAAACTGGTATTAAGAACCCGAATGTGAGTGAGACTGTCTCGGAAAAGGATGGTCTTATTATCCATTCTCAATCTAGGAGGCTGGACCGATGGGCAGAACACTTTAGGGATCAGTTCAACTGGCCTCGAACCACAATTCGGTTACCCACGATCTCTAGTCATCCTGAATGGCAAATCGATTTAAGTCCTCCCAGTCTACATGAAGTTGAGAAAGCTATAGGAAATCTGAAGCGAAGTAGAGCAGCAGGTCCTGATAGGCTTACCCCTGAGATGTTTAAGGATGGTGGTCCAGTTTTAACAGTTAGACTGACCGAGATCTTAGGTAGAATCTGGGAACTGGACGTAATCCCATCCGACTGGTCTCAGTCGCTAATTATCCAAAGCTACATGAAAGGAGAAAAGTCCTATTGTGACAATCACAGGTGTATAAGTCTAACTAACATAGTTTCTAAATTGTTAGCCTCGATCATACTTAGACGTCTAACTAGAGCTCGTGAAGAGCAGACTCGATAAAAACAGTCTGGTTTTCGACCTGGACATGGTTGTATAGACCACATTTTCACACTACGATAGGTCCTGGAACACAGACACACATTTAGACGTCCGACAATAGTCGTGTTTCTGGACCTACAAGCGGCATTCGACTCAGTGGATCGTGAGGTTCTGTGGCAGTGTCCGTGATTGAAAGGTGTACCAAAGAAGTACATTAACCTCATACAAGCTCTCTATTCGAGTGAGAGCACATTGCGAACTGTCATCTGAATTCTCTACATCAAGTGGTGTCCGTCAGTGCTGACTACTCTCTCCATTCTTGTTTAACTTTGTCGTAGACATCCTCTTAGAGTTAACATTAGGCTCGTCAGATTTTTCAGAGGTTGACCTTCTACCAGGAAAGTCGCTTACTGATTTAGAATACGCCGATGACCTAGTTCTATTCGGTGAAGAGACGCTGAAAAAATGCAGTCTTCTGACTACCTTAAGCAACAATGCAAGCATGTTCGGGATGCGGTTTTACCCCTCGAAATGCAAAATGTTGCTTCAAGACTGGGTTGCACTGGAACCTGAACTAGTGATAGGGAGTGAAGTAGTCGAGCGTGTTGACCACTTCACTCATCTAGGGAGTCTCATCAGTGCTGATAGCCTGATGAATGACAAAATCTCAACACACATACAGAAAGCTCGATTGGCTTTTGCGAACCTGCGTCACTTATAACGTAGGCGAGTTATCCGTTTGCTGACCAAAGGACGGGTGTACTGCGCAGCAGTTCGCTCCGTTCTCCTATATGGATGCCAAACAAGGACGTTAAGAGTAGATGTTCGTAGGTTACTAGTATTCGATCATAGATGTTTAAGAATCATTGCTCGTAAACTGTGGGACAACCAAGTGAGCAATGCTGTCATTACGAAACGAGTACTAGGTAACGATGGCAGATCAATATATGAAGTGGTGAAACTTCATCAGTTGAGGTGGTTGGGACATGTGTTACGTATGCCTAACCACCGACTGCCTCGACGAGCTATGTTTTGTGGTGTAGGAGTAGGTTGGAAGAAAGTTAGGGGCGGCCAGACCAAAACATGGCAGAAATCCATGAAGTCACTGACAAGTGGACTGAGTCATGTTGGTAGATGTAGACTACCTGGTTGGGGTCCGCGAGACGAAAGTCACCAGTGGTTAGAGACCTTGAAAGACATGGCTCAAAATCGTTTGCAATGGATCAAGTGCACCCATTCTTTGAGCTCTCTCAAATCCTAATCTTCTGGAATCGTCAGCACCTCTACCTTTGTCTTTCTAACTTTATCTCACGCAATATGCTTCTTGAATAATAGCTTCGAATCCTTGTCTTCTTCATTACGACTAATACCTCTACTATCTTTATCAATATGGGATTTGATTTGACATTTGCGTCTCTGTGCTAATGTGGTGTGGCAACATGAACTGATGTACTTACGTACGAAGTTCTGCGTTGCAACTGACTGACTATAGGCATCTTGTCAGCAGGCGTTTAAGCTGACTCCTCACTCATCATGTTCTAAGCCAGATTGGATGAGTTTCTGAGCACCAATCAATCCAGTAGATGCCAATGAAATCCATTGCTTTACCTTAACCTCATGTTTCACCTTACTGGCAGGTATCGGTGCCGTTTTCACAGCTTATTGGATATTGTTACGAACGGTTGGCATCACTTTACTATTTTTCTAGTTGCGCCTGAAATATATTATTGGCTTTGCTATCGTTGAGTAAAACCCTAACAGGTTTCCTTGCGACCAGTAAGACGCAGACAAATACGCGCTCATACTGCAGCATGCTGATCCATAACGAGTGCCAATCTTCTGTCGAGCCTCGTCATCGGTGGTTGATAGAAATGTAGTCTGGTTAGGTCGATTTTGGGGGTTGCCAAACCAAAAGATGCTTTTCCTTGTGCTCAAAGTTAATATTCGCTAGAGATGGGTGGTTATCTGAGCACGGCTTTAGCAGACAGCCGGCATAATCGTTCTCTGAGCTGGATGACACTATAAAATCCACCCAGCTGTTTTTCGGTTTCGCTTAAGCTACGTAATTGAGTATTAAAGTCACTATTACTACATCAAAGTGTCTAAGGTTTCGAAGGTTAGTAAGCTTTATCTTATCTTATCTTTCACCTCGTTCGACCTGGTCAGTGGGAGCGTAAGCAGTTACAACGTAGAGGCCCGGGCGAGTGTCCCTAACTTTACGAGTTTTTACTGTCCTGTTTAGTAGCACAGCACATAAGAGACTGTCTAATGTGACCCAGTATACGAATACCAGATAAGAAAGCTATATATCAGATTTGTCAATGTCCGGACATTGAAAACGCCAACATGTAGATCAGAGTGGGGTTTCAGGAGACCAGGAATAGCGTTTTGTGAACTCGCATCGTTTGCATTAGCGATTCAGGGTGTTAAACGAATACGAGAAGGGTGAGTCGTGAAGATAAGAGAGATGTTAGGTGTAGGAAGGAATTGATTGTGACTAGTTTGATCTCGTGTACTGATACGGGTGTGAGGGCGGATGTTAATTCCCGGATGCCCACAACGTGGAAGGGTATTTCTCGAGGAACCTGAAAAAGGAGTTGGGTTAGTGTAGGTCATAGAGAGCTGAGAGCGCGACCGCAGAGCCCAAGGGACAACCGCTTGAGGCCGGTCACGCACGGCCTTTAGATGGGAAGTTTTTAGTGTTAGCTCTGCTCTGGCTTAAAAGGCCTTACCGCCGGAAACGGAAGTCCGTGTGGTAAGGTGAGGTGTGACATTTTCAGGGTCGATATTTTCTAACCCCTCCTTCCTTGTGAGAAGGCAGCATCGCTGCAGGTGCTGGTCGTCCGAGGGAAACACATTACTGCTGTCACACCTCTCTGCAGTCAGCAGTACGACTTCGCCCTCAGACCTTCAGTAGCTGCTTTTAGTCTCATCGTTCTGCAATCGACCTGCCTGGCATGGTAGAACCTTCAGGAACATATGTTCCAGCCAATAAAGCTCGGTTGGGTCATCACGATAGGCAAGCCCGACCATCGCGTCAAGGTAGCAGATGCGGTCGGGGCATTCAGAAGTAATAGTTATTCGTGGTAAACACCATACTCCCACTAGTACAGTTGCAAGTAGGAATTCGGATTTCGAATTTCCTGTTATTGGTTTTATCTCTTGATACTAACTTGCTGGATACAACACAATTTGCCACTGATTTTTATTTAATCTTCGTTATCGTGTTATATTCCAATTTGAGTTTACCTAGTGATACTAAAACATACCACAGTGAAATACGTTTTTTTATGCTTATTTGTGTGAACAATCTCTATTTCCTTCACTTGAATGTTGTTCTTAATTATGTTATGATTTCTCGTGATAGAGCACTCATGCAATTGAGTTTCTGATTAGCAAACGTGTATCACTGAAGTATCACGATATGTAAAGAACTATCGGAAACATATTCGCCATCTCAACTTAAGTATATTGGGATAAGTGTGGTGAATCCGATAGTTATTTCGACTAACCCATAGTTCTTGAATTTCTTTGATTATGCACCTAGTAGGAATGGTTAACTGCTCAAAAGTGGAATTTAGACGAATAAAGTTAGCCGTCCGAATAAAATAATCTAAATTAGTATATTAACTATACCTGGCTTTTGTTGCACCGTAGTCGATAGCATCTGTCATAAAATGCCTCGTTCGTTTGATCTTTCATTCGCACATACATCAGCATTGGGGCGATGGTTATTCCGGGTAAGAATCCATAAGTGGCGAATTTGACTGATCTCCCGGCTAAGGACCTAAAAGTAACAGGTTCTGAAATTGGAAATACATTAAAAGTCCGAAGAAAGAATACTTGATAACAAGGTAATTACCGGAGCACATACAAGAGCTCCGAAAAGACAGGAAGCTTGAGCTGTTCTGAGACCAATGTGCATCAGCAATTCAGTCTTTAAGTGTGGAATTTTTTGGATCTCATCCTCGCTTATATGCATACCGAAAACATTCTTTAGCCATAATGATCCCATCTAAAAGTGAATCGTATTGTAGGTGGTTGGTTTGTCAAGGCAGTAGAACGTGATGCTAAGGATGTATTAACAGAGAGGAGGGTTTTGTGCCAAAAGTCTACCGACTCAGCACAAATATCTGAAGTGCAGGCAATTATACTGAATGAATAGCAAATATCAAAGACCGATGGTTGGCATCAGTACACTAGTGAAAATCCTGTTTTAACTTCTGGAACCAAACAAAACAGGAAGATAGGTGAACCAACAGCTCAGTAAGAATTTGAAATGCATCACTAAACTAAACTAAACTGAAAGCAATCATTAATAATTATCAGTAACAAGTCTAAATTTTAGACTGGCAATTGGAACCAAAAAATAGTAGCGTAACATTTCAAATGCAGTGCATAAAATAGCTTTTCTACCGTTTCAACGACACTTTAGGCGTGGTTCATGTAGGACATTATATATATATATATATATATATATATATATATATATATATATATGTTGAGATAGCCAATCGAGA
Organism: Schistosoma turkestanicum; assembly: GCA_944470395.2. Classification (NCBI taxonomy): domain Eukaryota; kingdom Metazoa; phylum Platyhelminthes; class Trematoda; order Strigeidida; family Schistosomatidae; genus Schistosoma; species Schistosoma turkestanicum. Next base: position 40,203,536 of record OX103979.1, on the reverse strand, counting down.
AGAACGCCACGCACATTGTGGATTGATGAACTATTTAATTAATGTTCATGATAAACTATTCGATTAATGATGAACTATATGATTAGTGTTCATGATGAACTATTTGATTCATGTTCAAAATATTTAACGACATTTATATAATTGTATAAATACGCATGTTTGATTGTAGATTTTTGATTCTGACAATAAGCGTTCTCCAACGTCTTCCATCTTCTTATTTTTGAACGGAGGGGTCTAACGTTCGGGTGTCATTAGTACAGTGGTTTGGCGTTGCATCAAGTACAAAACATAAAAATATATATATATTTAATCTGGGAACTGGGCATAATCACTGGTCTCGATCACTGATTGTCCCAATTTATAAGAAAGGACAAAAGTCCTGTGATAGATAGGGGAATAAGTCCTACTAATATGGTTTCTAAATTGTTTGCTTCGACAACCCTTAGACGCGTAACTGGAGCTCATGAAGAGCAGACTAGAGAAAATCAGTCTGGTTTCAGACCCGGACGTAGCTGTATAGACCAAATCTTCACACTACGATAGGTCCTGGAACACAGACACACATTTACGGGTCTGGAAATAGTTATCTTCCTGGACCTTAAGGTGGCATTTGACTCTGTGGATCGTGAAGTTCTATTGCAGTGTCTGTCACTGAAAGGAGTGCCAGAGAAGTACATTAACCTCATACAAGCTATCCACTCGAACACTACAGGTCGAGTTAGAGCTTATGCAGAGGTGTCATCGGAATTGATTACTTCAGGTGGTTTCCATCAGGAATGTCCACGTTCTCCATTCTTGTTTAATTCTGTCATAGACGTGCTCCTAGATATAGCATTATCTTCGTCTGAATTTTCAGTAGTAGACCTTCTACCAGGAGGCTCACTTATTGACTTAGAATACGCCGATGACATAGTTCTATTCGGTGAAGACGCTGACAAAATGCAGTCTTCTGACCACTTTGTGCAAGCTTGTTCGTAATGCTACTCTCCCCGTCGAAATACAAAATGTTGCTTTAGGATTGTCTTGGATTGGCACCTGAACAAGTCATAGGGAGTGAAGTAGTTGAGCGTGTTGATGGCCAGTGAGAGTGGAAGATATCTCTAGGTTACTTTTTCTCGATCATCTGTATCTCCGAAGCATTGCTCGAGTATCGTGAAAAGCCGAGTAAGCAATGCTGCTGTTAGGAAACGGGTGCTAGGTAAGAATCGCAGGTCAATAGATGAAGTAATGAAACTTCATCAGTTGAGGTGGTTGGGGCATGTGCTGCGTATGGCTAACCACCGACTGCCTCGTCGAGCTATGTTTTGTGGTGTAGGAGTAGGTTGGACGAAAGCTAGGGAGGGCCAGAGCAAAACATGGCATAAATCCATGAAGTCACTGACAAGTGGATTGAGTCATGTCGGTAGGTGTCAACTACCTGGTTGGGGTCCGCGAGATGATAATAATCGATGGTTAGAGACCGTGAGTGACATGGCTCAAAACCGTTTACAATGGCGCAGGTGCATTTATTCTTTGTGTTCTGTGAAATTCTAACCTTCTTAATTCCTCATCACCTCTATCTCTCCCTTTTTAAATTTACCTCACTGAATTATGTTTCTTGAATAACATCTCGAACCCTAATCTGTCCGATTACTTCTTATACTTTTACTACTATGGGATTTGAATTGACAATTATATCTCTGTGCTGATGTGGTATAGCGACTTTAACTGCTGTACATACGTGCAAAGTTTTACTTTGATGTTGACTGATTGATTGACCTCTGAATACCAGGACTAATAAAGCTATCGACTTTTCCATCTTGTCTTAATAAGAAAAACAATTTGACACAACACTGAAAGACTTCGAGAATCACTGCACGTCCAGTCGCTGGTAGTCTAATGAGCTTAAGTAAATACCATTAAAGTAACTAACAAATAGCGAACACCACCTTTAATCTATCCATACTACTGTAGTCAGATTCTTCCAGCTTGTCCTGTTTGTAAAGAAAAAGGGGTTATGAATTTCATTTCCGTAATGAATGCCATCATAGTTTGGTGGTTCTATCACATATTAGGTTGGCTCCGCTTCTCACCATGCAATCACCTATCATCGCCTACTTTTGTGACAGCTAGTAACTACCAACTAATATTCAAGACCAGTGGTTCTACTTCCTTTAAAAATGTAAAGTATGCATATCAGACTCAAACACAACCGATGCCATTTTTTCTTTCGCTTATCGTGGCTGACAGTCCTTTTTCGATTGCCAGTCTCAATTTCACCAATTAAGGTGTATGTAACGTTTTTTAATTGCGTAACTCGTCACTTCAAGCTGTATGCAGTTGAAGAAAGGCATTAGAATATGATGAATTAGTTTTATTCCACAAATTTCTTGCTTACAGTTGGCAACTACGATAAAAATATTTACCAAACTGGATGGATTCTACTCCAGGATGGAGGTTTGCAGTTAAGATAAATTTCATTCTGAACTCGTTAACTGTACAGCGAAGCTCAGAATAAATTCGCGTATTCAAAAGAAACCTGCTACTGTACTTGATAATTACCTAACGTACCGGCTACCTTGACGCAATGGTCGGGCTTGCCTGTCGTGATGACCCAACCGAGCTTTATTGGCTGGAACATATGTTCCTGAAGGTTCTACCATGACAGGCAGGTCGATTGGAGAACGATGAGACTAAAAGCAGCTACTGAAGGTCTGAGGGCGAAGTCGTACTGCTGACTGCAGAGAGGTGTGACAGCAGTAAGGTGTTTCCCTCGGACAACCAGCACCTGCAGCGATGCTGCCTTCTCACAAGGAAGGAAGGGTTAGAAAATATCGACCCTGAAAATGTCGCACCTCACCTTACCACACGGACTTCCGTTTCCGGCGGTAAGGCCTTTTAAGCCAGAGCAGAGCTAACACTAAAAACTTCCCATCTAAAGGCCGTGCGTGACCGGCCTCAAGCGGTTGTCCCTTGGGCTCTGCGGTCGCGCTCTCAGCTCTCTATGACCTACACTAACCCAACTCCTTTTTCAGGTTCCTCGAGAAATACCCTTCCACGTTGTGGGCATCCGGGAATTAACATCCGCCCTCACACCCGTATCAGTACACGAGATCAAACTAGTCACAATCAATTCCTTCCTACACCTAACATCTCTCTTATCTTCACGACTCACCCTTCTCGTATTCGTTTAACACCCTGAATCGCTAATGCAAACGATGCGAGTTCACAAAACGCTATTCCTGGTCTCCTGAAACCCCACTCTGATCTACATGTTGGCGTTTTCAATGTCCGGACATTGACAAATCTGACAGATAGCTTTCTTATCTGGTATTCGTATACTGGGTCATATTAGACAGTCTCTTATGTGCTGTGCTACTAAACAGGACAGTAAAAACTCGTAAAGTTAGGGACACTCGCCTGGGCCTCTACGTTGTAACTGCTTACGCTCCCACTGACCAGGTCGAACGAGGTGAAAGATAAGATAAGATAAAGCTTACTAACCTTCGAAACCTTAGACACTTTGATGTAGTAATAGTGACTTTAATACTCAATTACGTAGCTTAAGCGAAACCGAAAAACAGCTGGGTGGATTTTATAGTGTCATCCAGCTCAGAGAACGATTATGCCGGCTGTCTGCTAAAGCCGTGCTCAGATAACCACCCATCTCTAGCGAATATTAAATTTGAGCACAAGGAAAAGCATCTTTTGGTTTGGCAACCCCCAAAATCGACCTAACCAGACTACATTTCTATCAACCACCGATGACGAGGCTCGACAGAAGATTGGCACTCGTTATGGATCAGCATGCTGCAGTATGAGCGCGTATTTGTCTGCGTCTTACTGGTCGCAAGGAAACCTGTTAGGGTTTTACTCAACGATAGCAAAGCCAATAATATATTTCAGGCGCAACTAGAAAAATAGTAAAGTGATGCCAACCGTTCGTAACAATATCCAATAAGCTGTGAAAACGGCACCGATACCTGCCAGTAAGGTGAAACATGAGGTTAAGGTAAAGCAATGGATTTCATTGGCATCTACTGGATTGATTGGTGCTCAGAAACTCATCCAATCTGGCTTAGAACATGATGAGTGAGGAGTCAGCTTAAACGCCTGCTGACGAGATGCCTACTCAATGTTCTTGAACAGTGGTAGGTACATAAGGCGAGAGGTAGAAAACCGAGAACCAGTGAGATTGACGTTTTTGGTAGAAGTTAGATTATGTTAGCGCACACCGGAACGATTTCAAATTATATAGTTGCAGTTAACGCAAAATTTATAAACTTCAAATTTGTTTGCGAAGGCTTTCTGATTCGTTCCCGATAACTCACATTAAAATATGGACTTTGTACTCGATTTAGTTACTCAGGCCAAAAGATTTGCGCCCGGCAGCACACTTTTCAGCTGCATTCATGTTGCGGGAGGAATGAAGAAATTTGGCTGATTAAAACCTTTATATAAATACCATTAATTTCACTGTGTTTTTTGAGTATATTTGTTTTACTTAACTTATGAACTTGTTTGAATTATTATTTTCGGCCATTTTTGGACTCCTGTTTGTCTTGGTTGTTCGTTTGCAGTTTTTTGCTCCAGGAATCTATAAAATTGAAGGTAATTGTATTTATTATAATTATTGTTGTTAGAACGACATTGGTCGTCTATTTGTAATAAACGAACTACATTTTGGTCGATTATTGTGAATTAAGAATAAACTTTGGTACCTAACTTTGGAATTTGGTTTTGCTTTGATTTGGGATCGTGAATTGCAAATAGATCGGCATACCGTACTTCTAAGAATCAAGGAGCAAAAAATTGGACGTAACAAAGGTTCTTCAATTTTAATTTTTGGTCGTTGGATACTTTTGGACATTTGGGTCCAAAAGTTCTTCGATTTTATTTCTTTTGTCGTACATTGGATACCTCGAGACATTTTGGCTCCAAGATATTTTGCGTCAAAATTTTGTTATTATTGGTCGAATACTTTTGGATTAATTCACATTTGCTTGGTACTCAATTTCGAATAAAAGCATACAGTGGAAACCAGAAGCAAAAGGCTGAATGAGAATGACGAAATAGATGGTAAAATTTCTAAAGCTGTTTGTGGTACGTCTGACTTTAATGATGATAAACGTGATGATATTAGTGTTAATAGTGAGTCTTCATCTCAGTTTAGTACTTCTAGATTGAGGTTAGAAAGGGCAATATTAAGGAAGAAGAATTTGGAAAAGATACTTGAGTTAGAAGGACAGCTTAAAATGTTAGAACTTCAAGAGGAGGTTGAAATGGCCGAATTAGAATGTAAGTTCATGGAAAACGGTATGGAAGTGACTGGTCATCTGCGTGCGAAACATGAGAATTCTTCAAATGCGTTTACACCTACCTCACACCCGGGATTTAAGAGAGTTGTTAATTGTATCAGAAAGGTATACCCTCTTGAAGAACGAGTATGTGACCACGATGGTTTAAAACCCCTTGATGTGTATCCTAGTGAGAAGCCGGTTTGTGTAGCAGATAAGATGGCTTTCTTGAGTAGGGAAAAGAAAGAAAAAGGCAAAAAGGGTAGGCATCAAGATGGATCCGAGGTGTGTGATGGTAAAAGCTTCTTAACTGCTCGAAAAGCAAGGAACGGTTATTTTGATTCGATCAAGCAGAGGTTATTGAGTACAGTGAATATGAATAAGGACAAAACAGGTTTGGCTGTTTGGAATAAAGCTTATGTTCGGAACCCTTCACGTAGGGTAAATTATTTGACACGACCTAGAGTTGATCCTAGGATAACAAGCGTAAATAGTGACACAGCACTTCATGTTGCTGAGCAATCAGGATGTCTGCGGGCTACTATATCTAGTTCTATGGAGCATCATGACATTGAAGCGGAAGATAATAGCCGCTAAGCGCGTCCTGCTGATGTTTGTTTACAGTCAACAGATGGACAGTTGTATACTAGTCCAAGTAGTCATAGCAACATCGATAGTGTTAGTGTAAGTGGCAGCAGTGGTAGCTTAGCTTTAAAGCCTGCATGCCAACTATCTCGCAACTGTTCATTAACTGTGAATGGAACTTCTGCTTGTGAATGTCCGGAAGTAGATTTAGAGGTATTTTCATTAGATGAACGGGGTTCTATAAAGATCAACAAGGCCTATACGACTAAGAAACTTCCGATTAGATATGCAGAACCTTTAACCGAACTCCAGCTGAGAAAGTGGAAACATTTAAACGACATAACCCTACGGAGGTAGCAAAGTAATCTTGTAGGAATATTGATTGGGTGTGATGCTCCAGATGCATATTGGGTCCCTGAACAACGCCTGGGAGACAGGTAGCATCCGTTTGGTGTGCGTACTCATCTCGGTTGGATGAGTTTAGGTCCTAAAGAAGCATCGAGGTCTTAACATCAAGTTCAGTGGTTTCATTGTTCTACTAATGATATTTTGCGAGATATAGAAAGACTGTATAATCATGAGTTCGAGGATGCAGATGGGTTTCGTAATGGATATTCTGTCGAAGATAAAACAGCTCTAGAAATAGTTAATAGTTCCTTTAGACTGGAGGGTGGCCATTTTCAAGTTGGTCTACCCTGGAAGTATGATAAGCCAAGGCTACCGAATAATTTGGAACCAGCTGGACGTAGACTAGAGTGTTTAAGGAAGAGGTTTATGCAGGATAATAGTCTTCTAGAGAAATATCAACTTGTAATGAATAAACATTTCAGTAACGGCTACATCATTGAAGCTAGTAAGGAGGAATTCGACGGTGATGCTGTTTGTTGGTATATTCCTCATCATCCTGTTATCAACCCTAAAAAGCCTGGAAAATTAAGAATTGTTTTTGATTGTGCAGCTGTCTATCAAGGTTGTTCTCTAAATGATCAGCTTTTGAGAGGACCAAATACTTTAAATAGTTTTATTGGTATACTTCTACGATTCAGATTATGCAACATAGCATTAGCCGCTAATTTCGCTCTTAGGAAGACGGTAGATCTATTCGTAAAGGAATTGAATAAAGATGTCCAGGAAGTTGTAGATAAGAGTTTTTATATCGACGACTATTTAACTTCAATTGATAATGTGCAGTATGCAATCGAGCTTGCAACAACCCTTGGTATACTCCTAAGAAAAAGTGGGTTCAGACTTACCAAGTGGATAAGTAACTGTCTACAGGTTCTCGAATCAATTAATCCAGAAGAGAGTGCAGAAGCCGTAAAAGAGATTGACTTTGAGAGACTTCCGACTGAATGCAGATTGGGATTATTTTGGAATACTATGGTTGATGTGAATAACAAACATGATGCTAACGAGAGTGGAATCACTATAGGTAGTGCTGTTTCTTGGGGTGCTGTTACTAATGTAGCTTCTTTGAGTACTTCGGATCAAGATGAAATTGGATGTTTGAGCGTGGAGAATGTAGGCGTCGGTGGCAATAGCTTTAGCCACAGTGATGGCAGTACTGTGAGGGCTAACATTCGGTACCCTAGGTGCAATGAGGAGTCATCTAGGTCTAATGGAGAAGCTATCGTTTTAAATATGCAGCATGAGGAATCATGCATGGAATTGTCCACCTGTCGCACTCCACCATCATTGACTTGTACTACAAGCTTCGGGATGAGCACTACCAACGGTGATAAGATAGCAGAGGTTAAGAGCATTCCCAGTAATGAAAGCATTGTTGATCGAGTAGAGTTGGACACTGTGCATGAGTCGACTGGATGTCATGAGAAGTGTACTACTGCTTGTACAGTTTCGGCTACTAACGATAATAGCATTGATGATACTCCTGCGAGTAATAGTGATCGATGGAAGTTGAAAGACACTCATCGTCGTCGAAATGATCGTGCCTTACGCTCACATACTGCTACCCAAGCTAAGAAGCATAAGAAACAACATGATGCTACCATTATTAAGAAGCGTAAACTTCGTTCTCTTTCGGATGCTATGACTAGCAATGGAAATAGTAGTCATCAGGATCTTAGTAGTGACAGCGATAGTAAAGAGACAGAAAGTGTGAGCAATCCATCTATAGTGACTATTCGATCTACTTCATCGAATGAGCCTTCTAGTGTTTTGTTTTCATCGAACCCTGCCGCAAATGTAAAGTTGATTGAGGATACACAAGGTTGTGTAACTGTAAGTGTTTCTACTCCGGTTGACTGTCAGTCGAGTGATGATGAGAGAAAAGTGTCTGATGGTGACAGGCAGTCTGCAGTGTTGTATGATAACGATGCTATTGATATGCATATGTCTTGTGTCTCTGAAACGGAACATGAAGAACAACAAGTGAGTTTCGAATTGCGATACTAATGCCGTTCTTTCATGTAGTGAGATGAGTTATACAACAATGGAAGAGTTTCACTCTACGGATGCTAGTGCAGCCAGAAACGACGCGACTTGTCTGACAGAACAGAATCATGATGACGATGATAATTATCTTGATATCACTGATGGGACAAATGAGTTGTCGACGATAACGAATGCTGATCAAACCTCCTCTATGCTAAGAGACGGAGAGTTGAATATTGTTCCTATGTTATGCCACTTAGATTCTTCAGGAGACGAGGAAATGTCAAAATTTCAGATCCCACCCTTGCTTTATAAGTTCGGGCCCAGGACTTCTGTTGATAAGTTGGCACCACTGACTTCATCGTATCTGCCGTTCAGAGCAAGTAGCGGTGGAATGACGATTCATCCCCATAATGTGGAACCTTAGGTTAAAGTGTCAGAAGGGCTTGCTTTTCATGGAGGGATTTCGCGAGCCGGTGTAGAATCTATTTTGAAGGCTTTGTTTTTGGAAAATCCCTCCATGTATATATATTTGTGTTATGATCTGACTGACTCTTCTGTTCGATATTTTGGTACTTTATTTGATCCCATTTTGCGATTCTATCATTGTATCTTGTTATTATTTCTATATCTTGTACTTATATTGAAGTTTCCATGTTTCCTTCCGAACTATATTTATGTACTCAAGCCTTCTTTTCCAGAGAGGTTTTAGTCCAAGGGTATGGCATCGTGCGGGATAGTCAATATATTTTTTAGTTTTATGTATTTTGTGTATGGAATGCCTTCGTATTTTTTACACCTCTAGTATGTCACACTGGTATACGTTGGAAGATAAGAGCGAACAGTATGCAAAATAATGATAATAATAATTTGTAAAAATTAATTGTCTACCCAATACGAGAGATGGGGGAGAGAATTTACGAAAACTTTCTTGAAGAAAACGACTAGTACCCTTAATACCCCAAAAGGAGAGGAAATTGAATGAGGCATTACAGTGCAGACTTCCAAGAGCGTATACAATGGAAGACATATAAGAACGATACATGTAGGTGAACGATATTGTTTTCAATTAGATCTTCATCGGGCTTTTCTTTAACATACATGAATATTCCTGAGTCAACAATCACATTAAAATGGATTATCCAACTATACATGTTAGGTAAAAGTACATGTTAATATTGGGAAGAAGCACTTATGAAATTATCTGCCTAAAAAGTCAGTCATCCGATCGGTTTTGGGGGCTGCTAATTTTAGGTACTATCAAACAGCCAATCTTAAACAATCCATGAGGGTTCTTAAAAATGTTAGTCACAGCGACCGGATGTATTACAAGGACCTAAGTGAATCCTCTCCAATTTCCTTTGTTAATTCTGACAATAATGCGCCTAATCTAGACAATACTAAATATGAGCCTTTAAAACATTTAATGAAGCCTTTGAAAGGGCATATGTAAGATTGCAGGAGACCCGAAATTCTCATAAAGTGTGTCGGATATGATAATTTTATTCAAGATGATTTTTATGTATAATAATCTGCGGCTCATTTAAATTCAAATTCAAAACATGGTTCTTCCGTTTGTGATAACTCAGTTCCTCCTCAATAAATTACTAGAGTACGAGTTGGAGATTTGTTGGTGTTACTAGTTAGTATACGGAATACAAATACTCTTGATGATGTGAGATGATTTAAGATGATTGTCTCAGGAGTGAAAGAATAAATATCATACCAAACAACGTAGCATCTTTGCATGCTAAATACGTTCCTGGTCGTAGCATTAATCCATTAATCTGGGCTGTGGCTAAGTGTAGTATACTTGGCTATGGATTCTTTATGTGGAGTGATAACCTGGTTTATTATACATGTACCACAGTAATAACTGAACAGTATCTACCTTTCAAACATCTTAAATAGAATAAGAAATATGAAACCCATCAACAAGCCACTCTGATGAACTTCTTCAGTCTACCACTAACGTACTTTAATTATTATATAATCATGCAAGATCGTCTAGAAATACTAATGCAGTAAGGACCCGATTCAAGTGTGTGTACACGAAAATTGAATTTTATAGCCAGTATGAATTAATTAAATGTAGAACAGTTACAGATAAACTCAAAGCACAGGTACAAGTTAACAGACCTATTTTTCTCAGGATCGTATATTGAAGCAGTTAAAAAGAAACTGTCAAGCATGGTACCGGTCACTAGAACAGTAATCAATATGTTAAGCAATCAGAACTCGGTCTTATTCATCTGGCACTTCATTTCATCCATTGAGTTTGTCATTATCCAAAGGAGTTCACTGAAAACAGAGTTGTTTAATTCAGCTTATTTGTGTGAAATTTCGAAATCGAAAGTGACGCAGTTTAATGGACTTTTCGTTGTGCATCATCAAAATAGGTCAAGATGACCTGACATTGCTGGACGAATAGTGTTTGACACTGTCGCGCGCTTTGGGTATAAACTGCAGCAGTTTTGGAGTCATCGCCAACCCTCATTTCCGATATCTGACTTTGCCAAACCTAATGCCTTTAGTACGAAATTCCTGAAAATTAAGGTTTACCATAAGATAAAGGCTTGTAAACGTCCATAAAATCTAGGAGTAAATGGTTCTGTAAATCTTCTACGATGATAATAGCCCTATCTGTTTTTCTAGATATAAGCCATGTGAGGGCTCTCGGTCATGCATTCCCTTCGCAAAAACTATTCAGCTTATTACACATAATTTTCGCAAAACCACCTATATTCCATATATATTTCCGAACTCCATTGTTCCTCAACAGTAGTATTATTCTTCACTACGTTAATTTTTGTAATGCTGATAGTTTATTAAGTCTAAAAACTGCTGCTTCACTTTGTGTGAACCAATTTTTGTTAAAGTATGCATGGTAAATAACCCATAATTTTTTATTCGGGCGAATCATCTAGTTTAATCACAAGAAAGAATTGTTAGAATATTATTACTTACTCTAACTTTAATATTTGATTTCTTGTACATACACATGTGTCAGTTTGACTGAACGCACATATGCATGCCGACCTTTCTCTCATTAGTTGCAAATACAGACAATTAATCACTTAACGCTTGTATAAATTTGTACTAAAAACGTATATTCATTCATACATTTGATCGTTCCGCTCATTTACTTTCCAGTATGCTTGCTTATCGTGCGCTTGCGAATTTCGTTTATGTATAGTGAGTTTGTATAAATATATTTCTTCGCGGGATTACTAAGTTAAATCCAGATAGATCCAGAAGTCGAAGAAAAGACTGTTCTGGAAGCAAGGTATTTATCGCCGGCCTTGTGATATCGAAATAATATCAAGACAAGAATACAGGAGCGGCTAACAACCACCGAGGAGAGAAACGGAATGGGAATGACACGCTTGGCGCACGAGAGATAGTGTTTAGTATAATTAAACAAAAGGAGTACAATATAACAATTTTTGTTAGAATTAAGTACAATAATAAATGTTTCCATCTCAGCAATTGTGTTATCTTCGTACAAGTATACCACTACAAATGATTGACAATGCAAGCTTTCGTAAGACAACTGGTCTTCTTGCTTCTGAATACTCTCAAATGAATTCACGACAATACTGTCGGAGATGGCCTGCTGAAATACACACTAGACGAGTCATCACACAGAAGTTAAAATCAAATTAAAAGCCCCTACATATTACAAATAGTATTGCGTCTAAAAAAAGTTATCTTGTATCTACATTCTTAGTCATCAGAAGGCCTTTTCCGTTGATTGAAAGTTTTGAAGTAAATCGTCCACACTCATCTTTATCAGAGAGAAGTTCTTACCTTCTTCCACTCTTCCAGAATGGGAAACACTGTTATAAGAGGGATAGAATATCATCTATTTGAATAATTGAAGGAATAACGCAGTAATATTGTTTAGGTGATGATGAATATTTATACTTATGATTAATAATATAATCGTTACTTACCCAGTCACTTGTTTTGGATTTAGACTGGGCAAGGCGAGTATCTAAATTCCCTGGACGGTTATTTCTCAATCCAAATCTCAGTTTGGATCTTACATGTAGTATGATAAACAAAGGTGAAGTGTGGAACCATGGTGGTTGAAATGATCAAGAACCTGAAGTCAGCTGGATATAAACTCCACTATCGTTCGCCAACCAATCCGAACAAGATAAGAATTATCACTTTCACTGTCGTTTTCCATGATGGCCGACAAATTTTTTCTTCTTTGCGGTTTTTCGCTGGCTTATCAGTATCGCAGCAGTGTTTGGTGCGTCAAAGTGGTGATATGCCATAATTTATGGATACGACAACGTTGAGTTTATCCTCACCACCTGATGCCTCAGAAATGTATGATAAGCTGGGATTCGTGTGGTTTTGTCGATGGAGCTGCTCATATGCAATGAGCTTGATATGAAAAGTAACTGTAAGAGTGAATGTTACGTTCAATTTTTTGCTCCTTGATTCTTAGAAGTACGGTATGCCGATCTATTTGCAATTCACGATCCCAAATCAAAGCAAAACCAAATTCCAAAGTTAGGTACCAAAGTTTATTCTTAATTCACAATAATCGACCAAAATGTAGTTCGTTTATTACAAATAGACGACCAATGTCGTTCTAACAACAATAATTATAATAAGTACAATTACCTTCAATTTTATAGATTCCTGGAGCAAAAAACTGCAAACGAACAACCAAGACAAACAGGAGTCCAAAAATGGCCGAAAATAATAATTCAAACAAGTTCATAAGTTAAGTAAAACAAATATACTCAAAAAACACAGTGAAATTAATGGTATTTATACAAAGGTTTTAATCAGCCAGATTTCTTCATTCCTTCCGCAACATGAATGCAGCTGAAAAGTGTGCTGCCGGGCGCAAATCTTTTGGCCTGAGTAACTAAATCGAGTAAAAAGTCCATATTTTATTGTGAGTTATCGGGAACGAATCATAAAGGCTTCGCAAACTAATTTGAAGTTTATAAATTTTGCGTTAACAGCAACTATATAATTTGAAATCGTTCCGGTTTGCGCCAACATAATCTAACTTCTACCAAAAACGTCCATCTCACTGGTTCTCGGTTTTCTACCCCTCGCCTTATGTACCTACCACTGTTCAAGAACAGTGAGTAGGCATCTTGTCAGCAGGCGTTTCAGCTGACTCCCCACTCATCATGTTCTAAGCCAGATTGGATGAGTTTCTGAGCACCAATCAATCCAGTAGATGCCAATGAAATCCATTGCTTTACCTTAACCTCATGTTTCACCTTACTGGCAGGTATCGGTGCCGTTTTCACAGCTTATTGGATATTGTTACGAACGGTTGGCATCACTTCACTATTTTTCTAGTTGCGCCTGAAATATATTCTTGGCTTTGCTATCGTTGAGTAAAACCCTAACAGGTTTCCTTGCGACCAGTAAGACGCAGACAAATACGCGCTCATACTGCAGCATGCTGATCCATAACGAGTGCCAATCTTCTGTCGAGCCTCGTCATCGGTGGTTGATAGAAATGTAGTCTGGTTAGGTCGATTTTGGGGGTTGCCAAACCAAAAGATGCTTTTCCTTGTGCTCAAATTTAATATTCGCTAGAGATGGGTGGTTATCTGAGCACGGCTTTAGCAGACAGCCGGCATCATCGTTCTCTGAGCTGGATGACACTATAAAATCCACCCAGCTGTTTTTCGGTTTCGCTTAAGCTACGTAATTGAGTATTAAAGTCACTATTACTACATCAAAGTGTCTAAGGTTTCGAAGGTTAGTAAGCTTTATCTTATCTTATCTTTCACCTCGTTCGACCTGGTCAGTGGGAGCGTAAGCAGTTACAACGTAGAGGCCCAGGCGAGTGTCCCTAACTTTACGAGTTTTTACTGTCCTGTTTAGTAGCACAGCACATAAGAGACTGTCTAATATGACCCAGTATACGAATACCAGATAAGAAAGCTATCTGTCAGATTTGTCAATGTCCGGACATTGAAAACGCCAACATGTAGATCAGAGTGGGGTTTCAGGAGACCAGGAATAGCGTTTTGTGAACTCGCATCGTTTGCATTAGCGATTCAGGGTGTTAAACGAATACGAGAAGGGTGAGTCGTGAAGATAAGAGAGATGTTAGGTGTAGGAAGGAATTGATTGTGACTAGTTTGATCTCGTGTACTGATACGGGTGTGAGGGCGGATGTTAATTCCCGGATGCCCACAACGTGGAAGGGTATTTCTCGAGGAACCTAACAACAATAATTATAATAAATACAATTACCTTCAATTTTATAGATTCCTGGAGCAAAAAACTGCAAACGAACAACCAAGACAAACAGGAGTCCAAAAATGGCCGAAAATAATAATTCAAACAAGTTCATAAGTTAAGTAAAACAAATATACTCAAAAAACACAGTGAAATTAATGGTATTTATATAAAGGTTTTAATCAGCCAAATTTCTTCATTCCTCCCGCAACATGAATGCAGCTGAAAAGTGTGCTGCCGGGCGCAAATCTTTTGGCCTGAGTAGTAGCTAGTCTGGGGATCTTTCTTCTATCATTTCACCGATCGATGTGCAGTTGCCTCCAGGCTAAGCTGTAACTGACTGATTCACTTAGGCCTGACGAGAAAGAGTTCGTTACAATAAGTTTTGTCACAGATAATAACTCCTTGAACAGAGATTTATCTCTTTATTTGGTCAGGGTTCACCTTCGTCACTTAATTTATTCGCATGATACTGAATCGTTACTAGACTCGGAGATGCACCATGATGAGGCTGACAATTAGTGCTACTTGACTAATGGGAAAAGCCTAGGAGGTAGAATTTGACCATGTTTTTTGTGAATATTCTTACTGATTCTCCGGTTACTATTAAACCTTTTGCTATTTAGATTGCCGCTATGAGCTAGAACAACCCATGTTTGTTTCGTTATTTCTGTTCTACGTTAGAAACTAAATCGAGTACAAAGTCCATATTTTAATGTGAGTTATCGGGAGTGACTCCAAAAAGCTCCATATACTATGTAGAAGGTTGACGTTTAGCAAAATCAAACAAAATTTGATTTATTTGGTTTAATTTTGCGTTCACTCCAATTATTGAAGTTTTGTTTGGCACAGTGTACCCTAAATTGTCAACTGACTTTGCCTCTCTATAATCCATCAAATAGCAATTCAAAGTTTTCTCTCGCACAAATTAACATATTATGATAAATAGGTAGGTAGTAATTAGTTGTTTGGTTTTGAAAATCAGTAAGAGTTCCCAACAAGATGGAATCAAATATCTGCCCACAAGGATTGGATAAACCGTTTCCAGAAGGCAGGTGAAGATCAACAATCATTCAAAAGACCATGCTGTAGTCTTCAGTTTAGTCGAAACGACCGAACAATCAATATCTCTTCAACAAGCATCGGTAATTAGCATAATAAAGTAACCATCAACTAAAGTCGAAAACTAATGGCTGAGAAACAACAAGCATGGTAGCAAGAGTCACGAGTAGATGTTATATACAAAACATGGTCAAAGAGCAAAGAAATAACAACACTTCAATAAAAGGCTGTGGATAGAATTGCAGAGTATTCTTTTGATAATAAGCCTCGAACCTTCATTTTGACATGTCTAAAGCATTCCATAGATTATCCGCAACATCTTATTCGAACTGAATCATTTTTAAATGATCGGTTTCCGAAATATAAAGGTCACCTCGAAGACATTAGCATCTAATACAGTAAGGTACGGTATTATTGAAGAGAGTGTACTAGTGAATTTTTAACTATTTCACCTCTGTAAAGACTTTCCGATATGCTTATGAACTGAAGGTAGTCTATTATAAAGATGAAATATTCAACTCTGTTACTTTAATTCAGAAGGAATTAAGCTAGGTGGATATTTATTGAAAAAATAGAGAAAATGGTAAGTTAACATATCAACGTGATAACATCGTAGACATTTGCTTAGTACACTTGGATGATCTAAATTTTCAGAACTAACAGCGTGAAGCAGCAAGTAAATGTTTGAGCCGTACAATTCCTAGTTTCCTCGAGCGTGAGTTTAGACAAGTGCCGCATAAAGTCTGCATCCTCATTGTGCTTCATTACTGTCTGTTTATACTCAGCAGCCTTCTTTTAAGCGACAAGATCAAAATTGAAGGAATACAAAGATATTTCTCCAAAATGACTTTAGGAATCGAATTTAATCTGAGTTACTCTGTACGATGTGACAAATTTGAGTTAAAACCTCTTTGACAACGAGAGTTAAGCTTGATTTTACATGTTGCCTCAAGCTTGTACGCAGATTACTACACTCTACGGACACCTTATCGGTATGCCAAACTATAAATTAGGAAATTACTCTAGGTTAGCCGACATACAGTATGGTAGGTTTGTTTATCTATATCAGCATCTCGATACATCAGTAATACGTATTCATACGTATTCGTACTTGTGACAGATATTTCGATTAAATACCAGTTGTGGCAATTACTTGGAGACCATTACCAAGAGACGCCAAAATATATACAAAATACCGATCCTTTTAGCTGTGGGATGACTGTACCATTTCTACATTAATTTCAACCAACAGTTCATCCTCGTAGCACGGCATGTACATGAGGTGCCAAGGTTTACATTTCAGCCTTAATTTCACTAAACATCTTTTTATATATACACATTATTTTGTCAATCAAACTGGTTAGACCAGTTGACTATAATAAATGTTGGAACCTGTGTAAAAACTTTATCCTGCCCCGTAAATTGGCATGCACCATGTAACTGATGGTTATTTGAGAATGAACTTTTATCGTTACTGAGAATCATGAAGTGCCTAAATAGTTTATGAACAGGTTTATGCAGCTGATAGGTACCCACAAAGATACTTTTGATCAAATCAAGACAACAATCGCATTAAACTGTACAACAATGATTTGTCAACAGAAAAAGGTATTTCTGTCTTACAAAGAACAATTTTCCACCCGGACAGTTCAAGTTGTTCCGAAGTCACACAGTTGAACAACACGATAATGAAATGAAAATTCAAGAATCACACAAAATTACATGTCATTCACTGTAAACATTCCCAACAGGAAATAAAGTTTCTATCCTTTCCAGGTGATTCCATTTGATTTGAATAAGTAATAATGATAATAATAATAATAGAACTAATTATAATTATAATTATAACAATAATCACGAACAAATCCACCTTTTGTAAGGGCCGACAAAAATATAGCACAACCATAAAACAGAGTTAAAGAATCGATCATTATTAACTTAAAACCATGAATGCGATATGAATCTATACAGAAAGTTGGGGGGAAGGGTTGCGTTGCGCATAAGGATAGACAAGTAAGTAGTCACACGAAAAAACACGGATGAAGCGATTATACTAAACTTGCGTAACTGATGAAACAACAAGGTACATAAGTGATCTTTTAACAAGCTTATTAGCGACCGTAATGGGTTGTATAAAGTTGGTACTTACAAGTGGTTATTTTAAGTTGTTTGGTTGTGCTTGAGCTTGAATAATTCAGTTAATTTGTTCAACAAATATAGTTCTCACATGTTCATTGTATATAAACAACCTTCTAGTTTTTTACCAATTATGAAGAAAAAAAATTATTTAGAGTCGTTTCGCTGATGGTCAGTAACATAGTGATAGATTTCTCATCCAAAACTACGCAGTAAGTAAAATCATATTGGAATCTATCTCTCAATAGAACAAGTTTACTTAGCGACTGACAGCATCACTGAGGAAAGCTGATAGCTGGCACTGGTATGTATCATGGTTTATGAAGCTAACACTTAAATAACTTTTTCACTTTATAATGTTTCAGCATATCTTTCAAACATAATCGGATTTAGTCTAAAACACTGGTCACCTTTAATAAATATTATCACGTACATCAGCCATTTACTTATGGGTGTCGAAATCCGTGAAACTGACGCGTAATACAAGCGTTATATTTTTTGTTAGCAGAAAAACAAAGACAGACAAAATAATAAATTATATTTACTTTTTGTTAAGAAGTAAGAGCTAAACTTTTGAAAATGGCTCATAGAAAATTTGTCATAGGAGAATTATTAAAATTACGGCTTAATATAAATAACAAGATTAAAGAACATCTAGAATTTATGGGAAATCAAATTCTTCTTGATTGTCTACAGGTATTAAGGTATTCATACAAGAAGTCTCGATAAAGAAATTTTATGAGCCTGTTAATGTTAAGATCGAGTCTATTAGTAGTCAAAATATGTGAAAAATATCCGAGAGATGCTTACAACATTAGGAATGTATATGTACTCATGAGAGAGAATACGCCTGCGTAAGTGTGGAAACATTTTCGTGAAGTGACAATGCTATTCATCTTCTGGGTAGGCTACCAAGCCAAAATTCTGTAATAGTGAGGATAATAACAGACAGGTGATATAAAAAAGGTTTAAAGAACAGCTAGTGAACTCCGATTTACAAATTAAACGAAGCTGTAGTGAAATAAAAATTATCGCTGTTGACTATCGTTTTTGGAATATAAATAAGTTTACAAATCCGCAAATCAAGAAGGATTTTTCAGGCATTTAATATTCTGAAACCGATATGTATCAATAAATTCCCACCGTAATTATATATTTCAAACTGTTGATAAACGGTTTTATAGGATTCTTATTTTAAATACAACCTTTATTGGTATTCCCTTTACAAGTATCATTATTAATTAATAACTTCAAACTAAGTTTGATGGATTTTTTCTATTTTTGTCCAAGTACCCTTAACTTATTATTTACTGAACATAATAAATCTTTTCAGTTTATATGGTATAGAAGCCATAAAAGAGAGTAGATAAGAACAAGCTGTGATGCTTATTCATCTGGCTTACAGTTAAGTCTAAGAACAGTGTTAATGAGTTAACTTTTTTTCAAATCATCTATTATAATTTAGTTGTAATTTGCAAAGTAATAACATATGTTCAGAAATACAATATATAGATCAAAATTTTAATTTCATAAACATTTAAGATATCTTTTCAAGTAATATTTAGTTCCTTATGTTAAGAAATATCGGCCTCGAGCTCTTCTGGGGTTACTGCGTTCCTAAGCCAGGATAAATGAAGAAGGTTTGGGATTGGGTTAGCAACTCTATACCGTAGAAAACAAAATCGCTAAAAACCGCTAACTAGGAAAAATAGTTCAAAACACTGCCCCGGGGATAAGGAAGTTCTCTTTTAGAAGATTAATGACACATAATGGTGAAAGCTCAGTCTCTTTGGAAATCATCAGGTTGGTGGCCCTTCTGACAAACAGAGAAAAAACTAATATAGGTACATTGAGTGTTTGCACATTGAGGAGACTGCGGGAAAAGATAAAATTTGGTGGTACTTGGAATCAGCGAAGCATATTGGACGCAGGTTGAACAAAAAAGACTAGCTTCAGGAGCGATGCTGTTCTACTATGGCAATGAAGAAGAAAATGCCTCACACACAAAAGGAGTTCCACTGGAGCTCTCCAAAGAAGCACAAAAGGCCCTAATAGGATTGGAATCTCATGGACCCAGGACCATCAACGGATCCTTCAAACCGAAGAAAGAGGGCATTTCAATGGACTTCATCCAAAGCTATGCACCTGCCAACGACTACAGTGACAACATTGAAGATATGTACTACGAGAGGCTGCAGTCAGTCGTCAAGAAATGCCCAACAAATGACTTGATCATTTTGATAGGAGACCTAAACCACGAAGTTGGAATGGATAACAGTGGATATGAAGATATCATGGGATGACATGGAATTGGAGAAACGAACGAAAACTATCACACATCGGTTTCACCGAATCACACTACGCAGAAACAAATCAATCACATTTGCATCAGTAAAAGGTTCTCGAAGGTACTTGAAAGATGTGAGAACAATGAGTAGAGCTGACGTAGCTTAAGGTAATCGCCTGATAGTGGGCAAAATGAAACTGAAACTCAAGAAGCATTGGACATCTGAGCGGAAAGCATCAGAAAAGTTCAGTAAGGCTTTTCTTCCGGATACTGACAAACTCACCGAGTTCAAGATAGCCCTCAGCATCAGGTTTCAAGGCCTTCACGATCTACTCAATGGAGAGGAAACTACCATAGAAAACAATTGGAAAGGGATAAAGGTAATAATCATCTCAACATGTCATGAGGTTCTAGGCCACAAGAAGTACCATCTTCAGGAATGGATCTCGGTGGATACACTGGGTAAGACTCAAACAAGAAGGTAGCAATCAATATCAGCCGAAAAGAGGCAGAGAAAGCCAAAACACAACCCGAATACACAGAAGTAAACAAGTAGATGAAGAGAAGCTGACAAACTGTAATACGTGGAAGATCTAGCAAAAACAGCAGAAAAAGCTGAAACAGAAAGAAATATGGGACGACTATATGATACAACGAGGGTAGAGTACTTTAAAGAACTCTTGAAAAGACCAGTCCCCCTTAACCCACCCAGCGTTGATGCAGCTCCTACGGACATCTCAATTAATGTTGACCCACCAACAAATAAAGAGATCAGCCCGGCCAGTAAAAAAATGACGAGCAGCGAAGCAGCAGGACCAAAGAAGGGAGATTTCGGCAAGTGTGAGAACTACAGAGGCATGACTCTTTTTTAAATACCATGAGAAATCTTTTACTGAGTGTTTTTGAGCCCAGTAAAAGATTCAGTAGACGCCCAACTTCGAGGTCATGTACTGACAAAATTACAAAACTACAGATCATTATTTAACGCTTGGTTAAATGGAACTTGTAATGACTCCACTTTTATGAGGAAAATGTGATTGGTTGAATAAAAACGTTCATCATTATAACCAATTGTATGAGTGATTGTTTTACTGAAATCTTTGATTATTCGCACTTTGCGCAAACAATTTCCATTTGTTTTGTTGTCATATTGGTTACACTGCTCGTGTTAGCTTCGCACATATTCTTTGGCACGATCTCAATATCACCAACAAATATACTCCCTTTACTGGATTATATCTTCTTCTCTGTCTTTGGTTCACGACGGCGTTACGATTAGGGACGGGAACATAATTAGTTTGCATTGGTGAACTTCGATTCATCCCACTTCAAAATCATGACAGTACATCAACTTCCTTGACTACGAGAAAGCGTGGGTACAGGATGACATTAGTGGAACTTCGTTGATATTTTTATGTATCTGAGAAGATAGTCATTTTGATACGGAATTCTCAGAATGAACTTGTAGTGGAATACTTTTATGGAGAGAACGCGACTGGTTTAATAGAAACCTTCATTATTATAACCGATTGTTCCAATGATTGCTTAACTGTACTTTTTGTTCAGAACACGTTTTTACGCTCGACTTTATACTTGTGTTGCTGCCATCTTTGCTGTAACTATTCTTTGATTTTGCCCACTTTGCTGGTGTAATTTTGGTGTTCTTTCGACGCTAAGAAATAACCAGCAAACATATTCTTCACTCTGGATTTATTCATATTCTCAGTGACGGGTTCATAATGAGCATTTGGTGGTGATCATAGTCAATCTCGACTCGATTACCAACTCAAAATCGTGCACCAAGGATAGCTGACTGACTCGTTCGAGGTGAAGGCCGTTGTCAGGAAAAGTTGCTTACTTTCACTCTTGGAAGCACACGTGGAAAGAATGAACAATCACTGGATAGAACTGGAAACGAAGGCTCAGGGAAGAGTGGATTGGAGAATGCTGGTCGGCAGCCTATGCTCCATTAAGAGTAACAAGCTAAAGTAAGTAGGTAAGTATTTTAGAACGGTAAATATATAAGAACAAATGTTACAGGATCATCTACTTTTAAAAACATGGATATGGTTGACCGTTATTTGGATTGAAAACTTCATGAATTTTGAGATGATGGAGAAAATTTGTATCACTGTTGGATATATGTGTTGGAGTTTCGTTCTCTGAGTTGGACGTTTTGGTTGTGGAGCTTTCATTATTGTTCTGAACAACATCGGCACAAAATTCAGATAGCTGTCATTCAGAGGAAGAATGAAAGCTCCGCAACGAAAACATCCAGATGAGATAACGAAACTTCACAAGAAATATTCATAAATATTAATAATTAGTGATCCAAGGAATTTAACAGAAAAAATAATGCACAACATTTTTAAAGAAAACTATTGATTTAAAAAATGTAAAATAATCTATTTGAACTTACTATCCGGATTACGTAACTTATTTATAGGAAACTGATTATGATGACTAAGCTTTGTATTTGTACCATACTGATTTGTAGAATATGAAGAACATGTAAAAGCTGGTAAAACTTGTGGAGTAAATGAGTGCTGATTACCAGTAAAAGAATATGTATAGTCCTGTTTACCTGTACTGGTTGCATGAGTTGATGTAGATGACTTTTTTAAAAAATTCTGTTGAGATAAACTTTGCAAGGGTGAACGTGTAGAAAAATTTACTTGGCCAATAGAACTACGTGATGCATTTTGTTCAGGATGTGAATAATCATGATGGATATCAAAAATATTTGGAGAAGGCATAATACCTATTGGTTGTAGTATAGAGAGATGATGATGATTATGGCAATGATGGTGATTGCTTAATGAAGTTGAAATCGGTTGATAAACTGAATGACTGATATTCATTGGGAATTGCAACGAAAATGTTGACTTTCTATGATGATTTGGTGGCTGGTAATATCGTCGACTTTTTGAATCTCTTAAAAGACAAAAAGAAAAACATTCAAAATGATATATACATATATATGTATGTATTTATCATAACCCTTGTCGTTACTTTTTAATCTGATGGAAAACTGTTTTACTATGTCCGAATTTCAGTAGAAACAATAGCATTAAGATGTTGAAACATCCAGGGCAGGAATTCTACAAAGATTGAAAAATCCATTTTGAATATTAGTTGAAGATAAGTCGTTCTAAACCATAAGTTCATTTTATAAATTTCAAAATTATTATGAAATGTGTGGTTTATTCAGTAAATTTTGGGCAGTAATCTGACAACTGTCGCTAATCATATTGTTTAAAATGTACTGAACAGATACATCACATTTTTTGCTCTACTCATTTTTCTTATAACAACTTAAGGAGATAAGCCTTGATATTTTTCATGTCACTTAAACTTTACCAAGTATTTATTTTTAACATAACAGACAATAAATAATTTCTATAAAATTTTCACTTGTGCCTCATGTATACGGGACAAAATTACATTTACATGTTAACCAAAAAATAAATGAATTAGGTAATCGTCTACCATAAGTAGGAAATAGTTGTATGTGTATATCAAGACGTGCTGATTTTTCCATATATTTATCAAATAGCTTAAACGTAGAATAGAAAGCTCCGAGAAACATCGGATTAGTTATGACAATTTAATACACGTAATAAAATCAGTTCTTACACTGAAATCCCACCATTTTGAGTACATTAGATATTTTAAGAATCAGATGACGATTTATCTATAAGTATTGTTGAAACTTTGTTTGGACTAATGGTATTTCGACATACCATGGAAAATACCATTAGATGTCTTGGTCGTTCTTAAAAGAAACTAACTTACTTCGATGAGTTGTTTGTATTAAAACTGATTTGTGATGTCCATGTCTGCAAAGGAGTGGATGGAGATGTTGAAGTATTTGTAAGTTGAAAGGTGGGAGGATTTTCTTGTTTGCTAATTGTTTGACTATAGGTTAACAATGGAGATAATGAAGACAATCCTGTTCCTGAAGAAACATTTAAAGAATTATACGTGTTTGTCTGGTCTGATTTTGGTGGGTTTTGATAAACTCCTCGATTATGTGAGAAAAATGGATAACTGCTAGTCTGACTCAAAGTTAGATAAGGTAAACGTTTATTTATAATCATTTCCTTAGGTTGTGAGTCCCCAGATTTTGAGTCCAAATATTTGCCAACAAAAGTTCCTTTAGCTGTTGAAGTGCAGTCGACTGGTTCATTTGAAACATCAGTAACCTGTATTAAAATAAGAAAAGCGTATTTAAACACTCATAGTGATTCTAAATAGTCTACTGGATTTTCGTTTTTACAGTTCACTATAAGTATAGCATTTCAGTCATTAATAACAGATTTCCGCACAAAACTACGAATTCATATGCCTAGTGTGGATTTTTCCGTCAATTTATGGTGTAATTTTATCCGCTGACCTGCTCAAATTTATTGACGCATCATCTTGTCTGATGCGTTTTCTCTGACCTACTGTATGTGATTACCACATGCATTTGAACGATTTTATATTTGTTTTATAATGTATCACTGATTCAAAAACATCATCAGTGGTTGGTGCACTTTCCTCTCCATCTCTTCTTTGTATATACCAGAGGTGGTTTACATATCAAATTTATTAGGTAACGAAAACAGGTATCATGCAAGCAAGAATGAATGTAAACATTTGAGCAAGAATATCAACGGCTGCTTATCACACTTGTTAAACGATTTTGCACTTGTTTAATATTACATACGGTACGTTAATGTGATGGTGCATATTTCTTGCTGAGAGTTCTGCATTGTAATCAAATATACAACATTAAATATGGAAATAATTATGATTATCATTACGAAAGTATTAAATGTATCTTATCTGCAGTTCATTTAAAAGCTAGTAAGAAGTAATAACTACAGAATAAAATTATTTCATTCGTAGAAGAACTAATAAATGTTGCTTATTTGTTAAGTTGAGTGGGTTGAAGAGACCGATATCAGTTTTTCGTGAACTGTTATTACATGGAATTCATCAAGAACTTAAGTATACTTGCCAGCAGTATGTTTTTTTTAAATTTTTCCAACAGTGTCTACACGAAGTGGTAAGAGACTGAAAATCGAAAGGGACAACGGTTCAATGCTTTTGACTTTCAATGGTACTTTGTGACGAAATACTATCTTCAATGATTAGCTTTTCCCATGAAGTGATTAGATCGATATTGGCAATAAAACCAATCAAAACCCGATACACACAAATATATTATTGACCAAAATCAATTCTTCATTTTAAACAGTATAAGTTATATTGGAAAGGAGACTTTAAATACAAAGTAATTATTACAATCTGAACAAAGAAAATGTAGATAATTGTTTGTGAAGAAGGACATATCAACATTCAATATAATTCTTATCATAGAAAATCATTAAACAGTCAATAAATAACTGACCACCATATTCTAACAATCACTGGTGTACTTATTATTGAGGAACATCATAGTTAAGTTGAATAATAATAAATTCGTTTGTAATTTTTACAATTCATTAGTTTTATGCAAATGTGCATATATATATATATATATATATATATATATATATATATATATATATATATATATATATATATATATATATATATATATATATATATATATATATATATATGACCCCATCAACAAACCTTAGCAACAAAACTGTTATTGAACGGAGATTGATTAGTAGTATTTATTAACGACGGTTCGTTATTTGTTAAATTTGTTACTTGTAGTGGGGATACTGATATAGAAGCGGAAGATAATTCAGTGTCATTCACAGGTTCACGTAAATCTCCGAAAATAGAGGACTTCGAGATTGAGTTTGTCGGTTTTGGACTTTGACATTTAATCGTTGTAAGCAGACCAAAAGACTTCTAATGTAAAGAAATCGAAAAACATCGGTAAAAGGATAGGAACTTCATTGATCTTAAATATTAAGTGATTATGCAAGTTAAATTCACTGGACTAAAATTTTTCATGGTTTGAATAGAACAGAAATTAAATCTTACAAGTAAATCAAGTCGTGAATTGATGCATAATTCCTATAATCAGTACAATTTTATTATAGAACATACACTTTGAAACTATTAAGTATTATATACCAGAATACCAGTCTTTCAATAGTCTGTTTAACTGGATTTCAGCTATTATGTTAAAGGGTATAACTTAGCTCCGTATGTTAAAATTTAAGCCACCTAATAATACCAAATATAAAGTGTTCTTTAGAGGCATAAAATAAAACTGCACCTGGTTTTTAAAATGTATTAATTAATCAGTCTAAGTAGTGTTGAAAAGGCACTGATTAATCTAAAACTTTTACTTGAACCAAAATTTTGTATTGTCAACTGAATTTATCAAATACTGATTATTTGAATCGGTGATGGAGACTATTCTTTCTGAATACTATTAGCTGTCAATAAAGCAATCCATTAAAGCCAAATAAGTCTCTCCAACATATTGTTTCCAAATTAGTATCACTCAAAATAAAACTAACAACTTCAAAAAGAATACCTATTATAACAAAAAGTTTCATCAAACCATTCTTTGTATAAAACTATATTCGTTTCAGTATGGTAATGCTTTGATAAATCTAATTGTTACTTGATTCATTTTATGTGATTTGTAGGATAATCAGTTACTTTGGAGGAGTGCTCAGAAGTAATGTCCGATAAGTTTTTATCAGAATACAACACTTCGTCGGATTGCACTTTTGAATCTGTTCAAAATAAAACTCGCGATACTAAAATCTCATGTGATTTCAAAGCTACTTGTTTATTGGTTTTGACCTTAGCATTATGTAATTAAAAAGTATTTTCGATTAAGTTGACAGAAAATGTGAAAGCAAACCACATGATATTAGATAATTGAATATGACTGTAAAGTATGGATGTGCAGTGATCAGAATTGGTGTAGAGGTCTTTACAAAAACGTGACCGTCGTAGGGTTATTCCTGTGCACTACCAGAGACTTGCGATCTATAAAAGCAGCCTTTTAGTACAATATGGTATTTGATGGTTTCATGACTGATATCAGTTTGTGATATGCATGATATTCTTTTTATTCAGTAAACTAAGGCGATAATAAGTTGAAACATCACAGTGGCATGTTAAAAAAATTCGATTAGCCCCTAAATAATTTTTTTCCGATAAAACCACTTCATAAATTCTTAAAGAATTTAAGTTAAATATCAGGTTACTACACCTGACAACAGATAAAAATTTTCCATTCAGCGGCAGTAAAATTATGAAATATTGACTATGTAATTAAACTATTTGTACTTTTTATCGTATGCAAATCCTCTGTTTAATAAAACTAGGGAAGATCCTGAGTTCAGTCCTTAGTAGGATGGTGAACAAGCACTACTAGGAAGTACTGCATCTAAATTGGTCTATGACTTCAAAAGCTAGATGAATTTTCAGTCAAGGCTAAATAACCAGATTACAAGATTGTAATATAGGGCCAAAGCATTTTATATTAACCATTTGCATTTGTTATATATCTATATGACTTTAGTCTACATCTTGTTTTAAACAACTTACTTGTGGGATAGAAGGCATCTCATTTAATCGGTCACTAATTTTTTCAACTGCTGCTGATATTTCATTTGAATTGGAATCATCATTTTTATTGAGAACATTATCTGATCCATAGTGTGGTTTCTTGTTCAATGTGTCTAATAAATGCTTAGGATAGAAAATTTTAAAAAATGTGTTTAGTGTTATAAAGTTAAAGTTTAATGCCTTTAAATAAGCAAAGTGAATTAAGAGAAATTTTATAGTACCCGATTTAACACGTAAACTTTGCGCAGAAAACATTGGAGTGAGTGGTGATTTAGCCAAAAACCTGTTTTTGAATATTTAAACATTTTATTCACTATCAGAAACGTTGTTTTCTTAGAAAAATTCATTCAGATATATGTAATTTTCACACAATTGATAGATCACTAAGTAATGACAATTATCATGTTTTTTCTAGTTGTCCAGTACTGATCAGACTCTATCAGTCAAAGTGAAGTGTGGTCACTATGATAGTTGACTTTATATAACGAGTACTATATTGAGATGTGAAGCGGTTAGAGATAGTTAGCATGAGATCCGAGTTTGAATTATTCAGAGAGCATAAGTTGGCGCAGAATTGCAAATATATAATAAAATGTTCTGTATATGCTGATAGAACTCCGCCCGGAGCCCCTCTGGGATTATTGCCTATCCCAAGCTCGCATTAAGTAGGAGGGTTGGGCATCGGGCTAGCGACCCCATCCCGTAGAAAAATAACTGGCTAAAAAACGCTAACCAGAAAACACAATTAGAACCATTTTAACTCTGCCCTGAGAGTTAGGAGATCTTCATTCAGAGGAATTATGACGTCTCATGATGAAAGCCGAATTCCCTCGCAAGTCACGAGGGTGATGTCAATTTTCACAACCAGAGAAACCATTCTTTTAGGCACATGGAATGTTTGGACAATGTGGGAGACTGGAAGACTTCCAAATTGCTGCAAAAATGAAAAGATACAACCTAGAGGTGCTTGGAATCAGTGAAACATATTGGACACAGGTTGGACAAATAAGACTAGCTTCAGGAGAGCTTCTGTTATACTACATTCATGAAGAAGAAAATGCCTCACACACCACGAGTCGCACTGATGCTGTTCATACAACCACAAAAGGTTCTGGTAGCATGGGAATCTCATGGACACAGGATCATCAAAGCATCCTTTAAGACAAAGAGAAAGGATATTACACTGAACGTCATCCAATGCGATGCACCTAACAACGGCTACAATGACAACATTGAAGATCAATTCTACGAGAGGCTGCAGTCAGTCGTCAAGAAATATTCACCAAAGGATTTGATCATTCTGTTGGGAGACCTAATTGCCTAGGTTGGAGTGGACAACATCGGATATAAACATATCATGGGACAACATGGACTGGGAGAAAGGAACGAAAATGGTGAGAGAATCGCAAACGTATGTACCTTTAACAAACTGGTCATCAACGGAACAATATTTTCACACAAACGCAAACACAAAGCTACGTGGATTTCTGGCCACAGAAATTACAGTCACAAAGAATGGATCTCTGGTGGTACACTGTATAACATTCAGGAAAGGAGGAACAAGAACGCATCAATCAACACCAGCCAAACAACAGCAGAGAAAGCCATGCTGAATACACAGAAGCAAAGAAGCAAGTGAAGAGGAACATCAGAGTCGACAAACGTAAATATGTGGAAGATCTGGCAATGACAGCGTAAAAGGCTGCAAGAGAAGGAAACAGGAGACCATTGTACGATACAACAAAGAAACTCGCTGGAAACTATTGTAAACCAGAATGACTAGTGAAAAGCAAAGAAGGCAAAGTAATCAGCAACTCTGAAGAACAGCGAAACAGGTGAGTAAAACACTTTGAAGAATTCCCGAATTTACCAGCCCCATTAAACACACACAACATCGAAGCAGCATCCACGAACCTCTCAATCAGTAGTGACTCACCAACAAGTGAAGAGATCAGCATGTCCATCAGACAAATCAAGAGCAACGAAGCGACCGGACCAGTCAGCATTCCGGCAGAGGCAATGAAAGCAGATGTGGAAGCAACTGCGAAAATACTCCACATTATCTTCAAAAAGATTTGAGATGAAGAACAAGTGTCAACAGACTGAAAAGAAGGATACCTGATGAAAATACCAAAGGAAGGCGATCTCAGCAAGTGTGAGAACAACAGGGGCATCACTCTTCTCTCAATACTAGGCAAAGTTTTCAACAGGGTGTTGTTAAACAGAATGAAGGACCCCGTAGACGCCCAAATTCGAGAGCAACAGGCTGGATTTTGTAAGGATCGATCGTCTACTGACCACATCGCAACATTACGGATCATTGTGTAACAATCAATTGAATGGGACTCACCACTCTACTCCAACTTCATTGACTACGAGAAAGCATCTGATAGAGTGGACAGTACAACACTTTGAAGATTTCTTCGACACTACGGTGTGCCTGAGTAGATAGTCAACATCATACGGAATTCTTATGATGGATTACAATGAGAAATCGTGCACGGAGGATATCTGACAGGCTCGTTCGAGGTGAAGTCCAGTGTCATACAAGGTTGCTTACTCTCACCCTTTCTCTTGTTCCTGGTGATCGACTGGATCATGAAGACGTCAACATCTGGAGGGAAGCACGGTATTCAGTAGACAGCTAGGACGCAGCTGGACGATTTGGACTTCGCAGATTACCTGGCTCTTTTATCACACACGCAATAGCTAGTTCAAGAGAAGACAACCAGTGTAGTAGCAGCCTCTGCAGCAGTAGGTTTCAACATACATAAAGGGAAAAACAAGATTCTCCGATGCAACACAATATGCGCTAACCAAATCACTCTTGATGGAGATGGATCCCATGCAGATGTGAAATTGCGGATCGGTAAAGCAAAGGCAATTGAACAACACTTGAAACTCAAAACAACTGTTAACAAACATCGAAGTCAGAATTTTCAATACTGTTGGCAAGACCATCCTACTGTATGGAGCGGAAACTTGGAGAACTGCCAAAGCCATCATCCAGAAGATACAAGTATTCACTAACAGTTGTCTTCGCAAAATACTTCGGATCCGTTGGCCAGACGCTATCAGCAACAATCTACTGTGTGAGAGAACAAACCAGATTCCGGTGGAGGAAGAAATCAGGAAGAGGCGCTGAAAGTGGAAATGACACACATTGAGGAAAGCACCGAAATGCATCACAAGACAAGCCTTTACTCGGAATTCTCAAGGTCAAAGGAAAAGAGGAAGGCCTAGGGACAAATTACGTCGAAAAATAGAGACAGGAATGAGAAGAATGAACAAAAATTGGACAGAACTGGAAAGGGGAGTCCAGGACAGGTTAGGTTAGAGCAAACTGGTCAGAGGTCTTTGCTCTGTTCGGTTATAAGGCGTAAGTAATTAATATACAAATAGGTTAAGCAGACATGGCTTGTCCTGAAAATAGGGCAAATAAGCTAATTCATTGTTTTTGAGCCAAAATTCCTGTCTTTCGAACTTGTATGTTATTCGCTTATAATCTTGGTTGTTTTACTTGGGTGCATTTATGAATTGATTGCTTCACTTTTCACATGTCTGGCTTATTTTTTGTCTGACTATAAATACTCAGTCATATCTCATCACATTCAGTTGGCCTACTCGCCTTCTCCTTTTTGCTGCGCTTTACTTTCACGTTTTATATTCGATTGTCTGTCTGCTTACACTAGTGTATGAAATAATTTCGTGAACTAAACTGTATTTTATTTTTTATTGCACAAACGGGGTTCACCTAAGTAAGATATACGGAAATTAGATGAATGATTTGTTCAAATAGCATATTTAATTGGTCGTCCAGATAGGAGTTAGATTCCAGCCCACACAGAAACCTTAACTCTGAGACTAAAAGTAGATTGCTAAATGGAAGTTGATGTATGATAATGAGAATTGAGTTGAGTAATCTACTGAAAAGGTCATGATCCCATAGCAACACAGACATAAGATAGTTAAATCAAGCTATTAAGAAGATTTAATGAGGTTCCCAACATCTTGACAGATTCCGATAAATGTAAAACAAAGATGTTACATGTTATTGGGTTTCTGAAAGATGAATTGTATGTTTAGGTTTAAAATAACAACTTCGACCGCTTTTCATACCAAATACTTTCATATTAATTAGATGTTTATTTGATCCGAAGAAAGGAGTTTAGGGAAAAATCACCAAAAAAGCGATCAGTTAAGCAAATTGTTTTAAATTAGGAAACACTGCTACAATAATGTTCACGGTTAGCAATGACTCAATCAACATCAGAAAATATTACTGAGTGAACTATGTCCAGGGAAGACATTTTATAAAGAAAAAAGAAATAAAAAACTTGACTAACATGTGGATCTATGTTTTCATCGGGTACCAAATACTCATTGTATAATTGAGATTTAGCTGCAACTTTTGATTTAGACGCTTCATATGTTAGATTAACCTGTTCAGTAGCAGTAGATTTTACTTTATTCCCTTCTAGTTGAGTAAGTTTAGTATTAGGTGAAATGCCATTAGAAGTATTGTTAGAAGTTTTAGATGATTTATTTTGCTGAAAAATGTATGAATGTGTTTTGTGTATCAAATAAATAAATAAATAGCTTAACAAAGATCGTTCAAAATACGATGATAATGAAAACAAAGTATAAAAAAGTGTTTATTAGCTGTTTTAAATTAATTAAATAAGATTTTGAAGGCTATTTGTTAATTCGAATATAAATATATATCGTAAAGCAAATGCTTTTAATGTGTAATGTGTATCTTTCGATATCACTAGTTTTGTTTTAATAATGAAATTTATGAAATCTTCATAGCGAACTGGTTTGTTATATTTATGTTAATAAGAGTAATAATCTACAACATTATAGAAGGGGTTACTTCAGTCTTGATAAGTTAAAGATTCATCCAATATTTGCTACAATTGTCTTTCGAGAAACCCTTTTACAAAATATTTATTCGACAATATTATGTCACATACTCTATCTGCCCTGAAATTTCACGTCCTAATATGTGAATATATATGTATGTCCATAAAATCCGTTGATATATTTAAACCAAGAGGTGAAACAGAATTTTAGGGTTTTGTATTATCTCAGACAGGGTTGTTGATGGTGTTGATAAAAACTGCCAAATTCCAGAAGAAACTTCTTCTGTGATAATGTAAGAGAATCTCGTTAACTCTGAAATAGACAAGTGTCAACTTACTAAACATTAGACCTGTCACAAGTATCTGTAAATGCACTACATATAAGATAAATGTAACCAACAATAATTAAAATTGACTATGTCTCCTTTTATCTTGCAGTATGTTCAACCTTCTTATTTCTAATCTACTACGACATTCACATGGTGAGCACAGAATTCGATAAAAAAGTACACTAAGTTTTAAATATTATCAACATTTTCGTAAAATAACGATGTCGTCTTTGATGTTTGATCTCCCGATAGGCTTATGAAATAATTCGTGCCATTTTACATACATCGTAATATAAATTTATGAATTGCATTGAAATTCAAAAGTACGACTTTTAGAACTTTTATAATTTTAGTGAAGTTAAAGAACTAAAAATTTTAAGATTCATTGTTGAAACATCAAGTCAATAAGGGCTTATAATAGGGTTCGATTCAGTCAGCTTTTTGTAGTATTCGCGTGTTTTCACTTTACTCTAAAACACCATACTTAATTTCTATAATTTATTGACAAAAAAGTGACTACTTTAGTTTATTAAAGCAGACTCACTTATTGTTATCATTTTCATTGAAAATAAATTGTAAATTTAAGTTTATAAAATATAAATGACAAGACGTGGATCACTGAATACTTTTGGAAAACACTTTTTATTTTATTTGAATTAAATTGTAAGTTCCATTTGCTGTATAAGAAATTCTAGTGCATATCAACAGATATTACAAGATATAATATACAAAAAGTGAAATGTATTCAGGCAACTCACTTCTTTAATTTCACTATTCTGTTGACCAGTTTGTGATGTTAATGGCATATCAACATAATCTGTAGTTATAAATCGATCTTTATTCTGTTTTTTTAGATTCATTATATCTGACAAGAAAAGTTTAACGGTAGTAGTAGTTGTGGTAGTAGTAGTAGTAGTAGTAGTAGTAGTAGTAGTACTATTATTAGTAGTATTAGTGGTTGTAGTTGTCATTGATGTTGTCGTTGCTGTGGTTATATTAGAAACTTTCGACTCTACAGAGTTATTGTTATCATTATTATTATTAATATTGATTTGACAAGGTTGATCATTTTTAATTGTGATTTGATTATTATTATTACTGTCACTTATATTACCAGTATTATTGTCACTAGTAGTATTCGTAAGGGATGAAGGTATATTTGAATCTGTTTCATTTTTAATTAATGTTTTTAATTCTTCCAAGAATATAGATGCGAAATTTTCACGAGTGAAATATTCACTTCGTAAGAGAGCAGACGATGTCGGTCGATCGTTAGCATCTATTCGAAGGCAACTCTAACATACCATGAATACATAAAAGATTTTAAAGATTATTAAAGAACATCCAAGGCTGAATAAACAAAATAAAAGTTATGGTATGCTGAGTGAAAAATATTGATAATTAAGTAAGAAATACATTAGTAAAAATCAGCAAGACAGAATAATTTGTGAAGATGGAACCACGAATAACTACTTTTTCAAATATCATATTTATGTACAACGTTTTAACTTCATTGCTCAAGGATATTATGACCTTAGGTATAGAAAAAGCTATCGAAAATTCCTATAAAAATTCTAGACAAAAAGAGAATAAAACAATTGTAGAATAATGCGAGCACATAGTATTTGCAAACCTCTCAGCGATAAACAGCCTGGTCGTACAAAGAGTAATATATTTATAAATGAAGGTTTCGAATAATTTAGTTAGTGAGGCTGATACTGACATCAACGTGACGCAGGATAATTTTTTGACAACCATAGTAACTAAGCGTTTTCTTTGCATTATCATTTAGTTTCAATAACGTAGTATCAACAAATTTTTTCCCTTTATGTAATTATCTATAAATTAATATAAAAGAGTTACGGAATTATCTGTTTCATACGTGAACTTATTACTCTGATGAATCTAATTTGAATTGCATCACAATATGATTGATGACAAACTAAGAGTTTAAAACTGCTGTTATTTATTAATGTACACACTGGAAAGCCCAAAAACTTCAAGTCTAACTCAACTTCAGACAATGCTAATTGACATGATCTTAAAAACAAAGAATTTTTAATGAGATTAAAGTTGTAACTGATTTTCTTCTGTTCCATTTTGATCAAACTCAACATGACTTAATCTAGTGTCACGACCTTAAAGAAAAAAGTGGAACATTGAAACCGCTCAGTTGTATTTAAATTATTTTCGGCATTGAACTGATCCCTCAGTAAAGCACTTTAAAATTTGCAGTATTGTCGATGTCGCAAGAAAACTCGTCTTAAAGTTAATGAATATAAAAAATCGGGTGCTACCTTCACAATAATAGGTCGCTATCATGCACAGAATAGTTGCATATTATATTAACACCTAAAATTCTGCAAGTTTCTCGTGCTTAAGCGAATCAGGACATTTCTTTACTTATAAACCTTACAGCTTTAAGAATAAAAACAATAATATCGCCATCAATAACATTAGTTTAGAAGATCTAAAACACCTAAATAGTCAGAAATTTAATATATGCAACATAAAATATAAAATTATCAAGAAAAAGTATGGTAAGTATCTATGACAACAAATAAAATTTCTTAGATCTGTATACCTTTTTCACATGAAAACTAAATTACTAATGCCTTCTAGCCCTAGTTGAGAGTAGGAAGCAAATTAGCTATCTCCAAACAAATAAATCAGGCCTGAGCACTCTTTTACAGTTGTTCCCAATCGCTATCCATTCTTTTCATGTCCACTTCCAGTTCTTGGTGCAATTCGCTCTTTAGTCTACCTCTTTTCCTCTGGCCTTGAGGAATACGAACTAGGGCTTGCTTGGCAAGTCAGCTGGTTGCTTTCCACAAAGTGGCCTATCCACCTCTAGCACTTTTCTGAATTTCTTTCTCAGCCGAAAGCTGGTTTGTTCTCTGCAACAGTTCGTTGTTACTGATGCTGTTCAGAATTTGGACCTAAATTATCATGCATAAACAACTGTTTACAAACACCTGTATCTTCTAAGTGATGGTTGTAATAGTTCTCCAAAATTCAGCTAGAACCATTTAGACTGATGTATCGAAAACTCTGGCTCGTTGGGAATCGTTTTGACTTCCGGATGTTCTTCAATCGTAAAAACGATGTTCTTGTTTTTAATCCGGGCCTTCACCTACAACAGAGCTCCTTTCTTTATCAATGATGATGCCCAGAGCTATCTTGAAGTCGTTGACTTTTTCAGTATCCCGGAGAAAAGCTTTGTAAAACTTTTGTGATGTTGATCACCCAGTCGTCTAGTTCCTATTTTGTTTCGGTTTCATTTTGGCCAAGTGATGGCCAGAAGCTCTGTCACCTCCCCTCTTTATCTTCAAGTCTTCCGTGGACTTTCGTGAACCTTATATTGATGCGGATTTGACAGTCGCGGTTCTGTGTAGTGTGACACAGTGAAGGCCATGTGGCTTTGTGTATGTATTTGTGTGGGATTGTGGTGCCCCCTATGACTATCTTGTTGAAGGAACATAATTTACAAATCCTTCATTAGTCCCGTTGCTTTCTCCTAGTTCACGTTGTCCCACTATGTATTCATATCCGCTGTCGTTCATTCCAACCTTGGCGTCTCGGCTCTGCATGAGAATATGTAGATCATTTACTGGTCATTTCTCAACGATTGACTGCTGCCTCTCATGGGATTGATCTTTATCGTCCTCATTGTTGTCGTTAGTGGGTGCATAGCACTGAGTAACATTCATCATAATGCCCTCTTTCTTTGTCTTGAAGAATAGATTAGTGATCCTGGATCCATAAGATTCCCATCCTTTAAGTGCTGTTTGTGCTTCGTTGGACAGCGTCAGTGCAAATCCTCGTGTGCTGCATTTTAGTCCTCATGGCCGAAGTACAACAGCATCTCTCCTGAAGCTAGTCGTTTTTGTCCAGCTTGCGTCTGATGAGTTTCACTCATTCCAAGCACCACTAGGTTGTATCTTTTCATTCACTCAGCAACTTGAATGGTTCTGCTGGTCTCCCATATTGTGCGAACATTCCATGTGGTGATGTTTTGTTCTCCTTGCTCAATGTTTTGGTTGTGGAGCTTTCATTGTTCTTCTGATCAACATCATCAACACAAACTT
The DNA here is from genome assembly GCA_944470395.2 of Schistosoma turkestanicum. NCBI lineage: Eukaryota > Metazoa > Platyhelminthes > Trematoda > Strigeidida > Schistosomatidae > Schistosoma > Schistosoma turkestanicum. The sequence goes on along the minus strand of OX103979.1, from coordinate 40,166,738 downwards.
CAGATAGGAATGAAACATTCGAATTTCTCCACGTTTGACCCGTAGATTGTTCTGCTGACCTCGAACTTGATTGGTTGCTACTGACCTTAAACCTGTCGTTGTTTGCACATTCCATGTACCTATATTAGTTGTTCCTGTTGTTGTCAGAAGGGCTACTGGCTGTGTTACTGTCGATAATACTTGCTCCTTACTATGGGGCATCATAACTCTTCTAAGTTAAGACTTTCTAACTCTCAGGGCAGAGTTTAAGTGGTTTGAATTATTTGTTCAGGTTATCCGGTTTTAGCGATTTAGTTTTCTACAGAATGGGATCGCTAATTCATGCTTAACCCTCTTATTTTATTCGAGCTTGGGACCGACAATGACATTAAAGGACTCCATACAGGATAAATTCTGAATCCTATTTTTAGAAGTAGTAAATATATATTACTCTTTCTAATTACCTTTATAAATCCAAGAGTTAGTTTGGAAACTTTAGCTAGTCGTTTCTCCAATGGATCAAGTTCTCTTGCAAACGGGACTCTCATTCCAACAAAAAGTGGATTTCGATGAAATATACTCTGATATTTTTCGCTCAAGTTACCTATAAAAAGTAAGATGATGGGAAATCGAATGAAAACCTTAGGTATGATTGCATTATTTATTTTAATACATGCAATACAGAAACCAATGTGCATAACAGTAAACAAAGTAAAAATCTTCAACAATTTCTTTGTCATATGTTATACCATGCTCATATTTTCTACCTTTTTGCAAATCCTTACTTTTTCTGTTAATGAGCGATATCGTTGTTTCTCTTGACTGGTAAAGCTAGCTAACACACTTCAAATAAAAGGCTTCATGATTATCTTTATCAAGTGTTTGTTTCAGAATTTCTTTTACTGGTGCTTATTTTGGTGAACTAATTAGATAATTTGTGATGAATTGTCACGTTTTCATATCATTATAATATACTTTCACGTTTCAGTAAACTTCTCCTCTTTCTGTTCTGGTAACAGTTTAGAATAATGATCAGTTACGTAAGTCTGTATTCCTTCAGAAATATATTTTTAGGTTTGTGATCGTTATTTTTAAATAAAATTAAACTGAAACCTCAAAAAAATGTCTGTGTTTTTTACGAATATATTTTTGTGATTTCATCTTTGAACAGTTTAATCACTTTGTTTCGAATGCATTCTAATAGTGTTACTAACAGTTGAAAGATTTATATCCAATCAGTTAGATTTTATTACATGGAATTGTTTTAGATTCTACTGTATGTATGGGAAGACTAGTTTATTTTAAAAATGTTTCATTGTGATCTGAGATATACTGACATATCAGTGAAAATAACAGTAGTTTTGAGATCTTAGGTTAGTACATTAGCGTCACATAGCGAAGACCATAAGCAGGATCCAGTTTAACACTTAAAAGTTTTGAAAAAAACTCTGATACCATTCATTCACTTTGGTCAAAGATCACTTGTCCAGTATTCAAAATTGCAGTGAATTCCGGCTATTTTTGACGTCACGTGTCCTAAATTCTAATTAAAATATTTTATCGATTTTAAACAAATATTGAAGTTACTGATTTAAACTTTCACCGTAAGTATCAATGTAAAATATGAGAAAAACTAAGATCGAGTATACTTTACCATTCATAATTTATGTCATATACTATTCATATTTAAAAATCACTAGAACCATAAAAAACAAAATCGATGTTCCATTCCATTATAAGACTCTTTACTGGTGTGCATTGACGACTCCTTCTACTAATGAACCCAAGACTCTCGATCACAACATATATACTAAATTTCCCAGTGGTGTACGCGTTCGACTGCAATCGAATTGTGGTATTGCCTCGGACCTGATAATGGACATTGAGCCGTCTTGACATGCCCCCTGTACTTATAATAATTTCACTGGGAAGCCATGATTAGTTGAGTTTAACCATATGGGATATGAAATATTAATTCCCTACAGTTTGTAGGCGATGCTCATACGATACTGAGAAATAATAAAATTTAAATATGTAAATTATCGGGTGCCAAATCATTGGTATAAAGCTAAATGCTCACCGCGAAACGTGAAGACTTTTGGTTTGATTCTCGACGAGGAGGTTAAGTTTCGCATCACAATGAAACAGGTCAGTGATGGTTTCTGATATAGATGCTTAATGAAGACTAGTACTGACAACTGTTATGTAACCAAACGACACAGAACCAAATTGACAAACCTGCATCAATAAAAAGTTCAAAATGGTCCATGGAAGATGTGATAACAAAAAGAGGAGCAGATATAGCATCAGACCATCACTTTATGGTGACCACTCAAGTTGCTGAGTGAATGAAAAGATACAACCTAGTGGTGCTTGGAATGAGTGAAACTCATCAGATGCAAGCTGGACAAAAACGACTAGCTTCAGGAGAGATGCTGTTGTACTTCGGCCATGAGGACTAAAATGCCACACACACGAGGATTTGCACTGACGCTGTCCAACGAAGCACAAACAGCACTTAAAGGATGGGAATCTTATGGATCCAGGATCACTAATCTATTCTTCAAGACAAAGAAAGAGGGCATTATGATGAATGTTACTCAGTGCTATGCACCCACTAACGACAACAATGAGGACGATAAAGATCAATCGTCGAAACAAATGAGCGAATAGCGATAAGAATGGAAAGCATACATGGAATGAATGAATAGGGATTGGAAACAACTGTAAACGAGTACTCAGTTGGTCGGTCGCAGATAGGTGATTCGCCTCACCCTGTTCAAGAGGGTCAGGTAATAATAACACGTAAATAAAATAAACAACAAAGATAGTATTTCAACAGTCGTTTTAACTTATGACATATACAGTCAAATCAAAAACAATGAATTTCATATTGTTTCGCACCATAAATAGGTACAAAGTGTACTGCTTACAAATTCTTTGGACTTTATCATGAATGTGTTTATCACGTCATCACTCAAGTAATGTCGATTGATGATTATTATCTGTAATATTTATTGTAATAAAAATTATTCGAATTTGACTATACAGTTCGCTCTACATTTATCAGTTGCTTTCAGACAATCCAGGTTTATTCAACTTAATAATTTGCACATTTACTAAATTAACTATACAACAACAGTTAGTTACGGAAAGGTGTTAGTAAATTTTTATATTCTTTGTGATCGAAAATACTTTGCAAACAAATTTCATATTCAGGTTCTGATTTAGCACAAATAAATCATTATTCTCTGAACGAACAAATTTATTCCTGATGGTAGGATTAATAGTCATTATATAACTTCAACACATTTTTCATGTAATCTACTTTATAAAATATAAGAGCTAAATTTTATGATCAAGTTTCGTAATTGGAAGAGTGTATTTATAACAATATCTTAAATATTTTTATTAAATAATGAAAAAGTTATTCACCACAGAGTTCATCTAGTAAAACCTGTAATACGTCATTTCATATAATGTAACCCAAACTTAGAGTAACAAAGATAAAGGTGTCTATTTGGTTAGATCACGGGCTGTTTTTGAGTGATCGTGAAATAATCAATCAGAATTAGGAGTATGGCATAAATCAGAGTTTGTTAGTTAGAAAAAGCTTTATTCAGTCAGTGATCGGTTGACTGAAAATTTTTGAAATATTAAGAACGAATAAACAACTAATTTGCGAATTTAAATAGAAGTTTGAAAGCAGTGGTGATCAGTGTTTGAACCTTAATTTCCTGAAGTTTATCCAATTACTTTCTATATTCAATATCTTACTATTATTAAAAAAAGTGACATGATATCTTTAACAAACTGATAAAAACAAAATATTCTCTTGATTGTTGTAAAGCGAGATATGAATTTCACATTTTTCTCGACCCTGATCTCACGTGAACTCACTGTAGATGGAACTTGATAGTATTGTTTGATTAAATAACATTGTGATAGATACATGTAGTATTATTATGAGCTGGAAGATAAGGTAATCTATAAACTGTTGTAGGAAATAGCTAAATTATCCCATATATTTACGTATTCAAGGTGTATAATTGAACTGATACCCGATAAACTTGAATAAAAGTTAATAAGCTGAGCAATAATTGTCAGTTTATTTCTAACTAATGAATAAATTATTTTCAATGGAATTTTATATATTTTTCAAAAACCTAGTAATTAAAAAAAATCTATTTATAAACCTGATGGAGGAAAATGAAAATAAACTTGAATACAATCATTTACAAAAATTTATTCATCTGCATAGTCATGCAATTATAAATTTAAACATACATCAGACGTTGAGCGTAAATTTAAAAAATCTAACAAAATTTAGCTAGTTGCATTGTTTTCACACTATTGAGTTTTTATGATTGTTAAAATTGTTCATTTACGATAATTGCTTTTTTTACTGTGAAAATAGTTTGAATATCAGGTTGTATATTTCGCTTTCCTATACAGTAAACGCAATCAACTACCGATTATATATATATATATATGAAATTGCATTTATGCATATATAGGCGACTGTGTTTTGTTCAGGAAGTATGACAAACGCGGAAACGTATGAATTTGAAACAGATTATTGATACAGGAAACAATATTTCATATTTCATAATAACTGCAAAAACAATTTTTACTATCATTCTAATTTCAGAAAAAAATTCATATAATTATCAGTTGTTCCCTTTAATTGATACAATTGTTATGATTTGAAATATGCGTAAATGTTGCGTAAAGTTATTAAAAAAATCAAAGTTACTAATATGTACAAACTGACCGTAGGTATGAATGTTCGATGCTCAATAATGTATCATAGGTCAGCTTTTAAATATGTAAAACCTTTGATTGAATCTGCTTGATCTGTACATCTCATAAAACAGAGATTTAAAATACACTGACTGTTGCTTCTATTGCTGTATAATATTTATTATTTACTTTCTGTATGATTTTACGTTACATCTTATCAGTTCTATTCAGTATAAGGTTTAACAACAAAACAATCAATTTCCTCACGTCAAAGCTGCATTTTCTTGAATATAGATTACAATCATACTAAATCCTATTTTGGTACTATTTATTAATCAAGTGTAGGGATTCGTTGGACATGAAGGATCTAAAATCTATGCAAAAGAAAATTTAATGAAGCACGAATCAGTAAAAGAAGCTGTCTTGTGACAATGTCAGTTGATATGACTCTACCGTTTTTATATCGTTGACCCATTTGAAGCATATATGTCACATTGTGGCATATTCTTTAAAACAGAAGAACAAGAACGTAAAAAAGAATATGTAAACATGAAGTGAACTTTTGGTCTTTGTGGTCACATGTGTGAAAAAAGGCTTTACAAGCTAGATTATTCTACATTAGAGCTTAATTTTAATGGTTTCACAAAGAAAATGCTCTAAGAAATGATATTTTATGTTTTTACACACAATTTAAATACAAAATATACAGACAATTAATATTCAGAACACCTTGATATTCAAGCGCTGAAAACTATGTACAAGGTTAACAAAGTAAGATCTGTTGCTAAACTAAAGCTAGCTCTGCATAGTGCATATAATATATAATATTCATTAACCAAGTTAAAAATGCACATATATTTAGGTGTATCATGCATTCATATATACACTAACCAAAATATTTACTAATCCTCTAACCAATACTTCGGAAGAATTTCGAATCTAAGTAAGTCGCATTGATTTAAGTTCAATTAATTCAGTGTACAGGTTACATATCAAAGACCAAATCAATGTGAAAAATAGTTCTATCAAATATTCTTTAGTTCGAAAACTGCCTTACTTCTGACTGATAATTGTGACTGACTTGATCTCCTTTCTTACAACGTGTGTTGAAATTCGGACGAAATTTAAATGTTGGATATTATTAGCACTAGTAGAAAAATAGTATAGTGAATAGTTTCTAATTACACTGATAGAAACTCTGAAAAATACTGTTGACTAATATTCTAGTAGTTGTGTATCCACTGTACTGTACAAATGATTAATCCGTTAGATAGGTTTGGAATTTTTGTACAGTGTATGACGATTAATGATCCACGGTAAGCGCAAAAAATCCTTTACATTTTAGGATCCTATGGCATAAAATATTCTTGAATCACACTCTGAGAATAACAAAAGACTTGTTAAATTCTAGGAGTTATGATCAAACATACGAGTTATTTTTCAAGAATGTGCACTTCAATATTTATATAAAGCTACTTTAAAAGTTTGATATATCTGTTATGTAATTTAAAACTAGACGACTGGAACCCATTGAACGGTCTTATCTATAATGCATGTTTTATTCTGATAAAGCGGAGGTTAGAACTTTAATCTATTAATTTACGCAGCCACATTTTCCAACGGTACATATACAAGTAGTGGAACTAAAGTGATTTAGAGAAAGACTAGTAGATATGAAAAGAAAAGCTGGAGCAGCATAAAATTAAATAACTCAGAAAACTCAAAAAATACATGGATTTAATTTATTCCTAAAACTATTGAGCCGTATAATATAGAAATTCTCACCACTGGTTTATGTAATCATGCGAATATCATTATATAAGTAGTCCGTTGATTTCTTGATCGTTTACATCATTATTAGTTGAGTCACTATTTTTTCTTTGCTCGATTATAAAAGTTCGTACAATTCACTTTTATTTAACTCAGCATTAAATACTAAAGTGTCAAGAATCTTCTTAGCTCTAAAAATTCATTATATCATTGATTTCGTTTAAAATAAGCAGTATTTTTATGAGCTAACGATCAAATATTTATCTCCTCCATTCCGAGTAACTATGTTTCACAACCGTATCCTCTTTCTCAGCTTTGTTCAGCGTCCAAACACCTAGCTTATCTCACACACTCAGTTTTTGAATGAACTTTGTCACCGTCGATTAATCTACTGGATCTGATACATTCCTTGATGTTCATGCAGTAATTCACCAATTCCAAATGCTAGTTTTCTGATTACTGAATTAAATCTGAATACTGAACAGTTTCATCATAATTTTCAGGATTGAAACCAATACCGAACATTCTCAGATTTTGTGTGAGACTTTTCATAGTCGGTATATTTAGAGATCTCCATTTTGATGAAACTTTATTATCTGGATTAAATGGAGGAACCAGAGATACCCTAATGCAAATCATTCATGACAAAATCAAATGATGAAGATGACTAAATTGACCTATATGACTATCATCAACTTAATCAATCTGTACCAGAACATACTTCACACTATTAACCACTATAAATATAGTGAATGTTTTCTTTGAAAATAGTTCATTGCTTACATCTCGAGATAACTAACCAATTAGTTAATCTAGTGAATAAAAATCATACTTATCGTAATTAAGAATGTCTCTTAGGAAGTACCATATTTGATACTTGAGATACCTACATATGATTGACTGTAACTTTAGTAATTTTGTGTTTACTTTTCTCGCTGTTCAATTTTAAATCAACAGATATCATTTTATACAAAAAAATTAAGAACTTTAAATTTCTGCTGAAAATTATCAATTATTTCAATCCGATATAAATGTGTGTTGTATTAGAAATAATCATATAATTTAATACAGAAATTAATAAAATAAGATCAATTTTAATTTTGTGAACTTTAAAGTAATTTCTAGATAGTTACGGTCACTTTATTCAGAGTGTTAATCAATATTCATCTTAATAATTTAGTAATTTTTCTATTTATTTCACTCTAAGCTTGAAAAATATGTCAAAATTATATATCATAAATAGGTTTTTCAAAATTTCGTTAATCAAACTAAAATTAAAATTAATTTCAAAACTAAGTAAATTTTACGATGTATTGATTAATAGGACCACACAACAATAGATTAAGACAGAGGAGTCAGGTTTTGGGGACAATTTTTTTCGATGTCTGAGTTAAACTAACATTGATTGAGAAGTGAGCTCTTATTTAAAGATACATAATTTCCCAGTTTCTGAACTACGTTGATAAATGTAAACATAATGTTTCCGATTGAATGCAGCCAAAAATCTACACCCTATGGTTAATTAAATGTTTACTCTGTGCTTTACTGAATAAAACATAACCATACTGAGTTGTTCTGAATAGTTATTCTATTTATGTTTTGTTGTGACCAGCGTTTTGTAAAAGTTTCATATTTAGTCTTAAGTAACCTGGTAATGAATACTGTAAGGAAAATAATTGAGAAACATTAGTTGACACACTCAGTAGATGATTAAGATACAACATATATTACTTATCAACGGAAAACTGTCTGTACACAGTTGCGATGATTAAATGTGAAACAAATCGAAACTTGCGTCAGTGTTTGAACCACCCACTCCAGAACTGCTGTTTTTCATGTCTCTGTAAGCTTAATTCCAAGAGTTAGCTAATAAACTGATTTGTTAACCTCCACCACTACAGTTTCTTCTCTAAGAGAAAGCTAGTGTCACAAAACGAAGTTATCAACCCAACTCCTGTAGGTAGGTATAATACGTTGATAAGGCATACTGAATATGTTTTCAGTTTCCCACCTGTGCATAGGTGGGATTTTAAATCTCAGTTTGTATGCTGGGATATTTTTCACCTATTATCTTCACACCAAAATATCAGTCTGTAAGCCAAAGCTTACTCTAAACAAATGCTTTTTTATTTCTAATAAAACCAAAGAAACTTTTTATTGGAATGAGTACTTCGTTACTTTGCCCACTTTTAGGCTGGTAAATCTACCAGAACAACAACTCTGCCATATAAATGATCTTTAAGGAATATTTAATATCAAACTTCTGGATTTTTATATCCATTATTTCGCCAAAATGAACCTAATAATTTTTATTGATTATTTATGAACACAATTCTCAACATAGTAGGCTGTAAACACGGAGCATTTTATAATTAGATATATTTTGAATTATTCCGATATTCATTGCAGTTTCCTAAAAGATGAGTGTAAAATCGATTACAAATAACTTCCGTTAGTGAAACGGTACAGTTTACACTATTTCAATATCGATAACCTTCCGAACCGTACGAAAATTCATATCTTATTTTTATTTTTGGAGTTAACAATATTTCTTTTGTTCTATCAGTTACAGATAAGATGTAAACCGTAAATGCATGTTAAATAATTATTGAAACAAAATGGTTTGGTTTATTTCATGAGTAAAATTTGTATGATGGAAGAAGATAAACTAAAAATTGGAATATCTTTGACGGGAACTTATAATAAAAAACAAAATGAAAGATTCTAGCAATCAGATAATATTATAAATGTGACTAAATTTCCGAACACTTTAACTCCTAACAATAAAGATGTTCCAGTACTTATGTATACTACTATAATGTTATCTGATAGCTTCCTATTTTTAGGCAAATACTGATTATGTATAGTTTTCAAATATTGCAGGACGATTTTCATAACGAACCGACACCGGCTGGAGAAGCACCAGTTAAAAGAAAGCACTTAACAGACATTTCATACTAACATGAGTGCATTAATTCAGTAAACACTCTCTTGTTTTCATCCAAATTGTCAAATAATCCTATTTGGTGGTCAAAGTTGTCCTTGAAAGTTACATTTTTCAAAAAACCTGAATAATAGTGGTAATCAAGCTAATCACGAAAAAATGTTACTAATTTTTGTTTGATGAGAATTATCCAGAAACTAGGTGAAAATAATTTATGTGTTGATTTAAATAAGCAAACGTAAACAAATGATAAAAATTTCTGACATTTCACGGAAATATCAAATATCATTAAAGTTTATCTTATAAACAAGATAGTTACATTCACTAGTCTATTAATTGGTGAATTAAACTTACCAAGACAGCGTACTATTCTATGCAACTGATCAATATCAGAATCACCAGGGAACAAAGGATCACCTGTTAACATTTCTGAAGCAAGGCAACCAATAGCCCAAACGTCAATCGGTCTGATTAAAGAGAGTAGTAATAACATTAAGTGGTGTTATTGTAGTTAATAATCCATGTACTAAACAGATATAGTGACGCAAAATAGACTATAATGTTCAAAAGATATATTCGCTGTTAGTGGGATAGGATACAAACGAATCGAACAATGATAAATCTCTGATGTTAACTTGATGGAACGAGTATCGTACTTATTTTCCATGTTTTATATTAAATGTTCTTATTCATCATAACGTTTTCAACACATTAAAATCTACAGCTAATGCTGGGGAAGCAAAAATGCATATATGCAACTAAGAACTCTTTTTCTACTCAACAAATACTTATAATTTTGAGGAAGAATTTTAAGTTAGTATAAATATCTAACAGTTTCAGTGAAATAAACTAATATAATCAAAGCTTTTATTTTATTAAGCTAAAAAAATTTGTCCAGTTTTACTAATGTAAATGAATTAAATATGGTATAATTTATTAGCTGTAATTCCCAAAATCTACAGAATAAACATTCAATCTAAAATGAACTGTAGTGGCGTTTATAGGCAAAATCATAACATCAGCCCCTTACTTAACAGAACTATGTTCTCTTTGAAACTATTCAATCTAATTCATTGAACTGATATATTATTGTTACTTTCAACATCAAAATAGTACCGATGTGGTATGTAGTACTAACCGCGGAGCTTTTAAATAGTATGCAGTGGATATGCATTAGGGTGTAGAACTAGATTTACGGAAGAGCAAAGAAGTCTTGGAAACGGATTTATGTCACTATCCGGGTGTTTTGAGAAATAAAAGACATGTAAGAGAATAAAGCTAAGAATGAGCCTGTTTCGCTTAAGGATGTTTTATGACAAGGTGTACACTCTTTGGTTAGTAGTTGTTTCTTTACAAACGAACTATTTCAATTTATATTATATCTTCACTGATTACACAATTACTATAGAGGTATAGGGATTCTCAACCGAAACTACAAAATTGAGCTAATCTAGGTGTTGGACACTTAAAATGTGTGAAACAATTAAATAGACCATGAATTATGTTACGCATTAGTTATATACTCATCTTATATTGTTCTTAGTTCCTATATATTTCATTTCAGTGGTATATGACTCCTTATTTATGTTAGGTAATAAATAGTTTGGTAATCTAACGACTTTTCTGATTTTACTTTCCCTATATTGCGACTGTAGATCTTGAAAATTGAAAAGAGTTAACAAAATTTTTTCGATGAACAAAATTAATCATATATTTATCACAACAGATTGCTAGACCACATTGAGTTAGCCGAAAAATATTTTCAATGTAGGGTTGTGGAGATTGTTCAGTTTCATTAAAATCACGAATCGACCAATGCCAGACCTCCATTAGAAACTTGAAGGCACTGGACAATTTTTCGTCCTAGTATGGGACTCTCCAGCAGTGCGCATCCACGACCAGAATCGAGCCGAGTACTTTCGGCTCCCTACGTGAACGCCTAACCTCTGGACCAGTGAGCCGGAACCCGACGATATTAATGTTCGACTTCAATCAATCCACAGTATTGCTCTACCTTGTTCACTGTCTTCGGTAATTAACTGCTAGACAACCGACACTTCTGATCACGGCTTCCATGTTTATAATGCTGAACTAGCACTGATCAGTTACTGATTTCAAAAAAAATATTTTAGAAAAACATGTTAGATATGAAGCTATCTTATGATTTAACCTTTAATTTAGCGAGGCATATTATTCATACCATAGCTGGATGTTAAAAAATCACTGTATTGCTGTAATATACTAGACTTCATATTTAGTAATGTTATACTCATATGCTAATGAATACGAGACAGTGTCGTCGTTATTTGACCTTATCAGACCTTCAAATATAAGTACTGTGCATTAACTGTTGAATATTCACAAAATTCATGGAAGCTCCTTCAATAGGTTGCCCTTCTGTGGCCGAGTTCCAGCTCAAGTACAAGGCTTTTAGTTACAGTCAGTGGTATACAACCTATGAAATAATGTGCATCGGTTCCTGTCACCAAAATGTATTTTTATATTAAACCAACACGATACATAGAGAAAGATTGAAAGTTATAGCACTGTATCCGTTGGTATGTATGTTATATAGTTTATCAAAAATTGTAATGAAATAAAGAGATAAAAATTACAAATTTACTTGAACCTTCAGCGACAAAATGCATTATTCCCACCCTTAATGCCTCTAGGACATGCCGCTCGAGATCTTCAGCGACTGATAGCAATTAGCACGAGGACACTAACTAGCTATTTTGCACTTTGAGCACGGTTCAGGCCAGTAATTAAAAGACTACAGCTATGGATTGCTTGAATTCCCACAGATTTCTTTAGATTGATTATAATGAAATTCTATCCTTCTTGTTGGGGTAGGCAGTATCCAGCCATTCGTAATATGTATCCAAATCATCGCAGACGGTGCACATTTAGTCCAGGTAACTGACTTTTCATGGAAACGTTTGAAACATCAACTATTTTTCTGGGTTTATTTTGTTTACTTAATCCATTTAAAAACCCATTGGTTATTAAGCCAGAAATTTTTGGGGAGTGTATTAGTAAAACTAGCTTCTCTGTGGTGATTACGATTGATTTTTCGTTTTTTCTATTATCTACTGCAATAGTCAGTAATCCCCGTCGGTCAGATGAAAGTGTAATCAGCTTATACAGTCTGCTTAAAGTACCAACCATTTCTAAAATAATTCGAACTTTTAGACCAATAATTCAAAACAGCTATTGCTTTATCAACCTCATCAGCGGTTGGGGGACTTGTATTAACCAACTTTTCGGAGTTCTTGATAATACTAGACAGTTTTAGACCAAGCAAAGTTGAACTGTTCCTTAATGAACTTTAACCATCGTCCCAGCGTTCTGGTTCTAAAAAGTACTAATTCTCAACATTTTTCTTGATGGTTTCAAAAATAGACGGCTTTTTAAGCCATATATTTATTGACGAACTCGAACTTGTTATCATTGCTTTATACCATCTACTTTAATTCTACTTCTCTTCACTCCTTAGTATATTTGTTAAGAGATCTTTCGAGAGATTGTCTTGTGTTTGGAATAAGGCAAAACTAGTTTTTGGATGTTTTGCAATTCAGCGAAACCAACCAAGACGAACTGGTATTTCTTGATCCTTTTATTCTCACCACTAACATGTATCACTTTTTTACTTGATACTATTTGGAAAACCAAGTGACACTCAGAAACGGTAACTTTAGAAAATACTAGGCACTCTTATTTGGCATACCTGAGTTATGAACTCATTTTACACCCATATCTAAAGACAAACTTACCCTTAACAAACGAAAAGTGAGATAATGAAGTTTGCACATAACTTCAAATCTGTAAAATGAAGCTAACCTGCCATATTTCGTATCTCCAACTAGAAGTTCTGGTGCTCTGTACCACCTGGTGGCGACATAATCTGTGTAAACTTCACCGGGTGCAGCAAGTGTTCGAGCAAAACCAAAATCACATAATTTAACTACACCATTACGGCTGATGAGAATATTCTCAGGTTTGATATCACGATGAACTATCTATAACATAAAACGTGGTTTTAATATTGTAAACATTTTAGAGCTAGAAATTGACTCAGATTTGAAAAATGATCAGTTGGAACTTCAGTTCTAAAACCAGCTTAAATTGAAAACGTTATGTAAATATATTTTATACCTTGATGTTGATCAAGTATCCAGCTGAAAAAGGCTTCATGTTTTTATTTTTTGTAATGTCGTAATATGACAGTTGACAATGATTTGCTCGCTGTAGCCCTGTTTTATGCTCAAAGTCTGATGTTAGTGATAAGTATTTGAATAAATTTGTTACTTTAACGTAATATCCGTATAAACATTATGGAGAGTATTTTATTCTAAAAAACACCAGATGATGCTGACATTCATTCAATCATATGAGAACTAAAATTTTTGAATACGAATGACGTAAGTTTGGATTTAATGATAATTTTTGTTTCATTAAACTAATTAAAGAGTACATAGCTCAGTAGTCTTGATTTTTCGATTTAGATACAAACGTTTTATTAACCAGTAGTGCAAAAATGGGCTGTTCACCTAGTGTTCTCTATTTAAGAATGGGGGTAATTTTACTTGAATTTAGAATATCTATATAAGCGAAAAACCATTCGTATTCTGTGTTTATTATTAAAAAAAACCTTTTGTGAAGCATATTAAAAACCTAATAGGTAGCTGATCACCTAAGTACTTTATCTTCATACTTTTAATTCCAGTTTACCAAACTGACAGTCAGTTCTATTGTTTTAAGAAAAACAAGTATTAACAGATTGTGTAGCGAATTCCTGAAATCAGGAATTACTATCCATCATTTATCATAAATAATCACCGACTTTTCTCTAACACACTTAAGTACCATCTTACTTAATTATGTACAACATTTTTCACTTTAGGTAATATCTTTTTATTTGGCTGGTTTTAAATTCTCATAATAACTGTAATATTAAATTGTGCTTTTATTTTAGTTCAAAGCAAAAATGACTGCAGCCAAAACTGACTGTCTAGTAATGTAAAGTGACTAAGAAAGAAAGAAGTTGGAAATGTCTGCTGAATGCAAAAACTTTGGACCGGCACAAAATGGTGATGAGGCATGATTTAAATCGTGTAAAGTTTCATAGATGAGTTTTATTTATTAAAAATTACTTATCTAAATCGATTATCCCGAAGAATTTTTATTAGTATCTTGTTGATCAGTAGAAAAATATTTTTTAGATACTGTTTCTACATACCATATTAGTATTTACAAAAGATGTTCATGGATTTGTCTTGATCAACTAAGATAATAAAAATGGATAAACTGTAGTGATCCATAAGATTACTGATGATTTAGTTAATGACGATCTTATTTTTCTGAAGGCATGATCTGAAAAGGTTTTCTAAAAATGAAAATGTGATTAGATGAGAGAATGAAGTTATCCTTAGTTTCTTAGATATCTAATGATACTCTGTTTGTGCAGAAACGACGAAGATATGACTTTTTTAAGTATGAAAAACCAACTGATTTAGTTGCGTATATTTTGATTCATCTTGTAACACAAAAATGCCCTAATAACAAACAGATCTTAATTTTATAAAACAACAATATATGAACTGACATCATTCCACTTTGTTAACCGGCAAGATTAATTTCCTATTTACCTACTCTTAAACTGTACATACAGTTAATCCGATAACTTGCAAAAATGGACAAGCAAATAAGGCAGCTAAGAACAACGCACCTAAATTCTATGCGACAGATTAATTAGCTTGTGAACATTTGAATCTCAGATTAAAAACTTTTAACACGCCATAACGTTGAACAAAGTAAGACCATATGCTGACGATATTTTTAACGTTCGGTTGAGTATCCCCATCAAACATAGAAAAATCTTAGTACCTCATAAAAATATTCAACACTAAAAGCGTTGTATATCTGGTGCGGGGCTATGTTTAATGTTCAGAAGACACGCGTACACTTATTTGAGACTTTTAATCTGGTTATACCCGGGACCCAGTGAGGATGTGCGCAGTGAGGTACAAATTTTATACATTAAGCTTTAAACACACACCAATTACCTACTGAATCAGGTTCAAGTAGCCACTCACCCCTTTTGCAGGTAAGAGACAAGCAAAAGAAAATGGACAATGAAGACTAATCAGTTGCAATTTTTTAGTAAAATTAGCTGAAAAATTCGAAAGCACTGAGTAGATACAAATGTATTTGGGGTACATCATCACACCTTTAATGTACGAGACCTCTTTTACTTTATTATTTGTAACTGAGCGTATGTATAATAGTTGAGTTTAATTGGTCTATTGAGAATACATTAAAACCAGATGATTTTCTATCGTTAGTAAAATTTGTGAAAGAGCTTATATTGACGAACACATTTTATTAATTATTGCCTAAAAGCAAACTTGAATTGGGTAATTTATATTCTGTAATCGTCGTTTCAACGGTCTTTCAGCCTTAAAAAGTCAGTTTTGGACACGTGTGTGAATATATGCAGTTATCTGCCTATCAAAACTTTCATAGGAAATCAGAGAGCATTTAAAATAGTTATGTCCACTTGTTTCCGAGATATGAACTGTATACATATTAAATTCTCTCTACGTGAGAAAAGACTTATCATTATCACACATTGTTAGAATTGCTCATTTTGTTACAGACTCTATCTGATTTTAGGTCAACAGGATTTGGAATGCTTGATAAAGTCCAAATAAACGGTAAGATTGCTCTGATTATTAAACGTTTAACGTTTAAAAAATATAGCTTTAGTGCATGAAAAGTTTAGAGAATTCAGCGGAATACGGAGAATTTACGGTCGAAACAGTAGAAAAATAGGTACTTGTAAAATTTTTTTGTGCGACAACATAGGCAGCCTAATGCTCCGCCATATTAAAGATAGTTAAGATGATGAAATATTATTGCAGGGACAGTGGCACTGTAAAACGTCCTCCAACTCAATTCTCAGGCGTAATCGGATAATGTTTCTCTTAAAGTACTTGTTTCCTTCCTACGTACCATTGATGGCGTAACAAACTCACCTAAAAAACTCTGTTTTGACTTTCTGTAATAATAAGAAAAGTCACTTGATTCTATACAAATGATTCTACAAGCCGTGTCAAGTGGTCTACCGAACCTCATCGAGGTCAGGAACAACCAACGCGAATTAATCGGTTACATGTCGAGGACAGGGGGATACGTTAGTGGTTCCGCCTTATGATTCTGTTGACCATTGAAATAAATATATGCTGTCACTTTTCAAGGCTATTTATTCTACCTAGTCACCTGGTTAGGACAATCGTATAACCCAGGAGAAACATTATTCGTATGATGTAACTTAGATGTATGCCAGATGGTCATACCATTCCCGTTCTTGCAAACGCTTTTCAGGTAGGGCTTATTACAAATGTTTTATTTCGACTTTAGTATTCTGAACCGAGTTGCGAGTCTAATCGATGAAATTTAATAACTAACTACGGTTGAAATTGGCTATCATATTTCTTCACATACATTTCATGATGTTTGATACCATAATATTACCAATGTAATACTGTCAACTTACATTATGTAGATGACAAAATTCAACTCCACGAATCACTTGAAATAAGGTGCGCTTTGTGCGCAGTTCATCTATTCCATTAGGATATTTTTCCAAGTCATCCAGTATGGTATTATCCACAAATTCAAAAACAAGGTATAACCGTTTCTTTCGCCTGAAAACTTCTAAAAGGTTGACCAAGTTATCATGACGCAGTTGCTAAAAATATAACTTTATCATTTTATTTACTTTTAACATCCTTATTTCACGAAGTGCTATTTTTTTAACATGTTTGTCGTCCTCGCTATCAATGAATTTTTTAATTGCCACAATCCTTCCAGATTCCTTATTTTTGCACTTTATGACCATTCCATAACTACCTTCTCCGACCAGTCCGAGATTCTCGTATTTTTCCATTTATATCATATTACTCACAAATCCGACAGACATCACGAAATCACCTTTGTACTCACGACTTAAGAGCCACAGTGGCGCAGCACGCTAAAACAATATCCAATATCTTTTTCTTGGACTAGTATGAACTAACTAATTACTCTATGCTTGATTCTTGTTTCCTTGGTACGGTCCTAAGTGTTTGGTAGTTTATAGTGAGTGGAAAGTGAATGAACTTTTTAACAATCAGCGAAATTTATTTACAGCATCTGCAACTATTCATTTGACTCGTGTCGGTTAGTACAAGTAATCAGATCAATCTCACTTGTTTCTTCACCATGATAAAAATATTCTAGAATCGACTTTCCAGCAGAATAGTGATGTTCAAAAGGTTGGAAACGGACTGGGAGAAGTTTCCGCTTAACGGGTTTCTATACCAAGTAATAGTGGATCACCGATGCCTTTGGTCAGGAGCGAATTAGAACTGTTAATAAATTATAATGCGATGCTGTCTCGAGCCCTTGAAAATAAGTTAATTTTCTTCCTGAAAAAGTCCTGAAAAGTCGCTTAGATCACTGCAGCGAGTAGAGAATTTCATATTTTGACTACCGGTAAAGCATACAACGTGTAACTACAGTCTCTTCTTTCTGTGCTTCTAGTTTTTGGGTATTGGTTCTAAGATTAGTGTTCGGATTGAACCTAAGTACGTTGTTAGGATTTTCAGAAGTGTTTAGAGTGTCTTCAGTCACTGAAGTGTCATAGTTGAGACGCCACTGCTGGACTGAGTACACTACTAATGAGTTGGAACTCCCAGATGTTAACCGGTTCGAGCTTTCGAAGTTTCAGTGAACCGATTACTAGTGGAATCTGAATTCTACTCTACCTAAAGCGATTTATCGAAACAAATTTTTGTTTCTTCCCTCACTCTCAGCTGCATGAGATCTCAATGCATTACAACCTCCACATGAGTAGCTTCAACTTTTAAGTGTGAAGGTGTGATTTGATGTTTCATCTGAATCATTACAATGGCAATTAGATAACATAAAAGGTATCACATAAACGATTCTCCTTCCATCTCAGTACCAGGTGGTAGATGATGCTCAGTGGATATTAAGGGTGAAGTAATAAGTGCTCATTTCGGTGTTATTGGAAAATATTAATTATCTCATAAACCTCTTAGTGGCAACTCCAAAACAATCACTTTGACCCTATACTTATTCTCACTTTTATGACATGAAATCACTCGACCATGAAACTTGAGGCCGTAAATAAATTCCCCAAATAAATCGCTGTGCAAGTCTATTTCATTAGTTTAACCAGACTCACCATGCTATGAGATCCCTCTATTCTCGACTTGCCGACAATTTTGTATAAATTTTGCGTATCGTGATGTGATTTTTCCTTTCATTACTTTATCATTAGTAGGTTTTTATTATCGATAAATCGGGGCACAAACTTATGCTATAAGCACCTCGGACATGCTCCCATCTTTCACTGTATTCCAGTCTGGCTCGAAATATGCAAACGTTGATTTTCTCCGATTGTTCATACTTGCGATACCTTCAAAGCTTCAATATTATGGAAAAAGCCGTTCTCAAGCGAGCGAATCTAACCGATCTGTAAAGACTAACACAATTTATACACAAACTCCAACCACAACACGGTTTGGCAACAGAAAGGTTTCTACATATGAGAAACACCAAACTCCCTGAAAAATACAATATTGCTTCAAAATAAGATCGCAGAATCACTGCTTCTATCTGCTTACAGGATTCTGAATGACGAGGTGTATAGCAACCGCGCAAGCAGAATAAAACTTATATCTTAACCATATTTGTGGGATTAGATTTCATTGAAACAGGATTGAAACGTTAGGAGTGAATCCGCGATCATCCAGACCTGAGTGAGAATCGATAAGCTGGAAACGGTGTATAAGTTGAACCGTGAAGTCGTCTAGGAAACGCAATCGAAGGGAGCTGCAGAATATTTCCTCTGTTGCAGCACCATACGTCTGGACTTCAACGATATCCTCCATCGAAAGACCTGAATATGTTATTGCTCAGCAAAAGAGACCTGATGGAAGCATGTAAATAATTATGATATTAAAAACCATTGACTTAGCAAACACGATTATAATCTAAAATTCATCCTGTCTGCAAATAATGTTTAATTATTACAGTTCATGCCTACGGTAGACAGTTAATTTACTAAAGCTAATCAGAAACAGTGACATGAATTTACTACTTCTAAAAATAGGATTCAGAATTTATCCTGTATGGAGTCCTTTAATGTCATTGTCGGTCCCAAACTCGAATAAAATAAGAGGGTTAAGCATGGATTAGCGATCCCATACTGTAGAAAACTAAATCGCTAAAACCGGATAACCTGAACAAATAATTCAAACCACTTAAACTCTGCCCTGAGAGTTAGAAAGTCTTAACTTAGAAGAGTTATGATGCCCCATAGTAAGGAGCAAGTATTATCGACAGTAACACAGCCAGTAGCCCTTCTGACAACAACAGGAACAACTAATATAGGTACATGGAATGTGCAAACAACGACAGGTTTAAGGTCAGTAGCAACCAATCAAGATCGAGGTCAGATTCGATCAGAATGGCCGATTTGAATTTTTATACAAAATGCATGATGAAAAATTTCAGTGTTTTAGTAAAATATGAAGACATCGCAATAAATGTGCCATTCACACATCTTTGAACCAACCTTCACTATCTTCAATGTTCATCCATCCTTGTTTTTATTCTGGTTGCCTACTGTTTTTCTTTCTTTTCTCTTCGGTTCTCCTTTCTGCCAACGAGAACACTACTTATCCTCGTTGCGCAACAATTATATCTTTCCATAAAAGATGGACAAACCACAATTGGTCAAAGTGGCATATGTGTACTTAATAATTATTGCGGTCATGTAGGTGGGGAATAACAAATAATAAGCAGAAAATCTGCTTTTTTTGGAACTCTGAATGCCAGCCCAAATCGGTGTACCTGTCCTATTGTGGTTGTTTTCAGGTACCTGCCGCTGGATTAAAGACGGTCTGTCCATCATGGACACCAAAACCCATCAAGTCAAAGGTTTCATTATTTCCTTAACAGTTGTTCCCAGTCATCAATCTGCAGTTTAATCCCGTCACAGCCAGTAAGAATGCTAAATCACATACTAGTTAATCTCGATAAACAGTTAAAGAGCTTTTGTCTGTCTCATAATATGTTACAATAAAAATATGACTCACTATCGTCAAACTGTTTCCTTACAGGGCCCACCTACACTGTTGATGGTCTCAATAGGGACGCAGCAAACTAAGTAGCTCAATGGGAACAGGCATGATGACGGCTAGCTTGACACCAAAAAATATTTTTATTACTCACCGTCTGTATGGCAATGAAAGAAAGTTATGGACCAAATTTAATGAACTCAGAGAGATAAAGTGTGATGGACACTGCAGTACAGTGATTTTCTTTGCAGACAAGTTTACCGAAGATTTTTTGTAAGAAAAACTTCTGTTGATATCTTTCAGATGTTTCGAGAGGACAAATTTGTCAGTGTGTGGGATGAAGATAATAATTAAGCATCCTCTTCGTCCACATCCGATGAATACTGGTCTTCTCTTTTGGGGCCGACATATGTCGTATGATTCACCGAGAAAATTAGTTGGAGCTTCCTTCTGACGCATGTACTATGATAACTATCTGGTGTGCCGATTCCTTCGATAGCTAATTTCTTTAAGCTTTCAGATCTGGCTGTGATAAGTCAACCTAATATCGGTATGGCATAGACTATCTCTGCTACGGTTTGTAGCCCTGTTCTGATATGGTAAGCAGGCATTGATGTGGCTACGCAGCCTTCATGCTTTATGTTGTTACACCGTTGTTTTAAATGACTTGCACCATTGTGGTAATAAGCACTGTTTCGTCTTTATTGTTTGTTTGAATTTACCACCGATGTCTGGGACTGCGAGTGATCAGTCTTTGTTGCGTATATGCATTTTTTGTAATTGCCACGATAATGCGTTATCATCATAGATGGATAGGTGATAGCGGCGGAATCCATGATGCTACTTCTGTTCTATTTGGGACTCGTCAGCTGGAAGTTCCAGCATTCCAGATTTTACGCCCACTCCACTTCAGAAGTAATTGGTTATCTGGACTCAGTAGATAGGTGGATAACGCGATGGCGTTTGGAGCCCAAGGTACAAGGTCTGAGATCGGAGTGAACGTCAAATCTGAGATGCAGGTATATCCAACCGGTTAGTTTCAAGTGGGAAGGAAAGCGCTGGGTTCCACTACTAGTCTTAACAGACTTCTGCCAACAAGAGTTATCGTCTTTTAGATCTCGTGGAGAACACTTACAAAATGGTCTGCTGATATAATATTAGACTTAGTGACAACGGCAACGTAACCGAGCAGTTTATCTTCACTAATTGTTTTGGGATCTAATTTTGTTGGCCCTTACTATTTTCCAGGTCGGCATTCAACATCTCATTTTATTCTACTGGTACTATAAGTTTGAAAAATGGGGTTTTGCAGTCAATTACTGTTGGATGACTTCAGCATCTCCTGTCCCTTCTCCCTGGACTGCTTGTAACTTTATGTTTTGTATATTTTAAATTGATTTGTAGCACGTATGATAGTGCGCAATGAAAATTTCGAGTCAACGTCCTCTTGTTTCTAGTCATGTCTGACAAACTTCTATTTGCACAGAGCCGCTCAACTCCCTATTTCAGTTTCTTGTAGTTTCTAGACCAAGACGTGACGGCTAAAGATCCCTAATTTTGAAAAATACCCATTTTATCGTTGCTCTCATCAGTTAAGTTTATATATATATGTCTCTGAATTTCAGTTCTTGACAACACTTTTGTTAGCAAAACCATTATGGTTTATGACCTTTACCCATTCACACCAAAGGTCAGGAGTAAAAATGGTCAAGGATATGTTCGGAAGGCACACAGCATATCATTCAGTGTGTAATCTAAATAAAATACTCGTTGCGAAGGGATGAATTCCCCAAAGTAATAATAATAATATAATTATTCTCAAATAACTACGTTACAAGAGTCACGCCACTTTACAGGCTAGATCAAATTGTCACAAATGCTTTCACACTTACTGTAAAAGTTATGGCGGTTAAATCAAGTATAAGAGTCAGTTTCTGATAGCATATTTACACCATTTCACTGACAGAAACAGTATAATACAGCGACATTTTCAATACTAGAGTACAAATAAGGAAGGTGCACAATAGGTTCTTTAGGCGATTTGCCGAGACCAATCGTGAATTTGTTGAGAAAGGTCAAATGGAACGCGTTTGACAGGAGCTGTGATCCAGACAGTCATGTACATAGAGTGCATGTTCCCGTGAATGGGGTTCTGAAAAAGGAGAAAGGAGAGAGAGAAAAAGGCAGCAGTGTGACAAGTGTATTTATATTACCAAAGCACTACTTAACCTGTCATGTTGAAGTAGTCAATACAGTAGTAAGTCAAGATAAAATTCATACTGACCACTTAATTTAAAGTAAATTATTGGAATATAAGTATATAACCCATAGATAAAGGAGTACATCAAAAAAGAAGGAAGAGTTGTGCAGTGTCAGGTGGATAGAAGTGAAGTCGAAGTAAGAAGCTGGATTGATGTACGTTGAAATCGAAAGAGTAGAGATTGTAAAAAGAAAACATTGATGATTGAAATTTCTCACTGTCTAACTGTTGTTTTTAATTATTATTATTGAATGCCAACCTCTAAGTCATGCTGTAAGCGCTTGAGTAAGAATGTTGCGGGTGTGTCGACAGAATAGCGACCTCAGCATAGTTTCGGAAACATGAACCTCAGAAGTAGCAAGCGTATAAGAGCAACCTCAGCGTTACTGATCAATCTAAAGAGCCGAAAACAAACGAAATGTTCTGCCTCACAAACATGGGTGGTTTGATATCATCGCCCACACCATCAATGTTTGCTGGTCAGTAACTCCACCCTCCCTCCTTTTGTGTTGTTAAGCTCATGTTATATGTTCAAAAGAGACTATTGAGTTCTACTTGTTGCTCTATGTCTCACATCCTGTTGAGAAACACTATTTCTGCAAGTTCCTTTCACAAACTTGTCCGGCTGTTACAGCTTATGAACTATTGGTTAGACATCAATGCTATACAGTTAACCATTATGGAGAAATAGTAAGGATTTTCAAACAAGATATAAGCATTTAGAATGTAGTGGGGGAGATGTACTTAACTAGCTAAGCAGGAGATATAAAGAGTATCACGGTTAAAAGTGGAGCAATAGATAAAACTAAGGGATCAAGGTAAGTCAATAGCTTGTAAGTGAGAACAGTATAATTGATAATAGGCAATATGAAACTCACACAGTTGTAAGTGTTGATAAGGTTGCGCCCAGGAGAGTAGAGTGCATTCTAATCAACCAGTTTACAGTTGAACAGTGTCGAACGACCCAGTGAGTACAGTAACCTGTCTATTTCAAATAAAAACTAAAGAGAATTATATTCAACTAGAAAAACTCAATGCTACTTGGGAGGGTAAAAATAACTAAATAAGACGCAGCACTGAGTTCATTGCGTTTCAAGTGTATGCAGAGCTAATAATATGAAAGCAGGGCGCGAGTGAGTTCGCGAGTGCAGAAGAGTCAGTGAAACTGAGAGCATCATTAAGAAGTTGAACAAATTCATGTAGCCCACTTGCCATGGGTATTTTTGAGGGAAGCCTATTCCATATAAGTGCATACTCAGAGAGAAAGTTTTCTCGAGTTTTGGATCTATACTTCTCAAGTTTGACCGTAGATACTTTATCTCGAAGGTTATATGTATATGGGCCATGGATAAGTACTAGTACCCAACAGCGGAAGACCATTTAGCTCACACAACCCGTGAGTTTCAAATACATATAACCAACTAATGACATATGAACGCTACGTATAGGCTGTGGTCCCACCTACTCAGCAGTTGCAGTCCAGGTGATCCAAGTCCCTCCAAAGTCCCAGTGAATGTGGATCTGAGAACGAAAAGCCTCAAAAGTGGTATACGTCATTTGATATAATAAATAATTTATCTATTTAGACGGGTGTCAGGTATTTCTGACTCCCTTAGTCCACTGAATCACCGATTTGGTATGTACGTTCTTAAGTTTTTAGGATTATTTGATGGACTAACACTGAGTTACAGGAGAATTAGAGGTGATCTGATTATGGCGTACAACATATTGAGCACGCCAAACCATTCCAGCGTGAGCATCTTACCTTCGCATCACCACCACTTCTGAGGTGACCACAGCTCCCTCAGTGGACAGCTTTAAGAACAGACTTGATAAACACTTACTTACATACGGGTTATCATCTCCCTCGTGGACAAGCTATGCTTGATGCATGTCTTGAGACCTGCTAGTTGCTGCTATTGCCATCTCCTCACATCACTAACTTAATCTATTTTGCCTCTTATCTTTTTCCTTTCCCTTGCTTACAATTCGGTCCTCACTCACAATATTTGCTACCAATTGGTAAACCGAATTGTCTACGTATTACTAGATTCTGAAATCCTCTTATTCGAATTAGGATCTTATCCTTATTATTATCCACTTGGCAACTAACTGATGTCCGGCCTGGTAATGTGATAGCTGCTAGTATCGAGAAACCCTACTGCCTTGGAACAAACATTTTCATTCACGGGACATGCAAACTCATAACCAACTGATAACTGACCAGAATAAGACAGTCGAGTGGCTATACTCACATTAATTAGACACTTCGAAATACCTGGAACTATACCGAAAGAACTAGAATCGAGAGCTGTAAAAAGTTGTCTCCATTAATTGTTTGACAATCTGAAAGCATTTTCGGGCAAACGGAACCAATCCAAGTCATATCCATTGTGCGGTAGTTCTAGCTGCCTCATTCAACTGCTCTTTTTCTAGATGCTTCGGCAGCACACATACATCCACTCACTCACAAACACAGGACTTGTGGACAAGTTACTGGATACACGCAAAGATACTTACTAATACGGTCAAAGTTAAAGTTGCAATTTTGGAGTACTTTCAGGCTCTATTCCTCGTAGTTTTATTATATACTACTAAATTTCTTTCCTAAACCCCCTTTTTGTGTATCTTGTATTTTAATTATCTCGGTCTTCACCTCCTAATCTCCCTGGTATCATGGTAAGTAATAAGGTCGCTAGCACACACTACACTATAGCAACCAGGAAAAGTTGTAGAGGCATAAACCCCGGGGTCGACAGTGCGTCGAACGGGTTGTTAAAAAACCCAAACAGTCAGTTGATAGTACGCCTCTCAGTGTCCATACTTTAGATCACTCAACGCAAACACCACAGAGGAAGCACGACACCACTCCTATTCTTAAAATGACCAGTAAGGTAGTTAAAAATAGGAGAAAAAGACGCTACAAGAATCAGTCGACACAGTCCAATGCCCAGAAAGAGCATAAGGATGACTGTTTTGCCTGCTGATTATCGGTCGAAATCAGCGACCGTCCTTTCGAGTGCAACTTCTGTAGTACATGGGTACATTGTCACTGCGACACTACAGTACTTAAAGAATACTACGGATTCATGCTGAGTCACCCCTGTCCATGGTTCTAGTATATTTGCCCTCGGTGTAGAGTTTCTGAGGCACTGACAAAGCCACAGGTCTCACCCAAAATCAGCCCTAAAGTCCAAACGACCAAACCAAAATCGCCTGACACTAAACCAGTAAAACAAGTGACCAAGGCTACCACAACCCTGAATAAGACACCAACAAAACTGCTGGTTGTTGTTAACCCCCAGCACCTGCTGGCAATTCAAAACAGTGGGTGAACGTGAAGAAGGGAAATAGCAACACCCCAACTCACAGGCGGCTACCGCCCAAGAACAGGGACGACAGATCAAACTCACTTATTTTATTTAATGTCCCAGTATCGGAAGAAGCTTGCTAGAAGGTAGGGCTGCCTTCGACAAAGAGCAGTGGGGTAAACACTGCACAACCTTCAGAATGTGCAACGTCCCAGCAAAAATATGCCGCCTTTTCAAAGGCCAAAATGTCTCGAAAGGAAAACCCCCTCCAATGAGGGTAACTCATGACTCGGCACCACTTTCTGAAGACATCATCCTTTCATCCCAAAGACCATCGGTCAAATTTTCCTCGCCGATTCACATCAGGCATGACAAGCCGTGGTCGGTACGTGCGGCAGCCAGAACTGCGCCAGGCACTCAAGAACAGACCACCATGGTAGTTCACTGTATACCCGAACTCACCAGCGGTAACCCGGACGAAGCTCACGAGCACGATGTGCAACAGTGGCGATGGCTATCGCGTAGCCTGTCCCTCCACACCACGATGGCTGTTTGTATTTCTAGGTTGCCCCGCCCGTCACACCTTACGTCCATCAAGTCACCAAGCCTGATGGCTGTGACATTTAGGAACCGGGAAGACCTGACTGAAACACTCCAAGCTTGGTACAATTCGAGGAACGATCTGTCTAGCCACATCAGGGGTTGCGAAAGCCGACCTAGATCTATGAGACAACAGCAGGGAGGCCAAAATGAACGCACAAAACTGATAGGTAACCACGGTCAACAACCCCTGGCACAAGACGTGATTGAACCAACCGCGCAAGCAAAAAACTCGCAGAGACCAGTTCCCACAAAACTGGCCGATTCGCTTTGAATAACTTGTCTGCAAATCCGACAACTTCTGCTGCTGCAGAAGTGCACCAGGTGCTGAGACAAACCACCAAGTGCCTCTATAATAACGTAAGAGGACTAAGGGGTAAGCTGTTAGAAATCAGGAATATATGTTCTCAGCTGGATCTGAAGATCATAACCCTAACTGAAACATGGCTATCCCCTGACATTGCAGAGGTAGAAGTGAGCTTGCCAGGCATGTCACTCTTCCGAAGCGATAGGGAACTCCACACTGGAGTGGCTATATATAAAAATAGCCACTTAAAAACAGAGCGACTATATGACACCCAACTAACTGAGGTGACAGAATCATGTTGGTGTTGTTTCCACACAAATGGCACGAAATACTTGATTGGAGGGATCCACCGACCTTCTTTGGGTACTAAGGCCCAGAAAAGCAAACTGATTGAAGTAAACTGGAGATTTCAATACCCGAGCTTTAAATCTCAGCAATCACAGTATAACTCCCACTGGTTGGTTCCAGAGACAACTTGGTACAGCCATTAGAAGCTCTGGGCTGACTGAGCACGTATGCAGTGCCACTAGATGGACTAAGGAAGGGAAGTCCTCAAACCTGGATTATCTGTTAACTAATGACCAGCTTCTGGTTGAGGATGTTCACGTCCGCGCACCAATAGGTAGTAGTGACCATGGCACAGTCTTGTGTAACATGGTCATAAACGAAACACTCACACGGGACGATAAGGGGTCCTACCTTTGCTACAATAGGGTAAAATACATGCGCATGAGAGAGGTCTTACTACATGCCCCATGGCCACGGGAGTGGCGGAGGCTGACAGTAGATGATCATTGAAAATCAATGAGAGATATTATCCAAAACGCTGTCGTAGACAATGTACCTCAGTCACACCAAAAATGCGGAATAGAAGAACCTGGGTTAGGCGCGGCACTGAACGCTTGCTGCAGGTGAAGTGGAAGGTCTCTTTGAAGGATTCCGATCGCAGTTCTTACTTGGCATTGAGAAACAGATGCAGTACTAAAGTTCGAAGCGACAGGAGACAATTTCAGACGAAGCTAGCCGCCAAAATAGAGGCAAACCCGAAAAATCTGTTTAGGTTCATGTCGAAGAGAAAGCCTACTAATCTAGGGTTGTGTTCTCTAAAAGGGCCAAACGGGGAAGACCTCACCAACCTAGAGATGGCTGGGATCTTCAACACGACTTTTGCTGATCAGTTAAACCAGGCGCTTACATGTTCAGAGTATTACGCCAATCCAATGCCAGCTGACGGCTTAGGGAACATCCGTATCACTCCTGACTTAGAACTAAGGAAACTAAAGTCCCTACGCCCAGATAAGTCACCAGGTTGTGACAAAATTCGCCCCATAGTCTTGAAACGACGTGCAGAAGTCCTCTGTTCACCGATATGCAACCTGTTCAGGCATTCACTGGAGTCACACCAATTCCCAGCTGAATGGAAACAAGCTACTCTCTCTCCAATCTTCAATGGAGGAGATAGAAAGGACCCAGCCTGTTACAGACCAGTCGCACTACTACCAATATTATCAAAGGTTATGGAAGGGCTAGTGGACGAACAAATGAGGGAGTACATGGATAAGAATAAAATACTCCATGAAGCTCAACAGGGGGTTTCGGAAAGGCAGGTCGTGTGCATCTAATCTTCTCATCGCATGGGACAGTTAGACATCCTGTTTGGACCGTAAAATACCGGTGCACGTTACATTTCTCAACATTTCAAAAGCCTTTGACACAGTACCGCACACAAGCCTAATCGAAAAGGTTGTGGAAATGGGCTTCACTGACCCACTCCTATCTTGGCTCAGAAACTACCTTGAGAATAGAAAGTTTCGCGCCAAGTTAAACAGAGTGCACGCGAGCTGGCGAGTATCCACATAGGGGGTTTCACAGGGGACCATCCTAGGCCCACTTCTCTTCCTGATATTTAATAACGACCTGTTAGGTTTAGTTAGCTCACCGGCATTGATCTACGCAGACGATGCGAAGATCTGGAGGTCCATTAGAAGCGAAGAGGATTCGACTGAGCTTCAAAAGGACCTTACATCCATTGAGAAATGCGCAGTGAAAAACGGTTTAAAACTTAACCAACCAATGTGTCACGTCATGCGTCTCCTGCCTCACACGACGCAAACGATCCATACCCTCAATGAAAGTCCGCTCCCTAATGTTTCCTCAGAGCGCGATCTCGGTTTAATAACCACAGAAAGCCTGCACATGAGTCCAAATTATGTAGGGGATGCAGCCAAGTCAAATGCGACTCTTCACTTTATGCAAAGACAACTTGGCGCTATCACCACGAAATTATTTTTAACCCTATTTAAGACGTACACGCGCCAACACTTTGAAGTTCACAATGTCATTGCACCCCTCTGATTAAAAGATACATTAATCTCTTGGATAGAGTGCAGAGACGAGCAACCAAATGGGTGATAGGGTTGAAAAATAAACCCTACGACGATAGACTATAGCTCATGGGATTATTTCCACTGAGCTACAGGAGAATCAGAAGCGGTCTGATTATGGCGTACACCATATTAAACACGCCAAACCATCCCAATGTGAGCATCTTACCGATGCATCACCACCACTCCCCTCGAGGCGATCCTCGAAAGATTGCACATCGAAGAGCGAATACTCAGATTCGTGCACACTTTTTCTGATTGCGAGTCGTCCCAACTTGGAATGCTGTCCCGGCCAAGGTGACCGCAGCCCCTCAGTGGACTGCTTTAAGAAGAGACTTGATAATCACGTACTCACATACGGACTATCATCTCCCTCATGGACGAGCTGTTCATGATGCATATCTTGTGACCTGCTAGTTTTTATCATTGCCATCTGCTCAGATCACTTATTTAATCTATCTGGCCTATTATTTCTGTTTCCTCTCAGTTGCTTACACTTCGATCCTCTCTCACAATATTCACTATCAATTAATAAACTAAATAATCTATATATTACTTAGTTCTGAAATTTTATTCATATTAGCACTATAATTTTATCCTTATTATCCTTATTACTCTCCACATTGCAACTAACTGATCTCCGGTCAGGTAATATGATAGCTGCTGGTATCCAGAAACCCTACAGCTCTGAAACAAATGTGCTCATTCAAATCCCGAGACATAGAAACTCACAACCCACTGCCAACTGACTAGAATTAGACAGTCGAGTGGCTGGATCCCCATTCATTGGACACTACCGAACACCTGGAACCGTACCGAAAGAACAAGAATCGAGCGCGAAGAAATCAAATTGGTTCACACTAGCTCGATAAAAAGATATTGGATATTGGAATTGGTTTAAACTAGCTCGTGAAAAAGATATTGGATATTGGGGATTATCAGTTTCTTTTGGCTTTCATTTTCCCAAGGGTTATGGCAAGAACGATCTAAGAACCATCTCCTATAGAAAAGAAACAGACCCCAAGAACCGAGCATTCGCCTAACTCATATCAACAAGGTTTGAGGTTTGTTATCAAGGCCATCTTCCTTCTGGCGCGTTTATCGGTGATGGAGCAATGCAAGGTAGAACGTAGTCTCCATTTAGCCCGTCGTCAACAGTGTGCTTGTTTGATTCAGGAAATCGGATCGAGGCTACAAACGTGAGTTCTCACTGAAGTGATGTGTATACCTATCTATTTCGTACAGAACACAGGTGGTCATAAATGCAGGCATATACTATATGCACTACTTCTACGAGGTTTTTTCCCCAGAAACTATCAAACCAATCTTAGTTGCGATAGCTGCTTTTTACTGTGCATGTAAAACAGAGGAGTTTTCCAGGAAACTTTCGTTCCTAATTAAAGCTGCTTATGATATCCTAAAGAGACCTGCACCTGATGAAGGGTCTGATGCATTCAAGAGACTCGTTCAGAATGTTCATGCCTTAGAGGCTACTATTCTTATGGTTATTGGGTTTCACACTCTTGAAGTTAAACAACCCCACGTACTGCTTATTAAGGCAATTCGTGCAAACAAGTTCCCGAAGGAGATTGCTCACACCAGCTACTATATCTGCACCAATATACTACATCTTACTACTTTAGTATTACGACATTCTACAGAAGCAATAGCTGCTGCCAGTCTCTATATTGCTGCGAAGTGGAATGGTACAGATATCCAGTCGTCAAATGGGGAGTGGTACCATATTTTTTCTCCCACGCTGACTTTTGAAGAAATTTCCAAAATAACTGACGAATTCACTCTTACTTTCCAAGAATGCGATTTAAAAATCAGAGAACAACTGCGCTGTTCGCTTCGAGTAAGTTATTTCACTTAAGATATAGTATTTAGTCCCGCAAATTACAAAGAGAACGAAGAGATGAATCTATCAACAACCCTCCTCGAACTCAAGAACTCCAAAAAAGACCAGTTCCTGATTCTCAACAAAAAACTGACTCTTGGAAAGTAAGTCATAAATAACGCTACTACAAATTTTTCAATAAGTGATGTGGTTTATTCATATTCATGTTAGAGGATTCCGGGAAAATAGTCAGTCAGTTACAACGTAGAACTTGGTACGTACCTACATCAGTTCAGGTCGCATTACCACATAAGCACAGAGATGGATTTGTCAGTTCATATCTCAGTTGGTAATGAGTATGAGTATTAGCCGTAATGGAGATTAGGGTTCGAAGATATTCAAGAAGGATAATATGGTGAAATGAATGTAAAAAGAGAAAAATGGTCATGAACTAAAAAGTTTTTGAGTTTGAGGGAAAACAGAATGGATGCTTCTTTGCCATACCCAACTATTTTGAGCCGTGTTCTTCACAGTCCCTAACCACCTGTTACTATCTTCTCGCGGACCCCAGCGAAGGTCATCTACACCTATTAACATGGCTCAGACCACTTGTCAATTATTTCATGGTTCTTTGTCATGTTCCCTCCAGCCTACTTCTTCGGCAGACAGCATCGCTCGTTCAGGCAGTTGGGCATACGTAACACACCTCAACTAATGTAGTTTAATTACTTTATCAATTGATTTGCCATCCTTACCTAGTACCCGCTTCCTCAAGGCAGCATTGCTTTCTCCGTGGTCTCAGGATATACGAGAAATGCATCAAAGACACCTATGATCAAATACTAATAGTCTGCTTTTACTGACCATGTATCACACCTTTAAAGTGGAACGGAGTGAAGTGCTGTGCCATAGACTCGTCCTTTGGTCGGTAGACTACAACATGAATGACGCAAATTGGCAAATGCCAGTCGAGCCTTCTGTATCCGTGCTGAGGTTTCGTCAGACACTAGGTCATCAGTACTGATAAAACTCCCAAGATAGGTGAAACGGTCAGCACTCTTAACTACTTCATTCCCTGGTAGAACTGAAAATCCAGACGATGAAAGTGTAGTCTCTAGAAGCATTTCAGTGATAAAGTTGAATAGAAATAGAAGAAGTGGACAACCTTGACGAACACCATTCGAGGTAATCAATTCGCATGACTTCTTCATAAGCTCTCATTCGGTCAGTAGTGCTCGAGTAAAGAGCCTATATAAGGTTAATATACTCCCTAGGTACTTCTTCCAGTGACAGACACTGACGGAGAATGTCACGATCTACATAGTCAAACGCTACATTTAGCTCAAAGAATACGACTTGTTGGACGTCTGAACGTGTGTCTGTGTTCTAGGAGCTGATAAAGTGTGAAATTTATCGTCTACGGATCCACGTCCAAGTCCTTCCTTATAGACTGCGACAATCAGCTATTTAGGCTAGTCAGATGTTACTACGTCCAGTTTCCAGATTCTACCTAATGTCTGTCAATCGAACTGCTAAAACTATACCACAATCCTTGACAATTTGAAGGTTTAATCCATCAGGCCGTACTGCTTTCCATAGCCTGTTCAACCTCTCAAATCGTAATATTCTGAATTCCTCAACACCTCTATCTTTCTCATTTTAAATTTATTTCACTGAATTGTTCTTGAATAATATCTTCAGACCCTAATCTTCTCCATTACTCCTAATACTTATACTAACCAAACAATCGTAAAATTTGCACTGACAATAGCTTCTCTTTGCTAAAGTGGTATGGCAGCCTGGACTGATGTACGTATGTACCAAGCTCTACTTTGTAGCTGACTGACTGACCTCATTAAAAGTCGGAGGATTTGCATCAACTTCCCATTCAGGTTGACCAGAGATGGTCGGTAGCCGAAGTGTGGCTGATACCCACTTAAACTGTCCCATAAAGTGTTCTGCCCATCGATTCAATCTCCTGGTTTGAGAATGAATAATAATTCAATCTTTCTCGGGGCTAGTCTATCTAACAGTCGGATTTCTGATACGTCTGCATAGCTGTCTACTGTTACCTATTGTCGCTGACTTTTCTACCTCTTGTTTTCTTTATCCACCACTGTTCACGATGATTGCTCAGGAGTTTAAGCTGACTCCTCTCCTCACCATGTTCAAAGCCAGATGGGATGAGTTTCCGAGCACCTATCAATTCAGTAGATGCTAATGGAATCCATTACTTCTCCTTAACCTCATGGTTTACCTTACTGGCAGGTATCGGCGCCGTTTTCACAGCTTTTTGAATATGGTTCCAAGCTGCTCCTGGATGGGCACCACTTGCCCTACTGTTTTTCTAGTTGCTCTCGAAATATACGCTTGACTAGAGCATATTTCGAATCTAAATATGTGCTTCAGAACAAGCAACTGTCTTCGACAGAACCTCTCTAACGCGGGCTGTTGGCGATACGATCTCGCTGGGTCCAAGGTTAGGTTGGTTTTGGGGATCTCCATGTCAATAGATGTTCATCCTTATGCCGAAAATTGAAAGTTGTCTGAGCATGGCTTTAGCAGAGTTGCCATCATCTGTTCGATGAGGTTCGATACTATAAAATCCACACACGTGCTTTTCAGTGTCGCTTAATCTACGTCCTTGAGCGTTAAAGTCATTAGCCATTATTACTATATTAGAGCACTTAACGTTTTGAAGGAGTTCCGAAAGATTTCTGTAAATTTCATATCTTACCTAATCTGAGCTACCATTAGTGAAAGCGTAGGCAGAGACAACGAATGACAACGGCGAGTGTCCTTATCTTTACTATCCTGTTTAGTCGGACAGCGCATAAGCGACTATCTACCGGGACCCAGTTTAAGAGTCCTAGTTCTGCTTCAGAACTTGGTGATATATCTACACTAGCGGGGCCATGAGAAGCAGCAGTAGGGCTTTCGATTACTTACCTACGCCTATTACTCCCCAATGGATCATGGGCCGCCGACCAGTTTTCTCCAACCTACTCTGTCCTGGGCCTCCCTTCCTAGTTCTGTCCAATTTTCGTTCATTCTTCTCATTTCTGTTTCCATTTCTTGGCGTAATGTGTTCCGTGGACTTTTCCTTTGTTCTTGATGATTCCAAGTGAGGGCTTGTCTTGTGAC
This sequence comes from Schistosoma turkestanicum, assembly GCA_944470395.2. Lineage (NCBI taxonomy): Eukaryota > Metazoa > Platyhelminthes > Trematoda > Strigeidida > Schistosomatidae > Schistosoma > Schistosoma turkestanicum. Next base: position 40,132,303 of record OX103979.1, on the reverse strand, counting down.
GCTGTTTAGTGCTTTCCTCTATATGTCATATCCACCTCCAGCGCTTTCTCCCGATTTCTTCCTCAGTTTCAATCTGGTTTGTTCTCTCCCACAGTAGGTTGTTGCTCATAGTGTCTGGCCAACGGATCCGAAGTATTTTGCGAAGAAAAATGTTAATAATCACTTGTATCTTCTGGATGATTGCTTTGGTAGTTTTCTAAGAATTCCGCTCCATACACTAGGATGGTCTTGGAAAGTATCGGAAATCCTAGCTTCGGTGTTGGTTGATAGTTGTTTTGAGTTCCAGATGTTCATCAATTGTAGAAATGTTGTGCTTCAGAAGCCGATCCGCGCCTTTACATCTGTATCAGATCCACGTTTGTTTATCAAAGATGCTGTCCAGGTATGCAGAGGTTTATACATCTTCCAAAGCTTCGCCATCAAATGTGATTTGGCTGGTGCATGCTATGTTGTATCTAAGGATTTTGTTTTCCCCCTGTGTATGTTGAGACCTACTGCTGCTGCACTGGTCGTCTTCTCCTGAATATTTTGTTGCGTGTGCGATAGAAGAGCTAGATCATTTGTGAAGTCCAGATCGTCCAGTTGCATCCCAGCACTCCACTGAATCCCGTGTTTCTCCCAAAATGCTGACGGCTTCATAATCCAGTCAACCACCAGGCGAAAGAGAAATGGTAGAAGTAAGCAACCTTGCCTGACACCGGTTTTCACCTCGAGCGAGTCTGTCAGCTGTCCTCCGTGCACGATTTCGCAGTTTAATCCATGATAAGAATTCCTTATAATGTTCACTATCTTCGCAGGCACGCCGTACTGTCTAAGAAGTCTTCATAGTATTGTACTGTGCACGCTATCGAATGCTTTCTCGAAGTCAATGAATTTGGAGTAGAGTGGAGAGTTCCATTCAGTTGATTGTTCCTCAATGATCCGTAATGTTGCAATTCGGTCGGTACACGATTGATCCTTACGGAATCCGGCCTGTTGGTTTCGAAGTTGAGTCCTTCATTCTGTTTAACAAAAGCCTGTGAATGACTTTTCCTGTATTGAGAGAAGAGTGATGCCTTCGTAGTTCTTACACTTGCTGAGATCACCTTTCTTTGGTATTTTGATGAGGTATCCTTTCCAATCTGTTGTTATCGGCCTCGTGACTTCCGAAGGGACTCGTTTTTCATCATGAGATTTAGCTCCTTTGAACGAAAACCTAACTCACAGGACAGAGTTGAAATGGTTTGAGTTATTTCTTCTGATTAGCGTTTTTTAGTGAGTTCGTCTTTTACGGAATGGTGTCGCCGACCTCATGCTTAACCCCCCTCCTTTTTCGGGGCTTGGGACCCGGTAGTAGTACCAGAGGGGCCCCAGGTGGAGTTGATTCCGGATACACGAAGAGTAAATCTAGTTGATTCTCTATTTCGACATGATGTGATGTGACTCTACTTCAATTGTGGATGCGCGATTCGGAGACGCACAGGATGACGCGAGATTCCAGAAGCCTGTTGTCTTATTTGAAATAAGTTCGAATATTGAAAGCTCCAACATGTAGCCTAGTGCGTGGTTTCCGGAGACTAGAAATAACTTATCGCGTACTTGAGTCATATGCGTCAGTGCGGTATGTGATAAAGGCATTCGTGAAGGGTAAGAAAGTTATAAAGTGGTGTAGGAAGGATGTTCCTTTGAGGAACCCGAAAAGGAAGCTGGATTAGCGTTTGTCTTAGCGACATATGGGTGTGGCCGTAAAGCCCAAGAGACAATTGCTTGGGGCCGGTCGCAGTCGGCCTTATTATGGAAATATTTTAAGGTGTTAGTTCCGCTCTTCAAAAGGCCTCACCACGAGAGACAGAAATCAATGAGGTGAGGTTTGACATTTCTAGGGTCAATTTTCTCTAACTCCTTCCTTCCTTGTGAGAAGGCAGCATCGTTGCAGATGCCGGTTGTCCGAGGGAAACACATTACTGATGTCACACCTCTCTACAGTCAACAGTACGACTTTTCCCTCAAAGCTTGAGTTGTTGCTTTTAGCTTTACTTTTCTCCAATCATCCTGCCTGCGCGGCCATTAGGCAAAAAATGATAGCATAATCTTTAATATAATGCCTAGTGATATTCAGCAAAAAAGTATGGTTTAGTTCGAGAAAAACTATTGAATTAGATTTACTTTGATAAAAGGGTTCGTCTGCAGTGTTATCAAAAGCTGCAGCTCATGCTTTGTACCACCAAAACATCTATGGGTTCGTGGTCAACCATTTACATATTCTATCTCTAATACTACTACACATTGTAAATTCAAAAAAATAATTCGCACTATGGAGTCTGTCTGGGTGATATAAAACATATAAAAGCTATCTAATTTCCCAAAATCATTATAGCAACTGGGTTATTATGAACGAGTCTGACACTGTTAAACTGGTGCACGATCGCAAGCACCTCTTTACAGATTGAAAACAGTATATTTGCATCATTTCTTTAGAAAGAACAGATTTCCTGATGGTACCAAGATGTAGCCATAGTAAAGTCATTACTGCAGAAATCGCAATACTTTAGAACTGAATGCTTCAGTTTAAGCATATGGTTAGTATTGCTAGCGCCCTCGTAAACTGGGTCATAATTAAGAACATAAGCCTTTACCTGGTGAATCTATCAAGTCTTAAAATGACCATGTGACTGACTTCGACCTGCGTGGTCACTCAAATCAAATAATATTTCAGCTGCTAATCTGTTTAATTTTTTTTAATGTCCTTTTGGCGTTTCGGATTACTGGGAAAGTACACTTTTAACACTACTCATGTTAATCTTGTTCATCATCGAGGCGCTCCATTTCATAGTATTTCCACTTGTTTTATCAATCTATTTCAAACTAGGTCTTCTTTTTACCGCGTATCCAATCAGATAATTAACTCAAGCTTACTATTAACTGTCTCTGGTCTCGTTAAACTGCTTCTATATACATATTGAACCTTAGTTTTTTAACCGTGAGGAACTCACAAAGTATCTATAATGTCGTTAGTGACTCAATTCTCCATGTAAGTGTGTCATTAAATTCTAAAGCTCAACAAACATTTGACTCTTACTCGTCCATAACAGTGTGTGTTATAGTTGATTAATTAGGACAGTACAAACTCAAAAGGATAAGACTAAAACAACACACTATAAGAGGTAATGAGGCGCTTACTTTTTAGGTTTTAACCTCACTTTATGACACCTTTTCTGGTAGCCATACTTCGTAACTGTACGGAAAAATGTCTTCATCAACAAAATATACGTGAAAGACCATTGATTAGTAGAGAACAAACAAAATAATGAATCTCTGACTTCGAAATTTATTGGGTTTTTAATGCAAGATAAAATGAATATCCAAAAGTCAGTCAGTCACTCAGTTGCAACGTAGAACTTCGTACGTATGTACATAAGTTCATGTTGCCACACCACATTAGCACAGAGACGCAAATGTCAAATCAAATCCCATAGTGATAAAGATAGTAGAGGTATTAATCGTAATGAAGAAGACAAGGATTCGAAGCTATTATTCAAGAAGTATATTGCGTGAGATAAAGTTAGAAAGACAAAGGTAGAGGTGCTGACGAATCCAGAAGATTAGGATTTGAGAGAGCTCAAAGAATGGGTGCACTTGATCCATTGCAAACGATTTTGAGCCATGTCGTTCAAGGTCTCTAACCACTGGTGACTTTCGTCTCGCGGACCCCAACCAGGTAGTCTACATCTACCAACATGACTCAGTCCACTAGTCAGTGACTTCATGGATTTCTGCAATGTTTTGGTCTGGCCGCCCCTATCTTTCTTCCGACCTACTCCTACACTGCGAAACATAGCTCGTCGAGGCAGTCGGTGGTTAGCCAAACGTAACACATGTCCAAACCACCTCAACTGATGAAGTTTCACCACTTCATCGATTGATCTGCCATCGTTACCTAGTACTCGTTTCGTAACGACAGCATTGCTTACTCGGTTGTCCCTCGATATACGAGCAATGATTCTTAAACATCTATGATCGAATACTAGTAACCTACGAACATCTGCTCTTAACGGCCATGTTTCGCATCTATATAGGAGAACGGGGCGAACTGCTGCGCAGTACACCCGTCCTTTGGTCAGCAAACGGATATCTCGCCTACGTTATAAGTGACGCAGGTTCGCAAAAGCCAATCGAGCTTTCTGTATCCGCGTTGAGATTTCGTCATTCATCAGGCTATCAGCACTGATGAGACTCCCTAGATGAGTGAAGTGGTCAACACGCTCGACTACTTCACTCCCTATCACTAGTTCAGGTTCCAGTGCAACCCAGTCTTGAAGCAACATTTTGCATTTCGAGGGGTAAAACCGCATCCCGAACATGCTCGCATTGTTGCTTAGGGTAGTCAGAAGACTGCATTTTGTCAGCGTCTTCACCGAATAGAACTAGGTCATCGGCGTATTCTAAATCAGTAAGCGACTTTCCTGGTAGAAGGTCAACCCCTGAGAAATCTGACGAGCCTAATGTTAACTCTAAGAAGATGTCTACGACAAAGTTAAACAAGAATGGAGAAAGTGAACATCCCTGACGGACACCACTTGAAGTAGAGAATCCCGATGACAGTTCGCCATAAGCTCTCACTCGACCAGTAGTGTTCGAGTAGAGAGCTTGTATGAGGTTAATGTACTTCTTTGGTACACCTTTCAATCACACGCTGCCACAGAACCTCACGATCCACTGAGTCGAATGCCGCTTTTATGTCCAGGAACACGACTATTGTCGGACGTCTAAATGTGTGTCTGTGTTCCATGACCTATCGTAGTGTGAAGATGTGGTCTATACAGCCACGTCCAGGTCGAAAACCAGACTGGTTTTCTCGAGTCTGCTCTTCACGAGCTCTAGTTAGACGTCTAAGTTATAATCGAGGCTAACAATTTAGAAGCTATGTTAGTTAGACTTATACACCTGTGATTGTCACAATAGGACTTTCCTCCTTTCATGTAGCTTTGGACAATTAGCGACTGAGACCAGTCGGATGGGATTACGTCCAGTTCCCAGATTCTACCTAAGATATCAGTCAACCTAGCTGCTAAGACAGGACCACCATCCATAAATATCTCAGGGGTCAATCTATCAGGACCTGCAGCTCGTCCTCGCTTCAGATTTCCTAACGCTTTCTCAACGTCTTAGGACTTAAATCGATTTGCCATTCAGGATGACTGGAGATCGTGGGTAACCGAAGAGTGGCTCGAGGCCAGTTGAACTGATCCTTAAAATGTTCTGCCCATCGGTCCAGTCTCCTGGATTGAGAATAAATAATAGTCCCGTCATTTTCTGAGATAGTCTCACTTACACTAGGATTCCTAATACCAGTTTGCTTGATAAGTCGGAAAAGTTGTCTACTGTTGCCTATCGCCGCTGCCTTTTCCATCGCTTTGGCTTTTGCCACCCACCACTTTTCGCGATCGTTACGTAGGCTTTTTATAAGTCTGCGCCTAAGTTGACTTCGTTCTTCATCATGTTCAGAGCCAGGTTGGATGAGTTTTCGAACATCCATCAGATCGGTGGATGCTACTGAGTTCCACGGCTTCATTCTTGCTTTATGGTCAACCTTACTAGCAGATATCACTGCTGTTTCCACAGCCATTTTGATATCATACCGACCTGCTTCCCGATGGGGGTCGCCTACATGGTTGCCTCACTCTCTTTCTAGTTGCTCCTGAAATATATTTTTAGCTTTATTATGATTAAGTAAAACCCTAAGAGGCTTCCTTACGGTGTCTTTCCTACGTCCATCAAGCCTCAAACAAATACGTGCTCGCACTAGGGCATGATCTGAATCTAAACATGTGCCCCAGAACGAGCGACAGTCCTCTATCGAGCCCCTCCATCGGTGGCTGATGGCGATATGATCTAGCTGTGTCCAACGTTGAGACGACTTGGGGGGTCGCCAGGTCAAGAGATGCTTTTCCTTATGCCTAAAATTAGTGTTTGCTAGAAATAGGCGGTTATCTGAGCACAGTTGCAACAGACGGTCGCCATTGTCTGTTCTTTGAGCCGCGACACCATAAGATCCACCTAGGTGTCTTTCATTTTCACTTAGTCTACCTACTTGAGCTTTGAAGTCACCAGCCATTATAACTATATCAGAGCGCTTAACTTTTTGGAGGAGGTCCGAAAGCTTTGTGTAAAACTCATCTTTTACATCATCTTGGCTGCAGTCAGTGGGGGCGTAGGCTGATATGACGAAGAGGCAACGATGAGTGTCCCTATCTTTCCGAGCCCTTACTGTCCCGTTCAGTCGGACGGCGCACAAGCGACTATCTACAGGGATCCAGTCAAGGAGAGATTGTTCTGCCCTACGACTCAATGCTATACCTATACCGGCGAGGCCCCTGGAGGCAGCATCAGGGCTACCGGATACACGAAGGGTAAATCGAGCTGCTTCTTTATCTTGACATGGTGAGGTCAAGTGAATGATGCGACTCGGATCCTGTATGCGCGTTTCCGAGACTCAGCACACATCCAAAAGTGCCACTGGAATCACGATTAATCCATTTTGCTAATCCCTTAAAATAAATAGTTACGAAGAGACCAGTCAGTCAGTTACAACGTAGAACTTGGTACATACGTACATCAGTCTAGGTTGCCTTGCCACTTCAGCACAGAGATGCCATTGTTAGTTCAAATCCAATAGTGGTAGCCATAATATAAGTATTAGCCGTAATGGAGAAGACTAGGGTTCGAAGAAATCATTCAAGAAGTATAATTCAGTAAAATAAATTCAAAAAAGGAAGATAAGGGTGATGAAGAGTATAGAGTTTTAGAAACTGAGAGAACACAAAGAGTGGATGCACCTACGAGACCTCACTAACTCAAAAATCCCTATGTCAATCAAAAACGTTGAGTACTATCCAATGATACGTAGCGTTTCTGTTAATTGAACATGGAAGCAAAAAGCAACGTAATCCCAGTTGGGACTACACAAAAAGTTCCAGTTAACTAACATTTTAATCATAAGTAGACTGCAATTCATGTAGCATCATTATGTTGAGAGCTTGACATATATCTTAGTAAGGTGCTACTCATAATTAGTATCAGTAACTGCTCATTTTACGTTGCTTTTTCTAACGCAGACAGAGAAAAGACCTTACGTTTCTACGAATTCTAATACAGCTCAAATTCCATCTCAGCATCCAAATCACCACGCTCGAAGCCATACAGGTGGCTCCCAGAATGCACAAATGAATTTTCCGTATCATGGGCACAGTCGGGCTCCACAATCACATGTATATGGAAACGAACATTTCAATAGATCCCATTCTAACCGTCCGCCAGGTCCTGGGAATAGTGAACCGGATCCTAAGCGTCAACGATTTGATCGCCCACTCCCAAATCAGTGTCGACGATCACCACAACCCCACATGCCCGGTGGACATCATCCCGATGGAACAACACGCGTAAGTCATGTATTTGTAAATCTTGGGAACTTAACTTTATTAGTTTGTTGTGGAAGTGGAGTTAAAATGATATCCAAGTTTTAAACTCCCGGTATACTATTTCTATGATTATAAAGTAATAACTATGTGATTAAAGAATTGCACTGTTCACATTAGCCCCATACCATTCTATAGTACTATCGACAAAGAGAATTTATTATTTAGAACATTTCGTGATCACTGATTGATCTATTTACTGAAAGTAAAGTAAAGTACTAAAGTATCGTTGTACCACAATAAGAATGGGATGATGGATTAAACTGCGAAATCGTGCACGGAGGACAGCTGACAGACTCGCTCGAGGTGAAAACCGGTGTCAGGCAAGGTTGCTTACTTCTACCATTTCTCTTTCGCCTGGTGGTTGACTGGATTATGAAGCCGTCAGCATTTTGGGAGAAACACGGGATTCAGTGGAGTGCTGGGATGCAACTGGACGATCTGGACTTCACAAATGATCTAGCTCTTCTATCGCACACGCAACAAAATATTCAGGAGAAGACGACCAGTGCAGCAGCAGTAGGTCTCAACATACACAGGGGGAAAGCAAAATCCTTAGATACAACATAGCATGCACCAGCCAAATCACATTTGATGGCGAAGCTTTGGAAGATGTATAAACCTCTGCATACCTGGACAGCATCTTTGATAAACAAACGTGGATCTGATACAGATGTAAAGGCGCGGATCGGCTTCTGAAGCACAACATTTCTACAATTGATGAACATCTGGAACTCAAAACAACTATCAACCAACACCGAAGCTAGGATTTCCGATACTTTCCAAGACCATCCTAGTGTATGGAGCGGAATTCTTAGAAAACTACCAAAGCAATCATCCAGAAGATACAAGTGATTATTAACATTTTTCTTCGCAAAATACTTCGGATCCGTTGGCCAGACACTATGAGCAACAACCTACTGTGGGAGAGAACAAACCAGATTGAAACTGAGGAAGAAATCGGGAGAAAGCGCTGGAGGTGGATATGACATATAGAGGAAAGCACTAAACAGCGTCACAAGACAAGCCCTCACTTGGAATCATCAAGAACAAAGGAAAAGTCCACGGAACACATTACGCCAAGAAATGGAAACAGAAATGAGAAGAATGAACGAAAATTGGACAGAACTAGGAAGGGAGGCCCAGGACAGAGTAGGTTGGAGAAAACTGGTTGGCGGCCTATGATTCATTGTGGGGGGGGGGTAACTGGAGTAAGTAAGTAAGATGTTTGGATAGTTGAGTACTAATAAACATACACTAATATTAAAAGTAATGGAAGAAGCAGTTGTATATCAAATAAAATACAACCAGGATGGATAATTTCAGTTCTCCTCACTTTTATGTAGAAGTTAAAAGAAAGTTAGAGCTGAACCACCACTGCCGTCTGTTTCTAGCGATATCTGATAACGTCTCGAGCCACTGTTGCTCCGTCTCTAGGACTTCAACGAGAAAGACATGACTGTCCTGTCCAGTTTTATTTCGTACCTCATCATATCATACACTGTCCGCCTGTTTTTTCAACTGAGTCAGCTTGTTATGAAAATGAAATCTAAAGGTGCACTCATTTTGCTGGTAATTTATCTTTCAATAGATTGCTTTTCGCATCTTACCGTTTTCGTCTATCACACTACCTTTAGAAATCTTGATGCCAGTGGATCAGACGAGTTTGAAAAAGCTTCAGGCAGTTACTCAATACAGGTGCTACTCCTATCACATCAACACACTTCCACTACTAGGCTTTTCGCTGCTTATGCAAACTAAAATTGCGTTACATAAAAATCTGTTTATTACCAAACTCGTGGTTATCCAGGCTACACTGAAGCACGATGACTTGTATGAAGCTTGTAGAAACAAAATACTTTAAAGCTGGACGTTTCGTGAAGCCTCAAGCGATTTACCCGCTGTTTTCACGGAGTCAACATTCAACTGTCGCCAGCTATGCTTCAATAGCTTTAGCGATCGAATGCCAGTAGCTTACGGACGTTCTATATAAATTAAATCAGGTTTCTCTAACATAAGTGAAAACAGAAGACTACTATTTCGTTCGTTGCAGTTAGATATGCCGCGTATGTCAGGTGATGCAGACTGGCGGAAGCCTAATTTAGATTTCCGGGTTCGTCCCGGATTTCCACTCGTTTAGTTTTGATGATATTTATATTTTTCCACTCACGCTTTACGGATATATATCCACCTCAAAGTTCCGTATCGCTTTCCAGTTTAGTAATAGGACTAATAATTCAAATGAAATCATTTCGGCAAAAGTGTACAGTAAGTTCACTGCCTTCCAGGACATGTTTACTACAAAAATTTTATTTCTTTTTGATCGATAACAAATGGACGATCCTTAGATTCTTAGATTTTAACACTAAAGTAATGCGATACGTTCAGTCGGGCGTGCCAGAAAGACATGATTACAGCATACTCATGTACAAATAATAATTTGCGTTCGTTATTCTAAAATGTCGTAGTTTTTCAGATAACGTACATTTTTATGTCTACTTATTTAAAAATTTTGTTACGGATGATGCACTCCTTGTACTGGTAATATACTAATGGAAAAATGTTGATCCTCAAGAAATATTTATTACATTGATACAGGAAATCCTTTGTTTAATACTAACTAATGTGCCACTTTCATCTATTTAGAGCTTCGGTTAACTCAGTGAATTAGTAAATATTTTGGTGACAAACTCATCATTTTCTATACTTGTGATAACACTAGGCTTCTAACTATTGAGACGCTTTATTCGTGGTGTGGTGTTCTTGCCTTGGTCTCGTCGCTTATCCAGTCAGTTTGCCTAAGAAAAAAATCAGTGTTCTTTATATAAGCTGTTTATTTTAGACTTCCTTTTACTACATCGTCTTGTGCATATCAGCGTTTATATGTCAAGCATACATCATAAACACACTCATAGTCTAAACGACTTAGTAATTAAAACTCAACCATGTTATGATTTGGAGATCCGCCCTATCTACTTCTGTTGGGACACCTTAGCAGTTCATCTAATCCTTGAAAATAGGGTCTCTTACCTGGTCACTGTGTCGCATTATTTTTGTATTATTTTCATGATGTAGAATTTTTGATTGTCGTTATTTATAATGCTTTCATGGAAGTTTACGTACATATAAATTTAGGCAAATCGTATAGAGAGTTCTGTTTCTCATTCTGGAAGTGGCGAACATAAAGCACATTATCAACCTAATCGTACCCATGGATCAGATTACAGGATGGCATCATCTGCTGGTTACAATGCTGCTCTAAATAAGGTTTGAAATATTTATCGTAAAATTCTCTTTCTGTGTTACGATATGTATACACAATTTCGCTTCATAAAAGCTTATTAATAGATTCTTGCTTTTCCACTATTGGCAGTTCATAAGACTATAACAACCAATATATTTCCACTGTTTAATGAGTAAAGCTTATAAACAAAAACGTGACATTATGTATGTATGAATACATTTCAGCTGTGATCGCTTATTTTATTATTGATTTTATCAGTCTTCATCTCGATATGTATATACGTTGGATCCCTTTACTAATCGTTATCCAGTATATCATCAACGAGTATTTGTTACCAACATGAACTTGTTCTTTCATAAAGCCACTATTCGAACAAAACTTGATAAACCTAGTGTCGTAATACCAACAAGAGCAAAATCCGAACACTTATTACCATTAATTATATTTCCGTATTTAAGCTCACGGTTATCATATGTTACTTCACTTTGGAGTTCATATTTTTCAGCATTGCACCAGATGTTTTATAACAACCAAATTCTTTATTAAACTAGTCAATAAGTTTTTGTATTGTTTATTACGTGAAACTAGCAGTAAGTAAAGAATCACCTGTCCAATCTCGTTATCAATGTCCGTGACTTTATGTGTCAACGCATTCTTATTTTTTGTTTCTTAAAAGCAACCTTGCGCACGGGAGGAACATGAAGACTCACGTCTTAACTCAGGGAATTCTCGTTCTTCTGTAAAACCCGCTGGTCTTCCACAAGGAAACACACGAGTAAAGCCAGATCTAAATGACTATTTTTGAATATCTGCTTTATATAATTAATTTTACATGGTGTGCTTTTTTTACCACTTTCCTAAGTTTGCACATACAGATAGCATTGTACATATGTTAAGCCGCTTTTTCGTCTTAAAATATGCAATTCGTAGTTTGTTAGCTGTAAAATGTCATTTGAACTTTCGTATTTGTCTAGTCTTTTAAGATACCCTGTAAAGTCTTTCTTCCTTTCTCATTACTGTGTTTATTAATAGTACATGCTTTTTGTTGTTTTTGTGTAAGAACGCTTATGATAATTGCTTTTTATACGAATAGTTCGGTACTTTTGTATATTTCTCAATACATTCGTTTAGTTATACTATTCGATGTAAACTATCAGTTTGCCTTATATCACTACTTATTTTGCAGTTACACTATGGGATTCGAACTGACAGTGCATCTCTGTGCTGATGCGGTATGGCAACCTGAAATTGTGTACTCATGTACGAAGTTCTTCGTTGTGACTGACTGAACTACAGAATAATTTTTGGTCACTAATGAAGTTAGAACCTTATTTACCTGTTACATGATAAGTGCTAGTGTGTTCCGGTTTAGGTCATGGGTTTTTATGTAAGATCTCATCGTTGTATGTGGCTGTCCAGATAGCACGGCATTTTTACCTGGGACCGTATGAGTTCGTGTAATTAAGTCGCTTCATAATAGGTGAAATAAAACTGCGATTTTATGAATCTGAATTTTGATTTAGAAGTAGTGCCAACAAAAATTTTTCTTGGCGGTTAATTAATTCTTTAACAATAAGTATATGCTACAGCACTAGTTACTGATCAGTACCCCTCATCCTTATATTTGTCATATTAATCGGTCGGTGCTCTATATGCATCCAGAGTGTATAAGTATGTCATATTTAACGACATAACAATCATCAAAACTTGACTGACGACCTATAGTAACTTAACAAAGTTATCCTTTCACTAATTACTGGATAATTCTGTTTCGAATATCCCCTTTAAGTCAGTCAGTCAGATGCAACGTAGAACTTCGTACGTAAGTACATCAGTTCATGTCGCCATACCACATCAGCACAGAGAGGCAATTGTCAATTCAAATCCAATAGCAGAAGTGGTAGTAAAGGTATTAGGAGTAATCGGAGAGGTTAGGATTACAAGATATTATTCAAGAAGTATGATTGAATGAGAAAAGTTTAGAAAGTCAAAACTAGAGTTGTTGAAGAACCCAGAAGGTTAGGATTTGAGAGAACACAAAGAATAAATGCATCGGCGCCATTGCGAACGATTTTGAGCCATGTCATTCAAGGTCTCTAACCATCGATTATTATCATCTCGCGGACCCCAACCAGGTAGTCAACAACTACCGACATGGCTCAGTCCACTCGTCATTGACTTCATGGATTTCTGCAATGTTTTGGTTTGGCCGCCCCTAACTTTCTTCCAACCTATTCCTACACTACAAAACAAAGCTCGACGAGACAGTCGGTGGTTGGGCATACGCAACACATGTCCCAACCACCTCAACTGATGAAGTTTCATTATTTTATCAATTGATCTTCCATTCCTACCTAGCACCCGATTCCTAATAACAGCGTTGCTCACTCGGGTGTCCCACGATATGCGAGCAATGCTTCGAAGACACCTATGATCGAAAACCAGTAACCTACGAATATCTTCTACCCTTAACGGCCATGTTTCACAGCCATAAAGTAAGACGGAGCGAACCACTTCACAGTACACTCGTCGTTAAGTCAGCAAACGGATATCTCGCCTACGTTATAAGTGACGCAGGTTGGCAAAAGCCAATCGAACCTTCTGTATCCGTGCTGAGATTTCGTCAGTCACCAGGCCATCGGCACTGATGAGACTCCCGAGATAAGTGAAGCGGTCTACACGTTCGACTACTTCCCTCCCTATCACTAGTTCAGGTACCGATGCAACCCAATCTTGAAGCAACATTTTGCATTTCGAGGGGTAAAACCGCATCCCGAACATGCTTGCATTGTTGCTTAGGGTAGTCAGAAGACTCTGCATTTTGTCAGCGTCTTCACCAAGTAGGACTATGTCATCGGCATATTCTAAGTCAATAAGCGAGCCAGCAGGTAGAGGGTCTACTCCTGAAAATTCAGACGAGGATAAGGTTATTTCTAGGAGCATGTCTATGATAAAATTAAACAAGAATGGAGAAAGTGGACATCCCTGACGGACACCACTTGATGTAGAGAATCCCGATGACAGTTCGCCATAAGCTCTCACTCGACCACTGGTATTCGAGTAGAGAGCTTGTATGAGGCTAATGTACTTCTTTGGTACACCTTTCATTGACGGTCACTGCCACAGAACCTCACGATCCACTGAGTCGAATGCCGCTTTTATGTCCAGGAACACGACTATTGTCGGACGTCTAAATGTGTGTCTGCGTTCCATGACCTATCGTAGTGTGAAGATGTGGTCTATACAGCCACGTCCAGGTCGAAAACCAGACTGGTTTTCTCCAGTTTGCTCTTCACGAGCTTTCGTTAGGCGCCGAAGTATCATTGAGGACAATATTTTAGATACTATATTAGTTAGACTTATTCCCCTGTGATTGTCACAATAGGACTTTCCTCCTTTCATGTAGCTTTGGACAATTAGCGACTGAGACCAGTCGGATGGGATTACGTCCAGTTCCCAGATTCTACCTAAGATATCAGTCAACCTAGCTGCTAAGACAGGACCACCATCCATAAATATCTCAGGGGTCAATCTATCAGGACCTGCAGCTCGTCCTCGCTTCAGATTTCCTAACGCTTTCTCAACGTCTTAGGACTTAAATCGATTTGCCATTCAGGATGACTGGAGATCGTGGGTAACCGAAGAGTGGCTCGAGGCCAGTTGAACTGATCCTTAAAATGTTCTGCCCATCGGTCCAGTCTCCTGGATTGAGAATAAATAATAGTCCCGTCATTTTCTGAGATAGTCTCACTTACACTAGGATTCCTAATACCAGTTTGCTTGATAAGTCGGAAAAGTTGTCTACTGTTGCCTATCGCCGCTGCCTTTTCCATCGCTTTGGCTTTTGCCACCCACCACTTTTCGCGATCGTTACGTAGGCTTTTTATAAGTCTGCGCCTAAGTTGACTTCGTTCTTCATCATGTTCAGAGCCAGGTTGGATGAGTTTTCGAACATCCATCAGATCGGTGGATGCTACTGAGTTCCACGGCTTCATTCTTGCTTTATGGTCAACCTTACTAGCAGATATCACTGCTGTTTCCACAGCCATTTTGATATCATACCGACCTGCTTCCCGATGGGGGTCGCCTACATGGTTGCCTCACTCTCTTTCTAGTTGCTCCTGAAATATATTTTTAGCTTTATTATGATTAAGTAAAACCCTAAGAGGCTTCCTTACGGTGTCTTTCCTACGTCCATCAAGCCTCAAACAAATACGTGCTCGCACTAGGGCATGATCTGAATCTAAACATGTGCCCCAGAACGAGCGACAGTCCTCTATCGAGCCCCTCCATCGGTGGCTGATGGCGATATGATCTAGCTGTGTCCAACGTTGAGACGACTTGGGGGGTCGCCAGGTCAAGAGATGCTTTTCCTTATGCCTAAAATTAGTGTTTGCTAGAAATAGGCGGTTATCTGAGCACAGTTGCAACAGACGGTCGCCATTGTCTGTTCTTTGAGCCGCGACACCATAAGATCCACCTAGGTGTCTTTCATTTTCACTTAGTCTACCTACTTGAGCTTTGAAGTCACCAGCCATTATAACTATATCAGAGCGCTTAACTTTTTGGAGGAGGTCCGAAAGCTTTGTGTAAAACTCATCTTTTACATCATCTTGGCTGCAGTCAGTGGGGGCGTAGGCTGATATGACGAAGAGGCAACGATGAGTGTCCCTATCTTTCCGAGCCCTTACTGTCCCGTTCAGTCGGACGGCGCACAAGCGACTATCTACAGGGATCCAGTCAAGGAGAGATTGTTCTGCCCTACGACTCAATGCTATACCTATACCGGCGAGGCCCCTGGAGGCAGCATCAGGGCTACCGGATACACGAAGGGTAAATCGAGCTGCTTCTTTATCTTGACATGGTGAGGTCAAGTGAATGATGCGACTCGGATCCTGTATGCGCGTTTCCGAGATGCAGCACACATCGATGAAACGAGATTCTAAAGTCCTAGCTAATGATGCCTGTTGCCCTATTCGACACAATGTCCGTACATTAAAAGCTCCAACATGTAGTCTAGAAAGAGGTTTCAAGAGACCAGGAATGACGTTTCGTGAACTCGCATCGTTTGCATTAGCGGCGCAGTCAGATAAGGGAATGTGAGTACAGTTAGTTGTGGAGAGACGTGAGGTATGTGTGGGTGTAGGTAGGATTTGATTTCGACCAATTTGGTCTCTCGTGCTGTTATGGGAATGAGGGCAGTTGTCACTTCCCGGCTGCCCACACCGTGGAAGGTTGTTTCTTGAGGGACCTGAAAAGGAAGATAGATTAGTGTTGGTCTTGGAGACCTGGGTGCGTGACTGCAGAGTCCAAGGGACATTTGCTTGAGGCCGGTCACGCACGGCCTTTTTATGAGAGGTATTTTAAGGATTAGCCCCGTTCTTAAAGGCCCTTAGTGGGCACCCTTACCCAAGGGGACAGAAATCCGTGAGTTAGGGGAGGTGTGACATTTTTAGGGCCGACCTTTTCTAACCCTTTCTTCCTTGTGAGAAGGCAGCATCGAGGTAGCAGCTACAATCGGGATCCCCTATAAGTACACCGAAATCGTCGTATATTGCCGATAACGACTTTCCCTAGATATGTACTTTGAAAGACTATAGACAAATTTCAGTGGACTTTTATTTGTAGCAAACATTATTAGCTGCAGTTAATTTTTTGCCTGTTATACTCACTTACGCCTGTTACCCCAAATGGAGCATAGATCGCCCACCAGTTTTCTCCAACCAGCTCTGTCCTGGGCTTCCTTTTCTAGTTCATCCAGTTTTTGTTCATTCTTCTCATTTATTTCTCGGCGTACTGTGTACCTTGGCCTTCCTCTTTTCCTTTCACCTTGAGGGTTCCATGTGAGGGCTTGCATTGTGACGCAGTTAGGTGCTTTTCGTAGTGTGTCCTATCCACTTCCACCGCTTCTTCCTGATTTCCTCCTCCACTAGAATCTGGTTTGTTCTCTCCCACTGTAAGTTGTTGCTGATAGTGTCTGGCCGACGAGTCCGAAGTATTTTGCGAAGAAAAATGTTAATGTTAATAAAACAGAGAAGTGCAAGCTTAGAAAAGCGGAAACAAAATTCCTGGGTCATGTTATTAAGCATGAGGATATTTTACCTTGTGAAGTTAAAGTACGTACAATCATGGAATACACTGTACTGTCTTCATTCAAAGAACTGAAGGCTTTTCTCGGTTTGGTCAACTTCTACCGACGTTTCATTCTTAACGCCGCGGAACAGTTACGACCACCGACCGACTTCGCGGTAATCCACGTAAACTAGAATTGAACGATGCCGCGCGTACTGCATTTTCCGCTATAAAAAAGGTTTAGCTCAAGCCACGCTTAGTATAGCGGTTGATGCATCCGACTTTGCTATAGCTGTCATGCAACAAAACATCTGGGAGTTGGCAACCTCTCGAATTCTTCTCACGACGCCTTACTCCCACAGAGACGAGATATAACGCTTTTGGTCCCGAACTGCTAACAGCCTACTGTGCCATCGAAAATTTTCGGCACGCAGTAGAAGGTCGTAACTTTATCTTTTTTACCGACCATAAGCCTCTAACGTACGCTCTTCATACAAAGTCTGACTGCTACTAACCACGAGTGCAGATATTTGGACTATATGTCTCAGTTCACGACGGACCTTCGTCATATTAAAGGCGAGTCGAACCACGTTGTTGATGCTTTGTCACGTATTCAAGTAAATACAGTTACTTTACCACTGCTCGATCTTCCTGCTGGTCTACCCCGACCCATCGTACCCTCTGCTTATTGTTATCTCGTCTTCGATGCTCTTCATGATTTGTCTCATCCAGGTATCGCAGCCACATTACGTCTCATCGCCACACGGTACGTCTGGCCTTCCATGAACAAAGATGTCCGTATGTTGGTAAAGCAATGCTTACAATGTCCCCGATCAAAAGTGCACAGGCACGTAGCCGCCCCCCAACGCTCTTCGAGCACACGAAAACAACAATTGGCATGAAACTTCACCGCTCGTCCTTCTAGGCATCAGAACGAGTTTAAAGGCAGATATTCAATGTTTCGCCGCTGAATTGGTATACGGCACGACATTGCGTCTGCCTGGGGAATTTTTCATAGCACGGAGCAGTGATAACTTCAGTAAATCAGACTACGTCCAACGATTGTCTGAATACATGCGAGCACTGCCTCCAGTGTCAACTGAAGTGCGACATCGACAGGTCGCTCTCCCTCGAGAGTTATCTAGCTGCTCACATGTTTTCGTTCGTGTCGATTCGGTACGCAAACCTCCGCAACAACCTTACGAAGGACCTTTCCACGTGATTTCTCGTCGTGAAAAGACCTTCAAGGGTACTCGACATGGCCGCGTCCGGATAGTCAGCATTGATCGTCTCAAGCCAGCACACGTCGATGACAGTGCCCTACTTGCTAAACCAAGACCCAATGCTAGACCTGGTGTGATTTTTAAAGCTACTCCTGATCCCACTCTAAAGTCCCAGTCAGCAGCACGGGTCATCTGCACTATCTACGGATGAGACTCTGGTCTCACGTCCAGATCAGCGGACCACGCCTCACTTGACTGTGAATGAGGATGCAGGGTCATGAGGCTACTGTCTCGCGTTCCAGTTGCCGCGTACGCCTACCTGTACGCTTTCTCGTCTAACCACCAATCAACCACTGGTGTGGCATAGGATTTTACCATCATACTACATGCATGCTACACTTCTCTACCGTTTTTCTTATACCGAGCCTATACCTCCGACCATTGCCCTGTTGTTGACTTCAGTCAACCTTGGCGAAAGCTGGCCTGATCACCCACGCTCTTTTCAATGCACTCAGTCTATTATCTGGTTACGAATGGTTTCGCACTGGTAGCTCCTAGTTCCTTCATTCAACCTGGTTCCGTCCTACGTCTGCAGCTTTATCTGGTCCGAATCCCTACGAACGCCATCTTCAGACTCTGGATACAAGCCACGCTCGTGTGGCATGCCAAACCGATCGACAAACCTGGCACAGGAGCGGAAAAACTCTTGGTGACAATCCGAGCCTCATAAGTCGCTTCCTGTTCACGTGTTCCAGACAAGCGGGCTGACCAATGTGGTTGTTGGGATGGTTGCCAAGTAAAAACTCCCGAACGAAGTAGAATCACAAAAAGCCAATCATAGAATAACTATATTTATTGATTGGAAGTCCCGTGATATCGAAATAATGCCACGTGTTCAGCCGAACGACGAGATTTAACGAAAAGATCAATAAATCCAAAGGGTTGGCGAGATTGGCGCGTGAATTATGACTTCAAGCACAGATAAACAAAAGATGTACAATAAAACAGTCATTGTTACACATTTTCAATAAAAAGTATTTATATGCCAGAAATTATGTTTTCTTCACAAAAAATGCACACTACAACCTCATTTATCGAGCTGTTTCGGTTGCGAAACAGATTAGTGGGGTATGGTACTAGTTGCTATTGTACGTAACTTCATTTTTTTGTTCGATCAGTGATTAAATAAGAAATTTTAAAGGGGTTTTTTTTATAGTTTTTCGCAAAATTGCAATGTCTTTGCCAGTATCTATATGTCGTTGCATTACATGTTAAACCTAAAGCTAACTTGTGCTGCATGTTAGTTAGTGGTAAGCAGGTAAAATTCACCACCTTGGATTTTTAAGAAGATATATTTCAGTTAGTTTCGCAGTGCATGATTGTTAAACGTAGTCATTCCTCATTCTAAGTAATCTACAACTAAATATACCACTTTCAGCCATAGCGTAGATGGATGAATTATAAGACGAGGCACCTTATGTCAAGACAGTCCGTCGTACATACTAAAAATAGGTTTTAGTAGTAAACATTATTTTCAGAACTAATTGGCAGTAAATGCATTTCCGCACAAGGTTGCAACGTTTCATTTTGAACACCAAGGAAGTGTATTAGCTAGGTTTTTGTGGTCACTGACTGCGTGATTCAAAAATTCGGCTCATGAATGATACTTTTGTGCATACACTTCATAAATCAGTATTCTGAAATTATAGAAATCAAGTTTATCAATTTAGAATCCATAAACTAGCCGAAAGAGTGTAGTCTGATTTAAGTCGAATAATCTGGACTGAGACCTGTGTTATATGAAGATATAGTGGTAGTCTAATTTACAGTTTAACTCGGTACATCTTTTCTCACGGTAAAATGAACATCTTTAGGATCGTACAAAGCACAGCAACTTGTATAACAGCACACGGCCCCAAAGAAAAGACTAAGGAAGGGAAGTCCTCAAACCTAGATTATCTGTTAACGAACGACCAGCTCCTGGTTGAGGATGTTAACATCCGCGCTCCAATAGGTAGTAGTGACCATGGCACAGTCATGTTTAACATGGTCACAAACGAAATGCTGACACCGGACAATAACGAGCCTTACCTCTGCTACATAGGGCAAACTACACACGCATGAGAGAGGTGCTCCTACATGCCCCATGGCCACGGGAGTGGCGGAGGCTAACAGTAGATGATCACTGGCAAGCAGTGAGAGATATCATCCTAAACGCTGTCGTAGACAATGTACCTCAATCACACCCAAAACGCCAGAACAGAAGAACCTCGGTTAGGCGCGGCACGGAACGCTTGCTACAGGCGAAGAGGAAAGCCTGGCACAAGTGGAAGGTCTCCTTAAAGGATTCCGATCGCAGTTCTTACTTGGCATTGAGAAACAGATGCAATACCAAAGTTCGAAGCGACAGGAGACAATTCCAGACGAAACTAGCCGCCGGAATAGAGGCAAACCCGAAACATCTGTTTAGGTTCATGTCCAAAAGAAAACCTACTAATCACGGGTTGTGCCCCCTAAAAGGGCCTAACGGAGAAGACCTCACAAACCTAGAGATGGCCGAAATCTTCAACACCCATTTTTCTGATCAATTAAACCAGGCGCCTACATGTTCAGAGTATTACGCCAACCCAATGCCAGCTGACGGCTTAGGGAACATCCGTATCACTCCTGACCTAGTATTAAGGAAACTAAAATCCTTACGCCCAGGTAAGTCACCAGGTTGTGACAACATCCGCCCTATAGTCTTGCAACAGTGCGCTGAAGCCCTCTGTTCACCGTTATGCAACCTGTTCAGGCATTCACTGGAGTCACACCAATTCCCAGCGGAATGGAAACAAGCTACTCTCTCTCCAATCTTCAAAGGAGGAGATAGAAAGGACCCAGCCTGTTACAGACCAGTCGCACTACTACCAATATTATCAAAGGTTATGGAAGGGCTAGTGGACGAACAAATGAGGGAGTACATGGATAAGAATAAAATACTCCATGAAGCTCAACACGGGTTTCGGAAAGGCAGGTCGTGTGCATCTAATCTTCTCATCGCATGGGACAGTTGGACATCCTGCTTGGACCGTAAAATACCAGTGCACGTAGTATTTCTCGACTTCGCAAAAGCCTTTGACACAGTGCCCCACGCACGCCTAATCGAAAAGGTTGTGGAAATGGGCTTCACTGACCCGCTCGTATCTTGGCTCAGAAACTACCTTGAGAATAGCAAGTTTCGCGCCAAGTTAAACAGAGTGCACGCGAGTTGGAGAGTATCCACTTCAGGAGTTTCACAGGGGACCATCCTAGGCCCACTCCTCTTCCTGATATTCATTAACGACCTGCTAAGCTTAGTTAGCTCACCGGCACTGATCTACGCAGACGATGCGAAGATCTGGAGGTCCATTAGAAGCGAAGAGGATTCGACTGAGCTTCAAAAGGACCTTACATCCATTGAGGAATGGGCAGTGAAAAACGGTTTAAAACTTAACCAACCGAAGTGCCACGTCATGCATTTCCTGCCTCATATGACGCAAACCACCTACTTTCTCAATGAAAGTCCGCTCTCTAATGTCTCCTCAGAGCGCGATCTTGGTTTAATAACCACAGAAAGCCTCCACACGAGTCCGAACTATGTAGGGGATGCAGCCAAGGCAAATGCGACTCTTCACTTTATGCGAAGACAGCTTGGTGCTATAACCCCGAAATTATTTTTAACCCTGTTTAATACGTACGCGCGCCCACACTTGGAGGCTCACAACGTCATCGCACCCCCTATGCTTAAAAGAGACATTAATCTCTTGGATCGAGTGCAGAGACGAGCAACGAAATGGGTGATAGGGCTGAAAAATAAACCGTACGACGACAGACTCCAGCTCTTGGGATTATTCCCACTGAGCTACAGGAGAATCAGAGGTGACCTGATTATGGCGTACACCATATTAAACACGCCAAACCATCCCAATGTGAGCATCTTACCGATGCATCACCACCACTCCCCTCGAGGCGATCCTCAAAAGACTGCACATCAAAGAGCAAACACTCAGGTTCGTGCACACTTTTTCTCATTGCGAGTCGTCGCAACTTGGAATGCTCTCCCAGCCGAGGTAGTTACAGCTCCCTCAGTGGACTGCTTTAAGAAGAGACTTGATAATCACGTACTCACATACGGACTATCATCTCCCTCTTGTACAAGCTGTGCCTGATGCATATCTTGAGACCTGCTAGTTGTTACCATTGCCATCTCCTCAGATCACTTAATTAATTTAACTCGCCTATTCCTCTCCCCTGCTTACGCTTCGGTCCTCTCTCACAATCTTCACTACCAATTAATAAACAAAATTCATCAGTTCTGAAATTTTACTCATATTATCATTTTAATTTACACTTATTACCCTTATTACTCTTCACATTGCAACTAACTGATCTCCGGTTTGGTAATGTGACGGCTGCTAGTATCCAGAAACCCTACTGCCCTGAAAAAAACGTTTCATTCAAATCCCGAGACATACAAACTCACAACCAACTGCCAACTGACTAGAATTAGACAGTCGAGTGGCTAGACCTCCATCCATTGGACATTACCGAACACCTGGAACCGTACCGAAAGAACAAGAATCGAGCGCGAAGAAATCAAATTGGATTACACTAGCTCGTGAAAAAGATATTGGATATTGGATATTGGATCTCTAGCTACACCAACTTTCTAAAAAACTATAAAACCTACGCTAACATATATTAAATATCATGGCACTAATGAGATTTGTCGGCAGAAGAGGTTATCCAAAGGAGATATATAGTGATAATGGATCAAATCTGGTGGGAGCTGAACGTGAATTAAGAAAATGTCTTCAAGGTTGGGTTCAGGAGCGTATACACTCTGATTTACTAAGAAAGGGAATTGACTGGCATTTCAATCCTCCAGCCGCTAGTCATTGGGGAGGAGTGTGGGAGCGCATGATTCGCTCTGTACGTAGGGTATTGGGTGCTCTTGTAAAGGAACAAATTTTAACAGACGAATGCCTTGAAACTTTTATGATAGAGGCGGAGCGTATAATAAACAATCGACCTTTGGTTCCCGTTACAGACGACTCCAGGGATCTTGATGCAATAACACCAGCAAAACTATTACTATTGAGAGAGAATGTTGCAGAATTTACCGACACTGTATCTAATGACAGGTATTCTAAGAGATGGAAGCAAGCGAGTTACTTGGCGCAAGTATTTTGGAAACGTTGGTCTAAGGAATATGTTTCACTGTTGCAGCGTAGATACAAGTGGACACAGTTAGAGAGGAACATACGAGAAGGTGACTTAGTAATGATATGCTCTGACTTCTCTGAGAAAAACAAGTGGCCCTTAGGTCTAGTACAGAGAGTGATACCAAGTAAGGACAGACTAGTGAGACAGGTAGAACTAAGGACAAGAAAGGGGATCCTAGTGAGAGATATACGTAAACTGTGTCTTCTTGAAGCGGTAGATGGTAGGTAGCTACTCGGATCCCTAGGCGTACTGGTGTAAGTCCTAGGGATCACGAGATTGTTGAAATATTGCATGCTTGTTGTTGATTGCTTGTGATGCACATACTTGGATTGTTGTTATATATTTTTGTCGGTGAAAAGAACCAAGGTTCTTTTGGTCGGGAGTGTTACGGGAGAAACGAAGACATTTTGCTGATCAAAACCTTCATGTATAAATATCATTAATTTCACTGTTTTTGGGTACATTTGTTTTACTTAACTTATGAACTTGTTTGAATTATTTTTTGCGGACATATTGGACTCTCGTTTCTCTTTGTTGTTCGTTGCAGTTTTTTGCTCCAAGAGATAATAAATTAGAAGGTAACTGTAATTATTATAATTATTGTTGTTAGAACGACATTGGTCGTCTATTTGTAATAAATTATTTTGGTGGAATTTGTGATTTGGAATAAACTTTGGTATCTACTTTGGAGTTTCGTTCTTGGTATAGAAATTTGGGACCTTGAATTACCAATAGACGACAACAGTGCTTCGTAAGATCGACGAGCAGAAAACTGGACGTAACACGAATTCGCTTGGTTTTTTTTACTTAAGTGGTTTCAACACACAAGTAGGAGATATTTTTGAGAATGGTGAAAGTTTAGGCACTATCTATACTAACACTCTTATTACTGAGATGCAAGGACCTGGTAGTTTGATATCACTGATGACTCTCAGGGATTTTAGTTAACAAATACAAAATTGGCAAGAGCGAAAAAGTCACGTATAGGTAAACAAATCCACAAAATAAATGGTTCCGTATGTCTTCGACATCAAAGCTGCCCTTGATGAAAGCGCCTCACCACATATTTGCACCAGACCACTCTTCAAGACGATATGCTACACATACTCTCGCATCATCTAACAAGCTTCGTTAACTATTCCTTGACATCCCAAACATCTTTCACACATATTATTCTTTTTTTCATTACTGGTTTGACTGAGCTAGAGACTCGTTTTTTAGTGTTTCGGAACAAAAGCGTTTTCAGACTGTGACATTCCTAGTCCCATGTTTCATCTATTCTGTTCATGAAGAGTGGTAGTTATAACCTAACCTAATATGACAAGTTATAAAGGAGATCAACTTTTGAGACAACGAATCCATTCGATTTTCAGAATATGAATAACGTGAATCAACCTATACTACAAACTTAGTAGAAAAAATCAATTTTAACTCATTTCTAGTAAAAATGACTCTAACGAATAAGGAATTCGAACAAGGCATAACATCGTTTATTAACGGCATTGACACACATGGATCGAACTGTTAAATGGCGGGGACATGTAATTGGCCTTCTTTGCTGATTTTTAAGGCAGTTTCTTCTGCGCCAGGTTGATTTGGCTACGCTTAGATAAGAGCGATCTTGTTAAGGGTTAAATAAACTTTAAACGCGACTGGCGTTAAAAAGATTAACGTTAGTTTAGCTTCGAAATATCTTATAAGTATAAAAGGCTATTAAATCAGAAATTTTATTCCACGAAAACACCTATTACACTTTACCATCACGGCGTAGACCAGATGAAATATGTTTATCTGCCGGCGATTTGGTGCTTTCAGAGAAACACCGACTCGTGCCAACCATATGTTCTTCATAAAATTAAAATCACTTGAGCAGCTTGGCTCTATAAACTGGTAAAACTTTCGAATCACAGCGGTATCATCCGTAGGAATGAAGTGCAATCGTGCTGCTGTTAGAATCAACCGACAGGAAGTATCAATGATGCTCGAGTTGTCATCGAAAGTCATATACACAGGAGTAACGTGCCGTGTTTGCTGCTCAAGTCGGCTTCCCACATGAAGCTGGTTTGTATCCGAGATCTGTAGACGGCGTTCGAAATATAAGTACCAGAAAACGCAACACACGTAGAACGGGAGCAGTTTGAACCGGGAAAACACAAACTAGCACGATAACGAAAGTCCACTTTATTGCTATGCTCGAATTGGTCGAAACCAGAATGTCAACCAGGTATATCAAGCTGACATGAATGCTACTGTTTGTCATCACAGTTTATAATGTAGGATACGGCATATCCTATGATTATGAGAAACCCTTCTTTGAAAAATAATTCACCTCGATGCTCAGCTTCCACTGTGATTCGGTTGTTCTGAATTAATAGTATATAGGATGGTCTGAAAATAATGCATTAAAGATTCGAATGTTTAATTAAAATATCCGTAATGTTATTGTCGATGTTCGTGTCACGAGAATATGCACACGTTTGTACACTAATTGGATGCAGATGTCACAAGTCGTCCCAGATCTTTTATGTGAAGGAAGAAGACGTGATACACCAAATAAAAAAGGTGTATTTGCTGGAGATATCGTGGTCTCGATGAAACACCGACGCGTGCCAGAGAAATAAGCGAAGTTAATGAGTCATCGAAAAATACATGGCTACCGGAGAGTAAAGAAGCAACGTGACCGAAGTGTGTTGTCAGTGTACATACAAAAACGACGAAGGTGATATTCTCATGGTAATCCAATATAACATTTTGTCTGCTCACATCTCTTTAAGACATGGAAAAGTTTCTAATCAGGAATATTGACATTACTTTTCCATATCAACCACTGCTCGACTAATGTTTGTAACCTTGAACTGGTTTACCTTTTCTACCAACAAACCCAATTACCAGCAGATTTGGACAATCACGGTGAAGATGAGATCACTTGAGACTTCTTGTTGTTATTAGTATAGATAAGTTCTCATCATTAACCTACATATGTGCAGGTATAAGGTTTGTGTTCTAGCTACCGGAAAATAAAGGTGTGAGTAATCAAACCTTTGTTTCGTCCTAAAAGTATCTGCTGATTCATTAATCAGCTCTAAACAAGAATGTTTTCTGTAGTGCTCTTCCCTTCTTTCCCTTCTTTCGACTTTTCAGCACCTCATTTCACGCCTTAATTATTATCCCTGATATCGTCAAAGACTCGATTACTTTACCCAGGAGTCTGTCGAATTATTATTTGGCGAATCTCAACTAGAAGCTCACTTATTAACTTCATAACTTCTTGTTATTTGCAGACCTGAATTTAACTCGCATTAATTCTCAACAAGCAATGATTCGTCACAATGCAACCGACATAGTTTGCGTCAAACATCGTATAGTACATTGCAGAGTCCGAAACATTATCTACAATTTTGTGTGAAAAATCTCAACCTTCTAAAAAGCCAATTTATCTTATGAACTATTCATCAAACTGAACAATGTTTTACAGTAAACGTGACAGCAATTTCAACGTTTGCATCTTGCCTGTAAATTGGCATGCCTTACGTAAAATTTTTTATCTGAGTATAAATTATAATTATTGATACTAATAATATTCATGGGATGTTCACATGTTAATCCTTAACAATCCAGTTTAAACTAATTTGTTATTCACTCCATGGAATGTACTAGCAGCCGAATTGTTGTAATTCTCATATTGTCTGATCATTTACGTTTACAGTAGCTGTAGTATGACATGCATTTGGCGTCCAAAATTTGTTTACACATGGTACGTATTTAATATATGACCATTTATGATATTGAACATTGAGTCAGTCCGATTTGTTTAAACGCTCCGCATAATTTTGAAGCTATAGTGATTACTTTGTGAATCTGTTGAGTTCATCGATTTTTCTGTCAAATCTTTACTTTAGGGAGAAAAGATATTTTACATTCTTACTTTCTGCAGTAATTATCGAAATTAATTCAGCATAAAGTCCTAAGGAAATTAAGGGAATGTAATTTTAACAACAGTATGAACTGACTAGCTTTTGGTTTACACATTTCAAAATAATTGGTTAGCTGAATAAATACTCTTATTTAGGTGATTTTGGTGAGTTTAAAAATTTATTGTTTATTGATATACTCTGGTGATGATGTCAGCATTTCGGTTTTTAATCGAAATACAAATTTAACAGACTAGTCATATTTCTTCACTTAATTCTTTCCAACAACATCAAGTTTGCGTGATTCGTAACCTTAATCAATTCTGGGTGATATATATTTCAGCGCTTCTCGGAAAGTATTGTTCAGGACCTAATATTAGAAGTAGTAGTTAATTACTCTATAATATGGAGCTGCTTGTAAACTCTGCGAAGGCAGATAAGTGAGTTGATTACAATCTGTTTTAAAAGCGGCTTCCCGATGAAGACCACATTTACATTGTTTCTACTGCTTATCGACAGTACATTAAAATTTGTGACAACGTTTATAACTAAGAGTCGAATTCGAAAGCGATAATTAGTTCTGAGCTGGACCTTAAACGAATGTGAGTCGGGTGAGTCGTGTAGATAAGAGAGATGTTTAGGGATGATGGCTCAAGGATGTCCCGTAACATTTTTTTAGGGTGACAGGGGTAAAAGGATGTTAGATGTATATATATCACTGAATCGGTTAAAATCTGTAATAACGTTGCTTTTATCGTTGCGTTTTTATCTTCTGGATTTTTAAGAGTTGACCTACCAGAGCATGAAGTACTTAGGAGTGCTGGCCGTTTCACTTATGTTGGGAGTTTCATTAGTGCTGTCGGCCTGGTGACTGATGAAATCTCAGCACGGATACCAAAATCTCGATTGGCTTTTGCCACTTGTTGACTTAGAATACGCCGATGACATATTTCTATTTAATAAAGAAGCAGTCAAAATGCATAGTCTTCTGACCACCTTGTTAAGGTCATTTACATAGGAGCGAAATAACGCTGATTCCGAAACTACTCCGAGGCATCACTGTAAGCACCTTTTCACAGCTGGGCAACTAGAGTTAACTCCTACTTTATGTTGAAACACATCCAGGAAATCGTCAACACACATATACAACTTATACGAGATTCCGACTTAACTTTAATAACAGCGAGCTATGTGAACCTTTGTTAAAAGCTTTTATTAGGTCAATTAAGGCCGTATACATAGATAGATTTCGCTATTTAAGCTCATACCAATTTCTGTAGGCTACTAATAACTTTGTGAGACATGAAAATCTTATTCTAAATTCATTCTGATTGTCAGAAAGAATCCGGTTTTAATCTATGTTCTTGAACAACTCTTGGCAAATAATCTTTTTTCAAATCTTAACAACGAGGCCGATTGGAATAATAAGTCGATGGTTCCCACGTTTGCTACTCATACGTATCTCAAAGACGAGATTAAGTATGATGTATTCATAAACTTTTGGAAGTCTATCTTGGGTTGCAGGTTGAGTTAACCTATACTAAAGTGGTTTACGATAAGATTTGGTAATTCTTTTAGTGATGTAGGTTGTATTTATTCGGGTCCCATAGATTTACCCATATCAAGTTTGTTTAACAAACTAGTCATGGAGCTTTTTAATTGCCACAACGTACGATGTGTATGGGTGGATTTGCATTAGTTAAGAAAAGGGGCATTTCTACAGTATACACATTGTTAAAGTAAGTAGAGGATACCTGGGCTCTACCATAATAATGATGTGATACGACATTCTTCCCATAATTCCGTGATGTCACCTCTCCTCAGTCATTTGGTTTGTGTAATAAAATGAGTGCTTAGGTCTCGAATTCTTGGAACAGTCCAGGGTACGCTCAGTGCGGCAACTTTCAAGTACCAATTTGTAAACACCCAAATCTCCTTGGTGTGTAATTCCGGTTCTGTTGAATATTTGCTTTTGAAATATTTGATCTGTACTGAGCTGACACATCTTTTTTGACCATGATATGGCAGTCAAACACTGGAATTGTATGGTCACTCACCTAGGGATGGCATATAATCGCATTTGTGACGTCATCTTGATGAGTAAATATGAGGTCTAGTAAAGATTATTTGGAGCCCGGCTTGCACCTAGTTGCTTTTTTCATGCATTGCATTGGGAAAAATGTAATAATTAAATCAACTAAATTTTGTTCAAAAGAATTTTCTAGCAATTGAGTCATCAGAGTTTTCCACTCTGCCTCCGGAGCATCAAAGTTTTCTATAAACATCAACCACTTGAAGACCAGATGTTAAATCTATCTAGTAATTCTTCCTTCAGCTCACAGTTTGAACTTGCATTTCAAGAGGCAATTAACTAATTCTCATGTCTCACTATCATGTGAAGAAGTTGTTTTTAGTTAAAGTTACTCCTCATACGCGCCTTCTAGTTGATGCTTACTAGATTAATTCTGTGAATAATTCCAGGATCAAACGTCTGAAGACGTTGGAAATGTTTGGAAGTTAAAGTGTATACTTTTATTGCCGATTCGCTTCTCCACATTACTGAACAGACACAGTTCAGTTGTTCATTAAGCTAAATTGAAAAAGTAACTTAGATGGCAAAACCTATTTGTATAACCAAAGAGCTATATAGACAATCGCTCGTGACCAGCTATCATCGATGTTTTAGGGTGAACGTCACAGTATTACATAACATCCTACTTAGGGTTAAGGTTACCTACAGATAATACTGTTAACTTTTTGTGCGGAAGTAGTTTTGCATTAGTTTTTAAGGGTATAGACTCATTTATAAATCTAGCTTAGGTTCCTATCGACAGAACTCAAACATTGAGCCAAAAGAGAGAACATGAGAGATGTCTCTTATAGATGTACTGCATCTATAAGTGATGCCTTAGATTTCTCATCCGAAAATCTGTCTGCCACATCAGACAAATAATCCTTATCCCCTATTTTAGTTATAGTAAGTAAATTTATGAAGTGAAATGAAAATATCAACCAATATTCATCGACATTTTGCTTCTTAATCTTTCTTTATTACTTATAGGTACTTTATCCGTTTTCTCATTTCCCCAGATTTCAAAAAGATGAGTCGACTATATGACAATTTTGAACCAACAGTGATTGATAAACAATTATTGAATGATGCTATATTTTCATTATTGGAAAAAGGAACTGTGAGCCAACTTGCTAAACAAGATGGAATCCGTTTTGAAAATGTTAAACATCTAAGATTGGATTATAAAAGTAAATTAGCTTCCAATTCTATTTTCGATGCAAACAATTATCTAGATATTTTAAAAATTGATAATCTGTGGGCATTTAAGTTACTTGTTAAGTTACAACTTGATAATAATATTATTGAACGAATTGAAGGTATTGATCATTTAATTCACTTACGCTGGCTTGGTAAGAGAATGTAATTTGATGGTGGAATATAATAATTATTTTTATAATACTTTAGATTTGTCATTTAATAATATCGAAAAAATTGAAGGCTTACAAAATTTGGTAAATTTGGAAGATTTGTCATTGTACAGTAACCATATAACGTCATTGGAAAATATGGAAAATTTGAAAAATTTACAAGTATTTTCAGTTGGTAACAACTATATTACTGAATTATCAAATGTAGGTAAATTTATTCAGTAATATGTACTTAAGAGTTTAGATGGTAAGAACGAGCGTTTATGATTTTTCTTTAGATTATTAAGTGATACAATAATGCTAATGATAAAATATAGTCCACTGTACTGTAGTGTGACGATCAACCTCGCGTTAGACTTCCAATCTATGACACTTTTTTCTCACAACGCGATCATCGACTAATAATTTTCATTTCGTCTTAATGTTCTGCTATTATTTTAAATCCATCTTTTAGTAAGTAAACATGATGAATTTGCTGTGCTATATTAATATTTATCAACTAAACAATTCAAACAACCAAATTTAAAAGTTGAATGAATTTTTTTCATCTTTTATTAGTGTTCGGTGTAATTATCAATAACTGATCTAAAAATGTGCTGTTAAATTTTTTCAAGACCATTTGAAAACAGGCAGCTCCTACTAACTAATAGTACTTAACATAATTACCAATGGAACTTTACAAAATATTCCGTTGGTTCTAAAATAAAACAATGACGATTTACAAATCTAAATGTTACAGAATAATTGTATTTTGGTGATGTCCCTGTGATGTAGAAATTTTTATTTGTAACGTTTCATAACTGAATGTAAGTCAACTTTTAGGCGTAAATAGATAACCGAAATAAATTAATACTTTTAAGTAGTAAAAAGCAAACAAGACAGAGCATCTTAGTATTAGTGAAGTCATAACAGGTCTGAACATGTCATTGCCATCCTCGGTCACATTGTTTCGTATGATATATTTGTAACCATCTCAATTTGTAAAAAAACATTATAGCCTACGACGCTGCACTTTACATCGAAGAACACTGGCTTACACTAAAATGCTAAACATTGGAAATTTAAATTTCAACACTTTGACATACTACAAGTTCACCAATAATTTTATTGCTAATAATCTACTTAGTTCTCTATGTAATGAAGTCTACTCACTTGCCTATGTTACAGTTATTCTCTCAGTACCAATTCAGTTAAATTCTCGTTACTAGTTGAATGACTATGTAAGAATAATAATTTTTAGCAATGATAACTCAGTATATTGTTTAAGTTAACCAGTCTTACGGAATTGTATTCGAACTTGCAAAAGGCATACTTAAGTTTATCTTGTTATGTGACAGTAGATATGAATTTGCAAAGTTTGATTTAACTCAGATTAATAACCTAATAAAATATATATTATACGAGTTTAATTTTTAACAAAAGGAATAACTCAAGTTACAACTCAGAAATTAGATTTTAAACACTTGATAATCTATTCATTGGGCGAACCGATTTAATTGTTGAAAACAATAATAAAACAGTCATCAACAATGTATTACCTTAGTGAAATTCTGTGTCATGAGTTACTAGCATTTGTAATTGGATATATCTCAATTATTTAGTAGGAAGTGATGGTTTAAAAGTTTGGTCTTTGATTCACTCCATTTACTTCAAACCGGGCAGCCACTCAAGAGAATAACCTTTTTATGGATGTTATCATAAAAGTCAATCAATCCATCAAACAGTCAACAGCAACGTAGAACTTCGTACGTTGCTGTTAATTATGATTATCCCAACCCTCCTCCTTTATATCCGGGCTTGGAACAGGCAGAAGCCCCGAATGGTCTACAGGCGGAGTTATCATATGAGGATCCAGACAGTAGCTGCTACCTTGATGTTGTAGTCGGACTTGACTATCGTGATAACCAAAGTGAGCTATATTGACTGCAACATATGTAACTGTAGGTTCTACCATGCCAAGCAGGTTAACTAGAAAACGGTGATATTAAAAGCAGCTGCTCAAGGTCTGAAGGCGAAGTCGTACTGCTGAATGTGGAGGTGAATAACAGCAGTAAGGTGGTTCCCTCAGATAACCAGTATCTTCAGTGATGCTGCCCTCTCACAAGGCGAGAAGGGTTTAGAAAAGGTCAACCCTAAAACTGTCACACCCCACCGTACCCGTGGATTTCCCTCTCCAGCGGTAAGGCCATTAAAAAAGTGGAGCTAACAAATCCAAAACATCCCATGCAGAAGCCGTGTGTGACCGGCCTGAAGCAATTGTCCTTAGGACTCTAAGACCATCTAACTCCCATTTTAGGTTTTTTAAAATGCACCTTTCTATGGTGTGTTCAATAGGTAAGTGACAACTGCTCTCATACTCGTAAAAGCACATGAAACCAAATTAGTCACATTCAAATCCTTACAAAACATCTAACATCTATCTTATTTGAACGACCAACCGTTCTCAAATTCCTTTATTACCCCGCAACGCCAATTCCTGCTGACCGGAAACCCCATTCTGAACTGTTGTAGCTCTTAATGTGCTGAGCCTTCCTCTTCAGTTGAGTCCGATTTTTATTCATACTTCTCACGTCTGTCTTCATTTCTCCGCGTAATGTGCTTTTTGGTCTTCCAGTTTTCCTTCGACCCTCAGGATTCAAAGTGAGGGCTTGTTTTGTAAAGTAGTTTGGTACGTTACTCATTATGTATCGTATTCACATCCAGAGCTACTTCCTCTGCTGCAATCTAGTTTGTTCTCTCCTGCAGTGTGTTATTGCTGATGGCGTCTGGTCAACCGATTAGAGGTATATTGCTTAGACAACTGTTAATAAATACTTGTATCTTCCTTGATGATGGCCTTCGTGTTCCTCCAAGTTCCCTCTCTGTAGAGCAGAACTGTCTTGATATTTGTATTGAAAATTCTGACTTTGGTGTTGGTTGATGGCTGTCTCGAGTTCCAGATGTCCTTCAATTGTAGAAATGCTACCATTGCTTTACCGATCCACGCCTTCCCATCTGCATCAGATCCAACATGATGACCAACATCTTCCAAAGCTTCTCCATCAAGTTAGTGTTGTAAAGTTAGCCAATCAGTTGATGAAGTAGTAAGTACTCGTCAAATGAACTGGCTTATTTATTACGTATAACCGATTACTGGCAATTAGAATGGAAAAAAACTTGGAGTAGTTAAATAAAGACGTAACACAGGTTCATAGATTCATAGACTTAGAGATGCATATAAGTATATTTATCATGCTTACGATTAGCATGTATATCGCGAAAAATATTTAGAAACTTTAAGCAAATGGGCTCCAGTTGCCTCAATAAAGAAAGTGCATAAAACAAAAATCCACAATTACTCAGGTCCTAGAACATAGACCTTAAGGTGGCACTCAACTCTGTCGACCGTGAGGTTCTGTGACTGTCTGTCATTCAAGGGTGTACCAAGGAAGTATGATAACCTCATACAAACTCTCTACTCGAACACTACTAGTCGAGTGAGAGTTTATGGCGAACAGTCATGCTAGTTGACTACCTCGAGTGGTGTCTGTTAGGGCTGTCGACTTTCTCCATTCCTACTCAACTTTGTCATCAACATGCTTTCAGCAACGACACTTTCATCGTGTGAGTTTTCAGGAGTTGAACTTTTACCAGGAGATTCACTTGTTGACTTAGAATATGCCGACGATATAGTTCTATCTAGTGAAGACAATGACAAAATGCAGAGTCTTCTGACTACCATGATCAACAATGCGAACATGTGGAAGATGCAATTTTCTCCACTGATATGCAGAATGTTGGTTCAGGATCGACTTGCGTCGTCACCTGAACTAGTGATGGTGAATGAAGTAGTTGAGTTTGTCGACCGCTTCACTTATCTCGGGAGTCTCATCAGTGCTGATGGCCTGGTGTGTGACGAAACCTCAGCACGGATGCAGAAGACTGGACTGGCGTAGATGAGATATCCGTCTTCTAACCAAAGGATGAGTATACTGCACATCAGTTCGCTCCACTCTGCTCTGTGGTTGTGAAACATGGCCAGTTAGTAGGGATGGCATTTGTCGGTTACTGATTTTCGATCATCGATGTCTTTGAAGCATGCTCGTTTATGCTGGGACAATCGAGTAAGCAATGCTGTTGTTAGAAAACCGGCACTAGGCAAGGATGGCAAATCAATAGATTAAGCTTGATTGGTTGACGAGGTTGAGACATATGTTACGTATGCCCAACCAGCGACTGCCTCGACGAGCAATGTTTTGTGGTGTGGGGTTAGGCTGTAAGAAAGCTAGGGGTGGCCAGACCACAATATGGCACAAATCCTTGATGTCAATGACAGGTGAACTGAGTTATGTTGGTAGGTGTAGACTAGCTGGTTGGGGTCCGCGAGGCGATGCTAATTGATGGTTTGAATGACGTGGCTCAAAATCGTGTGCCATGGAGCAGGTGCATCCGCACTTTGTGTTTTACTGAGTGATAATCGTCTGAATTCCTCATCACCTCTATCTTTCTCTTTCTAAATTTTTCCCACTGAATTATACTTCTTGAAAAATACTTTTGAATCCTAATCTTCTCCATTTTCGCTAATATTTCTACTACCTGTACCACTATGAGATTTGCAGTGACGTTTGCGTCTGTGTGCTGATTCGGTATGGCAACATGAACTTACGTATACAGGTAGGATGTTCTAGTTTTTAATAGACTGACTGATCAAAAAAGTATTGCATATCGTTTCATAGTGATACTATGGGCAATAATTAAGAGTTACAATCAGGTTCTAATCCACTGGAGTGACGTGCGAAACTGAACACATTCAGACGCCTATAAAATTTAATGCTGTTTATTTCACTGTAAATAATTTGCACTTAAGCATATTGTTTTATTCGAAGGAAGTTTCTTCCTCTGACTATTATTTCTGTCTGTGATATTAGGTCGTTTATTTTTGTGAGTATTCATTATTAGTCATCGGTCTTAACGTTATTTCACATATCTCTGTTAACCGTTTAGTAAATGTTATTACGATTCATACATACGGACATTAGATTGGACCTAGGATATCTAATTCTAATCATAAAAAAGATATTTCTTGACTTTTGGTTTTGACTCATTTATTTACTATTATCAATCCGTGCTGTAAACTAACATAACAATTGAACGATCTTTAAAAGCTGTCTACCAACCTCTACATTAAAGCGTTACATTTTTTATTGATAAATATCCCATTGTTGATTTTTATTCATTAGATGAATAAGAAAATGAGTTTGATTAATTCTTCTTGAAACAAACACTTTCATTTCTAACAGATAAAATATTTGCGACAATTTCGTCATTTACAATCATTATGTTTACATGGTAATCCAGTGAATGAAAATGATGACTACAAGTTGTATATTCATGCTATGTTACCTAATTTGTGCTATTTAGATTATCAAAGAACTGATGATCAACTTGTAAGTTGATTTTCACAATTCTTTTAGGTCGTTGCTTATTTTATTTTTTAAAATTTTTGTTATTGTATTCCCTGGACGATTCAGACAAAAGAATTGAAAACCAGAACAATGGATTTGTCCATAAGACACTACTGTGTTTTTAGCAAAAATATCAACTGAGCATTGTACAGATCCTTGTTCATGAGATGTCTAAGATGTTGACAAGGGTCATTGTGAGATCAAAGAGTAGGTGTTTCTTTGCTCTAGTTGTCTACCAAAAAACATACGATAAACTAAATAGTAGTGTAGTTAAATCTGTCAACTTCCACAAAATGTCAGGGATATCTATACCATCCAAGTTATAAATATAAATTATTGCAAATAAACATTAAAACTTAAAAATCACTCCAAACAATGCAATTATAGTAACAAGTCAGTCATATGTCACAAGATCATGTAAATGCTCAAATATATCACACATATAGCAACGAAAGAGCAATTTGACTTATGTTCAAGAATGATTGACAATGGAAAAAAGTTGTTGACAATCAAGCAAAGCAAATTCATTTCACTGAGAAATTTTTCTTTCAGTAAATGTTAGTTAATAAAGCTGTACAATTGTATTCATGTTTATTTTCCACATAGTAGATTATAATGAAACCAATGATTGTTTGGTCGTTCACAAAGGTATTAAAAAGCTAATTGAGGATTTCAACTATCAAGTGAAGTTTTAAAATCCAGTTTTGAGAAACGATTGTTAGGACCATGATAAAATAAAGCATTGTACACGTTTCTTGTAATTTCTTTGAAGCCTTTGCTATGAACTAGTTTCGTATTCGACTTGCGTTAAAACAAGTTTGTCTTATTAATTTTGAGTGAATATTCTAGTTGAGATAGAAAGATTTAATTAAATGTTCAATGATAAAACTATTAAGTGATTTGCATTCACCTAAATATAACAATGCTGTAAAGAACACGGCTTCTAGGACCAATAAGACATGCTCTAAAACAGACAGCTGGTAGATTTATATATTGAAGTGGCTCGATGTAGCAGTTTGTAGTCTAGTGGATATCTTACTCACAGATGTCTCAAAGGTGAAGTGTCATTTTCCTTTCTTTCAGTTTATGCTGATTATTTTCGCCCTGTTTCGTCATTTTCATATCTTCCGATTTCTCTCAAAAAATCTGGTTTTCTTTTATTACAGAAATCTAAAGCTTATGAAAAATACCAACTAGAAATTGACGAAATTATTAGTGAAGAAGAAACTCAAGCAAAATCTGATAAAGAACTTGCGGAAAATCAAGCTAAAATAGAATTATATAAACAAGCATTTATTGATGGTATAGTTGATGAAAATATTTTTCAAAAATTATATACTGATGATCCTGATGGCAGAGAGTTATTGGTAGTCCCTGAATTGTACAACAGTATTGAATTATATCCTTTTTTGATTGACTTGATCAATATTAAATACTTACACACTATTTTTGGATAACCGTTTGAGGTTGTGCCGTTTTGTATAACACTTAAAATGAAGCCTAAAATAGATCAATTTCATGAGAGACTGTAGCCAATAGTAGAAAAATGCAGACAGTTAAAGTTTCAGTAGACGCCCAACTTCAAGGTCGAGAAACCGGATTCTGTAAGGATCGATCGTGTACCAATCAAATCGCGACACTACGGATCATTGTGGAACAATTAACTGAATGGAACTCATCACTGTACATCAGCTTCCTTGATTACGAGAAAGCGTTCAATAGCGTGGAAAGGATACTATTATGGATGGTGCACCTAGGAAGATAGTCAACATCATACTGAATTCTTATGATGGATTAAACTGAAAAATAGTTCATGAAGGACTGCTCACAGACTTGTTTGAAGTGAAGACCGCTGTCGGACAAGTTTGCTTACTCTCACCCTTTCGCTTTTTCTTGGTGGCCGACTGGATTAAAAAAACCCCCAACATCTCAGGTTAATCAAGAGATACAATGGATAGCTCGGAGGCAGCTTTACGATTTGGACTTCTCAGATGATCGGGCTATTCTATCCCCTGAAACAGCAACAAATGTAGAAAAAGACAACTGACGTAGCAGAAGCCTCCAGTAGGTCTCAATATACAAATGGGAAATGCAAGATCCTCCGACAGAACACAACGCGCACCAACCAAATCGCACTTGACGGAGGAGGTAGAAACTTTTACATATCTGAGCAGTTTGATTGATAAAGAAGGGGATTGTGTTGTAGATTTGAAGGCCCGGATTAACAAGGCTGCAGTCGAAGAACATCAGAAACTCAGAACAACTGTTAACCAACACTAAGGTTGGAATTTCCAATACAGACATCAAGACAATACTATTGTATGAATCAGAAACTTGGAGAACCATCAAGGCCATCATCTATTAGATACAGTTGTTTATTAACAATCGTCTACGCAAGATGCCGTAGGTCCGTTGACCAGACATCA
Source organism: Schistosoma turkestanicum (assembly GCA_944470395.2). NCBI lineage: Eukaryota > Metazoa > Platyhelminthes > Trematoda > Strigeidida > Schistosomatidae > Schistosoma > Schistosoma turkestanicum. The sequence continues at coordinate 40,093,841 of OX103979.1, read as the reverse complement.
TCAGCAACATTCTACTGTAGAAGAGGACAAGCCAACTTCCAGCTGGAAAAGAAATCAGGAAAAGACTCTGAAGGTGGATCTGATACATTGCGAGAAACATTTTGTTACTCGCATGTGATAGACTCCCGGAAACTTTCTTTTTCACATTATATATATATATATATATATATATATATATATATATATTATTTATTTAGTTAGTGTTAGATTTATATGGAATGACTTTGAGATAGCTGACAATATTATGAACCATCGACAGTTATAATAGATGGATCTTACTGAATTCACGTCCACTCAATATGCTATACTTGTTGAACTAGTAGTATTGAGAAGCATTGAAGCTTGAAACTTAAACTTTTGTAAACACCAGTACATTGTTAAATGTTCAGTTCATTTCATCTAACAGCACTGTTCACCTTAACTTATACAATTTATATAAATATTATGAATAATAATGATGACAAAATTGATAATTATGATAATCTACCTTCTCAGAAAAATTTACACATCAATGTAATTTAGTATTTGAACTTGGCATGAAAGAACTCGATAAACGTAATGAAGAAATGGAATTATTTCGCAATTGTATTGAACAAGCAAAAATGTCAAATGCTGAGTTAAGTAAAAAGAAAATAAATGAATTTAAAATTTATCAAGAAAAAGTAAGCGAATTTTTAAATATTTTTCTTAAGATTTAACCATCTCTAGTTCATTATTTTGAATTGTGTGCTTCAAGTATAGTTGCTTAATGTTTCTCGTCGTTATATTGGTTGAGTCAATACCTATATTTTATGATTACAGTGAAATTAAGTTAGAGATCATAAGACCAAACACCAAATTATACTAGCCCCTAACTTGGTCATTTATTTTTTGACCAAATGCACGTAGGACGTCAAAAATGAGCTACACCAATGACAGAATACAGCAGGGAACTATAGTGCAGTCGACAAATAAATAAACAAGAGTTATCTTTATTCAAAGATGTAATTCAGTTAAAAAAATATTGCCAAGAAAGATTTAACACACACATAAAGTTCATCTCTGTTTTATGACCACTGGAGTAGAAAAAGTAAAGCCTCATTTCTTTGTTCTGCGTCAGATCTAATCGTATTTGTAGCCGTTAACCTTTACCATTTCCACGACCCCAGATGTGAGAGTTTTGATGTACTGAGAGATGCTAGTTTGATGCAGCTAACTTTAACATAACGAAGCTTTTCTAAACCCAATCCTAATGTTCTTCTACTCAGTCCTAGCCACATTATGTAATGCGAGATGCAGAAATCGCTGAGGCATTATTCATAAACCAGTACTCAGTCACCGATGTCACTTTTTCACGATCGTGAACACACAAAAACAGTGTTACCACCAGATATTAGAGATTCTTTGGAGATAACAATGGTCGAATACAAGGAGTAGACGAACATCTTGAGCTCAGAAGGACCAGGTTTGTTTGAAGCCATAACGACTATTGTTAAGATAAACCTCTCCATCTGAACTACAAATATTTGTTCATCTCAGAATTGTATTACAGTAAAATTATAGCCCAAACAGTATTCAGTAATATTTTGTTAGACACAAAAATGAAAACTTGGGATTTCGCAATTAAATGCGACTATGCTGATGAATTTTTAGCTTGCATTTCAGTTTAATGATTTTATACATCATAAAGAGGCTTACTATTGGAAAGTTTCCCTAAACTATCATGGCCACATGCACTACAACTAAATGAATTTTTATTCATTATAGACACCTATAATCATGATAATATGTAATCAGAACATGAAGCATACTGCCAACCTGAATAATAAAATGTGATCGAACTAAATCAGTCTAACAACAAAATCTCAGTATCCATATTAAACACTAAAACCTTAAAATCAACAAAGGGAAAATACAAACCATGACGACAATGCATGAAGAATTGTTATTTAGTCCCAGTTTATTTAAACTGGATCTACTGATAGACATGCATTAGCCAATAGATATCACAGACATTTTTTTTCTTTATGCAGTTAAAATTATTTGAGTGACGAACCTATGAAAAGATTTTTATAATTACCAATGTTCATGATAATCTATTCGTAAACTATTCTAAGTATGCTTTCCTTCTGTATGATTAGAAAATCCCGACCGTAGCTGCTACCTTGACGTGGTGGTCGGGCTTGCCTATCGTGATGACCCAACCGAGCTATACTGGCTGGAACATATGTTCCTGCAGGTTCTACCATGCCAGGCAGGTCGATTGGAGAACGATGAGACTAAAAGCAGCTACCCAAGGTCTGAGGGCGAAGTCGTACTGCTGACTGCAGAGGGGTGTGACAGCAGTAAGGTGTTTCCCTCGGACAACCAGCATCTGCAGCGATGCTGCCTTCTCACAAGGAAGGAAGGGTTAGAAAAGGTCGGCCCTAAAAATGTCACACCTCCCCTAACTCACGGATTTCCGTCTCCTTGGGTAAGGGTGCCCACTAAGGGCCTTTAAGAGCGGAGCTAATCCTCAAAAAACATTTGATAAAAAGGCCATGCGTGACTGGCCTCAAGCAGTTGTCCCTTGGACTCTGCGGTCACGCACCAACACTAATCTATCTTCCTTTTCAGGTTCCTCAAGAAACAACCTTCCACGGTGTGGGCAGCCGGGAAGTGACAACCGCCCTCATACCCATAACAGCACCAGAGACCGAATTGGTCAAAATCAAATCCTTCCTACACCCCCTAGTACCTCTCTTATCTCCACGACTAACTCTTCTCACATTCATTCATCACAGTGTACAGCTAATGCAGACGATACGAGTTCGCGAAACGTCGTTCCTGGTCTCCTTAAACCTCGCTCTAGACTACATGTTGGAGCATTTAATGTACGGACATTGTGTCAAATAAGGCAACAGGCTTCCTTAGCTAGGACTTTAGAATCTCGTGCCATCGATGTATGCTGCGTCTCGGAAACGCGCATACAGGATCCGAGTCACGTCATACACTTGACCACACCATGTCAAAATAAAGAAGCAGCTAGATTTACTTTTCGTGTATCCGGTAGCCCTGATGCTGCTTCCAGGGGTCTTGCTGGCGTAGGCATAGCATTGAGTCGTAGGGCAGAATTATCTCTCCTTGACTGGATCCCTGTAGATAGTCGTTTGTGCGCTGTCCGACTAAACGGGACAGTAAGGACTCGGAAAGATAGGGACAATCGCCGTTGCCTCTTCGTCGTATCTGCCTATGCCCCCACTGAATGCAGTTCAGACGAGGTTAAGGATGAGTTTTACAGAAAGCTTTCGGACCTCCTCCAAAAAGCTAGGCGCTCTGATATAGTAACAATGGCTGGTGACTTTAATGCTCAAGTAGGTAGACTAAGTGAGCAGGAGAGACACCTAGGTGGATGTTATGGTGTCGCGGCTCAGAGAACAGACAATGGTGACCGTCTGTTGCAAATATGCTCAGACAACCGCCTATTCTTAGCAAACACTAACTTTAGGCATAAGGAAAAGCATCTGTTGACCTGGCGACCTCCAAAGTCGTCTCAACGTTGGACTCAACTAGATCACATTGCCATCAGCCACCGATGGAGGGGTTCGATAGAGGACTGTCGCTCGTTCTGGAGCACATGTCTAGATTCAGATCATGCCCTAGTGCGAGCACGTATTTGTTTGAAGCTTACTGGGCGTAGGAAAGACACCGTAAGGAAGCCTCTTAGGGTTTTACTTAATGATAATAAGGCGAAAAATATATTTCAGGAACAACTAGAAAGACAGTTAAGCGACCAATTAAGCGATTCCCATCCGGAAGCAGGATGGAATGATATCAAAAAGGCTGTGGAAACAGCAGTGATATCTGCTAGTAAGGTTGACCATAAAGCAAGAATGAAGCCGTGGAACTCAGTAGCATCCACCGATCTGATGGATGTTCGAAAACTCATCCAACCTGGCTCTGAACATGATGAAGAACGAAGTCAACTTAGGCGCAGACTTATAAAAAGCCTACGTAACGATCGCGAAAAGTGGTGGGTGGCAAAAGCCAAAGCGATGGAAAAGGCAGCGGCGATAGGCAACAGTAGACAACTTTTCCGACTTATCAAGCAAACTGGTATTAGGAATCATAGTGTAAGCGAGACTATCTCAGAAAATGACGGGACTATTATTTATTCTCAATCCAGGAGACTGGATCGATGGGCAGAACACTTTAGGGATCAGTTCAACTGGCCTCGAGCCACTCTTCGGTTACCCACGATCTCCAGTCATCCTGAATGGCAAATCGACGTAAGTCCCCCTAGTCTTAATGAAGTTGAAAAAGCTTTAGGAAATCTGAAGCGAGGACGAGCTGCAGGTCCTGATAGACTGACCCCTGAGATATTTAAGGATGGTGGTCCAGTTTTAGCAGCTAGGTTGACTGATATCTTAGGTAGAATCTGGGAACTGGACGTAATCCCATCCGACTGGTCTCAATCACTGATTGTCCCAATCTATAAGAAAGGACAGAAGTCTTCTTGTGACAATCACAGGGGAATAAGTCTAACTAATATAGTATCTAAAATATTGGCCTCAATAATACTTCGACGCTTAACGAAAGCTCGTGAAGAGCAGACTCGAGAAAACCAGTCTGGTTTTCGACCTGGACGTGGTTGTATAGACCACATTTTCACACTACGACAGGTCTTGGAACACAGACACACATTTAGGCGTCCTACAATAGTTGTTTTCCTGGACCTTAAGGCGGCATTTGACTCAGTGGATCGTGAGGTTCTGTGGCAGTGTCTGTCATTGAAAGGTGTACCAAATAAGTACATTAACCTCATACAAGCTCTCTACTCAAACACCACTGGTCGAGTGAGAGCTTATGGCGAACTGTCATCGGGATTCTCTACATCAAGTGGTGTCCGTCAGTGCTGACTACTCTCTCCATTCTTGTTTAATTTTATCATAGACATGCTCCTAGAAATAACCTTATCCTCGTCTGAATTTTCTGGAGTAGACCTTTTACCAGGTGGCTCGCTTATTGACTTAGAATATGCCGATGACATAGTCCTACTTGGTGAAGACGCTGACAAAATGCAGAGTCTTCTGACTACCCTAAGCAACAATGCAAGCATGTTCGGGATACGGTTTTCCCCCTCGAAATGCAAAATGTTGCTTCAAGATTGGGTTGCAACGGCACCTGAACTGGTGATAGGGAGGGAAGTAGTCGAACGTGTAGACCGCTTCACTTATCTCGGGAGTCTCATCAGTGCTGATGGCCTGGTGACTGACGAAATCTCGGCACGGATACAGAAGGTTCGATTGGCTTTTGCCAACCTGCGTCACTTATGGCGTAGGCGAGATATCCGTCTGCTGACTAAAGGACGAGTGTACTGCGCAGTGGTTCGCTCCGTCTTACTTTATGGCTGTGAAACATGGCCAATGAGAGTAGAAGATACTCGTCGGTTATTGGTTTTCGATCATAGATGTCTTCGAAGCATTGCTCGTATATCGTGGGACAACCGAGTGAGCAACGCTGTTATTAGGAATCGGGTGCTAGGTAAGAATGGCAGACCAATCGATGAAGTGTTGAAACTTCATCAGTTGAGGTGGTTGGGACACGTGTTGCGTATGCCTAACCAGCGACTCCCTCGTCGAGCTTTGTTTTGTAGTGTAGGAATAGGTTGGAAGAAAGTTAGGGGCGGCCAGACCAAAACATGGCAGAAATCCATGAAGTCATTGACTAGTGGACTTAGCCATGTCGGTAATTGTCGACTACCTGGTTGGGGTCCGCGAGCTGATAATAATCGATGGCTAGAGACCTTGAATGACATGGCTCAAAATCGTTCGCAATGGCGCCGATGCATTTATTCTTTGTGTTCTCTCAAATCCTAACCTTCTGGATTCTTCAACCCCTCTAGTTTTGACTTTCTAAACTTATCTCATTTAATCATATTTCATGAATAATATCTTCTAATCCTAACCTCTCCGATTACTTCTAATACCTTTACTACCTCTTCTACTATTGGATTTGAATTGACAATTATATCTCTGTGTTGATGTGGTTTGGCGACATGAACTGATGTACTTACGTACGAAGTTCTACGTTGCATCTGACTGACTGACTGACTGACTGATTAGAAAATCGAAATATATATACATAGAATATAACTAATGCAATGCTATACAGCAGCATTATGTACAGTAATGCAGAAATTAGCGAGTATGTGGTCTGAAATTTGGTTTAGACATTTTTGTGCGGCAGTGAAACTATCAAGTTATTATGTTTTTAACCTAACCAGAAAAGGTGGATTTTAGAGCATGGCCGCATTAGAAGCTAAAAATCACTACATTCTGAGATCCAACTATGTGTTAATAAGTTTTAGTCGTTATTTATCCAATTTAGGGTAGATGAAGATTTCTTCTAGTACATAACAGTTTATATCATGAATATTGATATCAACTGGACAATTTTATGACAAATTAAGAGTAGAGAATAACTGTTTCACTTAATCATGTTATTTGATTCATTCAGGGCATTAAAAATATAAAGATTAACTGCTTATCAACTTGATTGATTACTTACATAAGTGATGTTTTTTCTATAACCACACCTTTGGAATTTCGATATTGAAGCAAATTGTTTAAATTTTTGACAAACAAAATATGCGTGCAGTTTATTTCCTTGTAAGTAATAATTTAAAAATATAGTTTCTGATGAATTGAAATTGAAAGGGTTTTTAATAAATACAGAAAAAAAAAACACCATTGAAAAGCAAAATTCCCACATTCAAAAGTTAAAGTTTAAAATACGTGTGTTTATCTTTCCTTCTCCTTTATTTAGTTGTTTTAATGTTGTTTTTTTTTAAACCAGATATTTAAGGAACTCCTCCAGAATACTGATGTGATTAAAGTCGAAGATGATATTTTAGTTTACAATGAAAATGTACAACAATTATGGAATGAATTAATGCGCAATGAATCAGTCTTAGTTGAACAAATTGAAGAATTAATTAATGAATTCGAACTAAACTTAAATGAGATGATTAATACATTTATTGAAAATGTTGAGGTAAGCACCTAATAAATATCCTTATAAAGTCAGTGCTGACTTTATAGTTTAATTCAGTTTCTTTGTATAATGATTTTTATCAGAAGCAAACAAAATATAATCAAATTATTTGATTTTTAGACATGCTTTTGTCTCACAGAGACTTTCAGTAGCACTAACTTAACATGTAGTCTAATGAATCGAGCGATTAACTAACACACATGATGAAACCAATTCCTAATGACTTCCTAAATTGTACAGTGATGCTATCTTTTAGCTGTGGCAATGAATCACCTGATTTCAAATTTCTACAGCAATAACATTTCCCTCAAGTTCATATAAACAGTGTCATGATGAATTGTAATCAAGACTTATTTCTATGCCTGTTTCCAACTATCAAAGAACAGAATTATACACCAACCCATTAAGATATTTCCTGAAGATCAAAAAACCAAATAAATCCAATGACAAAATTGAATAACTCATACATGGCAAGAATAATCTGACAGCCTTTTTACTTATTCCTATGCTTAGTTACTTTCATTTACGCTTTAATGAGATGTAATAATTATACAGGGAAAATGTTGAATCTTAAGCGTGTACATACCAGTTAAAACTATTACAGCATTTATTCGAATTAGTTTAGAGAAATTAAAAATGTGAATAGTGGGATACATAAAAAAATATTAATACTGTTAGTGATAGAATTAATGAAAATGCAGGAAATAATAGAAGATAGGGAACAAAAGATAATTAAGGATTAAGACGTTTATAATCAATAAGGGAATTTCCGCTTGCATCACTAACTGATCCTAATTGTTAAGAGAGGCTTTTAGGAATCCACTATGGTTCAAGAAGATTATTAGGCTTTATTTATTTAAGATTGAAAGCCAATGGTTTCACAAATAAATAACGACTGCTGGTCTTCTTAGAGTATTCATGTCGTAGGGTGAGTAAAACGGTTGTCTACTGAATGATGAACATCTATGTATCACAAATCGATTAAAATTGAAAATGTAAACCACTAAACTGATTTGGTCTTCTGAAGACAACGCACTCACTACAAAGATCATGAGAATCGATCCTGAAGAGGATAAGGATATGCGTTGTCTGAGGTCCCAAACTAAAGAGCTATCCAGTCAGTCCTCTAGGGTCCCTCAGTTAAAATCAATACGAACCAAAAACCAACTTTGGCTGATAGCATAATTGTTTTGCTTTGCTAAATGATTAGTCATTATGACTGCTACTGGTTTTTTCTCTTCATAGGACTCTATTTCAGGTTAATTATTTTTCAGGAACATTTTACAGAATGTCGTGAATTACAGACTCAATTTCACGAAAGGTTGACAGACATATGCCCAAGTGTTTTAGAACGATTTATGCGGAATGACTTCCAAAGTGAACCATCAGATGCTCTCATCGCTGTAAGTTCGATTATAAACATTAAGATTAGTTGTTTGCATCCAACAATTCTTTTTGATTTCATTCCTTTCTAGTTTGTTGTAACAGGAAACAAATTACAGAAAATCAATAGGCTTTTAAATACTGATATTTTTTAGTGGATATGCAATTTACGAGTCGATTTCTTAATGAGAATTCGATTATATTTTTGCAGATTAAACAGTAAGATGTTCACTATTATTCGATAATTTATGCGACAGTAGCTGCCTGAATACTTACATGCAAAATCTTTGATTTTTTTTACTTGATCACGTAGATATGAGTATCTGAGGTATATAAGGTTTCTTAGAAGTTTCAGTGACGACACTGTCATGGATGTTAATGAACAAAGTCTATAAATGAACGAAAGTAATTTGATAATTTAATTCGAAATGGTGATAACTGAAATGAGTCTCGTCAGAGTCAACATTTAACTGTTATTTTTCTCATAGAAATAAAACTATTAAGTTATCTTATAAATATGAAAGCACCAGTTATATATAAAGTTAACTAAATCGGAAACCCGAGAACTATCTAATGATTAATTCGAGAATTCTTTGTAAACTGTATGCAATAAGTTGGTAAGTTTCAGTAGTTGTGAGAAGGGTACAGAAAATTAAAAAAAAAAGGAACTTTGAATTCGCAAACATTAAATTAACGTATTAAAAGTAATCCAATAAAAGTTTATTGAGACAATGTAGGACTGGATTCTTTAGCTTCCAAGTTGGTAGGTACCCAGATACGGTACGACAAGGTTACTGTTTCCTGTGGATTTAAACTTCCGGAGTTATTATTTCGACAAAAACGAATCAATCATGATTGAGGCCATTGTAACTAACCGAGTTCATCCAAGTGTAGCTGTTAAAAAAGCCCCAATTAGAAATCATAAAAATTTTAATTTGTTTTAACAAGCTAGATTAAGAGATATTCTTCTACAAATGTGCCTGTTTCTCATCCTATCTTCACTATTTTATTGCCATTTATTACAGATTGAATGAAACTTAAATTTTTCGCACTTGTTTTTAAAAATTATTTCAGATTTTTATTGATAAAGAAAGTGTCACGAATGCACTAAGCGCCAGTAACGATGCGCATTTACTTAAAATTGATGAGTTCGCTGATGGAATTAATGAAAAAGCTAAAAAATGGATTAAGGAAATAATTGCTTCCATATATTCCGATGAAAAATATAATCGAAACAGAGCAAGAGTAATGGAAATAAATCATTTCATCGATGCATTACGAAATGACATTGAGAATTTAGACATACCTGCATTAGGTGAAACATGAATGCCTAAAATATATTTATATTTTTTGGGTAAATATTTGTGCAGTTGTTCTCTTGTATATTTTGTTCTAAAATTAACTAGCTATGGATAAACAAAAATACCAACTGCATAATTTGTTGCATAGTAATCAATTGTTGCTCCTACTTACTGGAAAACTACAGTCTTTTGATCACCTTAACCAGTGATGCTGGCATATTTCAAATGCTACTCTCTCTCTAAACTCAAGTTGCTTCAAGACAGACGATTTCAACGCCGGTCAAGTGCGTCAACAGCTTCATTATCTTGTTCGCGTCAACTCGGCTTGGTTGATGGTTGAATGACGGTATTTTCAAGCTTGCATCACTTTAGTGCTATCCACCTGCCGTCTATACGATGAGATTACTTCTCATCAGTTTGTTATATTCTACATTATAGATGTGGATCATGGCTACTTACTTACTTTCGCCTGTCACCACCAATGGAGCGTAGGCTGCCGACCAGTATTCTCCAACCTAACCTGTCCTGAACTCGCTTTTCAGTTGAGTCCAATTTTTATTCATACTTCTAATGTCCCTGTCCATTTCTCGGCGTAATGTGTTATTTGATCTTCCACCTTTCCTTTGACCCAGAGGATTCAAAGTGAGGGCTTGTCTTGTAAAGTAGTTTGGTGCGTTACTCATTATGTATCGAATTCACATCCAGCGCTTCTTCCTCTGCTGCAATCTAGTTTGTTCTCTCCTGTAGTGGGTTGTTGCTGATGGCGTCTGGCCAACCGATCAGAAGTATATAGCGTAGACAACTGTTAATAAATACTTGTATCTTCCTTGATGATGGCCTTCGTGTTCCTCCAAGTTCCCTCTCTGTAGAGCAGAACTGTCTTGATATTTGTATTGAAAATTCTGACTTTGGTGTTGGTTGATGGCTGTCTCGAGTTCCAGATGTCCTTCAATTGTAGAAATGCTACCCTGGCTTTACCGATCCGCGCCTTCCCATCTGCATCAGATCCAACATGATGACCAACATCTTCCAAAGCTTCTCCATCAAGTTAGTGTTGTAAAGTTAGCCAATCAGTTGATGAAGTAGTAAGTACTCGTCAAATGAACTGACTTATTTATTACGTTTAACCGATTACTGTCAAGCTGAAAATACGTCTGATGTTCAATTAGAATGGAAAAAAACTTGGAGTAGCTAAATAAAGACGTAACACAGGTTCATAGATTCATAGACCTAATGATCCGTGAAAAATATTTAGAAACTTTAAGCAAATGGGCTCCAGTTGCCTCAATAAAGAAAGTGCATAAAACAAAAATCCACAATTCCACAGGTCCTAGAACATAGACACACGTTCAGGCGTAACATGATAGTGCATTTCTCGACCTTGAGGTGGCACTCAACTCTGTCGACCGTGAGGTTCTGTGACAGTGTCTGTCATTCAAGGGTGTACCAGGGAAGTATGATAACTTCATACAAACTCTCTACTTGAACACTACTAGTCGAGTGAGAGTTTATGGCGAACTGTCATGCGAGTTGACTACCTCGAGTGGTTTCTGTCATCATGTTGACTAGTTTATATGTGAATGTTTTTTCATTGCATTCGTTAGTTTATACATTATTTACTTATTTTCAGTTCATTTGATGATCCTGGGTAATGTTTAGTTTGGTTTTTCTCGGTTTTTTTCAAAGTGACCTACACAGTCGCACAAAATATGATAACTATAAAAGAGTTCATGTAATGTACTGTTGGTTTGTTTAAGGTCTGTCATGATTTACACAGTACATTTATGATGCTCTCTAGACATATCTTACTTTGTTACAACCATTTCGATCCAGTTCACTTATAGTAAACAGCGAGAATTGTTTATTGTAATGTCCCTATAAATTGTGCACCCTATCCAGTTCTGTTCCGCGAGTTATAACTCATTTCTTCGTGCTCCTTCTCAACTTTTTTTCATGCCCCATAGCACGTTTTCTTATCGTACTGGCCATCATGTTTGAAATTTATTGTTGTCATTGTCACATTCTTTATCTATCGAGCCACCTGACTTCAAGTACCTGGTCTTAAAATCAAACTATGCATTAACACACTCACTCTAACTCATACTTGGTTTGTGAATAGGTGATAGTTTTTTTTACTGCATTCGTTAATCCTGTTTTTGCCGTTATTGGGATGTGGAAACAGTTAACAGATACAAATCGATGTCAAGTAGCCTCCTAACTCTACCTTGTATCTGATCGTGAAAATTTCTTCCTGAATTTCTCAAGAGCATCAAATTAATTCCATTTTACTGACAAAACTTTCATGTCGTAGTTTTGTTATACCGTAAAGTTCATTTCTGTTCCAAATATTTCGAGACGACTAAACTATTGAGCGGGGGATACTGTTGTTAGACGTAGACTGAAGTTGTAAACTTTAATTAAAGTAATTTAGATACGTTGCATTTTCAGGTGCCTATTAACTTGGTCTAAATTTACAGAGTTAGATGAAACTATGACTAGGTAATGATGTAGAGTCAGAAATTCGGTGAACAATTCAGAAGCATGTAGATGTTTTAGAAAGTATAAGTCAGTTAAAGTCTGTTCGCAAAGTCTCAAAACCTGTCCTAATAGTGCATCGTGGTTGTTTTATCTCGTAAACACCGTTTTCTACCATTATTTTTACAATGTCTTTGTACTGTTGATATAACTAGTTACACTTACTCTAATTGTCTCGATGTTCTGATTTACGTAAATCTGATTCGACTGGTATATGTCAGCCAGTCAGTCATCAGGAACGTACTTACATCATTTCAAGTTGCCATTAGTACAGAGAGTTAGGATTTCAGACTCAAATCCTATGGTGTTAGAGTCAGTAGAAGTATTAGTGGTAATGAAAAGATTAAGGATTGAAGCTTTGATTAGACAAGTATTATCTAGCAAATTAAATTTGAAGAGAAAAAAGTTCATGAGAAATTTAGAATAATATAAGCTGAGAGTAGAGAAAAAAGTGGATGTATGTATGTCATTACGTACGATTTTAAGTCATGTCATTCAAAGTCTTAACATCGGTTACGAAGCAAGAGAGATATAAAAGGCAGCGGCAATGGTTAACAGTTTATCAAGAAGACCGAGACTGGGAATCCAAGTTAGTGAAACTATCTCAGAAGAAGATGGGTTCGTTATTCATCCTCAATCCCGAAGATTGGTTTGATGAGCGCAACACAATGGATCATTTCAAGTGACCTTCAGCTATATTTTGGTTACCCACGATCTCCAGTAAACCTGAGTGTCAAGTTGGTGTAAGTCCTCCAACTCTTAATGAAGTTGAAAAGGCTAAGGGAAACCTGAAACGAGGTAGAGCAGCAGGTCGTGATAGGTTAAAACACTAGATTTTTAAAGATGGTGATCCAATTTTAGCAGTCAGACTGAGATCTTGTGTAGAATCAGGGAACTAGACGTAATCCCATCTGACTGGTCTCAATCACTGATTGTCCCGGTCTGTAAGAAAGGACAAAAGTCCTCCTGTGACAAATCACACAGGAATCAGCCTAACTAGTATAGTGTCCAAAATATTAGCTTCAATAATATTTCGACACCTAACTACAGGTCTCGAGAAGCAGATTTGAGAAAACCAGGCTGATTTTCCAGCTGGACGTGGTTGTATAGACCAAATATTCACACTTCTTCAGGTCCTAGGACATAGACACGCGTTCAGGCGTAACATGATAGCGCATTTCTCGACCTTAAGGTGGCACTCAGCTCTGTCGACCGTGAGGTTCTGTGACAGTGTCTGTCATTCAAGGGTGTACCAAAGAAGTATGATAACTTCATACAAACTCTCTACTCGAACACTACTAGTCGAGTGAGAGTTTATGGCGAACAGTCATGCTAGTTGACTACCTCGAGTGGTGTCTGTTAGGGCTGTCGACTTTCTCCATTCCTACTCAACTTTGTCATCGACATGCTTTGAGCAACGACACTTTCATCATGTGAGTTTTCAGGAGTTGAACTTTTACCAGGAGATTCACTTATTGACTTAGAATATGCCGACGATATAGTTCTATCTAGTGAAGACAATGACAAAATGCAGAGTCTTCTGGCTACCATGATCAACAATGCGAACATGTGGAAACATGTTGTGAAACATGGCCAGTTAGGATGGACGGTATTGTTAGCAATGTTTTGTGGTGTGGGGTTAGGCTGTAAGAAAGCTAGGGGTGGTCAGACCACAATATGGCACAAATCCTTGATATCAATGACAGGTAAACTGAGTCATGTTGGTAGGTGTAGTCTAGCTGGTTGGGGTCCGTGAGGCGATGCTAATCGATGGTTAGAGAATTTGTATGACGTGGCTAAAAATCGTGTGCAATGGAGCAGGTGCATCCACACTGTGTTTTACTGAGTGATTATCGTCTGAATTCCTCATCACCTCTATCTTTCTCTAAATTTTTCCCACTGAATTATACTTCTTGAAAAATATTTTTGAATCCTAATCTTCTCCATTTTCGCTAACATTTCTACTACCTATACCACTATGAGATTTGGAGTGACGATTGTGTCTGTGTGCTGATTCGGTATGGCAACATGCACTGACCTATGTATGTAGGAAGTTCTAATTTTCGACTGACTGACGCTGGATCGGTGGTTCGGAGCGATGTGATTCAATTGTGTCCAGCGTTAGGAGGACTTTGTGAGTAACCATGTCAAAATATATTTTCTTATGGTTAAAGTTTGTGCCACGACACCTTAATATCCACCTGAGTTTCTTTGCTGATCTTTGAGTCTACCTATCTGAGCATAGAAGTCACCAGCCACTATCACGGTATCAGAGCGCCTAGCTTTCTGGAGGTTAGAAAGCTTTCTGTGAAACCCATCTTTCACCTCGTCTAGACTGCAGTCATTGGGAGCTTAGGCAGAGACGACGAATAGAAAACGGTGTTCCTATCTTCCTGAGTCCTTACTGTTAGGGATGGTTTTGTTACGTATGCACGTAAACACGTTAATTAGTATGCTTGAACTATTAGTTTACCTTAGTCAGTAAACGAGAGGATCGATGATCTGGCGACGCGACAGGCTACTCTAATCCGAACGTGTCACCACTGACTGCGAGATTTGATATGAAGTAGAACATGCATCCTACAACCATTCAGAAAGTACGAGGTCCAATTCCAGAAGAGAAACAGGATCCCGGACTAAGGATTCGAGTCCGCGTCATAAAACGTTACAGATAATGCATATTTATACAGTTAGGTCGAACAGGCAACAACGTTGAAGCCTATGAAATTCACAGTTAGGACGACTAATAGTAATCGACCAACAGAATCATTTACAAAAAGTTATCTTAAGGATATTAGATGAATATCCTAACAAGTTTATCAGCAAACTTTGTGATTTACAACGGTTTGATATCTCATTGACATCCCCTATTTAGTTTGCACTTGATCAAAATTCAAAAAAACACTGAGTACTAATACTCACCAACATTACTCATTGCATAATAAACTCTAAAGATTACAACTCTAGAATACTGGGACTACATTTATATTTCTTTGTATGAGACCAAAAGATGGTCTAATTTTTTTAATCAATCAAACTTGCTGGTTTTACTTTGTATAAGCACAACTGTTTGTCAGTTTACTTCGATGGATGGAGTAGATAAAATGAATTCGCTGGAACAGGTTATTGTACAGACGGGAGTGGAACTAGACATACAACTAGTGACCTGTATGTTGTAGTTTAGTTAACAGTATGCAAAGACAATGAAATGATTTTTCCTGCACAAAGTCTCTCGTTATTTGTTAGTAAGATGATCCCATGTACTCACAATAAGCATCTCTACAAATTTGACCAGTCCACGAGAAAATGTCAGTATATATTCGAGACAACACAAAACTACTTATTAAGAAAGATTCATTATAACAGGAGAAAAATGAAGTATGTGGGGATACCTGCATAATGAGATCGAGATGTTGGAGAATACAGTTCTTAGTGACCTAGTTTAGAATAACCAACTGAACTATAAAACTTTTACCCAAGAATTATTAAACCAAGGATCTGACTTTAACTGAAAATTTTATGAACGTTAAGAATGCATGAAAGCTAAGCATCGCTTGGTTGAACAATGCGATAGATCCTGAAGGAATGACACATCATGAATGCTCTACTGGAGAGATACGACATGAACATTGCATGATTACGAACATGACCTACTTTATGTGAATAACAGTGCCTAAGAAACCCACTAAAAATTTTTATATTCAACCCATAAAACTGATAACTTTTAAATGAATACAAATTATAATAACATAATCACATAAACAAACATACGAGAAATCACACTAACAAAAAACGTTACATTAACATTTGAAAGTATACATCAAGTTATTTAAAGTTTCACCTGTTTTCAAAATGTTTAACAAATGTTAGATTATACAAACGGATGCAGTGTACAAAATCAAAATTTATTTAAACATAGTGTATTGTTAGTCAGTCAGTCAGATAAAATTTTCTAAAGTTAAAGTTGTTCGCAAATATTTCCTTCAAAGTGTGATTATTATTATAAATAGAAAATAAAACATCACACAATAAATTCGACATGAAAATTCTTGACGAAAATGGAGTAAGAGAAGATGAATGTACGTAGCCACAACGTTAAGGATGAAACGAATTTGAGCAGGCTGAAAAAACGGTTAAATATCAATGATACCAAGTATTATAATTAACCTTAAGAAGGATTAGGGAAAATAACAGCAAGTAGATTTTTTCGAATACTAAAAATAAGAACAAGGGATTATGTGCCCTTACAGAATTTGTCTTCTGTGGATGGGAGCAACAATAAACTACTCTGTACACTGTAATTATCAAAGGAACTACATCGGCTACTTCCACCACCATCAGTACTTTTTGCACTATTTAACTGACTACTTGTACTGCTTGTCGATGCACATGATCCAACGGAGCAAGTATCTGAAACAGCAGAACTATGGACGCTACTATTGATTGTGGCACCTGCTGTACTTCCTGTTGTACTTTCACAACTAAACCCAACAGGAGTAAGCAGCGTTGTCCCGGTACTCCCAGCTACAGAAGAAGGACTTGCACGTCGGTTCCGCTTGCTTTGTGGGGCACCAGGTCCAATTGGCGGAATCAAAATACGCTCTACCGAAGTATCAGCTGAACAAGATTTTTTGGATAATTCTTCACTTTTTTCGTGTTCTAGATTATTATTATTAGAAAGTGGATTAGACGTCACTTCTGACATTTCTTCATCTTGTTTATTGGCTGCGGGAGATTTGTTCGTGCCGTTTAAAAGCTGATTAGAATCACGCATCACAATATCTGTATCTGTGTTAATCACATTCGGCTGAGTAGCAGAGCAAGCTAGCACTACAGTATGTTGGCCACCAGCATCAATCATTAAGACGCGGCTGAAAGAAATGTAACAAAATAACCCATTTTAAACTAGCGCTTAGTTGGGTAAATTCAATAAATTATAAGTTTACAAAAAAATGAGGGAGCATAACAAAGAGGACTGATAGTTTTTAAAATCCCAATTTGCTACACTAGTACTAAACCTTAATCATGAAAAAAATTAGCAGCCCATTTGATCATGGATACCTTCGAAGTATTGTTTGTGTATGAAATCAGTGCAACAACTACATCAGCGAGGCCACAGGGCTCAGCAGTAGGGCTTCCAGATACACGAAATATAAATCTTGACAAGGAGAGATCCAATAAGCGATTCTACTCGTATTCTTTATGTGCGTTTCAGAGACGCGGTATACACCGTTAATCGATAGTGAGGGTAACACCAAGTCATAGACAGTAAAAGAAAGATAAAATTAATTCCAATAACTTTAGGACAGAAATCTGATAGTTTAAAATTGATATGAAACTAAACTTATTCAAATCGACGTGTAAAGAATGAACGTTTGACAAAAGCAAAGAACCAAGTAGGATTTTTTTCGATTTACCCACTGTACAAATAATTGTTACTCCGCCAGTAGGACCTTCGAGGCTAATGCCGGTCCCAAGCACGGATAAAGGAGGGGTTGGACATGGGGTTGGCGCCCCCAACCCAACTATAAACTAACTTGCCAAAAAAACGCTAGCCAGAAAAAATAAATCAAACCATTTTAACTCTGCCCTGGGAGTTGAATGAAGAATTATGACGTCTCATGATGAAAGCCGATTTTCCTCGGAAGTCACAGGGCCGAAGCCTCTTCTCACAACCAGTGCAACCATCTTTTAGGTAAATGGAACGTTCGTACACTGTGGGAGACTGGAAGACTATTTCAAGTTGCGGCACAAATGAAAAGATACAACCAGGAGGTGCTCGGCATCAGTGAAACGCATTGGACACAGGTAGGACAACTGAGACTAGATTCAGGGGAACTGCTGTTATACTCTGGTCATGAAGAGGAAAATGCTTCACCTACACGAGGAGTTGCATTGACGCTGTCCAAACATGCACAAAAGGCACTGATAGGATGGGAATCTCATGGACCGAGGATCGTCAAAGCATCCTTCAAAACAAAGAAAGAGGACATGACAATGAACGTCATCCAATGTTATGCACCTACCAATGACTACAATGACGACGTTAAAGATCAATTCTACGAAAGGCTGCAGTCAATCGTCGAGGAATGTTCACCAAAGGATTTGACGATTCTTATGGGAGACCTGAATGCCAAGGTTGGAATGGACAACACTGGATATGAAGACATCATGGGACAACATGGACTGGGAGAAAGAAACGAAAACGGTGAGAGATTTGCAAACCTATGTGCCTTCAACAAACTGGTCATCGGTGGCACAATATTCCCGCACAAACGCATTCACAAAGTCACATGGATTTCACCGGACCACACTACTCAAAACCAAATTGATCATATCTGTATCAACAAAACGTTCAGAAGGACTATGGAGGATGTGAGAACCAGGAGAGGAGCTGATATAGCCAAAATGAAACTGAAACTAAAGAAGCACTGGACAACGGGGCAGACAACATCACAGAAGTTTAATACGGCCTTTCAGGATCTATTCAATGGAGAGGACGCAACATTGGAGAACAGTTGGAAAGGGATTAAGGAGGCAATCACTTCAACATGTCACGAAGTTCTGGATCACAAGAAGTACCATCACAAGGAATGGATCTCTGTTGGTACTCTTGAAAAAATTGAAGAAAGGAGGAACAAGAAGGCAGCAGTGAATGTCAGCCGAACAAGAGCAGAGAAAATTACGGCACAAGCTGAATACACGGAAACAAACAGGGAAGTGAAGAAGAGCATCAGAGCTGACAAACAAAATTATGTGGAAGATCTAGCAATGACGGCGGTAGAAGCTGCATGAGACGGAAACTTGAGACAATTGTACTAAACAACAAAGAAGCTCTCCGGGAACTATCGTAAACCAGAAAGACCAGTGAAAAGTAAGGAAGGCAAAGTAATCAGCAACACTGAACAACAGCGAAATAGGTGGGTAGAGCACTTTAAGGAACTCTTGAATCGACCAACTCCACTGAACACACTCAACATCGAAGCAGCATCTACGGACCTCCCAATCGATGTTGGCGCACCTATAATTGAAGAGATCAGTATGGCCATCAGACAATTCAAGAGCGGCAAAGCAGCGGGACCAGACAACATTCCAGCAGAGGCAATGAAAGCAGATGTAGAAGCAACTGCAAAAATATTTCACATCCTCTTCAAGAAGATTTGGGATGAGGAACAAGTACCATCAGATTGGAAAGAAGGATACCTCATCAAAATACCAAACAAAGGCGATCTCAGCAAGTGTGAGAACTACAGAGGCATCACCCTTCTTTCAATACCAGGCAAAGTCTTCAACAGAGTATTGTTAAACAGAATGAAGGACTTCGTAGACGCCCAACTTCGAGATCAACAGGCCGGATTTCGTAAGGATCGATCATGTACTGACCAAATTGCTACATTACGGATCATGGTGGAACAATCAATAGAATGGAACTCACCACTGTACATTAACTTCATCTACTATGAGAAAGCATTCGATAGCGTGGATAGGAAAACACTGTGGAGGTTTCTCTGACACTACGGTGTGCCTGAGAAGATAGTCAACATCATACGGAATTGTTATGATGGATTCGACTGCAAAATCGTGCACGGAGGTCACCTGGCAAACTCGTTTGAGGTGAAGACCGGTGTCAAGCAAGGTTGCTACTCTCACCCTTTCTCTTTCTCCTGGTGATCGACTGGATTATGAAGACGTCGACGTCCGGAGGGAAGCACGGTATTCAATGCTCAGTTAGGCCGCAGCTGGACGATCTGGACTTCGCAGATGATCTGACTCTTCTATCGAACACACAACAACAGATGCAAGAAAAGATGACCGGTGTAGCAGCAGCCTCTGCAGCAGTAGGTCTCAGCATACATAAAGGGAAATGCAAAATTCTCTAATGCAACACAACATGCACCAACCAAATCACTCTTGATGGAGATGCCAAGTAGAATGTTAACACCTTTACATATCTGGGCAGCATCATCGACAACCAAGGTGGATCCGATGCAGATGTGAGGGCGCGAATTGGCAAAGCAAGAGCTACATTTCTACAGTTGAAAAATATTTGGAACTCCAAACAACTTTCAACCAAAACCAAAATAAGGATTTTCAATACAAATGTCAAGACAGTTCTACTGTATGGAGCGGAAACTTGGCGAACTACGAAAGCCATCATCCAGAAGATACAAGTATTTATGAACAGTTGTCTACGCAAAATACTTCGGATTCGTTGGCCAGACACTATCAGCAACAACTTACAGTGGGAGAGAACAAACCAGATTCCATCGGAGGAAACAATCACGAAGGGCTGGAAGTGGATAAGACATACACTGCTAAAAGCACCCAACTGCGTCACAAGACAAGCCCTGACATGGAATCCTCAAGGTGAAAGGAAAAGAGGAAGGCCAAGGAACACACTACGCCGAGAAATAGAGAAAGATATGAGAGGAATGAACAAACATTGGACAGAACTGGAGAGGGAAACCCAGGACTGAGTTGGTTGGAGAAAACTGGTGGGCGGCCTATGCTTCATTGGGGGTAACAGGCATAAGTAAGGAAGTAAGTACAAATAACTGTACAGCTAAATATACATCTTCATGAAAAACAAATTTACTTATTTAAACTAAGAGCTGTGAGTCAAATATTGATTGAAGTGTTAAAAGAAAACTCGAAAATTTTGGAAGTGACCAAATAAGTTAATATTGTGATGAGTACTACCTGTAAGGTGGCTGCTGAATTGTATGCAGAATAGTGTTGTCCAAAAGTTACTTCTGGAGAGAACTGTGTTAGATCGAAATGCACGGCGTGATCAAAGTATTTTGAAGACGAAAGGACGTGTGGAACACAGTCAATAATTCGCTTGTATTTCAAATAAATATCCGAAGACTAGGTGTAATTAATTGGAAAATACAGTTTTAAGATGTGTTTCGACTTCGTCACTCGGTCAGAAGCAACGTAGAACTTGGTAGTGTGTACATCAATTCAAGTTGCCACACCACATTAGTACAGAGAGACGGAATTGTCGACTCAAATCCCATAGTGGTAGTAGCAGTATTAGCAGTAATGGAAAGCATTAGGGGTCGAAGATATTATTCGTGAAGTATAACCCAGTGAAGTAAATTTGAAAATAGAGAAAACATCATGAAGAATTCACATTAGAATTCGAGAAAAGACAAAGAGTGGATGCATCTGTGTCATTGCAAACGATATTGAGCCATGTCATTTAAGGTCTCTAACCACCAGTTACGATTGTGTCGCAGACCCCAACCAGGCAGTCTACACCTACTAACATGGCTCAGTCCAGTTATCAATGACTTGATGAATTTATGACCGCCCCAAGCTTTCCTTCAGGCTATCTAGCTAAATCCATAACAAATCGTACCGATCACAATTATTTAAAGTCAGAAGAAAGATTAGAACTCCGAAAGTTCACTCATAAAAACATCATAACATGGACAGTACAGGTATCCAAACTTGTGTTTGATAATCAAAAACAAACACTAAAAAGTCTTACCGATCTTCTAATTGTTTTCCTACCATCAACTCTGGCTCCCAACAGTCATTTTCACTATCTCCATGCCCAAGTTGATGATTACTACCCATACCCCAGGAATAGGCACGACCTATATGTATTATCAAAATAAGACCAATTTGATAACATTATGTACAAAAGGCTTCTTCTTACCATAAGATTACAACTAATTATTGATGAATAAACTGAGACTGATTCGGGATACGAATGTACTTTCAGTCAAAAAAAAGTGGAATAAAAGGCTATTCGAATACCGCCTGTACAATTAGTTAACTAAAAAGAATTCTCCAAGTAATACTTCGGATTGGATTCAGCAATTTCGTCAGGTATTAAGCAGGAATTTGTGCAGATGGGCATCTTCAGTCGTACGAAAGATCAACCCTCCCTTGTATTTTATAACAGTTTATACCTAAACTCAACCTGCCCTAGTACTATCGATTTCTTATCTAGTAGTAAAGTTCAAACTGTTAGCTTCATTACATTGACTCCAATTTATCTAGTATACCTTAACTTTTCATATATAAATGGCTTAAGTTTAGTAAACCTTCAGTAAATATAAAATCAAATTACTTTAAATGCATTGCTTTAATGTATAGTATACTTCTGGCAATCTTCGTTTTCTTACCGGATTATCAAAGTTTACAAAACGAATAGACTTAGATTGGCGGAAAGTTTTCCTGTGCAAGCGACTAAAGGGTCAAATGAACTGGTTAAACTGAAGTTTAAAAAATAACTGAACGAGTGAAGCTAGATTTTTACCTATCATGTTTGACAAACCATTTATGTCCGTATAACGGTGTACATTTTTATAAACTGCAACCAAATTCCTCAAATCTTGTTCGACTTAATCCCTCAAAATTAGAAAATTGCTGAAAAAAACCCAAACAAATTCATAGAACTTCATGTAAACATATCACCTGAATAATCAGAATTATCTTTGTGTCACATATTTTGTAGTATCATCGTTGCAAAAAAGAAAGAAAGCTGGGTAAATATCTTTTGGTGATAAAAATCATGTAAATTTATTTCTAGTCAGTCCCGATTAATATGTAACTAATTTGCCATCTTTTGTACTGCCTGTTAGAGAAAAGGAGAACCTTTCATATGGATTGAATTTAATAGCTTACGTGATTAGTTACTTTTATGAGTATACCTTTAGACAGTCAAATTGCATGTAAAACAGAATTACTAGACAGCTCATTGATTCTACAGTTCTGGAACAAGTTAGCAATTTAGAAGCACTGAAAGAATGAAGAAATAATCCTGATATTTCTCCGCCAAAGCAGAAGTAATTTATGTAACATCGAGGGGAGATGAAAGGGGTCATTAAATATACATGACAAACATTGAAAATCTCTCGAACTTAACCACATTAAAGTCTGATTTGTATATAATAACTATGAAATAAACTAGATCCATCGTAGCACTTCACAAATATTTTGCAGTTTAATCATTGTGGAGCTTGTATGCGCATGTATGCTTGGGCACTACTTAGCACCCACATACATAGTCATTTGAGTAGCTTTATCGATTAACTGTTTAAACAATTCTATGGCAATATCGACTATATATATTTGTATTAAATCCGATGTTTGTATCAATCATTAAATATTTTGAATGATAAAGAAATTGTGGCAACGACTCGTGTTCTATAGTGACGGTCGTCAAGATGGAGATAAACGGAATTCAAAAGATAAAGTCCGACGCCAGACTACCACTTATTGTCAGCCTTATTTTCTTATATTGGAAATAGTTTAACTAGTTTATAAACTAAGCTAATTGCAGTTTTCCAGTTAGAACTGTAGTTTAAAATAGACTAGTCAATATTTTCTGAACAAACCTTCAGTATCAACTGCAAATGAACATACTTCTCCACAACCAATCCATGAGCAAGAACATTCACTAAGTGCACCGAGAACGCGTGTAGGTTTGTTCACGGAAACTTTCGATCCATTCAAATCGTACCCCAAACCAAGACGACCGTAATCTGGTCGACCAACAGCGTACACATGACCTACAAAGGTATAACACCGAAGGTTAAGAAGCTTGAATTATATACATTTCTGAGAAATAACATCTACTATCAAATAATAATTACACAAACAGAACGTAGAAACTAAAGTAATTCGAAAACGTACTAGTGGGTTAGCGTTGTGAAAAGGGAATCAAGGAAAAATAATTTGAGATATTAAGCATCTCCAGAAGCCACTGCTAATTTCCAACAACACACTTTTCAAATTACATGATCTCGAAGCAGTATGTTGAAACTTTCTTGAAGAGAGCAAAAACGAAAATTGGTGCAGAATAATATGAATTCGTTTTATTTCTCTATGTTCTCATCAACCGCTTACAACCTATAGTATTTTAAAATCAAAATTATTAGAGAAATTGACATACTAGTAAATGCTGTATCACGATGTAGCTAATAAGGTCATAAGAATGTTACAACCATAAAAAGTGTGAGGGCAGAAGTTCTGGAACATTGAATAGTGATCAGAAACCAAAAGGTGGAATTACAGAGACAGTCGATCACAGACCAAAAACTACGTTAACAAAAACATATCCTGCAGCTAAATTGATTGCTTTTTCCAAAACACGTTCTTTATCACTATAAAAGGCGGACAGATATCCCTTTCATGTTACCGACAACTACATATACAAATTCACAAGTATCCGCCAAAACAATTACATTAGTAGAACAGTAAGAAGGGCCTACATTCGATACAAAGAACATATTCCAGAAAGTCTAAGGTCAGGTGAACTAAAAACATTTAGCAGTGCGGTCTCGCTATTTCCTTGATACAAGAACATCAAGCGGATATATTGAATTTTCTCAAGGTGATGAAATTTGCGAAGCTATAGTTATTAAACGACTAAAGTTAAATTTATGTGTTCAAAAAAACAGTAAATCTTCCTTTACCCTGGCAATATTCTACTACACCATCCTTAATTTCAACTTTTTTTCATGCTTTGATTACATCATGATAATTTTTCTTGAAATAGAAATTTTGATTTCGATTGACTGGTTCCAAACCATAAAATTCTCGATCATGTCATTACAAAACGATCTGAAATTTTTCATCCCTTTGATCTCTAATCACTATCCTGATGTTTTCGAAATTCTGCCGTCACACTACATATGGCTGTAACATATTTTTATGGTTGGTGGGAACCTAGAAAAATAGAACGAATCCACATTATTCTGAGCCAATCTTTGTTTATGCTAACTTCAAAATAATAAAGGGAACTGAGTGTATGAAATCGCGCATTCAACTCTACAGTTGGGAAGTCCTAGAATATCCCCTGGAAAAGTCTCCAGAGACACGAGGAAACGTTTTATCGAAATGAATATTAGCAGAAACATCTAGAAAATCAGGAATCACGAGTCACGATTTAGTCACTCAGTTACTATATTTAGTATGGTTCCTAAAACTTCCAGGAGCAAAATGTCGTGTGTAAATTTATAAATACCCTCATTTTTCTGTACATAAACTAACCCTTATGTGTTTTCTCGTGCTTTTTATCTTTTCTCTTGTGTTCAAGTTTCTGTTTAGATATAGTTCCGGGTTATTCAAAGAGGCTACGAAATCAGATCTTGAGTTCACTTAGAAAACTCATCATCCACAACCAAAACTAAATAAATGTTTAGGCGCTAACAGCTGAGATGCAGTTGACTGGTGTCGCTTTAACTATAATGGTTAGGGTAACGTCAACCCAACCATGTCCCTGGATAAACGTATGTAAAATATAATTTTTGAGTGGCTGAATGGAAAATGAATTAAAATTATTTCAACGAAATTACGATTAAAGGTTTTTGAGAGATGACATTTAAAATAAGCATATTGAACAATGAAAATTAAAAAACTATAAACCAACACAAAATGTCGTATCCTATACCTTACCAAGATTGTTTAGAGCTAGTGTATGATGCATACTGATCGCAAACTGACGCCAATCTTGGTCCGGATCAAATCCAAATGCTCGAATTAACATGAACTGGATAAGAGGACCTTGTCGAGCGATCAGTTGAGCCTCCGACCTATCAGCTTCCTGTCGATCAGTTACTAATTTTGCGGCATCTCCAGCCATATTCAATTCAACATCGGCAAATTCTTCTACAGTATTGGATGAAAGCGATTTTCCATGACCGGTTGTATCGCGTAATGCTAGTTGGCCATAATTATTTAGACCACAAGCATATATGACACCAGTAATTTGACAACGAGCGAATGTAGCGAAACCTCCTGCCCACACATCGGAAAAACGTACGGCTCCGCGAACTCGACATTCAGTAGGTTGAAGTAGTGAGCCTAAAATTCATTGATATATTTCAACAATATGTTACATAAAGGAAGTCAGGATGTTGCTCTAAACCTCTAGAAATGTGATGTGTTTGACACTACTGATTCAAGGATCATGGTCAATGGTCCTAAAAGTAGAGCAGTAAAGTTATTACTTGGACAATATTCACACATGCCGCTATAGCATGAAGGTATTAATGGACGGGTTATGCCAACAGAAAACTCTTCCAAACTTTACTTCTTTGCAAATAATATTTAGGTCCAACGAAAATGTTGTTCAGTTCAGCATGAAATAACCAAAAGGTTCGAATTTCGATAAGCAAGTTTGAAACTGGCCAAAAATCGTCACTAGTAGATAGAAAAAATATTATACATAATGCAAATTGTAAGTCTGCTTAAGTTCCCACTGTCGGCACATAGTGACTGATACCTTCTAACTACCTAAGAAAAATATCTTCCTCAGCAAATGGGATAATTGAGAGACAATGCAGCACAATATATATGCAATGGAAGTTGATCAGACTTGATATTACTAAAAGTATTAACTTTTCGAACTGTTCAGAATGGCTTCATCTTTGGACATTATAGTTTACAAATCTTTAGGTATTCTATCAAAATGATTGGTTATCATCTATAGCACCTGAAACAGGAGTCATTAGTTTTGAAGTAATTAATTTATCAAGTACAAGTTCATATAGAGCTCTGAACCATACTTTCCGTGTGATGGTTAAGGATGTCACCCAGTTGGTCGGATCAAATTAGGTAGTGCAGTGTTCGAACTTGAGCTGAAGTTTAGTGGTTATTTGGCATGTCACTACAACACGAGTTTAATTAATTCGACCTTCCTGATATTAAAATGGAAGTTAATGTAAGGCTAGTAAGTCAATCAATCGTACACAATGTAAAACCTTGCGCAACTCTACATGGGTTCAAGTTGTTACAAACCATCAGAACGTGACGAACTCCATAGTAGGAGAAAGTAACAGTAATAGGGGTAATAAAAAAATAGTAGGGGAAAAAGATATAACTTGAGAATAAAATACCGAATAGTGGAATTAGAACAAAATTCATAATGTAATTTAGAAACTTGAAATCTAAGGAAAAATACAGAGTGAATGCAAGAAAAATTGACGATCACGAACAACCCCATGTAAAACATACCTCAAATTAAGCAATTTAAATTCGATAATTTTAATGACTGCCTATAGAAATCATAATCAGACAATTTTTCACATAGCAGTTTAAAATTACAGCAAAAACACACCAAAATATTTCCCTTACTAATTCCTGAACGACCACCATCTTTTGCAAACCGTTCAGCAACACGACCTAGTTGACCTTGCTCACCACACCCCATAGTGTAAAGACGACCTTCATCTGTCAGGCAAACCAAATGGTCTTGCCCAGAGGCGATTTTCACCACGTGTGTACTAGGAGTTAGAAGCGCTGTATTCGTTGATCGATTAGATAATTTGGGATCACTGTTGGGAACATTATCATTGTTTTCAGTGGAACTATTCATAGCATAAGGTAGTAATGGTCTCGGCGTTGTACAAATCTCCCCAGGTTGTGTAAGTCCTATAGGGCCACTAGCTCCTCGAAATGTTCCCCATAACCACACCTGACCATTGGTGTCCAAAGCTGCAGTATGACTATCACCAGCGGAAACCTAAACATCGGGACATAATGAGACGGTTAGCTTACTGATTAGATAGACCCACCAAACAAACTTAAAAGCAGTAGTCATTTAATCATACCAGAGTAGTACAATTAGTAACATTACTTGCAGTAGGATCAAATACAATGCATACAATGCGGAAAATGACCTCAGTCAATGAACAGAACCTCGACAGGTGATTTAACATACGTATCTTGCAGCCCCCTGCTAACCTTAGAATTCCAAATCTATGACCTTGACACACACGAATAATACTTCGAATATACTTTTTGAGTATTAGTAATCTACGAATTTCCTCTCTTGTTAAGGATTACGTTTTAAAGTCATAAGGAACAGACTAAACTGCTGCTCAGTAAACCGCTTACGCCATTAGTACCTAAGTTGGAAAAAGCCAACCAAGTTTTATGAATTTGTGTCGATACCTCGTCTGACACGAGCTCACGAAAGCCGATGAAACTTCCAAGATAAGTGAAGTGAATAACACCCTCATCTAATTTGTTCACTATCATTACTTTAGGAGCTGGTGCAAACCGACCTCGAAGGAAGATTTTGTATTCAGAGGACGAAAAAAGCATCGCAAACATGGTTGCACAGGGTGATCAGAAAACTGAATTTTGTCAGAGTCTTTACTGCGTGTTCAGTGCATTTTAGGTTAGTAAGTAATATGCGACGTTAAAAATTCGAGTGTGATCCCAAGTATATCTGCAAGTATCAAAGCAACTAATGATCCTACGGATATACTTGTTGATGCAGTTCACAATTTCCATCCTACTTATCGCCATTATACTCAGGTAATTATATTTATCTGACAATTATTTCTTAGATATTAAATACTTTTCTAGCTAATTTTAGTATTTTGCATATTCTTGTTCATTTCTATACTCTATGGAGTGTGGCAACTGAGGTTAAATATCGTGTTACTTCAAATCTAACACTTCTTAAATGCATCATCATACATGATTTTCAAGTTATAACTACTTAGCATCTTTTTCTACTTAAGGTTCAGAGAGTCCTACTTATGTTACGAAAAGATGGAAGAGGAAAAGATCGTATCATCAGTAAATTAATAAGCACAATAAATAATACTAACTCCTGTTACTCCCCAGTGGAGCATAAGCCACCGACCAGCATTCTCCAACCTAACCTGTCCTGGGCCTTTCTTTCTAGTTCTATCCATTTGTTATTCATTCTTCTAACGTCCCTCTCCATTTCTCGGAGTACTGTGTTTTTTGGTTAGTTTTCTACTGGATGGGTTCACTAACCCTATGCCCAACTCTCCTCCTTTATCCATGCCTGGAACCTGCGGTGACTTAAGACTCAGTAAACACCAACATGACCAGTCAACACCTTCTATGCAATGATTCAGAACTTTGCGAAGCACATCATGACCTATTTCGAATCGCTATGAATGATGGTGCTTACATGAAACTGTTATTCCTAGCAGCAAGTAGGTACATAGTATCGCCATCTATTTTCAACCATTTGGTATTAAAACAAAGTTCTTTGACGTCAAGGCACCTCGAAATTTTGAAAAATTTAAATTACCATTGACGAACAAACACTATGATATTGGTTACTACCGAGTGAACAATTATCATTGGTTTTATACAATTCTGAAAATAAACTAGACAGTTAAAATTAACTGTATTATTTTGGAATGTCTGTCAATTACTTACCATGACTATCTTTACTTTCGGTGGAAAGAGTACCAGTCCAAGATGACACTCGTCTACAATAGGGTAGGAGCCATTGTGATTGTTTACAGACGAGTCGCAAGATCCAGACTCCGTACCCGTCGGCCTACCCAAGGCTCCCTCGTCATTGCAACCACAGGTAGCAATACTACCACTAGCTGTCAAGCAAACAGAATGCATGCCCCCACAACATATTTGTGTGAAATAAGAGAAAGAATTTTCCTTAGTCGTTTGTAACGCAGCAAGGCTTGCAGCACTTGGGAGAGCAGGTCTTGAGCGTTCTGTTACATCTGGTCCCAAACCAAGTTGGCCAGTATCTCCAACACCGAGAAAAAGAGCAACACCTGGAAGAGCAGAAGTGACGTTGTTCCGAATCTGCTTTGTGTGTCCACTTGGTTGTGATAACGGAGAATGAGGACCTCCAGAAGTTTCGACTAAAATCGAAATGATTTCACAGTAAAAAGAATAACCTATTTTCTACAGGATTAAAACTGAATGGAGATACAGTAATAACTAATAGTCTACTTATTCAAACCAGTAGATTTTTGAACGGGTTGGATAACACTTAGGGATATTCGCTCTTGAACCAAAATCAGTTTCTGGAAAAGTTGTTTAGCAGTTAGAATTAGAAAAATAAATTAGAAAAGGGTGGCCTACCGGAAAATGATAGAGCCTCTAATATTTACTTCTCATTTATTGAGACAATATTTACAAATTCACCGTGTTTAACGTTGTAAAGATCGACAGCTTCCTCATTCATGTCTCTTCATTGGTTTACAACGACAAATGAATACTTTAACAACACTTGCTAATGTTCATTTATTTATAACACAGGGTGAAATTAGGTGTTAGAAAAGTACGGTTTTACAGTGACCATAATGCATTTATAAAATGTTGACCATAGGTGATTAGTAAGCAAAGGTAAACCCATGCACATTACTATCAGTTCCAACTAAATATGAAAACTATAATAATGCGTATGCGGGGAAGCATTTCTATTACTATATTACCAATAAACTTATCATGCCAGACAGGTCGATTGGAGAACGGTAAAACTAAAAACAGCAACTCAAGGTTTGAAGGAGAAGTCGTACTGCTGACTCTAGAGGGGTATGACACTAGTAACGCGTTTCCCTCTGACTACTAACATCCGCGTCAACGATGCCCATTCACAATGGAAGGAAGCGGTCAGAAAAGGTTGACCCTAAAAAAAGTCACACCTCACAATAACCACGTATTTCCGTCTCCAGCAATAAGGCCTTTTGAAGAGCGCCGCTAACACAATAGCTTCCCATAAAAAGGCCGTGCATGATAGGCCTAGAGCAGTTGTCCTTTTTAATTAGTGATCACGCCCCTTGGTCGCTAAGACCAACACTAATCCTACTTTTAAGGCGTGGACAACCCGAGAGTGACATCCGCTCTCAGATCTCTAACAGCACACGAGACTAACTTGGTGACAATTAAATCCTTCCCTTATTTCTTAATAACCATCATACCTCCACAACGGTACTTTCTCGCAAACTTTCATCACCTAACGCTACTAATGCTTACGAGTTGAGTTCATGAAATGTTATTCCTGGTTTCCTGAAACCTCGATTGAGACTACATAGTGGAGTTTCTAATGTTCAGAATTGTGTCAAATGGGACAACAGGTTTCCTTAGATAGCATTAGGGAATCTCGCGCGACTGGTGCATTCTGCGTAACCAAAAACCGATTACATGATAAAAGATGTCATTCATTTGACCGCCTTAGTTTACTCTTTCCATAAATACAGGTTCAATTGCAGCTTCAAGTGGCTTCGCTGGTGAAGGTAAAGCACTCAGTTCAAGAGCGAAAATAAGACAGCTACAAAGTAAGACTTCGTACGTACGTAGATTAGTTTAAGTTGCCATACCACATAGCACACAGATCGAATTATCAATTAGCGGT
This sequence comes from Schistosoma turkestanicum, assembly GCA_944470395.2. Lineage (NCBI taxonomy): Eukaryota > Metazoa > Platyhelminthes > Trematoda > Strigeidida > Schistosomatidae > Schistosoma > Schistosoma turkestanicum. The sequence goes on along the minus strand of OX103979.1, from coordinate 40,062,491 downwards.
AATCAAAAAATTACGGTTCGAAGCAATTAATAAAGTTTAATTCAGTCACATTAATTCAAAAAGAGACGAGTAAAGGTCTTGGGCTCATGAGGTGATGAAAGAAGACAAAGAAAGACTTAAGGAGTATGATCCAGTGAAATTCATGTGAAAAGAGAAATATACAGGTGATGAGGAATTCAGACGATTATCACTCAGTAAAACACAAAGAGTGGATGCACCTGCTCCATTGCACACGATTTTGAGCTATGTCATTCAAATTCTCCAACCATCGGTCGACAAGCTCAACTACTTCATTCACCATCACTAGTTCAGGTGACGACGCAAGTCAATCCTGAACCAACATTCTGCATATCAGTGGAGAAAATTGCATCTTCCACATGTTCGCATTGTTGATCATGGTAGCCAGAAGACTCTGCATTTTGTCATTGTCTTCACTAGATAGAACTATGTCGTCGGCATATTCTAAGTCAACAAGTGAATCTCCTGGTAAAAGTTCAACTGCTGAAAATTCACACGATGAAAGTGTCGTTGCTCAAAGCATGTCGATGACAAAGTTGAGTAGGAATGGAGAAAGTCGACAGCCCTAACAGACACCACTCGAGGTAGTCAACTCGCATGACAGTTCGCCATAAACTCTCACTCGACTAGTAGTGTTCGAGTAGAGTTTGTATGAGGTTATCATACTTCCCTGGTACACCCTTGAGTGACAGACACTGTCACAGAACCTCACGGTCGACAGAGCTGAGTGCCACCTTAAGGTCGAGAAATGCACTATCATGTTACGCCTGAACCCGTGTCTATGTCCTAGGACCTGAAGAAGTGTGAATATTTGGTCTATACAACCACGTCCAGCTGGAAAATCAGCCTGGTTTTCTCAAATCTGCTTCTCAAGACCTGTAGTTAGGTGTCGAAATATTATTGAAGCTAATATTTTGGACACTATACTAGTTAGGCTGATTCCCTTGTGATTTGTCACAGGAGGACTTTTGTCCTTTCTTACAGACCGGGACAATCAGTGATTGAGACCAGTCAGATGGGATTACGTCTAGTTCCCTGATTCTACACAAGATCTCAGTCTGACTGCTAAAATTGGATCACCATCTTTAAAAATCTAGTGTTTTAACCTATCACGACCTGCTGCTCTACCTCGTTTCAGGTTTCCCTTAGCCTTTTCAACTTCATTAAGAGTTGGAGGACTTACACCAACTTGACACTCAGGTTTACTGGAGATCGTGGGTAACCAAAATATAGCTGAAGGTCACTTGAAATGATCCATTGTGTTGCGCTCATCAAACCAATCTTCGGGATTGAGGATGAATAACGAACCCATCTTCTTCTGAGATAGTTTCACTAACTTGGATTCCCAGTCTCGGTCTTCTTGATAAACTGTTAACCATTGCCGCTGCCTTTTATATCTCTCTTGCTTCGTAACCGATGTTAAGACTTTGAATGACATGACTTAAAATCGTACGTAATGACATACATACATCCACTTTTTTCTCTACTCTCAGCTTATATTATTCTAAATTTCTCATGAACTTTTTTCTCTTCAAATTTACTTTGCTAGATAATACTTGTCTAATCAAAGCTTCAATCCTTAATCTTTTCATTACCACTAATACTTCTACTGACCCTAACACCATAGGATTTGAGTCTGAAATTCTAACTCTCTGTACTAATGGCAACTTGAAATGATGTAAGTACGTTCCTGATGACTGACTGGCTGACATATACCAATCGAATCAGATTTACGTAAATCAGAACATCGAGACAATTAGAGTAAGTGTAACTAGTTATATCAACAGTACAAAGACATTGTAAAAATAATGGTAGAAAACGGTGTTTACGAGATAAAACAACCACGATGCACTATTAGGACAGGTTTTGAGACTTTGCGAACAGACTTTAACTGACTTATACTTTCTAAAACATCTACATGCTTCTGAATTGTTCACCGAATTTCTGACTCTACATCATTGCCTAGTCATAGTTTCATCTAACTCTGTAAATTTAGACCAAGTTAATAGGCACCTGAAAATGCAACGTATCTAAATTACTTTAATTAAAGTTTACAACTTCAGTCTACGTCTAACAACAGTATCCCCCGCTCAATAGTTTAGTCGTCTCGAAATATTTGGAACAGAAATGAACTTTACGGTATAACAAAACTACGACATGAAAGTTTTGTCAGTAAAATGGAATTAATTTGATGCTCTTGAGAAATTCAGGAAGAAATTTTCACGATCAGATACAAGGTAGAGTTAGGAGGCTACTTGACATCGATTTGTATCTGTTAACTGTTTCCACATCCCAATAACGGCAAAAACAGGATTAACGAATGCAGTAAAAAAAACTATCACCTATTCACAAACCAAGTATGAGTTAGAGTGAGTGTGTTAATGCATAGTTTGATTTTAAGACCAGGTACTTGAAGTCAGGTGTCTCGATAGATAAAGAATGTGACAATGACAACAATAAATTTCAAACATGATGGCCAGTACGATAAGAAAACGTGCTATGGGGCATGAAAAAAAGTTGAGAAGGAGCACGAAGAAATGAGTTATAACTCGCGGAACAGAACTGGATAGGGTGCACAATTTATAGGGACATTACAATAAACAATTCTCGCTGTTTACTATAAGTGAACTGGATCGAAATGGCTGTAACAAAGTAAGATATGTCTAGAGAGCATCATAAATGTACTGTGTAAATCATGACAGACCTTAAACAAACCAACAGTACATTACATGAACTCTTTTATAGTTATCATATTTTGTGCGACTGTGTAGGTCACTTTGAAAAAAACCGAGAAAAACCAAACTAAACATTACCCAGGATCATCAAATGAACTGAAAATAAGTAAATAATGTATAAACTAACGAATGCAATGAAAAAACATTCACATATAAACTAGTCAACATGATGAGAAATTTGTGAAACTACTCACATTTTCGACGCTTCCTCAAGCCACCATCGAATGTAATGGAACTCCTTTTTTGGCGAACAGGAGCAACACTAGATTTAGCAACATCACGATCATCGACAACCAAAGAAGACGGCTTAACGACCATGCTGACATTCAGGTTGAATGAACCACCTAGCCGAACAAATAAAGCAGATATTCAATGTTCAGCGCGCATGTAGTTTTCACTAACTGTGAACGGATGAAACCAATCCCTAAAAAACTTTGACAACTGATAAATCAAGATTAATAAATTTGAAAAAATTAGAGATTTGAGACTAAAATCTTTTCTTACAGAAGCTATGTCTTAACCAACGTTCACATCGAGCAGCAGTAGGTCATCAATAGATCCGGTTTAAAGCCAAGGTAAATTAGTCGAGGTAGTCAGAAATATCTGTATATTGCGATGAGATGCTATTTTCGGACCTTGAGACTATGTAGCGTGAAAACAGATTTTCAGAATACATAGCTCAATTAGTTTGCAACGTAGGTGATATCCTAGTTGGTTTTACTGGACAGATCGTGGTTGAAGACATCAGGTTATGCAGCCTCGAAAGACTACCATTGACTACGCTACTTAGCAACTAGCCAGATTATATACACTTCTAAATAAACCAATTATTTTCCAGGCATATTTTCGACGTCCTTTATACCTGGTTCTCAGATTGTCTGTTTTAAATTCTTGATTATCCAGCTGGTGCGAATAAAAGACTTGGCAAGCTCTAAATATTCACATCATCCCAAAATAAATCTCAAGTTTTTTGATGAAGGACTCGCCCAACCTGGCAATGTATACCACGACTCCATTTCTTCTAACGTGAGGAAGTTATGTTTACCTTCCAGAATGGCCAGCTTTATTAGCTTGGTTGCAAACTCTTCTCAAGAGTCTAACATAACCAGCGGAAGGTGGCCAATAGTGTAAAATTAAAAGGAAGAGAAAATTTAAGGGGCCTAAGAAGAAACGAAGCTTATCCCAACCTTAAAAAATTATCTAGATGTGAAGTGGTGGCTTGATACTGAGTTTTAGCCCTATCATGAAGCCTATGCTATTGACTTGATTAAAAACTTTTCGGAAGGATATGTATGTCACGTCTACCCTCCACAAGCGGTCAAGGACTTTTACAATGCAGTCTGCAGATATCTTGTATAGCATAGACCATCATTCCTACCGTGTTAGTGAAATAAAAGGAGATAATTTATGTAAATTGTAGTCACGTAAGTCATAGTATGTTAAAGATTCCTTTAATTAAAAGGTATTGAGAAAAGTGTCACTAACCGGTGGCACGGAAGTTTAGTCTATCGGACACATTCGAAAATTGTTATGATGCGCACTACATACATTGTCTGGAGCTTTGTCTTGACTTATTGAACATAAGTACGTTATACGAAGCGGTGTTGCTTATATTGAGGGTACTCTCGGTGGTATGGAGACGTTAACCATATTCATACCTAAGAGTTTTATTTTTCAGATTTTGAAGTTCTAAGTTCATAATTTCATTCTTCAGACTCCTTTTACGGCGCAAGTTATGCTCACTGTACTAAAGGTTAGACGTGACAATCGATCATGTAGTGGCCAAATCGTCAGACGTCTTCAGCAACAACCTACTGAGGGAGAGAACAAACCAGTTTTCAGTAGAGGACGAAAGCAGAAAAAAGCGCTGGATGTAGTAAAATTTACCTTGGGGAAATCTCCCAACTACGTCACAAGATAAACCTCACTTGGAATCCTCAAAGCCAAAAGAAAAGGAGAAGACCGGAAAACACATTACGCCGGGAAATAGAGTTAGAAATAAGAAAAATGAACATTATTTGGACAAAAGTGGAAAAGAAGGCCCAGAACATATTAGGTTGCAGAATACTGGTCGGTAGCCCATGCTACTGGGGGTGAGAGGCGTGGGGAAGTCAGTAAGTAGGTAGGTGGTGAATAAAATGTTTCAGGATAATTTTTGCAAGGGACTTTGCATCATCACTGCACTTTTTGGTCTGACTATCAGGACCTATCAATTGGCTGTGACACGTCTCAGAAATGCAGCATGATGGAATAAGCTCTGCGCGTTTGAGACCCGCTAGTCGATTAGCTTCAAGTGATAACTGAGCTTATAATTTCTGAGCGCCTTTGTGAGTGAATTCCTTGCTTGTCAGAAACATCTGTATATGTTCCCTGATTGTACGTTTCTAATGACCTTCTGTAACTAATTGTGGGAAAAACTGATTTGTCGCATACAGCATAGAAACCCTAGTGAACTTACACGTCATGATGAATATTGGCTTCCCTGGACTTTTAGTTTTTTCGATTTATCCACTGTACAAATAATTGTAACTCCGCCAGTAGGACCTTCGAGGCTAATGCCGGTCCCAAGCACGGATAAAGGAGGGGTTGGACATGGGGTTGGCGCCCCCAACCCAACTATAAACTAACTTGCCAAAAAAACGCTAACCAGAAAAAATAAATCAAACCATTTTAACTCTGCCCTGGGAGTTGAATGAAGAATTATGACGTCTCATGATGAAAGCCGATTTTCCTCGGAAGTCACAGGGCCGAAGCCTCTTCTCACAACCAGTGCAACCATCTTTTAGGTAAATGGAACGTTCGTACACTGTGGGAGACTGGAAGACTATTTCAAGTTGCGGCACAAATGAAAAGATACAACCAGGAGGTGCTCGGCATCAGTGAAACGCATTGGACACAGGTAGGACAACTGAGACTAGATTCAGGGGAACTGCTGTTATACTCTGGTCATGAAGAGGAAAATGCTTCACCTACACGAGGAGTTGCATTGACGCTGTCCAAACATGCACAAAAGGCACTGATAGGATGGGAATCTCATGGACCGAGGATCGTCAAAGCATCCTTCAAAACAAAGAAAGAGGACATGACAATGAACGTCATCCAATGTTATGAACCTACCAACGACTACAGTGATGACGTTAAAGATCAATTCTACGAAAGGTTGCAGTTAATCGTCGAGAAACGCTCACCAAAGGCTTTGACGATTCTTGTGGGAGACCTAAATGCCAAGGTTGGAATGGACAACACTGGATATGAAGACATCATGGGACGACATGGACTGGGAGAAAGGAACGAAAACGGTGAGAGATTTGCAAACCTATGTGCCTTCAACAAACTGGTCATCGGTGGCACAATATTCCCGCACAAACGCATACACAAAGCCACATGGATTTCACCGGAATAAACTACTCAGAACCATATCGACAATATCTGCATCAACGAAATGAGGTTCTGAAAAGTCGAAAGAAGGGAAAGAAGAGAAGAGCACTACAGGAAACATTCTTGTTTAGAGCTGTTTAATGAATCAGCAGATACTAGCTGGAACACAAGCTGTATACCTGCACATATGTAGGTCAATGATGAGAAGTCACCAGTTAGATAACGAATTGGCAAATAATCCTATGGACCGCGGAGATTAAGAAAAACCACATCGTTAAAAATTAAGTTGATTCACAGAATCTAATAATGAAGGCACAGTGATTTGATGCATGGTGATATTTCATTTATTGTTTCGTTCTTTTTTATATTGTAGAGACTTATCAAGACCGACAGACGTTTAGTACGTTGGTTTGAAGTGCAGATCGGTATTAATGAACTTATCTATACTAATAAAATCAACTGTCTCTCCAAAAGTTGTGGAACTACCAAGATGTGACTACCTATACTGACTCTAGATTGACTCGCTTCATTGTAAAAGTCAGCATTTTGCTTCTTAAGAAAATATTTGGTCTGGGAATGGAATGATGCATTTAATATGAAAGGCAAGATATTACATAGTGTAGGTCGAAACCATTTACAAAAACTACCGAGCAGATTGTGTTATTGTTATGCATAATTCACGTGTTGAGGCGAACAAACTGATGTGACTTCTTCCAGTGATTTGATGTAAGGAAATAAGTAGCCGAAGAATTTGACAGGCCACGGAATGAGGATTCCGTCCAGTCAACTGATTTAATATAGTCGTGCCAAATACATTTGATAAGGCTGGACTCACTGCTTATAGCCACAAGAAAATAAGCTAAAAACATGTGACGTAAAGTGTTAACACTATGCACCCATATACGGCCGAATAAATTTTGTTAGAATTATAAACCTATAGTTTACAAAGTCATTATTTTGGTAGATAAAAACCCGAATAAAGGATTAATTTGTCTGCCTGAAAGCCAGAATAGTTCATGTATGTGTGACATAGTAGTACGCACTGCGACATCAATGCTGCTGAAACATACTGACCAAACAGTAGATCTTCCGAAGAGGTCTGATAACCTTGTATAACCTTATTACTAAATATAATACTTCAAATATCTAAACGGCAGCTGTAACTAAAACTACTGGCTACCTACCGTATGCTGCCAGTATCTTAATGGATCACCATCCGAAAGAATATTTTCATTTCTGCAAAGTTTTACGGCAGAACTTAACCTTGACTTCTAATAATGTAAATGTCTAGAAGTTTTTGGTAAGGACATATAGACAGTAAAATGCTTTTTAAGATTTCATGTAATTTTTCAGACCTGTTCGTAGTGAAATTACGTAAGTAATACGTGAACATTTAATCTCAGGATACGTTATTGTAAATTATTGTTGGTGTGTGTCAAAATCAGCTCAAAACGTGAAGTCTTAAGACTTCTCTCAGTCCTTTTTAGGGAACCAGAACCTGAAAACTCTAGGTTTTATATCAGTACATACTTTGCATGAAATTTCTTCCTTCTTTGAAAGAAGGAAGGAAGGAGGAGGAGGGATGAGCTTGGATTTAACAATTTAAACTCTATCGTGAGAGTTAGGTCTTCTTTCAGGAGGGTAATGACATCGCATGATGAAAGCCGAGTTCCCTTGGAAGTCACGAGGGCGATTCTCATTCTCACAACCAAAGCAACCACTCTTTTAGGTACATGGAATGTTCGACCAATATGGGAGATTTGAAGTCTATTTCAAGTTGCTGCAGAAATGAAAAGATACAACCTGGAGGAGCTTAGAATAAGTGAAACATATTGAACGCTAGTGAGACAACTGAGAATAGCTTCAGGAGAGCTGCTATTATACTGCGGTCATGAAGAAGAAAAGGCTTCACACGCACAAGAAATTGCACTGATAGGATGGGAATCTCATGGACTCTGGATTATCAAAGCATTCTTGAAAACGAATAGAGGGCATTACAATAAACGTCATCCAACTCTACGTACCAACGAAGAGGTTAAAGATAAATCCTATGCGGTCGCAGTCAATCTTGGAGAGATGCTCATCTAAGGGTTTGACGATTCTGATGGGACACCTAAACGTCAAGAATGGCAAGGACAACACTGGATATGAAGACATCATGGGACGACATGGACTGGGAGAAAAGAACGAAAACGGTGAGCGATTTGCAAACCTATGTGCCTTCAACAAACTGGTCATCGGTGGCACAATATTCCCGCACAAACGCATACACAAAGCCACATGGATTTCACCGGACCACACTACTCAAAACCAAATTGATCATATCTGTATCAACAAAACGTTCAGAAGGACTATGGAGGATGTGAGAACCAGGAAAGGACTGATGTAGCCTCAGATCACCACATGTTGGTCTCCAAAATGAAAATGAAACTCAAGAAACACCGGGCAACGGCCGAACAACATCAAAAATTTTTATTACGGCATTTCTTCAGGATATGGGAGGGCTCAACGAATTCAAGATAGCCCTCAGCAATTGGTTGGAGGCTATTTACGATCTATGCAAAAACTGTTATGCTGGACATTTGATATGCTTGTACTATTACGAGTTCAACGTAGTCGCTAAACGAGAACGAAAAACAGATCTTGTCACACTATAGGCTAGTGTAATACGAGCGTCTCGAAACCCCACTAAGTAGAGGAAGAAGTCTTGACAAGACGTAGAAAGCGTATTTTGCAAGCACCCAGAAAATGTGAGGTTAACAAGCACACAAATCGAGTCTATTTATACGCCATAGAGACGTCCTTCGGAGAGCCACAAAAATAGCATACTAAAATACCACATCAACCAATGTCACTCAGGGCCAACTGATCAGCGCATGCCCGAAAGCAATACAACCAAGATTAGGACCTATATCAAGTGATCTGACGTTATGGAGAACAACTAAAAACTGAACAAGAAGGCATTAGCTTCAAAATGTCGAGTGGTTCTAGGACAGAAGTATTATCACAAAGAAATGGATCACAATTTACGAAAGAAGGTACAAGTGCAGCGAAAGATAAGGTAAAGGTCGAATATACAGAAGCAAACAAGCAAGTGAAGAAACGCATCAGGACTGAAAAGTAAACACCGACACTGAAGATCAGGGAAACAGGAGGGTAGATGACTTCAATAAACCCTTGAAAGGATAAGTCAGAACGAACACAACCGATATCGAAGCAGCACATACGGAGCCAACAGTTATTGCTGACCCACCACCAGTTGAAGAAATCAGCATGGCCAGCAGACAAATGACGTGTGGTAAAGCAGCAGGAACACAATACATTCCAGCTGAGGCACTGAGAGCAAACACAGCAGTAACTGCAAAGATGTTGCACATTGTATTTAGCAACATTTGGAAGGAAGAACAAGCACAAAAAGACTGGAAAGAAGTACATCTCATCAAGATACAAAATGAAGGAGATTTCGGCAAGTGTGAGAACCACAGACGAATCACTGTTCTCTCAATACCAGGAGAAGTCTCCAACCAAGTTTTGTTAAACAGAATGAAAGATTCCGTAGACTCCCAACTTCGAGTTCAACAGGCTGCATTTCGTAAGGATCCATCGTGTACCGACCAAATCGCAACACTACGGATCATTGTGGAACAATCAATTGAATGGAACTCACCACTCTACGTCAACTTCATTGAAAACGAGAAAGCATTCGATAGCGTGGACAGGACAACACTATGAAGAGGTGGAAGTGGATTAGACATACACTGTTGAAAGCACCCATTTTTTCACAAGTCTTCACTTTGAACCCTCAAGGTCAAGGCAAATCAGGAAGGCCAAGGAACATATCACGCCGAAAAACGGAGACGGATATGAGGAGAATGAATAACAAATGAATAGAACTATAAAAAAATGCCAATGACAGATTAGGTTGGAGAATGCTGGTCGGTGGCTTATGCTTTATTGTGGGTATCAGGCGAAATCAAAGCGAAAATTATCGTTATCTGGTCTATTTTTAGGGATCTGTATGCAAATCCTTTAATAGGCCGATCAGTGAAATCCTATCAGTGTGCCGACTGGCTTCAGATTTAAGAACAGCCAACGAGGTTTATTGAATCGCATACGACTAATTCAAATATTCGTTAGTGTTTCCACTTTGTACTTCATTTGATTGTTAATAACAGTCACTACTGTGTACTAATAAGGAGATTTAGTTAAGTCAGTCACCTGGTTATCACGATCGTTTAGAAAAAGTTTCGACTATAAACACGAATCGTGAATTCAACATATAATAGAAGGTCACACCATTCCCGTAAAACTTCACTAGGCCCGTATTTATTAAGGTTGCAGTGTTAGTCACGCCCTTTCGAGCCAAACTACCAAAGACGAAGTAAATTAGCAATTGTACTCAGTTCAAAGAAAGATTCGTCGTAAAACTACGGATATAAAATAACGGAATAGTTGTTCAACCGTGTTTTTGAGCCAATCATTATTCACAGGACTGAATATAATTTAACTGTCAACAAAAAGAGTTATCGTGCATATCAATGAGAAGTTTTCTATCCAAAAGGTAGGATAAGTCTATTCAGTTAGCACCAAATGTAAACAATCAAAACCTAATGATAATGAAATTTCAAGAACATCATAACGTATTACCCCCCATTGTTGAAAAACTCTCCACAAGCCCTGTTACTTGGGGGCGGAGCTAGACGTTTACCCATGGTAATTCTTTAGCAACCACACTGTCTCATTTGCATGTGTAGTATGTCGGAATTGCAAAATATGTTGTTTTTGACTAGATCTTTACGAAGAGTACTTGTCTATGATTGTTTCACCGTTTTTTTTCGAGTTCTTAAAATGGTAAACGCATTCCGCCATTTTATTCGATCTTCAGATAACCAGTAAGGTTGCACTCAAATATTGTTACTTGTATCTCGTACAGTCACATTTGGTCTATTAACAGTGTTTAAAGTTGAGGAGTTTTTGTTGAGTAGCATTTTCCCAGGCCTAATACGACTATGAGCAACAATGTCCTGGATATGGGTATGCCTATAGTTTGTTTCTTAACCTTTTGATCTACAGCATGAGCTGAACTAACGATAACACTTATTGCTTCATCATCATCGTCATCAACATCATCTGATATCAAAACAACCAAGTTGACATTATCAGTTAGCAAATCCCTCAGCCAGGTGAGAAGCTCCAAGGCCCAAACTAGGAGAATCACTCTGGCGAAGCAACATTCTCCACATAATACCGGGGAGTCCGGTTTATAACAACGTTTCTACGCGGCCAGCGACTAATTAATAAACATTTTGTCAAGCCATCTCTTTCACACTTACATTGATTACCATCTTCAACGGGAATGAGGGATAACATAATGACCTTGGATGACCACTCTAACCGGAATGATGTGGAAAAGACGGGAAAATTTTGAGTACTTTATCACAAAACATCAAAGTTATTACGTTCCTACAGTAGCTATCAAAATATACCAAAGCCGTGACTTTGACCAGTGACAGCTAAAGTGAAAAAACGTCAAAAGGTTAGCAAACCTTACTTAGGAAAAAGGTAAGTGTAAGACAGTGCATACAAAAATAAGGATTAAGCACCAATAAAATACCTCGTTTAAAAATGAAATAAAGCACGTGTTAAAAAGGTACTTCGCAGGTGAAAATAGCTCTAAAAGTGTTAAATATGATTTCGAATCCAACTTATAGCACGATAACACAATAAAAATGGAGTAGTTTAACACGTAGAAAAATGAGCTTCGAGTTTTCAAACCACGTGGCAAATGAAGTCGTCCACAAATCACATAAGGTTCGCTGATGAAGAGGGTTTAATAAAACCATGGTACAGGTATCTCTGATGGTGTTCGTGAAATCGAAAAGAACTAGCCTTGTTCAAACAACTAGACATAAATGTGTTAGGTTGGACGGAGTGACCTTGTCCCAGATACCGATCAACCTTGACGATCTTAGTGACCATATGGGGGAACATGAATAACAGCTCTTTAGTGCTGAATTCAACAGATATCTTGCGGAACCTAACTATAAATGAGAAGTATCTGTTTGCTACCTCTGCGTATACCCAAATAATCGCTAGTTTGTGTGCACTGTTATCATGCATGATTACATTTCATCAAGTAATCTATCTAGTTCCTTTTTTCATTACTTTAGATGTATTTTCACCTCAAAAATTATACATGTGTTTCTGAACAACGATATATTATACGGGTGTTGGTTTTGGTGCCGGCTTATGCCATTTACTCTTTTCTGAGCGTTCTGCTTGCAGTACATGCAATGGTGGATAGTATATACATCGACTTTATACACGACGTTGCAGAAGGTAGTCAATACGATTGTTTACTAACGTTCCAGCGTTTGCAATCTACAGTTTTTTAGCTTTGTGCTATCAGTATCTTGGAGGAGAAGGTAATATAATGTTGGAGCTTACTGGAAAAACAATTAAGTAATTCCCTATGTCTCTAATATAAGCAATTTAGTTTCAGTATACTTTATAGTACCTGTTGCTTCGCAGGGAAGCCGTATACCATATTATTTCTACGGTTTTGTAAAATCGTAAGTATTATTTACTAGTGCTCAAATAAATTCAAAATAATTAGGGTCATCATATCACATAGTCATAGCGGCTTTTCCAACATCTTGTTAATCAAGCTGTCACTTATTGGGAATACTTGTAATTATGGGGTAATTTATTGCGTATATACTATGTTCTTGTCTGAAACTCAGTGTATCCTCATGCAATATAGCCTTCGCATATTTCAGTCAGTCGGTCAGTTACAACGTAGAACTTCGTACATACGCACATCATTTCAGGTAGCCGTACCGCATAAACACAGAAACGCAACTGTCAGTTCAAATCCCATAGTGGTAGCGATAGTAGAAGTATTAGTGGTAATGGAGAAGATTAGGGTTCGAAGATATAATTCGAGAAGTATACTTGTTATGTAGATGGAGAAGGGCTAAATATGCTTGTTCTTTCATTATGTAACTGGTTTCATGCTACGTACACAATACCAAAACTTTTCTATAGGTTTGGCATTGGCACTTCAAAATTTTTGATCTCGAGTACTTTAAAAACCCAGCAGTCAATTCCGTTTCTGTCTCGTTCGTCTTGCATCCCACAATCTAAGATTTTAGTTTAGCCTAGGCGGAATTAGTTCGTCTCCGACAGATGATATCCTCGGCTAACCATTCTAAATTACTTATTTACTTAGTTCTTTTACCCCCTCATCAAAGTGGAGCACAAGCCACCGACCAGCATTCTCCAACCTAATCTGTCATTGGCATTTTTTTATAGTTCTATTCATTTGTTATTCATTCTCCTCATATCCGTCTCCGTTTTTCGGCGTGATATGTTCCTTGGCCTTCCTGATTTGCCTTGACCTTGAGGGTTCAAAGTGTAGACTTGTGAAAAAATGGGTGCTTTCAACAGTGTATGTCTAATCCACTTCCAGCTCTTCGTGATTTTTTCCTCCACTGGAATCTGGTTTGTTTTCCCCTGCAGTGGGTTGTTGCTGATGGCGCCTGGCCAACGGATCAGAAGTATATTGCGTAAACAACTGTTAATAAATACTTGTATCTTCCTTGATGATGGCCTTCGCAGTCCTCCAAGTTCCCTCTCCATAGAGCAGAACTGTCTTGATATTTGTATTGAAAATTCTGACTTTGGTGTTGGTTGATGGCTGTTTTGAGTTCCAGATGTTCTTCACTTGTAGAAATGCTACCCTGGCTTTACCGATCTGCGCCATCCCATCTGCATCAGATCCAACATGATGATCAACGATGCTGCCCAGATATATAAAGGTTTTAACATCTTCCAAAGCTTGCTTCTCCATCAAGTGTGATTCGTTCGATGCATGTTGTGTTGTATTGGAGGATCTTGATTTTTCCCCGTTGTATGTTGAAACCTACTGCTGCAGAAGGTGCCGCTACACCGGCCGTCTCTAACTGCATTTGTTGCTCTGTGCGGGATAGAATAGCCGGATCACCTGCGAAGTCCAAGTCGTCTAGCTTCCTCCAAGCTGTCCATTGTATCTCTTGCTTCCCCTGAGATGTTGAGGTTTTCGTAATCCAGTCAACCGCCTGGAGAAAGAGGAAGGTTGAGAGCAAGCAGCCTTGTCTGACACCAGTCTTTACTTCGAACGAGTCAGTCAGCTGTCCTTGGTGCACGATTTTGCAGTCTAATCCATCATATGAGTCCCGTTTGATGTTGACTATCTTCTCAGGCACTCCTTAGTGTCGAGGAAGTCTTCACGGTGTTGTCCTGTCCACGCTATCGAATGCTTTCTCGTTTTCAATGAAGTTGACGTAGAGTGGTGAGTTCCATTCAATTGATTGTTCCACAATGATCCGTAGTGTTGCGATTTGGTCGGTACACGATGGATCCTTACGAAATGCAGCCTGTTGAACTCGAAGTTGGGAGTCTACGGAATCTTTCATTCTGTTTAACAAAACTTGGTTGGAGACTTCTCCTGGTATTGAGAGAACAGTGATTCGTCTGTGGTTCTCACACTTGCCGAAATCTCCTTTATTTGGTATCTTGATGCGCGACAATCAGGGATTGAGTCCAGTCAGATGGGATTACGTCCTATTCCCAGATTCTACCTAAGATCTCAGTCAATCTAGCTACTAAAACTGGACCACCATCCTTAAAAATCTCAGGAGTCAAGCTATCGGGTCCTGCTGCCCTCCCTCGCTTCAGATTTCCTATCGCTTTCTCAACCTCATAAAGAGTCGGAGGACTTATGTCCATTTTCCATTCAGGATGACTGGAGACCGTAGGTAACCGAAGTTTGTCTGAAGGCCAGTTGAACTGATCCCTAAAGTGTTTTTCCCGTCGATCCGATCTCCTGGATTGAGAATGAATATTAGTCCCATCCTTTCCCGAGATAGTCTCACACTAAGGTTCCTAATACCAGTTTCCTTGATAAGTTGGAAAAGTTGTCTACTGTTGCCTATCGCCTATCAGTTGAGGTGGTTGAGACATGTGTTAGATATGCCTAGCCACCGACCGTCGTGACGAGTTATGTTTTGTGGCGTAGGGGTAGGTTGGAAGAAAGTTAGGGGCGGTCAAACCAAAACATGGCAGAAATCCATGAAGGCACTGACAAGTGGACTGAGTCATGTTGGTAGATGTAGGCTATCTGGTTGAGGCCCGCGAGAGGAAAGTCACCAATGATTAAAGTCCTTGAACGACATGGCTCAGAACCGTTTGCAATGGTGCAGGTGAATCCACTCTTTGTTTGCTTTTTAATTCTAACCTCCTGAATTCCTCATAATCTCTATCTTTCTCCTTCTAAATTTATCTCACTGAATTATACTTTTCGAATCATATCTTTGCACCCTAATCTTCTCCATTGCTGCTAATAATTCTACTATCACTATTACTCTTGGATTTGAACTGAAAGTTACGTCTCTGTGCTGACGTGGTATGGCAACCTGAACTGATGTACTTATGTACGAAGTTCTGTGTTGCATCTATCTGTCTATCGCGGCTGCCTTTTCCATCGCTTTTGCTTTCGCCACCCACCACTGTTCACAGCCGTTGCGTAGGCTTTTTATCAACCTGCGCCTGAGCTGACTTTGTTCTTCATCATGTTCAGAGCTAGGTGGGATAAATTTTCGAGCATCCATCAGTTCGGTGGATGCTACTGAGATCCACGGCTTCACTCTAGCCTTATGGTTTACCTTACTATCAGATATCACAGCTGTTTCCACAGCCTTTTTGATATCATACCAACCTGCTTCCCGATGGGGATCGCCTACATAGTTGCATAACCCTCTTTCTAGTTGCTCCTGAAATATATTCCTAGCTTTATTATCATTAGGTGAACCCTAAAAGGTTTATTTTGCTGTGTTTTTCCTACATCCGTTTAGTCGCGAACAAATACGTGCTCGCACTAGGACATGATCTAAATTTAAGCATGTGCATCAGAAACAGGGACAGTCCTCCATCGAACCCCTCCATCGTTGGCTGATGGCGATATCATCTAGTTGCGTCCAACGTTGAGACGACTTTGGGGGTCGCCAGGTAAAAGGTGCTTTTCCTTATGCCTTAAAGTTAGTGTTTGCTAAGAATATGCGGTTATCTGAGCACAGTTGCAACAGACGGTCATCATTGTCTGTTCTCTGACACGCGACAACATAACATCCACCCACGTGTTTTTCCTGCTCACTCAATCTACCTACTTGAGCATTAAAGTCACCAGCCACCATTACTACATCAAAGTGCCTAACATTTTGGAGGAGGTCCGAAAGCTTTCAGTAAAACGCATCTTTCACCTCGTCTGAACTGCAGTCAGTGGGAGCGTAGTCAAATACGACGAAGAGGCAACGGCGAATGTCCCTATCCTTTCGAATCCTTACTGTCCCGTTTGGTCGGACAGCGCACAAACGACTATCTACAGGGATCCAGTGTAGGAGAGATAGTTCTGCCCTAAGACCCAATGCTATACCTACACCAGAGAGAACCCGGGAAGCAGCATCAGAGCTACCGGATACACGAAAAGTAAATCTAGCTGCTTCTTTGTTTTGATAAGTTGAAAGCGAATTAATGATTTTACTAGGATCCTGTATGCGCGTTTCAGAGACGCAGCATACATCGATTGAGCGAGATTCTAATGTATTAGCTAAGGAAGCCTGTTGTCCTAATTGACACAATGTCCGTACATTAAATGCTCCAACATGTAGTTTAGAACGGGGTTTCAGAAGACCAGGAATAACTTTTCGTGAACTCGCATCAATTGCATTAGCTGTGCAGCGAGATAAAGGAATGTGAGTAGAGTTAGTCGTGGAGATAAGAGAGGTATTAGGGTGTGTAGGAAGGATTTGATTGTGACCGGTTCGGTATCGTGTGCTGTTACGAGTATGAGGGAGGTTGTCACTTGCCGGCTGCCCACACCATGGAAGGTTGTTTCTTGAGGAACCTGAAAAGGAAAGTAGATTAGTGTTGGTCTTTGAGACCTAGGAGCGTGACCGCAGAGCCCAAAGGACAACTGTTTGAGGCCGGTCACGCACGGCCTTTTCATCAAACGTTTTTGAAGTGTTAGCTCCATTCTTTTTAAAAGCCCCCTACCGTCGGAGATGGAAATCCGTGAGGTAGAGTGAGGTGTGACATTTTTAGGGTCGACCTTTTCTAACCCCTTCCTTCCTTGTGAGAAGGCAGCATCGCTGCTGATGCTAGTTGTCCGAGGCAAACACCTTACTGCTGCCACACCCCTCTGCAGTCAGCGGTACGAATTTACCCTCAAACCTTGCGTAGCTGTTTTGAGTGTCATCGTTCTCCAGTCGACGTGCTTTGGATGGTAGAACCTACAGTAACGTACGTTCGAGCCAACATAGTTCGGTTGGGTAATCACGATAGGTAAGCCGGACCACCACGTCAAAGTAGCAGCTTCGGTCGGGTTTCTAACCAAAGGATGAGTATACTGCACATCAGTTCGCTCCACTCTACTCAATGGTTGTGAAACATGGCCACTTAGGATGGATGGTATTTGTAGGTTACTGATATTCGATCATCGATGTCTTTGAAGCGTGCACGTTTATGCTGGGACAATCGAGAAAGCAATGCTGTTGTTAGAAAACCGGCACTAGGCAAGGATCGCAAATCAATAGGTTAAGCTTGATTGGTTGACGAGGTTGAGACATATGTTACGTATGCCCAACCAGCGACTGCCTCGACGAGCAATGTTTTGTGGTGTGGGGTTAGGCTGTAAGAAAGCTAGGGGTGGTCAGACCACAATATGGCACAAATCCTTGAGGTCACTGGCAAATGAACTGAGTCATGTCGGTAGATGTAGAATAGCTGGTTGGGGTTCGTGAGGTGATGCTAACCGATGATTAGAGAATTTGAATGACATGGCTCAAAATCGTGTGCAATGGAGTAGGTGCATCTACTCTTTGTGTTTTACCGAGTGATAATCTGAATTCCTCATCACCTGTATATTTCTCTTGTCACATGAATTTCACTGGATTATACTCTTTGAGTCTTTCTTTGTCTTCTTTCATCACCTCATGAGCCCAAGACCTTTACTCGTCTCTTTTTGAATTAATTTGACTGAATTAAACTTGAATAATTTCTTCGAACCGTAATGTTCTGGTTACCGCTAATTCTTGTACTATCTCTCCTACTATGGAATTTGAATTGATAATTCGATCTTCGTGCTAATGTGGTATGGCAACCTAAACTGATGTACGCACGTATGAAATTCTACTTTCTAGCTGACTTACTCATGCGCCTAATCTATTGACAGTTTCTTCTACTTTTTGATATTACTGTTTAGAATGTTATTTTTACCATGTTGATAGGATTATTGTTGTTATTTGAGATTAGTTGCTTCAGTTAGATTATAGACGTCGATAATTAGTATATCAACTACTTGTGATTTGATAACTATTTTCTGATTTTATTTTGAAACACTGTCCCAATGTAATTTAAGCTAGAAGAACTTCATGTCACACCTTGGTAGTGCAATTACATGTAAAATTATTGTCCTGTGGATTTAAATTACGATGTTGTTTAAGTTTATTATGAAGTGAATATGAACAATCCAAATGTTCCATTCACTGGGTTTTATTTTCAAATCCTCACTTTTGCTTATAACTATGTCATTTTTTCAAATGCATACTTGTATTTAATTGTTACTTGTTTTTATTCCGAAATTTATATTGCAAGGCTACTCTTCAGTATACACTGATCAAACCAATTACATCCGTCCTGTCGATGGTACTAACGGCTTCAAAGAAGTATACTATTGGTGATTTTGGGTAAGCAAAGAACCTCAGCTCAATACTCTTTTCCGAATGGTAGCTGATGTAATTTCGTGGCATTAAGCACTAGCAACGCCTATTTGTTAGTGTTTAGTAAGGTCGTCCTATTCTCTGATCAAGTATGCGCTTTCTAAAGCTAGTGAATACGGCAGTTTGGTTTGTTGAATACAGGTTCACTTCACGGTGGATCGCACTTCCGTTATCTTCTTTTTGATATATGAGCCTCGCTACTACTCATTTCCGTAGACATAAATAGAAACAGCCTAATCGCTATATTTATCGAATTTTTGGGGTTATAAGTTTCGAGTAATTGTAGTTATAAAAACCTAATAGTGCACAGTACATTGTGATTATTTCATCATGATAATTGCAGGATTTTATGCGTGTGAAATTTTCGTGTATTACAGGTACTGTTGTGGTATGGCCAGTTTTCTGACAGTTGATTATGCTTCTCCCAAAAGAACACCTCATTTTATTCTTTCTGTTACAAACAGAATATTTTGGAGTAGTACTATTTCTTCACTCATCCATATTCTATCAGATTACATCGCAAAAATTTCTTTTGCGAAGTTATTTTATGGATTCTGCAATTGAAAATCCATTATTTGTAGACACGTCTTCTATTTCAATACGATTTGTAGGTTCAAATCTAGTCCCCATAATTCTCCCTCTAAAGTTGTTTCAGCTCTCAAGTAATTTAAATAGCCTTTTATGCTCAATAAATCTCAGCAATTATTTAGTTACTCACTAAGTACTAAAGGTTGGCAGCGTCATTTTCTTTCATAAACTTCGTATTCTTTTAAATAATTAGTGCGAAAACACATTTTTTATGATCTATATATACTTATTACTACCTTACTACTTTTAGTCCTACGTCAGGCTATCTGTATTTATTCCTGATCAATAACGCTACTGTAACTCTTGCCATTTATGGTTTGTTGTTGTTTTATTTCGCAACTCGGGAGCAATTGAAACCATTCTCACCGTTACTCAAATTCGCTACAATTAAATCGATCATCTTTTTTAGCTTTTGGCAAGGTATGTAAAGTTGTTCTAATAATATTCTAATAGTATTGTGAATTGCGAAATAATCTCAATTTATGTCTTATGAAAAATCATTAATTTCTCATTGTAATACGTAAAGAAATAAGTAGGTATATGAGACAGCTGCAACTGTAATTCAGCTATTCAACAGATGATGCCACGTATACGTATTTCGTAAACCTGTGTTCTGGTGTAAATCGCAAATATCTTGTGATAATTTCTTTGTTTTCCTTTTTCCTTTCCGTTTGTATTAAATTGTCACTGTTGTCACTAGTTTAATTTATATAGCTCAGTATGTTAACGCTTTCCTGTATACTAGGGTTTAAATCGCACTTTTCTATAAGTGTTAGAAGCAGTACATGATTGCACTGGCTGAAGTAAGTCAAATGGAAGTATATCTGTGATCTGATTCTTAAAAGTCAAATGACTCAAATGATGATATACATCCCCGACTACTGAATATTATTTAATTGTTCTGATTTTTAACGAAAAACAGAATGAGGTTTAGAATTTAACTATAAGGTTTTATTGCAAACTCACGTTTTCAATTTAATTTAAATTATACTTACACATTATTTTACTGCATAAACGAACAGTTAAATCATTAAGATTATGTTAATTTTTGGTAATTTTTTCTACTGAACAGATGTACTATTCAGTATTCTGGAATGGAGTCACGTTATAAACATGACAAGTGGATATTCAGCTACACTGATTGCTGGTATTTACAAAAATTTATTAATATGCATTGAATTGGTTGTTGTTGCGATTGCACTGCGTTATGCATTTCCCTATAGTATTTATGTATTGCAGTAAGTTTGTAATTCATATATACTGAATATTAACCCCATACATGTGTATAATCTTGTAAGTATTTGTAAGTGGCTTTCAGTGTTCACTTATTTATGTCTATATAGGAATTCGCTTTGCGCAACAGTTTGGCACAAGTGAGACATCTGTTTGTATATCAAACGGTAGGTTATACTGGTCAACAGTTCCTTCATTTCTTTAGACTCAATTAGACCACATCGCTATCAGCCACCGGCGGAGAGGCTCGACAGACGATTACCGCTCATTCTCGAGCACATGTTTAGATCCAGATCATGCTCTAGTACGGATTCGTATTCATGTGCATCTTTCTGGATGTAAGAAAGAAAGAGAAACGAAATCCCTTAGAGTTCTACATTGCGATAAAAAAAAGCCAAGAGTATATTTCCGAGGGAACTATAGATGCAGTTAGGCAGTCATGTAAGTGATGCTCACCCGGAATGAACTTGGAATAAGATCCAAAAAGCTGTGAAAACAGCAGTGATATCTGCTAGTAAGGTAAAATGTAAGCTTGGGGAGAAGAAGTGGATTTCGTTCGCATCTATTGAAATGATCGGTAACTCACGCCGAACACGAGAAGCAGCAGTCAGTCAGTTAGTTACAATGTGGAACTTCGTATGTGAGTACATCATATCAGGTAGCCAAACCACATTAGCAAAGAGACGTGATTGTCAGTTCGAATCCCATAGTATTAGACATAGTTGAAGTATTATTGGTAATGGAGAAGATTAGGGTCACAAGATATTACTAAAGAAGTCCAACTCAGTGAGATAAATTTAGAAAAAAGAAAGTAGAGGTGTTGACGAATTCGAAAGATTGGGATTTCATAGAACACAACGAATGGATGCACCTACTCCATTGCACACGATTTTGAGCCATGTCATTCAAATTCTCTAATCATCGGTTAGTATCACCTCACGAACCCCAACCAGCTATTCTACATCTACCGACATGACTCAGTTCATTTGCCAGTGACCTCAAGGATTTGTGCCATATTGTGGTCTGACCACCCCTAGCTTTCTTACAGCCTAACCCCACACCACAAAACATTGCTCGTCGAGGCAGTCGCTGGTTGGGCATACGTAACATATGTCTCAACCTCGTCAACCAATCAAGCTTAACCTATTGATTTGCCATCCTTGCCTAGTGCCGGTTTTCTAACAACAGCATTGCTTTCTCGATTGTCCCAGCATAAACGTGCATGCTTCAAAGACATCGATGATCGAATATCAGTAACCTACAAATACCATCCATCCTAAGTGGCCATGTTTCACAACCATTGAGTAGAGTGGAGCGAACTGATGTGCAGTATACTCATCCTTTGGTTAGAAACCCGACCGAAGCTGCTACTTTGACGTGGTGATCGGGCTTGCTTATCGTGATGACCCAACCGAGCTTAGCTCGTCTAGACAATCGTTTCTAAATGGTGTCTGACGATTATTAATCAGAAGGTGGATTTGTAGTGTTGAATACGTTTATCGGGGACACACCACAAAGCGAAGTGGAGAAGCAGTGAATAAAAGGGATGAAGCGACGTGAATTGGAGAAGGCTCTGAGCCAACTTCCAGGATTACAATGCGAACAAATGGGCGATGGAAGCGAATGAACAGGCAAAGCATGTTGTAGAAGGTTAATGAGCCAACTCAAAGAAATAGAGCGTGACTAAGAATATATAGTGAGACAAATATTTGGCAGACATGAGACAAGCGAAATAGGCACACATGAATAAAAGCGACGAATAGTTAACAAGGTTAAATGACAAGTGGGACACGTCATGTGAGCTCATACAAACCAGACAATAATAAGAACGAATGGTACATATAAATTGTTGCAATACAAATGGCTTGGTTAAATAAATTAATCAAAAGGGCTTAACCAAATTAAATGTAAGGGAACTCGAATATATGTTGGCGGTACTACAACGTATGTTCGAGCCAACATAGCTCGGTTGGGTAATCGCCATAGGCATGCCCGACCACTACGACAATGTAGCAGCAATGGTCGGGGCAATAAGCAGTAAAGGTACCTTAAATACAATACCTGACGCAATAACTGCGAAATAGTGAGTAGCGAAAAGAAGAGACATGGAAAAGAGGAATCCGACTGTCAATGGGACTCTCGTAAAAAGATGGGTTCATTATTCATTCTCAATCCAGATGATTGGTTCAATGGGCAGAACTCTGCGAATCAGTTCAACTGGCTGAAAGCCAGTTGCCGGTTGCCCACGATCTCCAGTCAACCTGAATGGCCAGTCGATATAACTTATCCAAGTCTTTACGAAGTTGAAAAGGCTATGGGAAATCTAAAACGAAGTAGAGCCGCATGTTCTGATAGATTCAAACAATAGATTTTTAATGATGGTGGTCAGTCAGACTAACTGAGATCTTGTTTAGAATCTGGGAACTGGACGTAATCCCATCTGACTGGTCTCAATCATCGATTGTCCCCAGACTTTAAAAAAAGGACAAAAGTCCGTATTCTGACCAAAGTATGCGTATACTGAACATCATTTCGCTCCACTCTACTCTGGTTGTGAAACATGGCCAGTTAGGATGGATGGTATTGGTAGCAATGTTTTGTGGTGTGGGGTTAGGCTGTAAGAAAGCTAGGGGTGGTCAGACCACAATATGGCACAAATCCTTGAGGTCACTGGCAAATGAACTGAGTCATGTCGGTAGATGTAGAATAGCTGGTTGGGGTTCGTGAGGTGATACTAACCGATGATTAGAGAATTTGAATGACATGGCTCAAAATCGTGTGCAATGGAGAAGGTGCATTTACTCTTTGTGTTTTACCGAGTGATAATCGTCTGAATTCCTCATCACCTGTATATTTCTCTTGTCACATGAATTTCACTGGATTATACTCTTTGAGTCTTTCTTTGTCTTCTTTCATCACCTCATGAGCCCAAGACCTTTACTCGTCTCTTTTTGAATTAATTTGACTGAATTAAACTTGAATAATTTCTTCGAACCGTAATGTTCTGGTTACCGCTAGTTCTTGTACTATCTCTCCTACTATGGAATTTGAATTGATAATTTGATCTTTGTGCTGATGTGGTATGGCAACCTAAACTGATGTACGCAC
The DNA here is from genome assembly GCA_944470395.2 of Schistosoma turkestanicum. Taxonomy (NCBI): domain Eukaryota; kingdom Metazoa; phylum Platyhelminthes; class Trematoda; order Strigeidida; family Schistosomatidae; genus Schistosoma; species Schistosoma turkestanicum. Next base: position 40,038,616 of record OX103979.1, on the reverse strand, counting down.
GTATGAAATTCTACTTTCTAGCTGACTGACTGACGTTCTTTTTTTTTACGTACGAATTATTATGAACTTGAGTACTAAGCTTCCGAATGTTTGTCTCTGTATTTTTTTTGTTTTCGGATATTCTAACTTTCACTTGAATCATTATCTACGGTGTTTGACGTTTATCGATAAAACGGAATATACTATTTGAAATGCAACTTTTGTACTGTGCTGATTAATGATATCGATATCGTTTTATGTACTGCTTGTAGAAAATTATTTCATCATATTTTCAGTCAGCTTTCCTTGGCTCTTATGTTCTTCGATTTTAGTTTTCCTAGACCAATGCTATTTTTCGCACTCATAATGAGTAGTACTTATATGTTTAATTAGGCTATGTTTCTCGGTGGAATTAGTGACCAAAACTAAGTTCGCTGGACCTGATAAAAATATTTGTCCAAAGATAAAACTGACCAATCACTCATCTGTAGTGTTTTATGCTCATTCTTACAACAACGAATTTCGAATTTTTGAGAAACCCTGAAGTGTGAATATTTCACATTACCTCCCTTTATTTAAGCATCACTAGCTGGCGAGGTGAAGAAAATTGTATTTGTAATATTTTATTTTGCAAAACTCATTATGTACTGTACAGTACCTACAATGCACATATTTTTCGTGTGTTAACTAGTTTACATCAATATAAATAAAATTAAAAATGTTAGCTTTTTGAATCGTCTTAGAAGATAAATTGTTTTTAGATTTAAATTTAACATGTGGTCAAACTAAATATCCTCTTAATGCACAATGCAAACAACAGCTTTTTTCCAGTCATTTATTTACCAAAACACTCGTAAAAAACGTTTGCGTTATTCCTAATAACTAGCGAACCTGTGTGATTATTTAGCTTAAACAATAAGCATTCATCCAAAGAATCCATTTACACATCAAAATATTACTTCGCTTCTTGTTGCGACAGAATGAGCCCACAGATTAGATTGGATCAACTTGAATCTTTTAATTACTATGAAAGTTGACAATTTCTGTATGTATCCTTTTTTTAATATAGTCATCCACCACGCCTTGTTTTTGACTTACCTCCAAACGACTCTTATTGGGCTAACGATGAATTTTTGTTTACTACAAAACCGTCTGTGGGTTTTAAACCATCAAGAGACTCACTGGCAGTTAATTCTATCAAAGAAAATTCATCACAGTTTACACCGGCAACATTTGTTAGTTACGCACCATCAGCAACATATGCTGAACCATTACCATGGGATATTGTTGATCCACAATTGAACAATGGTGTATTTGGAAAAGCGTGGGACGTTAAAAATTCGAGTGTGATCCCAAGTATATCTGCAAGTATCAAAGCAACTATTGATCCTACGGATATACTTGTTGATGCAGTTCACAATTTCCATCCTACTTATCGCCATTATACTCAGGTAATTATATTTATCTGACAATTATTTCTTAGATATTAAATACTTTTCTAGCTAATTTTAGTATTTTGCATATTCTTGTTCATTTCTATACTCTATGGAGTGTGGCAACTGAGGTTAAATATCGTGTTACTTCAAATCTAACACTTCTTAAATGCATCATCATACATGATTGTCAAGTTATAACTACTTAGCATCTTTTTCTACTTAAGGTTCAGAGAGTCCTACTTATGTTACGAAAAGATGGAAGAGGAAAAGATCGTATCATCAGTAAATTAATAAGCACAATAAATAATACTAACTCCTGTTACTCCCCAGTGGAGCATAAGCCACCGACCAGCATTCTCCAACCTAACCTGTCCTGGGCCTTTCTTTCTAGTTCTATCCATTTGTTATTCATTCTTCTAACGTCCCTCTCCGTTTTTCGGTGTAATATGTTCCTTCGCCTTCTTCCTGTCCTTTTACTTGGAGGGTTCCAAGAAAGGACTTGTCTTGGGACACAATTAGGTGCTTCCAGCTGTGTATGTCTTATCCACTTCTAGCTCTTCTTCGTGATTTTTTCCTCCACTGTAATCTGGTTTGTTTTCTTCCGCAATGGGTTGTTGCTGATGGCGCCTGGCCAACGGATCAGAAGTATATTGCGTAAACAACTGTTAATAAATACTTGTATCTTCCTTGATGATGGCCTTCGCAGTCCTCCAAGTTCCCTCTCCATAGAGCAGAACTGTCTTGACATTTGTATTGAAAATTCTGACTTTGGTGTTGGTTGATGGCTGTTTCGAGTTCCAGATGTTCTTCAATCGTAGAAATGCTACCCTGGCTTTACCGATCCGCGCCATCCCATCTGCATCAGATCCAACATGATGATCAACGATGCAGCCCAGATATGTAAAGGTTTTAACATCTTCCAAAGCTTGCTTCTCCATCAAGTGTGATTCGTTCGATGCATGTTGTGTTGTATTGGAGGATCTTGATTTTTCCCCGTTGTATGTTGAAACCTACTGCTGCAGAAGCTGCCGCTACACCGGCCGTCTCTAACTGCATTTGTTGCTCTGTGCGGGATAGAATAGCCGGATCACCTGCGAAGTCCAAGTCGTCTAGCTTCCTCCAAGCTGTCCATTGTATCTCTTGCTTCCCCTGAGATGTTGAGGTTTTCGTAATCCAGTCAACCGCCTGGAGAAAGAGGAAGGTTGAGAGCAAGCAGCCTTGTCTGACACCAGTCTTTACTTCGAACGAGTCAGTCAGCTGTCCTCGGTGCACGATTTTGCAGTCTAATCCATCATATGAGTCCCGTTTGATGTTGACTATCTTCTCAGGCACTCCTTAGTGTCGAGGAAGTCTTCACGGTGTTGTCCTGTCCACGCTATCGAATGCTTTCTCGTTTTCAATGAAGTTGACGTAGAATGGTGAGTTCCATTCAATTGATTGTTCCACAATGATCCGTAGTGTTGCGATTTGGTCGGTACACGATGGATCCTTACGAAATGCAGCCTGTTGAACTCGAAGTTGGGAGTCTACGGAATCTTTCATTCGGTTCAACGACGCTCTATCGAAGAATCTTCGAGGTACTGATATTAATTTGATTACTCCGTAGTTCTACTTGTTAAGGTCTCCTTAAGCTGGTATCTTAGTGAAATATCCTTGGTCCCAGTCTGTCGGTACTTGTTCTTTCTTCCAAATATTGCTGAATAGAGTTTGGAGCCTCTTTGCAGTTACTTTTATATCTACTTTAAGTGCCTCCGCTGGAATGTTGTCTGGTCCTGCTTCTTCACCACTCGTCATTTGTCTGCTGGCCATGCTGATTTCTTAAATTGTTGGTGGGTCAACAATAATTAAATGGTCCGTAGGTAGTATTTCGGTGTTTTTCGGCTGTTATTGTTTGCTGCCTTCTCGTTCTTTCTTCAAATCCTAAGTGTATCCACTGAGATCGATTCTTGGGGATGGTACCTCTTGTGGCATAGAACCTGATAACATGTTTAGGTTATTGCTTCCTTGATCCCTTTCCAGTTGTTTTCTATGGTTGTTCCGTCTTTATTGAAATGCCTGTAACTTGTTGCTGAGAGTTATCTTGAATTCGGTGTGTTTGCCAGTATCCTAATTAAAGGCCGTACTAAACGTTTGTGATGTTGTTCACCCAGTTGTCCTTTGTCGGGTTTCTTTCTAAGATTGACTGCAGCCTCTCGTGGAATTGATCTTTAATGTCTTCATTGTTATCGTTCGTAGGCGCGTAGCACTGGTTGACGTTCATTGTAATGCTCTCTTCCTTTGTTTTGAAGGATGCTTTGATGGTCCTGGATCCATGAGATTCCCGTCCTATCAGTGCTACTTTTGTTTGTTTGGATAGCATAAGTGCAACTCCTTATAAGTGTGAGGCATTTTCTTCATGACCGGAGTATAACAACAGCTCTCCTGAAGCTAGCTTAAGTTGTCCATCTTGCGTCCAACGTGTTTCATTGATTCCAAGCGCAACCAAGTTGTATCTTTTCATTCCTTTGGTAGATTGAATGATTCTTCCGGTCTCTTACATTGTGCGAACATTCCATGTGCCTATATTAGTTGTTGTTGTTATCTAAAGGGGCACCGTCCTCGTGACTTTTAAAGAAACTGAGCTTTTACGATGAGACGTCATAACTATTCTAAATGAAGACTTTCCAACTCAGGGCAGAGTTTAAATGGTTTGTAATATTTTTTCTTTTTTAGCGTTTTTTATCGAGTAAGTTTTTTACTGGATGCGTTCACTAACCCTATGCCCAACTCTCCTACTTTATCCAGGCTTCGGACCGGCACTAGCTACACAGGCACTCCAGGCGGTGTCAATAAAATATACTCTTCAGTTAAAACTATGACTAATTTTCCGGTATAAGGTCCTTCTTGTTCAGATGAAAAATGTGATGAGACTTCATAATTGCCACTGACGTTTGTTCTAAGCTGCGCTTAGTGACGTCTCATACTGTTGAGTTGCGTCATCGTTAGTTTGCTAGAGTATTGATAAATCAACAGATGCCACTTTTTCGTACCGCCATACATCTGTCAATTGTCATTGTCATGAATCCCTATACATTTATTGTCCACTCCCAATACAGTACAACGTGGGGACCATTGAGGCAACATTCGTTCAAGCTACTAAAGCTCATGTTACTAGATAATAACAGCAATTAAGTGATCATTAATACGTTCTGGTAAACATTGCCACACCTGGGAATATTTAAACATTACTGCCACCGGCTTTAAGCAATTTTTTGAAAACAATCTTGATCGAACCCAGAGTTACCAAAAATCCTCACCTGAAAAGGCTCAAATCACTCAAGCACAGATATTTAGTCATCATAAACGTAAAATCGGGTGCAGATGTGCATTCATCCAAATTATCACACTATATTACCACTTTGAGATGAAACAATCAAGAAAAGTAGCGAAAGATCTAAATAATTTAGTGGCAATGACAACAAGAAGCTAAGTATTGAAAGTATGGTTGTATACTCTCACTCTGTCCAATATATTATTATATAGAGCAATCAAAATGTTAATTAGTCTCTGAGGCACACTTTTTTTCAACATACACTTAAAGTACAATCACCAGCAAATGGAAGGTGGCCTTGGTATCCACCGCCGTGCCAAGGGATTTTAGAGTGGTTTTAATATAGGGTGCAGTCACCTAGCAAACTCAAACACAAACATAGTCCATTATTTGGATGAAAAATTATATTTAGGCACTTGTAAGAAACATTAAAAATATGAAAATCTTAATGAGTAAAAATCAAGTGTAACAAGAATATTATAGTGTCACTTTTCAGCACTAAACAGAGTGTTTTGAACTGTTTGTTTTTACTTAGCTTAGTATAATAAAAATATAAGGATCAAAGAAAAGTGTTCAACGTCCATTAATTTACTTTCTGTTTATCTTGAAAGGTTACTTGTTACCAAATCTCATGCTCTATGTAGTCGCAGGCAGTGTTACTACAATATTCAACAAGACTAAACTTGGTATACAAACAGGAGGGATTTCTGTGATTTACTAACAAGTTCTAAGAGCTGTACAGAGATTAAAAGTGTTATATTGTACAGTGTCTGAGATCTGAACGCGATACATGCTTATCTGTTCAGTAATTGAATCAATCATTACCATAAAACTGTAACGCTAAAAGAGTGAGACGAATGCTCGTATAGATCTCCACTTTCTTTCATCATTCTGATCTTTTGTTGAACTAGAGTAATACGTAACAACTGATACTCATTCAAGATAAGATCAATGTTGCACTCCAATACCTATTTTAACTTGACATTTCCAAGTGCATATTAATTCAATCTAAGGAGTATGTCATTTGCAACATTTTAAATTCTCTCTGCAATTCTAATATGATGAACAAACTCTACCGTTAACTGGTAAGTTACGGCGATAATCCACTATTGCTGTAAAACATTTTTCACTATTTCCATTGATTAGTGGGTTCATATTACCGTCCATATTGGTCTGATTAACACAACCTTATGGTCATTGTAACTAGAATCGATCCGTTTATTTACAGGATTCATTTATTTTCATTATGGTACATGAGTATTTCCCTCATTACATTACAGTCAGTTAAACTATATTTTGAGATTGCAACTAGCACTGGAATCCAAAACACACGTTCCGTCCCATTTAAAACTAGTCGACTGAGTGTACATAGATTCTGGTGTTGATGTGTTAACATTAAGACGCGAACCCACTACTTACCACTCCAAACGCTAACGATATGCCCACGAAGCAACTGAGTCCAAGTAGCGATCAGTTTGTTCAACGTGCATTACGTTCGTTCGTTAGATCATATCTTCTCGAATCCCTTTTAATCTGTTTCTGTTGAAATGTATGCAACCTGAGAGAAGGCCTCATTGTTAATTATAAATACACATTTTAGTATCTTTGTGTTACAATAGATCTCATATCTCCCTTTGTTTATCACCTTACACCTAAAGCTTGGTTTTGAGAAAGCTTGTAATCACAGACACGTGATACGTTTGTGTTCGTCCAACCTATCACTTCCCACTCCTGGAAAATGGATCCACGTTTTCGCATTTAACTATCTAAGTTAGGATTAGGTTACATCAGTTTTTAAATACAAAGCAATTGCTAGTGGATATGTTTCGCTATGAACACCAAAGAAACAAGTGTCTTTGATATCACTTCTGGCTACACTCCAAAAGCAAATTAAAACTTATATCCGTCGAAATATTCGGTCAAAGTATACATATTCCCACAAACAGCAATCAAATACAGTTCTGCAAATCAACAATAAGAAAATATCAAACCCTTACTTTAGAGAAGTGACATCTCTATTCTTGTAAGGCTTCTCTATCTGTATTAGTTCGTTGTTTACAGGTTAAGATTGTATCCTAAATAAACGATCCTGGTCTTTTAAATCTAACAAGTAAGATTTTGTGAAAGTTTGTCAAGTCTTTTAGCTTTCAGTTTGTTATTATATTTTTTCCCATCGCTTTTTTAAAAAAAATGAATACTTACCAACAGTTGAAAGTAGTGGGATATCACCCTTTTTCTTCTTAATATTACTATTTACAACAGACTCAAATGGATGAAGACAGTTGATGAATAATTTACTATGAAATTTCCTATCAATCCACATGTGTTTACTCCATTTTTTCCGGAAATAAATATTCAACCAAAACGGTGTATTCACACTGTGTACATTTCATCACAAATTATTCAGGTTCGAATGCTCAGTATTGCTCTTTTTTTGTTTTTGTGAAGAAAACAACATCAGCAACCTGTTTATGGACACAGTACCTGTCTTTCGCTGTTTCTCTTGAGTATTTCCTTGTTTTTTATTATAACATATACTACATGTGATTGGGACTTATTAAAATAAAAGTATTTTCAGATGAATCTTTTTTTTATTATTTTATATAATTCTCAACGGTTCTACTTTATTTTATCCTATCCGATATTTATCTTTCGACAATGAAAAGGGTTCAATAAAAATGTTGTGATTATTACCTTGTTATGTTTTAAATAATTTTCTGAAATGTATTTATTGAATCGCATTATTTGAGAGTAATTGTCTACATGATATTTCTTATATACCCCAATTGTTTTAAGAATTTATACATGATTTATGATTGCTATCAAAAATAGCGAGGCGGTGGTGGCTTAGTGCTTAGGCGGTTCAACTTCAAGCTCAGCTTCGAACTCTGCTCTACTTTAGTTTGAACGATCGGTTAGTATCACTGACGCCTCCCGACCGTTGCTGTTACCTTGACGTGGTGGTCCGGCTTACCTATCGTGATTACCCAACCGAACTATGTTGGCTCGAACGTACGTTACTGTAGGTTCTACCATCCAAAGCACGTCGACTGGAGAACGATGACACTCAAAACAGCTACGCAAGGTTTGAGGGTAAATTCGTACCGCTGACTGCAGAGGGGTGTGGCAGCAGTAAGGTGTTTGCCTCGGACAACTAGCATCAGCAGCGATGCTGCCTTCTCACAAGGAAGGAAGGGGTTAGAAAAGGTCGACCCTAAAAATGTCACACCTCACTCTACCTCACGGATTTCCATCTCCGACGGTAGGGGGCTTTTAAAAAGAATGGAGCTAACACTTCAAAAACGTTTGATGAAAAGGCCGTGCGTGACCGGCCTCAAACAGCTGTCCTTTGGGCTCTGCGGTCACGCTCGTAGGTCTCAAAAACCAACACTAATCTACTTTCCTTTTCAGGTTCCTCAAGAAACAACCTTCCATGGTGTGGGCAGCCGGCAAGTGACAACCTCCCTCATACTCGTAACAGCACACGATACCGAACCGGTCACAATCAAATCCTTCCTACACACCCTAATACCTCTCTTATCTCCACGACTAACTCTACTCACATTCCTTTATCTCGCTGCACAGCTAATGCAATTGATGCGAGTTCACGAAAAGTTATTCCTGGTCTTCTGAAACCCCGTTCTAAACTACATGTTGGAGCATTTAATGTACGGATATTGTGTCAATTAGGACAACAGGCTTCCTTAGCTAATACATTAGAATCTCGCTCAATCGATGTATGCTGCGTCTCTGAAACGCGCATACAGGATCCTAGTAAAATCATTAATTTGCTTTCAACTTATCAAAACAAAGAAGCAGCTAGATTTACTTTTCGTGTATCCGGTAGCTCTGATGCTGCTTCCCGGGTTCTCTCTGGTGTAGGTATAGCATTGGGTCTTAGGGCAGAACTATCTCTCCTACACTGGATCCCTGTAGATAGTCGTTTGTGCGCTGTCCGACTTAACGGAACAGTAAGGATTCGAAAGGATAGGGACACTCGCCGTTGCCTCTTCGTCGTATTTGACTACGCTCCCACTGACTGCAGTTCAGACGAGGTGAAAGATGAGTTTTACTGAAAGCTTTCGGACCTCCTCCAAAATGTTAGGCGCTTCGATGTAGTAATGGTGGCTGGTGACTTTAATGCTCAAGTAGGTAGATTGAGTGAGCAGGAAAAACACGTGGGTGGATCTTATGTTGTCGCGTGTCAGAGAACAGACAATGATGACCGTCTGTTGCAACTGTGCTCAGATAACCGCATATTCTTAGCAAACACTAACTTTAAGGCATAAGGAAAAGCACCTTTTACCTGGCGACCCCCAAAGTCGTCTCAACGTTGGACGCAACTAGATGATATCGCCATCAGCCAACGATGGAGGGGTTCGATAGAGGACTGTCCCTGTTTCTGAGGCACATGCTTAAATTTAGATCATGTCCTAGTGCGAGCACGTATTTGTTCGCGACTAAACGGATGTAGGAAAAACACAGCAAAATAAACCTTTTAGGGTTCACCTAATGATAATAAAGCTAGGAATATATTTCAGGAACAACTAGAGTTGCAGGTCCTGACATGCTTACCCTTGAGATTTTAAGAATGGTGGTCCAGTTCTAACAAATAGATTGACTGAGATCTTAGGTGCCATCTGGAACTGGACGTAATCCCATCCGACTGGTCTCGATCACTGATTGTTCCAATTTACAGGAAGCGACAAATGTCCTCTTGTGACAACAACAGAGTAATCAACCTAACTAATATAGTGTCGAAAATATTGGCCTCAATAATACTCCGACGCTTAACAGAAGCTCGTCAAGAGCAGACTAGTGAAAACCAAACTCGTTTTCAACCTGAGGGCGGATTTATAGACCAAATATTCACACTATGTCAGGTCCTAGAATAAAGAAATAAGTTCAGACGTCCCACAATAGTAATATTTCTCGACCCCAAAGAGTCATTTAACTCTGTCGATCGCGAGGTTATGTGGCAGTGTCTCATTAAAAGGTGTACCAAAAATAGTACATTAACCATATACTAGCTGTCTGTTCGAACACTAGTGGTCGAGTGAGAGCCTATGGCGAACTGTCATCAGAGTTCATCACTTCAGATTATGTCTGTCAGGGATGTCCACTCTCCCCAATTTCGATAACTTTGTTGCAGATATGCTTTTAGAGGTAACATTATCGTCGTCAAACTTTTCAGGGATGGACCTTCTATATGGAGACATGCTTATTAACCCAGAATATGGCGATGACATAGTTCTATTTAGTGAAGACACTGACCAAACGCAGAGTCTTCTGACCACCTTGAGCAGCAATGCAAACATGTGGGAGATGCAGATTTCTCCGCTGATATGTAGAATGTTGGTTCAGGATTGACTTGCGTCAGCACCTGAACTAGTGATGGTGAATGAAGTAGTTGAGCTTGTCGACCGCTTCACTTATCTCGGTAGTATCATCAGTGCTGATGGCCTGCTGTGTGGCGAAACCTCAGCACAGATACAGAAGACTGGACTGGCGTAGATGAGATATCCGTTTTCTAACCAAAGTATGAGTATGCTGCACATCAGTTCGCTCCACTCTACTCAATGGTTGTGAGACATGGCCAGTTAGGATGGATGGTATTTGTAGGTTACTGATATTCGATCATCGATGTCTTTTAAGCATGCTCGTATATACTGGGACAATCGAGAAAGCAATGCTGTTGTTAGAAAACGGGCACTAGGCAAGGATGGCAAATTGATGCGTGAAGCAGTTAAGCTTGATCGGTTGAGGTGGTTGAGACATATGTTACGTATGTCCAACCAGCGACTGCCTCGACGAGCAATGTTTTGTGGTGTGGGGTTAGGCTGTAAGAAAGCTAGTGGTGGCCAAATAAAAATATGACTATAATCCATGAACTCTACTGATGTAACGGCATGTATGTTAACAGATAGTAGGATTCACAGAGTCTAATTTAATAAATACGCTTAAAAAACTACGTGGATTATCAGATTGAATAAGAACGGTTATTATAAGAGAGTGACTTTCCAAAAATATTCAAACATTGTTTGTTATTTTTGTGTAATCATTTAAAGTAGTGTAGTAAGCCTATAATTAACATCATATAACCATAAGGCTCTTATCAGTTACAAGAAAATGTGCATAGAATAAATGAACTTTGTAATTTTCAGTGGAAAAAATTGAAAAAATGATCTGACTATAAAAATAGTGACGTTTTAATACACACAAGATATATTTAGCTTCAATGTCTATATGTTTACTGCTAGATATGCGAGCGATTGTTTCTGTGTTATATATATTACAATAACCATATTATAAATAACAATTTCATTACAAACACCTTAATGTTAACACCTGTATGAAGGACACGTCATCATGGCTAGCCAATTCGATTTGCACACATTTTTATTCTTTTTAAAAAACTGAATATGCGTTGTTGATTAAAGTATACCCATTATCGTGACTCAGACCTCCCTAATGTACACTACCAAAAAAAGAACACAGAAGCAATCGCTCGCATATCTAGCAGTAAACATATATATATATATATATATATATATATATATATATATATATGCTAAGTTGTTGTATTAGCTTCTGATCTGGATAGATATAATATAAATTACCCAAGTTTACCGGGGATTGTTAAATACCTTCAAGAAGGGAAGTCTAGTAAGTATTCTCAGTACTCGGGAGGATCAATCATTTTATTTCCCAATAATTTCATCTATGGGGCAGGATATGATCACAAGTTTAAATATTTTCAAAGGGGGAGGTAATCATCGATGTAGCAAAATATGATGGCTGTAATTTTATTTCACGGACAGATTGTGACAAACTATTCCAGAGTCTAAAATATACTTGCAAACTTATTCATATGGAGATAAGATTTCGAACGAGATAGTTGCACCAATATTTTTGTTTGTATATTTCGACATTATTATTTTCTTTATAACCTAGTGTCCCTGAATCGATCAACTACACATCCGAGCAGTACTTGTATCCTTTGACCGACACAGCTAAGTTCCGATTGGCCCATTATTCACAAGTTTATCTCTGCTTTGAGTCTAAAGGTCAGCATCTAGCGTTTACTATGCTTATATTTCAAACAGACGTGTTTTATATACAGACATAATGGACCTCATCATATCATATAATGAGAAATAATAATTATACGTCTAAAGTGGCTGTGAATATTCGACACTGTACTTAATACGAACAGTTGTTTGAGAGTGGCTGGAGGGCTTTGATAAACGGAATACATAGATATGGTAATCAAGTTTCTGAATAATTTTACAACCAAACTATATGTAATAATAATCCATAAATTAATCCGTTTGCATTTGTTATTTGAATCTTCCCATTGATACTTCGGCCTGCAACTGGTCAGTCGATTTTCTCCACCGCGCTTCCTGTGCAGATTTCTTCAATATTGTCGATAAGTCACTAGCATTTTAAACTTGGACTTAATGATAATATCGAGGCAATCCAAACGGGATGTACATACGACAAAAGAAACTGACAAATTGTAGCCCTAAGTATCAATGGGAAGATTCAAACAACAAATGAAAACGAATCAAACTCCATTCCGTTGCACAAATCAGTGCCTACTTGAACTCAATAGCTAAGTGGATAACGTGATGGCATTTGAAGTGAAAGGTACTGGTCTCGAGCCTCAGAGTGAACACCAACTTTGGGAAGCGTGTGCACTCAGCTGACGAGTCCTAAATAGGACGAAACGGGCATCTTGTACTCCACTGCTAGCCAATATCCATCTCTGCTTATAACGCATAAATTAGTTCTGGGGTTGACCATTCTTTCAGTTTTCGTTCTGTTATAGCAATTTAAACTAAACAATATTATATCAGTTAGTATTGATCTGCTGAGCAAGAATTTCATTGATTAGATTGTCAGTGACTTACGAATTTGGTTTTATGCAGTCATGTATAAAATGTAACCACATTTTAGGGTGGAAGAATTACATAGGTTTTATTTATTTATAGACGGTTGATCCTATGGTAATGTAGGTTGATGGTTTACGGTAAGGTATTGGTTATTGAACGTCTACTCGATTTTTAACTGCAAAGATGCTCCAAACTCTATTCAGCAATATTTGGAAGAAAGAACAAGTACCGACAGACTGGGACCAAGGATATTTCACTAAGATACCAGCTTAGGGAGACCTTAACAAGTAGAACTACGGAGTAATCAAATTACTATCAGTACCTCGAAGATTCTTCGATAGAGCGTCGTTGAACCGAATGAAAGATTCCGTAGACTCCCAACTTCGAGTTCAACAGGCTGCATTTCGTAAGGATCCATCGTGTACCGACCAAATCGCAACACTACGGATCATTGTGGAACAATCAATTGAATGGAACTCACCATTCTACGTCAACTTCATTGGAAACGAGAAAGCATTCGATAGCGTGGACAGGACAACACCGTGAAGACTTCCTCGACACTAAGGAGTGCCTGAGAAGATAGTCAACATCAAACGGGACTCATATGATGGATTAGACTGCAAAATCGTGCACCGAGGACAGCTGACTGACTCGTTCGAAGTAAAGACTGGTGTCAGACAAGGCTGCTTGCTCTCAACACCAAAGTTGGAATTTCTAATGCAAACGCCAAGACCATTCTATTGTATGGATCAGAAACTTGGAGAACCACCGAAGCCATCATCCATAAGATACAGTTGTTTATCAATAATCGTCTACGCAAGATGCCGTAGATCCGTTGACCAGACATCATCAGCCGCATTCTACTGTAGAAGAGGACAAGCCAGCTTCCAGCTGGATAAGGAATCAGGAAAAGACTCTGAAGGTGGATCTGATACATTCTGATAAACTCTCAAAAACTTTTTTTTTCACATTATGCGTTGATGATGTTGATTTGAAAGGTAATGAAAGCTACACGCTAGACCATTCAGCCAGAAGAACATTGTGTTTTCAAAATCCAACTCCTAATACATAAATCTCAAAACTATGCATGCGATAGATCATTTGATTGTCGTCTGGAAAACTATCGAAAAACAGAAACGAAAAAATGACTACAGTGTTTTATTCGCTTCATTTACAAAGTCAGATGATAAAAGTTAAGCATCCATCCATTTCGAAAGTAAAAGTGAGATTTAAGTCTTGTACTTTTTGTGGTTCAGATAAGTTTAATTCAAGTTAGATTTTCCATTATTAACAATCGTCTACGCAAGAAACCTTAGATACATTGACCAGACATCTTCAGCCACATCCTACTGTAGAAGAGAACAGGCCAGCTTCCAGCTGGAAAAGGAATCAGGAAAAGGTGGTAGAAAACACCTAACTGCGTCACGAGCCATGCTCTAACTTTAAATCCTCAACCCCAAAGGAAAAGAGACAGATCAGAAAACCCATTTCATTGGGAGTTGAGGATGGAAACGAAAGAAATGAACAATAATGTTGTGCAACTGGTAAGAAGAGCTTAGGCTGGAGTTGGATTCAGAATCCTGGCAGGTTATCTATGCTCCATCAGAATTTACTTAGTGTAAATTTAACCGCTCATTTATGTCAAGAAGATGCGCGAAAATCAGTGTGTTTTAGAATAGTTACGACTTACTTTTGGTGTCAAATAAATCCTCATCCGTCGTCTAAGTGCTTTTACCTTTTTATTGCCGTTTATGTGTTTTCAACTAGGTAATACTAGTTATTTGCCGTTATGGAACATGTATCTTAGCCAGACTGGTGTTCTCTAACCAATATCTTTAGACTCGGAAAGGACGCTGTGAAATTCGAGTGATTTCTCTGGTTACACAACTGTAAAATACTCTTCTCAACTTTATTAAGATTGATAGCACTGATTGTGAATTTGAACTATGGGCTACTAGAGCATAGCTGCAAACCAGTTGAACTCTTTGTTCTAGCAGTTATTAGTAACCAGTTACCGTGGTCTATATTATTACTAATCTCACCTTTTATTTGATCCATCCTTTGTAGTAAGCGATGTTCACGTTATTATTCAAAGTCACCAGTTTTGGTTAATTCACATACTAAAGGATTATCTTTCTACGTCGAGTGTTGAACGTAACATAATGTATCCTTGATGGTTCGATTCTTTATGTATTTAATTGATCGAATGCGAATACCTTTTGAGCGATCAATGAATAAAATGCTAAGGAAGTGATATATTTATACCTTTAATACATTCATAAAAGGTTTTTAACTTTAAAAAATTTTAGCTCGTAAAATATTCTGAGTGAAATTATCTTACAATTCAAAAATTTCACATAGCTTTCTTGAACTCACTAGGTCATTTATGTAATATGTCAATCTATTTATTGGTTTTTATGATTTAAAATTAACCAGTATAGGTTGAATTTATATATTTTGCAATATATAATAGACGTCAAATCAATAACCCAAATCTGTGGTTAAACTTACTGATGGTTCAATAGTGAAGACCTTCAATAATTGTTTCAGGACGAAATCACACTCTGGTTCAGACGACCAGACAGTGTCTTCTGCACTCATGTAGGTGGCGCATAAACATCTGTATTTAGTTAAGTTTTATGCTGAATGGTTATTAGTCTATTGAAATGACAGTTATAGTTTAGAAAACCATTAACTCTGAATGACACGACAATTTAGTTCATTGTAGCCAATAGTAAGGAACACCATACACTATATTGAGGATTTAGATTATCTAGTTTCTTCAAACAATGGAAGTATTCACTACACTTGACCTTGTGAAGGAGTTAGATATACAATAATTCTTTTCAAATTCATATGTAGACATTTGAAGATAATGAACTAATGATGTACTTCGATAGCCACGTACCGTTTTGTATGCCCAACTTTTAATAGTATCAAGTGTAATGACCAATATTACCAACTGATCATCTGTAACCAAATGATTTGCGACAGGTTCCATATATGTAACCTAGTGGTTGGATGTCGCGTACTTAAACCATAACTATGAGAAACGTGAACGCTAACTTGATTAATAAAACGGTAAGCAAATAAATGCTTGACTTCTTTGCTTGTTATGAATGTTGTGATGACGTAGTTCAACAGTACAAAGTTGCTCTAATGTAACGTCCTGAAGATTTAGTTTTGTGATAGAATCACTACTACTGTTAAAGAAATAATTGCTAAACATCCTGTGATTGGTTGTATAGTTCAGCAGTATTACTGCTTTTGTGCGATGGTCAGTATCCTCTTTGATACTGTTTTTTGTTGTTAAGAAAAGCCTCAAATGTTCTGCCCCAAATTTAAAAATTTCATCTCACCCTAGCAATTTTCTCATGGTCGCGTAAGAAAAAAATAAATATTTCGTAGAGTCGAAACTAGTCTTATGAAAATCTTCTTTGGGGTTCTGAGATTACACAACATTCAGGATTCTTTCTAATGTGCTTAAAATATCGACTTGGTATTCTTCTTTCTATCACATTATAACTGAATAGTTGTGTTAATGACATTTTTGATATAGTGCTAACTATGTATGGTATAATCACCTTAGGATGTGTTGGGATTGTAAGTGTATTCGAAAATTCACCATTTAAATCAGACTAAAGATTTACATAGATGTTTAGAATAATGAAAAAACTATTGATTTATAGTAATATCCGCGGTCCTATTATTTACACTTGGAGACATATGCCACTGTAACTCCCACAATAGGAAGTGAAAACACAAAGAGTGGTGCAATCAAGGTTCATTATCTTTTAACAAACTCTTATTCATATACTCGTTTCGCATACACTCGTATAATTGAAATGTTGTACACATGAAGTTCACATGGGATAATACAATGAATCTGATCATCATACTGAACGGAAAGTTTACCTCTTATACTGAACAAAATTCCCGATTGATTGATACAGAACATACTGACTTGAAAGTGTCATACTGGTAAATATTATCCATTATCGGATTAACTGAAATGTTACACTGAGTATAAAACTAATGTCAGGGAATAACATAGTTAGTTAGGAAAAATGTAAACTTGTCTTATCATCCTGCTTGTCATCTGTGATCTAAATATTGAATTTTTCCTGTTAAGTGTGTAGCGTGTCGAGATTGACTATGATCACCAATACAGATCAATTATGTACCCGTCACAGAGAAAAAACTTTGATCCATACAAGAGAATATATTTATTGACGATTTTGTGGTATCTAAAGAATACCGAAATCGTGCCAGGAAAGGGGGGAGAAAGTACAGAGACAGTGGAGCCAAAAATGGCAGCAACACAAACTGAAAGTTTGCGCGTAAAAACTAGTAATAAATTAGGAGGATCATTAAAACAATCCCTGGTACGATTGGTTGTAATGATGAATGTTCCCATTTAACCAACCGCGTTCTCTTCATAAAAGCGGAGTCTGTGCAAGTGTATGAGGGTGTATAGACTTAGTCTGTATATATACTAGATTATTAGACATTTTTAAATCGCTAATTACATTATTGTTTTTTTTATTAGTATTAATATCTAATTCATCAACTGCTCACTTTCGCCCATATGTACAATAAGTTTTGAAAACATGGATCAGCGTACACCTTTAGTTTACAACCGAATTGCATTGTTCCTCCTTACTTTTGGTCACAACTAATGTATTTCTCTGGTGCAAACTTGCATGAAAATGAGTTGTCAAAGTTTATATAAGCACAGAGAGACAAAATGTAAATTAGATGATTTAAAATAATAACATAACCCTTAATACTCAATTAAATTTGAGGGATGTTTGTTTATCATACCTTGGGATATCGGCGGCGTGATTGAATATTTGGGTTACGTGTTTCTGAATATCGAAATATTTCAACAAGTTACCTCTTTTTGCTTGCCGTAACACGTAAACTATGTTTATTAATCGCATATTCTATTCAGGTGTTTATGTAAGCAGTTTCCTATCTATTGCTTCACTCGGTACGAAAATGTACAATCTTAGACACCGCGGTGGCAGACAATCTGCTAAGAAAATAATAAGTGTTAATAAGATGTCGGTTCGTGAAATTCTTACTTCCAACTGACAATTACTAATAATTTTGTAAAGGAAACTTTTTGAAGTATACTGTGCTGAGAACTCCATATCTCACCATACATACATTATTGAATAGAGCCATTACTATTATTAGTAAAATGATGAGTTAGATCCGGATAGAAGAGCACGGAGTAACATTCAAACCCAAGAATCGAAGAGGAAATAGGGATTTCCTGCATTTACATTACTGTCACCGATTTTGAGCTGCATCATATTCTAAGGTATACAGTTATAGTTTAGAATTTCCTCAAAGACTTCAACAGGGGAGTTTCCGCTTTCTGACCGAGCAAACGCAACACACAACTCAAACACCTAAGTAGATAACTGTTCTCACGCTCACTGAACATCATATTTCCAAAGCTTAGCTAGTGATCACATTATATACCGGACATCCATGAGTAAATACTTGTAGGCTACATAAACTTATTGAGTTTATTCTTTACTTCTATAAATGATTAGAGAATGAACTATTCTACGGTATGCTTAGTTTTTTGTGAACCGACACTTATAGTGTCTGTACGGCTAATGATACTAGTTCATGGAACCGTAGTCTGTCAAATCTTGTGTAGAAAAATATCTTTTCCATGTGCTGTTTACACTGCTAACTAAATTGTTATAGTACTGAATATTGATTTTTAAGTCAGTTAGTCACAAACAACATCGATGTTTCACAGTGTCACAGCAATAAGAAATTAAAAAGAGTAAGCAAAACATTAGTTAGTCCCTTAAATATAGAGAATAAAGAAAACATCAGGAACTGAATTCGAAAAGGATAAATGAAAAGGTAAAAGTACGATTCATAAATTCTAAGTTTAAATGAAAGATGCAAACGCAATGAACACGTACACTCAAAATCAGTGTGTTTCATGCAATATTACAAAAATACTCACAGGATTAAATCTTATATTATTGTGACAAAATTATTTTAAAATGTTAGAAATTATCTTCATGTAACCAAAACAAATGCACTGATTAAAACTAAATGATCACCGATTACTAACTCTGTGATATCGAATGATAAACAAGTAGCATATGAGTTTAATGAGCTAACTTTTTTTCACTACTATCCTCTTAAAAAACAAATTGAGTGACAGTTTATTTAATAAATAAAAAAATCCTTAGCTTGATTAATGATCAAAAGCTATTGCGACGCTAATCGAACTGTCAAAATTAACGTAACTAATCGATTGATGAAAAGTCACTAGTGAGTTATAAATCGATTATTCTTGGTTTACAGATTTTGATGAAGTAGTTAATTTGTAATTTTTATTCTCGGTAATATTTTTAAATTTATACATTTCTCAGGATAGATCAAAGATGATGACTGACTGTATATGCAGAAAAATATCAGTTTATGTAAAGATGTTTTTTCAGAAAATAAGTTTTTCTGTCGTTTTCGTGCAATCCATCGTTAAACATGGATTTTCAATTATATTTATGATTTTGTAAATAAATCACGTTATCTCCTTGTCATAACTGGTTAGGTTTAAATAGGTCCTCTATATGGGACCAACTTGAAGACTCATTTTCCCTCTTCGTAACACTTCCTTCTTCATTAAGAAAAAAATCCTAGATTATTCACTCCTGTCTTCGACATCTTTGGATATTACTCTAATAGAAAGGATAGATTTATTTGGAACTGACTAGAGGCATCACTCTTCATACTAATTTCTTTTATACACTTACATTTACTGCACTTTTATGTCTACTGTCATCAAAATACAACTTACGATGAAACTAGTAAGGCTACTTCAATTTCCTATGATAAGCAAAATAATGTGAGAATCATTCTAATGAGTTGTAGTTTTGACATTTGGTTTGCTCTCGATAAGATTGTTCGCTATGCATTAGGCTGATAGCACGCTTTTATTTAAGTGTCATATATCAATGAATTAAGAACGAAGCCTCTTTTATAAGAAACAAACTGCGATCACAAACTTCACGACCAACTAGTTACCGTATACCACATGCAAAAATGATATGAAGCAATTTGATATTGAAAATAAAGTTTAAAAAATCACTTTAGCAATCCACTTGATCAATATGTAAGGAAGGAATTATTATGTTTGGATAATTTTGAATAACTGAGCCTCATGTTGTGAAGTGACAAACAACTCTTCAGATATCATTAAATATAAAACCACAGGACATTTTTGACAAAAAAAATTGGGCCGCTGAATAAACTTACTTGCTGATTAAGCAAACTACATCTTGAACAAAAATTCGTTTCATCAGTTGAAAACTGTAGAAGCTTAAAAGGATTATTACTATTTTGGCTTTTTGCACTAGTCAATATGCAGACGACTTTTGAGAAACCAATGCACAACAAGAATGAAAGGCTTGTCACCCTATGCTTAAATGACTGCCCAATTATTATTATTCTGGTTAGAATTTCTTAGAGAGTTGGATTTCTACGGGATGGTTTCGTTAAGCCCATGCCCAACGTTTCTCCTCTATCCGGCTTTGGACCGGGAGTAACCCAAGAAGGAATCATGGCGGAGTTCCAGATCATTTTAGGCATATATATATATATATATATATATATATATATATATATATATATATATATATATATATATATATAATACTGATAAGTTATTAAACGCATAGTCCAGTTACAAAGCATTATATATCGTTTACCTTTACATTCATTTCAGTCTGTTTCTTCGAGACCTCGAAAATTTTCTTATCAGACTAGTTAGGATGCAAACCATCTAAAAATAAGCCCGTCGAAAAACTTTAAACAATGATAAACAACAAAAATATACACAAGGTTATAAAGGTGTAGTTTTCGGTAACCTACAAATCTTTCTATTATTATCTAGTTAAAAGATACAGATTCTTTCAGTGCACCATAATTTTACATCATTTCCAATTGCTGGAAGGGGATGGAAAGTCGAATCGGAGTCAAATCTACCTTTATTTCGATGCCGCTTTTCAGTATTTGACGTGCTTGGAGTCGACTGAGGGAGTGTTGGCATAAATTCTTGATTTCCTAATAATTACGTAATCTGTTGAAGTCTAGGAATCTAAAAGAACGCTGAAAATCGTTGGAAATGTTTTTTCTTAGAGTTAGGATTGAATCCACTTTTGCTGTGTAAATTTTCACTGGAAAGCTGTTGTTATACCCGTTTCAGTGAAGATCATATTCGGTTCGGAAAATAACGTAATTTCACTAAATATAATTACACATAATACTAAAGACTGTTAAATCATGTTCATTAAAATCGGAAACAATGTCCTGCACAACGGGTTAAGAGTCCAATAAAATAATTGTTAAGGATCATGCTAAGCTAACCTTTCTTGATTTCGAGATTGAATTTAATTAATTTTAACTGTATAAGATAAGGATGGTCCTGTAGTCAAATAGACTACAATCACTGACTTTCTGGATTTTTGAATCATGGTAATCAGAGCATAAGTTGGAAACATAAGTCTGTCATATTGAAATATGTATTCAGTGTAAAGTGAAAGCCTCAGTGAAGAGGAATTTTTAGGAATTTGTTAGAACAGTAAATTACAGGTCACTTTTGAAGGTGATTTTCTTAGATGGTCAGCCTATGTTTCGTGTTTCCTTGAACTCTGATGTGTATTCTGCTGTCTCTCAGGATGATCGATGATTATCATGTGTTGATGATGTTTTGTGATCCATAGACCAGGAGAATGTCATCGTGAAGTGTCACACTTGCAAAGAAATAACTGTTGCAGGTTTTGAAACTATGAAAAAGGGTAGACATTGCTAAGTGAACGCTATTGTATTTTCAAGCTATGACATAGAACTGGGAGTCCTTAATATACTTTGACTGAGTAGAAAACTAAGAGAGTATCATGATGAGAGGCAACATTATGCAAATCTATTTCTAAAGTGATGAACATATGGGGTTATGCTACAAATATCCGGAGTTAGTGCTCGTATTCACCCTATAATACTAATAATCATAAGTAACAATGTTGCAAGACAAATTTTATTGTTTAGATACTTACTAGATATAATTGCAATCAACCAAATGATTAGTAAATATTTAGATGTGGTTTAAAACCGTTTCGTTTAATTTCAAAACTTCTTGAAACCTTACATTTAGACATTTTTCAGTCCTCTGCTTGAAACTAACTGGAAGTAATCGTTGCTCATACAAAAGACCATAAAATGAAAGAATAAAACAACTCAAAGTTCTCAAAAACAGCCTGTACTTAAAAAAGCATTACAAACAACTACAAGGAGACCGTTTTTATGATTTATTTACTATATTGAAGGAAACCACTATGTTCATTCTACAGTAAGGCCCACCACGCAATGCAGATTAAATTTGCAGTAGCATAGAAACACATGCCCACGTAAAGATAAGTTGAGCTCTTCAAAAATTACAAGAATCTAGATGTCGTTATTTATTATATATATGCATGTATATATATATATATACATATATATATGTATATATATATATATGTATATATATATATATATATATATATATATATATATATATATCGTGAACTCGCATAAAATCAAATCAATATTGAAATTTAATCCATTTAGTCGTAAACAGCATTTACGATATTGCATATAGCGCTATTGATCGACCACGTTATATTAGAAGAGCAGATACGTTAATATCGCATTATTTCTACTAAAGAAATGAATAATCATAAAATATGTGACAGTATTTCTCTGCGATTTTCTAAAATCTGTGATAACTGTCACAGGAGGCTAAAACTTCTGTCTAAGTACATGATTATTTTGTAAAATATCAAATAAAAATCGTTAGATATGAGTTCTTACTTTAGATGAAAGAGTTTATAAATATCTCTTTCGCTCGTTATTTATTAATGAAAAGTGCATCATCATTTAAAAAATAGGTGGTAGTGGAGAACTATGTTTCATCCTACTTTTAAAATCTTCGGAAACCTCATACTATGATCCTATGCTCGGATCGAAAATTAGTATGGAACTGCATGAAGTTTAAAGCATATGATGAGGGGATCAGTGAACGTGGTTTCTCTGATATACATATAATTTGAAGAAATGATTCAGTTGAATAACCTGATTTAAGCACAAGGTACTATCTTAAACAAATGTGGCTTGATAAGGGTCCTAGAATAGAATCAGCTGTATCGCCACAAAATACACAAGTTACTTCGAGATGAAGGCATTTAAAGAAAAACTGACACTAAGTGAATAACTATTAGGACGTATCAACTGATGAAGACCTTGCAGTGTGGTAAGACGTACCGTAATGTTACTGCTTAATGAGCTTTTCAACATCACCTTATCGACCTGAGGTAAGTCATATGACCTTAGTTTTTAACAAATTTTTAAAGAGGTTACGAATAAATTGTTCTATGTAGTCTAGAACATAATTATTATGAAAATAATGTCCACGTTTCACTAAACACTGAACACCATGTTAGCAGTCTCGCCTTATCAGGGTGCGGCCTTTAAGCACAAATTGGAAAGTTTTGTGGTTATAGAAAGTGTGTATGAACTCAAAACCAAGTGTTAACCGAAAAGTAGATAGAATAGATTATTTTTTGGCAGCATTAATATTTCAGTCAATATCCTTAAAAGGCTGAAAAACGTTAATGGAATCTGAGAATGCATTGACTTATACTGAGTTAAAATAAATAAACACCGCGGGATTACTAAGTTAAATCCCGATAAGTTCAGTAGTCAAAGAAAAGACTGTTCTGGAAGAAGAATTATATTTATCGCTGGCCTTGTGATATCGAAATAATATCGAGACCAGAATAGATGAGCAGCTAACAACCACCAAGGAGAGAAACAGAAGGGAAATGACGTGTTTAGCGCGCGAGTGATAGTCTTTTAGTATAGTTAAACAAAAGGAGTACAGTTTAACAATTACTGTTAGAATCAAGTACAGTAGTAAATGTTTCCACTTCAGCAATTGTGTTATCTTCTTAAAAGTAGATCACTACAGACTCATCGTAACTTTATGAACGACATTCCGGAGGTAAAACACAGAATAAATAAAATATTACAAGACAAATACTGAAACCCTTGTTTTTAATAAAGAAGTAATGAGGATAGAACACAAATAAAACTCAACAACACTGGTTTTGAGTCTTAGACTTTAGAAACATATAATACAATAGAATCGAAATTTCTTCAATGAAGTTCGCCAGTTTACTGTCAGCCACATAACATTAGTGATCGGAACTCCCAGAGGTCAGACAAAGTAAGATAAAAAGCTAACCAAAGTGAATAAAAAACTGTAAACCAACCCTAAATGGACCTATAGGTATGCAATCTCTGTCTTTCATGTTCACCTAGCAGTTTTAATTCTTCTTCTTAAGTTCTGCGTCCGCACTTACCAACTTCTCATAGACATCTTGACCAGTTGTCCTCGGTTAGGGATGAAAGTAACAAATATTATAATGCTTCCTTCTCATTTTCCACTGTTGAAAGTACCATACAGGGCACCAAAAGGATGGGTATGATAACTGAAAGCTAGTTTCAGATTTTTGTGAATACAGAATTCAGGTTTTAACATACTTTTGTATTCATGCTATATGACGGACAGAAATGTATGTAGAATCCATCCTGAAGGCTTCGTTTTTGGCAAAATCCCTCCATGTATATATTTGTGTTATGATCTTGCTAACTCTTTCTGTTCAGTATTTTGGTACTCTGTTAGTCCCAATTCGAGATATTTATATTTGTATTTTGTTATATTTCCTATTTTTTGTACTTGAGTTTATATGTTTCCTTCTAAACTATAAATTTGTTGTTTTAGTTGATTCTTAATATGGCTACGGCCATATCGGGTTTGATACCTTCGAGGTAACTTTATATTCTTGACAAGAAAGACGTATTCTTACAGAATTGGAAACTTATTGAGTTAATTTTCGGATCGGGACAGTATAATACTGTTTAGGTAATTGCCTGTATTCCTTTTTTGATTAATAATAGAACCGTTCTTACCCAGAATTTATATTTCGAATTCGGACTGGGCAAGGCGCGTATATTCTTTATACTGTCTCCGAAAGCATAGTTCACTGAAGTGAATTCTTCTATAAAGTAATCATCAGTTAATTGTCCGATTAGACTGTTCTGTTGTTTCAGGTTTTTTCAACTCACCTCGGCATCTACCTGGGTCCGAAACGTGCATATTTTACCCCATCAGGTGGTGCATGAAACACAGTTTCATATATCTGTGTAATGGATTCAGCAAATAATGTGTCTGATGATCTTGACGAAATGGATGTTCAGAGAAGCCACCCAAAGCACTTAATTTCATAGTATTGTTGCTGCCACAGTTTTTCTGCCTGCGTTGTCCGTCAGTTTTCATCGAGAACTCTTGCAACCACATAGTAATATATAACAGCCTTTGTCGACTAAACCTGCTTAATTTAACTTAAACTGAAACTTTTGTTTACCTAATTTTGCTGTCGCCTAATGATGGATCATCCATAGTAAGGTTTCAGTTGAACAAACGTAGGGTTATAACATACGGAAGTTGATCAGTATTTTTCTTCGACTTCTTTGGAAACAGATGTTATTCTGCAGAACCCTTTCAGATAGAACTTTTACTCCATAATGCTGATCAAACTCTTTTCAATTTCAAAGCACCTTTTTATTGTATTCGGATGCAATTTTTTGATTGTTACGGTAAGTTACACTGGAGGAACATTTGAGTATGTAGTAGAGGTTGCACTGTTGAGATATTATGTATTTACTGACATGATTTGATTTTGCATCAGAACTGATGTACCTTTGTGTGAATGCAAGTGGATTGAAGAGGTCTTGTACGCTGTTTATAAGAACTCAGTAGCTTTGTATGGATGGATGAACTTTGATTTCGTTAGACCTTTTTCCTTGTTCAAACCAAATGTTAGCGGCTTCACAACTTCGGCTCATGCGACAGTGCTCAATCTAAACCCAGTTACGCCAAATACTTACTTTTCTTCCTAATTGGATTGCTTTACACCCAATGTGTGACTTATCTGCGTCTTGAACTCCTTCTTCCACGATGCCGATGATTCAAATAATTCGTCTTATACCAGAGGACTTACTGCTAGCTCAGTGTATTCATATTCATAGGCCAGCATGAAAATATCAACAATTAGCCGAAAACCTGAAGTTAGTCATGATCTGAAGAGATACCACCCCGTGTATAATGTTACCATCTTAAGCACGCTCCACTAGTCTACTGTATTTGATCAGTCACAATCGGTTTATTATTTGATCGAAAAGTAGTCATATCACATTGACAAGAAGGGAGGAGATACAGTGGAATAGTAATCGAATAAGAAAACCACTTTTCACAGTAGGTGGCACGCGAATGAATGCTCTGTAAATACTCATGTAAATTCTTAAACCTGGCATCTCAGATTTTGATGGCCTTATGTTGTATTCGTTCTCTCTTCAGGATATTTCTCAGAATTCTTCTAAAATCCAGCTTACTATGAGATTCGATTAAGTGGTACTGAAAATGATTGTCTTGTTTGATAGCACTTCGAAAACCCATACTGAATGTATTGAAATAGCGGAATCAGCGTTACTGGAACAGTTTTCACTCGATCCTGTTTATATCCAATAGACTGATATTGAATTTATCACCATGAATAAACACACACCAGCCTAAAAAGTGTTGTTTTTCATTTCGATGTACGAAACAATTAAAGTGTCATTTCTTATTATTTTATTATTAACCATGTGTAAAAAGTTGTATAAAATTTTTGTTACCTGCGTCTTTGAGAATGCTTAACTCTGAATATTTAGAAAAGCGTCTATAATTCATTTATTGAATAACTTATCTGATGAGGATCGCGAGTGTACTTGCACTAATTTATCATCTCCTCTCTATAGGAAATTTTCCTGAAACCGACGATTATGTCTCATCGAAAGATTCTGAGCATCGGTAGTATTCCCATGTAAATCGAAGTTATCGGCGCTGATTCGAATTCTTATTGTAATATTATATTTTTGAAGTCACTAAAAGCTATTTTCAAATTCTTAAGATAATATTAAATGTCAAGCTCTCAGAATCCAGAAGGAGTTATGACAGCCTTTTGAAAACTATCATTTGCAGTCACTGGAATACAGCCATACTTTATCCGTCACATCGTGGATGTACGCCAAGGGGTAGTCATTGATTGTGGTTTTCATAATAGTTCGACGATGATCATCAATTAAACGTCAGTCCTTACTGTCTTCTTTAGGGGCTTCTTGTACATGAGCTGCCCATAGTATGTTTAGTGGCCTAACTATTCCAGCATCTATTATATGACTGAATGTTAAGGTAGTTCTGAAGTTGTAATGTAATGCAGTGAATTCATGATTACGTGATCGTGTTTCGTAAACCAGGAGATACTTGTCAAGTATGGGTTGGGGGCACGGCTTGGTGATGTTTCATGGCGACCGGACATTAAAAACGTGTATGATGAGGTTATCAGAAGACACAGAACATCATTTCTTTGTATTTAAATTGAAACTGTGCGAAAGTAGTCTGATGGATTGTGTAATTTATGAGATTTCCATCAGGCTACATAAAATAGATCCTGGAAGACAATCTAATACTATCTCACCACAAACTGTTAAGTGATGTTACTAATATGATGAGGACATTGAGTAGGAACTTGATCTTCATATGAAGGTCTGAAATCTAGAAACAAAAAAAAAATAAAAATTGCAATCCATGGACAAATATCATCCTTTTAAGGACCTAGTTTAGCAAAAAGTTGTTACTGAAATATGATGTTTAAGCTCTTAAATCCAGTTATCTCAAAACAACGACTTAGACAAAAATTTCTTGATATTTGGGAAATAATCTGACATCCTTTTACCATTATTCATTAGGATCTGAAAATTTTTAGGCTGAATTTTCCTGAAAGAATAAGAACCGAGCGCAGGGAAATTAATTAGTTTCAATTAGTTCTTTATGAAACCATTGGGTATTGGATATTGAAGGTTCTGGATTGTTTTACTGTGTCATTATTATGAACTTTGCAAACGCCTCGTATTTCACATCGCACACTTATGTTCTGATAATGACTGGAATATATTAAAACCTGCTTCGCCTCACCTGAAGAGTGTACTATTTTGTTAAAGTATGCTAGAGATTCAGCAAAAGCGACCTTATCCATCCGAATACAATACAGAAGGTAGGTTATCGATAGTTTACATACATTAGTTGAAATGTTTATAACGTTGAGATGGTCGCCTAGTTTTTATTCGTAAATATTCCGCATGCGCAGATAAAGGGATGTATAGATATCTCTATTCATGTACTCAAAAATTCTCTCGTATTTTTATAACGCTCAGTCTATGGTTTTAGTTTCTTCGTGAAATCAACATTGATCTCAGCTTTATAAGGACCTCAGCTGTTTTAGGCATTTTATGCTTATAAGTGTTTAGTTGTAAAATTTTCAGTTGTTGATTCATCCCATCTGTAACCGCTGAAATATTAGTTATAATGATTTCATTTCTAAATGACTTATAGTAGTTTTCTGGACGATTAAATGTTGAAACCATTTTGATTCGAGGTCGTCTGAATCAAATCTGCCTGAAATCTTAACCATCACTCTTGTGTTGAGTTATATACATATTTTTGCAATTTCTGTCGTAGTCTAGAGGTATGTTGGGTTGATGGTACTCTCCTGATTGACATGTATAAAAGATTGTATGAGAAAATATAAGATAGTCTAGGCCGTCATATCAGTAAGCGTACAGTATGCGCTTAATTCTTAACGATGAAGACAACCGACAACACTTAGAAGAAACCTAAAAATGAAGCCAAGTTATCAGGATGAGGTTCAAAACCGTTTGTTGATGTGCTTACATGATCAGTAAGATGTTTTTTCGGATATAAATAATTGGCATTGATCAGAAAATGTCTCGTATCCAGTGAAGATAAATTCAAAAAAATTTATTAACTCAACTATTGAACTATAATTTGCTATCTAAAACAGACTGAAACAACAGACTCAAAGAATTAATATAAATTTATTTCCAGTCTTCAGAGTAAAATTTACTGAAACGACCGAGGCAGAATTTTGGTTTTGACATCCATGCCTTTACTATCTTAGCTTTAAAACGTATTCTCAATTAAGTTGGTGATTGGAACAAATCTTTCAAAAACATACTAAACATTACAGAATCAGGCATTGCTGGTTTCAAAGTACTCCAAATTGGTCATCCAAAGATAAAGCAAGGAATAAACTGAATGTTGCGAGGGAAAATTACGTTTGATTTTAGGTAGAGCTGTAGGAGTGTAAGACTTCTAAACTTATTATTTAGGCGAGCAAAAAGTTTTGAAGAGGACCCTGATTATGCTTGACCGAAGACCCCTAATCAGTTGTGTTCAGTAAGACTATCAAAACATCATCATTTTTGGATATTTATGAATCGACAGCATTAGATATCGATACAATATGGTATACTAAATATTTAAACCAAAAAAATAGAGGACTGAGAATATTTTAACAATCTACTTTGCAGTAAAACTTGTGCTTTCATATATTTTCGTTTACTGTTAATCCGATAAATGTTTCGTTTCTTTGCTTATGCACAGTTCAACGTAGTTATCAGGATGAGTGAAGAAAAGTAAGCTTCTGTCCATCCTCGGTAGTTTATTCAGACTGCATAGTTATTTAAACTGAAGCGTACCGTGTAAATTTATAGTAACAATGCTTATCTTAACTTTGTTGTCATCGATTTTCTTCCGTCTTCGTTTAATACAGTAGTATTACTGAAAGATTAACATTATAGAGTCTCAATTTACAATCATCATATTTTAGCTGACTTTATTCTCTCATTGCCTCAAATACATTTACTTTCGTTGTTCTACAGTTTATTTACTTCTTTAAAATTAGTCTACTACCAAGTGGTAAAAAGATTGTTTTGTGTAGATGGAATATCCCATTACTGCATTTGCAGGTGAATACTTTTTATTTGGAAGCCTGAGTACTCTATCTTTATACCTAACGTTGCTAAACAACTCTACCTTACATAGGTAAATCGGTGGATTGTCCAAAGAGTTTTGTGATACAATCGTAAATTACATTAAACCATCATTTGAACTAAGTGTGAATATACAGTGAGCTCGGATGTTGCACAAAAGACTGATATCTATGTATAAAAATCACGTTTAAATGCAAACTAAAAGTAGAAAAAAATAAAAAATATTTGAACTATTCAATCACATTATGACTGAATATCTCCGATAAAAAAGCATCCTAGAGTATGATTTTTCGAATCATCTTTCCCATAGTCCTGTTGTTAATTTACTTCTACCTAAAGAAAAATGCACTCAACTACAAAATATTTACAAAAAAATAATAAAGTAGTGTTTAAAAAACTAATTGATTTTCACATCACATCCTGAATTTGAATTCTTTTTCATTCGCTGGCTTAATGGTTGTTAAATATAGACATCAAGAAACATACCCCTGATGTTGTATCTTAAAATTTTAAAATATTTCCAATCTTATATAAATCATTCTACTAAGCTCTAAGCCATTAATAATGTCTGCAAAATTAAACTTTATCGAACAAAATGTGATACGGATTTCACTTAATCATCCTTGGAATTTCATTGGTATCCTACATTATTGATGATCAATATATAACTCATTAGGATTGTTTTGTAGTTCAAACGTTTTTTATTGTTATTTTAATTGCAGTCACTATCTATATAGCGTCCTTTGAAAATTTCTTTAATCATCAAATTCGGCCTTGAATCTTGTATTACTTAAAATATTCCAATAAACTTTTTGCCGTTTGTCAAAAAACACAAATGTTGTAAGAATGAATTATTTTGAGTGATATTTATGTCTAATTACTTGTTTATTGGATGTCAAATATTTATCAAATAATAAGGTAATAAATGATCAATAAAATGTTAACTTTGGTCATTGTTTTGTCAATTAGGTATTGAGACTGAATATTGATTTCGCAGTGAGCTCAGTGAGCAAAGTAGATGGCTGTTTATATTACTATTGTGACTCATATATATATATATATTACAAATTGTATTTGAAGTAGTTTTGTATATTCTTAAAACTAAGGCAAATTAAGATATGCTAAGATTAGTTAGCTAATAAAATATTATTATTTTAACTACGATTAAGGAATTCTTTCAATGGAAGGTTAACAAATTCTGTGAATATGTCTGGACTTAAAATTCATCTAGCTCAAGCTATGCTTCACTCAGCTTGGGTACAGTTGCCTGGCACTATCACCAGCCTTCACATACAGACGTTATGACGTTCAACACCAGTAAATAATTTACATTACCATAAATTATTACTTCTCTGTTGTACATTCATGACAAGCGGTAAACAGTTAAATAACTTTTTCGTTTTAAAGATATCTATGAATAATTGTAAGTGTGATACCGTTTTAATACAGAGCATCTGAGTGAAGGAAAACTTGATAATTTTATTGTCTGACAACTTAAAATGTTGAAATTTATATCCCTTCAGCTAAGAATCAAATTAGCTACCCATTACTTTAAGCGTCGTAAGATCATTAAGCATTTCTAAGATGAAATTTCACACTGCCTTCGAAAAATTCGAGAACAGTCAATAGCTTGTTACTATAACGATCAATGCCACTGAAACAGAATTACTGTGTTGACTTTGTATTGTTTCTGTAAACGGCCTGATACAAACTGTCAAAAATTGTTTTTGCCACATTCAGTTCCGAATTTCAATATCAGTATGACACTTTGGGATTAGTGCAGACATGGATATTATCTAGTTTTCGGATGAATTAACATCTTTCAAGATGATAATTGTTGTCTATTGATAGACTTTCATGTATTTTCGCTGTTCGAGAACCCATTTAGTTTTTTCAAAAGGATGGAATCTTCAGTTTTTTAGTTAGAATAAATCTAATTATTTACATGAGCTCGAATAATCATGGTCCGATTTTAAAAGAAATTGTTTGAATAGTTAAGTTTTATGATTAGTTTGTTATCTCCGGATGTCTATACTCTTGAAACGTTTTCCGTGGTTAAGACATTAAGTATAAAACTTCTATTGAAACGCTATGCATACCTAAGCACTCCCTCATAATAAAAGCTTCATATTCTTCATACACAGATATACCCGGGGATGTCTCATACAAAATCACCTTCACCAAAAAGATATGACGACGACATAATAAAAATTAATTTGGTTTTGACTAAACTTAATATCTTACCTTATTCCTTTGTACAATTAAAACTTGTGTTAAATTAATTTCGTTGTTTATCCACTCCCTAAAGAAGTAATCTCTGTTGAGTCCCAAAACATCAAAAATTCTGATCTCTATACACTGAGAAATCACACCTACTTATTGTCACCCTTTCAAGTGTACCATTAGTTTATACTTTTTATATATATAAATTATACTATAAGAACAATCATGCAAATGTTAGCTGTTACTGTTACTTCTCGTTGTTTGACGAGGTAATTATGTCTTGTTAGATTACTAAAAATTTCAGTTACTTAGAAGTAGTTTACAAGTTCATTTCTTCGACACAACTAAACTCAAAGAACTGTTTCTTCCCAAAAAATAAAAACCAATACAAAATATTAAATTCTTAGTTTCTTAACTTTTAAAGAACTGATATTTATTTTTTGATGAAGAATACGTTTACTTTCATTTTATCCACTTTTTCTGTTACAAATATTGGTCAAATAACTAGTAATGTGTACTTACTGTATAAAAGTAACAATAATGAAATAATCACTTAATATATGCTAGCTGAATAATATGATTACTATTAGTCACTAATATAATAATGTTTATTTGTAAGCACATTACTGACTGATTAAGTATGATATTGAATTCTTACCAACTTTTTAAAAACGACATATTAAAAAATTAACAAAAATTTGATCTATAACATTTATCTCATCCATCTTGTGTAAAATCGGCAGGTTACAAGCATATATCACTGAAAAGTTCCAGGTAAATGAATTGATAATTTACTTTAATTTAAAACTACAGCAGCACCATCAACTGAAATTTAACAAAATTTACTAAGCTAACTAAATGCGGATTTTTTTTTATTATTACAATATTATAGTCTCATTGATAGAGCATGAATATAAGATTTATTTGTATTAATTTAAAACTGAGGATAACTTATAAAAAGTAAGTATACTAAAGATCGGTGTAGCCGTTGAACTCATATTACTGGTTACATAAAACAGACAATTTTCAATATCTCAAATAAAATAGATTTTAAAACATTTCAAAAAAGTTTCACGAAAATTTACTGACAACTGAAGTATAACGATTCTATGGGTAGCTATAATTATAGCACTGTTCACTATTTAAATCCAGTAACCCATATACTTCATAATACTATCTTGGCAACTTAAAATACGGATAAACTTTCCGTATGGGAGGGAAAATCTTTCTACATTAGTGGCAAACTTGTAATAAGTCTGTGACTATAAAGTATTCTGAACAAAACGTATAATTCTAAATGCTGACAGAGGAATATCCCGAATTCAAAAAGCTACAAAATAAATGGTTTATGAGCTGAAATTATGTGTATTCAGTGATTATTTGTAGACACTATTTGAAGAATCCAACTACTGAAGTTTTTTGTCCTTAAAACTGAGTAAAATATCAAGGGTTTTCAAGTGGGTTATTACCAAAAGGCAAAATGTAACCATTTCCATAAACCTCTGATGCTAATAATAATGCTGTGCTCATTGATGGATAATTTCAAGCGGTAATTCATTGAGTACTACCGAGAAGCCATTACGTTTGGCATCCAACCATATTGAGTTTTGAGCAGTTAGTTGCTCACAAAAGGAATTTTAAGCTATTTGCTCAGTATCATGAGACAATCGATGTTAGTAATGTAAACCAACATACAACAACCCAATGGTCTAAATTCTGAGCGTTTGATGCGAGACCTAAAATGTGTTAGGCAGGATCCATGGCTGAGTCGTTGTTGGGCACTGTGAAGTAGTTCTATGCCAAAACAAACACAGCTGATTAGTAGTTGTTGGTTTTCTCTGGTTATTTAACTCAAATCATTTCCTCATTCCAACCATAAAACTCATTAATTTTCGAGATATTATATTTTCCAAAGTTGACTGTACTCAGTAAGTTATGTTATTATTGCAGAATCTTCTTCTACTTGATAGTTTATTCATCTAAATGTAACCCACTGTTCTGTGAAGTAACGTTGAACTATTGATTTTGACTGCCAGTAAAAGATGTGATATTCATTTTGCAGTCTTTAATAAATTGTAGTTTGCATCACGAACGACCTGATTTAGCTAGCCATTAAAAGCTATGAAGCATTATATAGCTATTTCATTCTAGTATGGAACCTCTCATTAGTATACGCGAACGACTTCACCAAAAATATTATCCAGGGCACTCATATGTTGCTCTGATTTCTCCAACCTTTAGATCAGTGAGCTGGTATCCAAAGCTCTATAGTTCTATTTGTAATCGACTCGCATTGCTGAGTAACCATCTTCCAATACGATTAATTATGTCCTTTTCACACTTGTTATAGTTCTATTCAGAAAAAAAATAATGAATCAGTAAAGAGATAAAAGAATAACAATGACAGTGATGTATTTTGTCTTTAAAAGTCAATTTCCTAAAAAATAGAGAAAAAGAGTATTTAACAAATACTACTATCAAACCCAGAGACTCTACATTTCAGATGCAGGCACTGAACAAATGAATAACTTCTTTCAAAGATGATAAGGGAAGTTAATTTACTGGTCGCACATTTCAATTAGTTGATTTCTTCGGATAATAGAACTTATCTTTCTTGATTTTCAATATCTCAAGCGATGTTGTAACATTGCGAAATAATCAGTGAAGCACAGTTTATGTGATAGCACACCAATTGACGTGATTAGTCAATCAATTAATTATTTATCGATCGGTCATTAAAATGATCTATTCATCGTGTATACTGGCATAAATTCTGAATATTGAAGTGCTTTTCTTCCATTAATCGACCTCATGAATTATCGTGCCGAAAAATGACTGTAGTTTACGAACAGATTATGTGGTCACTTTTAATGTGAATTCCTAAGAATTCGCTAAAATACAAACATTTATATTATGACCTAAACTCTGAATTGTTGTATTGTGTGAATAATTATACAAACAAAATCAGATTATGGAATTTTGTGCATATGTATGTGTGTATTTTTTTTTATATCTGTAAAGCCCGTATACTTCATGTAAGTATATAATTTTTCTTTTATCATTATTTGCACCAAAAGAACACTAATTCTATAGAATAAATGAATCACGAAAATTGATGTCTTAACTTGTTTAACATTTGTACTTAGATAAATACTCACATGTGTATGTCTGTACGTTTGTATGCATGGAAAGATTAATGGACAAATAGACACAATGAAATCAAGTAGTGATTTGAGTAGAATTACTATTTTAAACTGTGCGCATATATAATACTGTCGCTCATTTTAAAACACGACCTTCATTTATTCTAATTTATCGAAAAAATAACTACAATAGTTATTTTCTAAAACAAAATAAAATGATAATTTTTTGTGTAAGGAATTTGAAACGAAGCGTAGTTTAATAACTGAATCAATCTAGCTTACTGTAAATCACGCTAATTTTTGTCTATTGAATATCTAATATTTTCAATACTAAAAAGTAATGTTTAGCTAGAGTGAAAGATATCAGATTAATGATTGTGACGGACCTATTGGTAGATGTTCGATTAATGTGAAATGACATCAGTACATCTAAGGCGTAAAAGAACACTAATAACCATGTCGATCTCTTTCATTGAATTTCAAAGCTTAAAAATCAATATTAGAAACCGATTAAATTTAAATTACCTTTTTACATTATTAGAATGAGTTAGAAAAACCTAACTACAAAGACTCTGTCAATTACTGGGAAATCAATCGGTCAATAACATGATGACATGAAGTATTAATACACAGTTGTTTGAGTTTTGACCAGATGGTTAGTATATGTTATTTAAGAGCTTGTTTGAACAGTCACACATGAAGCTCCATAACTTTGATTGGAATATATCTCTGGTCTTCTCCAGTTTGCTAATGAATTGATTTTTGCATACAATGCTTTCATTAAATCATTTATTTGCCCCAAAAGATAATGGTTTTATCACAACACACTGTAAAATAGTACGACAGAAATGTATTGTCTTTTTGACATTAGTTTTAAAGTGAAACAGTATGAATTATATTATATTATCTAATATTTTTCGAAATAATATAAACTTGCTCAAAGCTTAATCTTTCATTGCAATGCACACTTTTATTCCTTAGGTAAATCAATGGACTTATTTTTAATGGTATCAGGTATTCAGATGAGTGATTATGATAACTTGATAACTACTGGTATAACTAGATATAATTAATAATTTAATACAATCGCATTTTATTTGAATACCATCTTCTGTGACATTGCAGTTGTTCACTTTTTCCACTGATTTTAGCGGAGTTTCGTTTTATGAAGTGGATAAGGGAGCTTTCATCATTCTTCAGAACAATATCGTTAGTACAAACTTCATGTTATTAGACTAGATCTTTGCAAATAAATCTGTTAATTAGCAAGTAGTCGAAGTGCCATGTCTGTTAAAATCCTCTGATCTTTTCTACCTTACTCCTTTTATTAATTTTAACACATTTCCAACTGAATTTAGTTATTCTCATGTGATTATTTGAAAGAAATGCACCACAACACTAAAAGGCCAATCATCATCAACAAGAACAGAAGATGACAGCCACCATATTATCCTGTTAGTTATTCCTGTTTCTTAAGACATTAAGAATTTAATCATAATCTTTAATCTGTTTTCGATGTCTTTCCGTTTCGGTTGTCTTTAAGTTAAGAAATTACTTTTATGCGTCCTAGTTTGCCTGCAAATTAAATTTCATCTATTTTATGCAGTCGTGTGTCATAGCGACTATATCCAGGCAATCCGTGCAGTTTATCCATGTCTATCAGGACTGATCGAATCTCAATCAAAAGTATCAACAACATGATCATTCCATTTCAAATTGAATTAATCCATAATTCAAAAATCTGTGCTTTTAAATTTTTCTTAATCCGTATGACTTTTACTCTGGAAATAAATTAATGATAATTATTAGTTTTATCGATGGAAAGTAATTCAGTATTTTTTATTACCGAATACTTAACTTTTCTTTAAGCAGACGATACAGTTTGTGGATCATTAATTTAAAATGTTATCAATATTTCAGTGAATTTTTGAATTCATTATAAATTTGGATTTAAATTGCATATTTCTGTGTGTAACTTAAAAATGTACTTCTTTCTGTATTAGAAAAACTTTCTTGTTCATTTTCTTTCGTTATATTTTAGATTTGATTATGAAAATGTTTTATGTCATTCTAAGAAAGTCAATAACATAAAAAGCACATGATCCTTCATTTATTAAATATAGTGAAAATGATAGATTACAGAGAAATTCACCAAATATATTGAACTGATAATAAGTTTGATTTGTATCAGTCAAGTGTAATAGCAGCCCAAAAAATTATATTATTCATCACTGTTATCTCCATATTAACAGTCATTAGTCGGAGGAATTCTACTCAAATGCCTCCATTGGACCATGACAGTGGAACAACATTATCATTAAGATCAATTTTGAAATAAACTTTCTAGAATACCAAACTATTGATTTTAGGCAACGTCAAGATATTATAGTTAGAATGAAATACATCTTTTGCTTGGATTCATACAATAATCAATGACTATTATAATTAGTTGGGCTGGTTTTACAAGGATTTAGTGAATAAAACGTTTGTCTTTAAACTGATAAAGGTTCACGTTTTCGAAATTGGTTCCATTAACTTCTATTTAGGCAGTCTGATGGCATTAACTAATATTAAAAAAATATTTTGGTTCAAAGCTGAGTTCATAAATCTCTATGTGGTAGATAAATTACTCTAATTAAATTATTAAGTGATGTAAAGCGAACAAAAAGTAAAGGGTCATAGGAGGTTTTACTTACTGAACTAAACACAATCAAGTAAATATATGGTGAATTTATGTTCAAACTAGAGCAACTAGTTTTAGATTTGGGGAAAAAGAAATAGGACAGCATCACACATTTTTTTTATTTTCTTGTAATATTTCAATAACTATGGGACTCTCCAGTTTCTCGATGGTCAACTACATCTAATATGTACCTGCCATTGTGGAATTCAACTATTACATCTGGTCTTTCAAAACTTCAGCATAGTTGGAGCTGTAGCTTACTGCTCAAAACTCTCAGCTTTCGACCAGACTGAAACCTCGCTTCACCTCTTTTAATCTAACCAGCTGGAAAGTTTTACTAGGTTTCACACATTAGTATAGCTTTAATTCAAATATATAAACCTATAGGTAGTAAATGAGTTCTAGTTAGACCTCAACATATTTTGCTCAAAAGTACCATAAATCACAAATAGTCTTTAGTATCATCTCACGCATAAACAGTGGAAAAAACAATCTCCACAGTTTCCAACACTTGTGGTCCGTTTTTTGATGAACTGAGTAACTGTTTATCACAAACAACATGTTTATAATAACCAATTTTGATAACTTGTTTGACACATTTCTGTTTCTCCATTAGGAGATATCATATCCTCTGTAAATGTCACACCATATTTAACCTATAATAATGTTTGGCCATCAGGTTCACAGTATGATACGATGTTAGATAATGAAATACTACTTGGAAAGCGTTTTCCTCAAAATTGTAACTAAAGTCAACTACAATTACATTTCGCACATAGGAATTTCAATGGTTTTTCCTACTTTGAATATCTACGGATCAATCACTTTTCCGTTTTTATCAAAGTTGCTTTTTTTCAACTATAATTTGAAAACATGAAATTTTGATTTTTTTTTCAACTTACCTTATTCATTAGAAGTAATGTTGATATGCTATAGAACAAAAAACAAACATTAAAAAAGCAATAATTATGATGTATATGATAGCCTTAATTAGTAGATTCTTTGTAACACAGCTAGAATAAGCACTGTTAAGCAGTGTTCATCTCATTCATGATCAGATTTAAAGTTAATTTTAAAATTTTGTTTAGAAATGTCATTTGCGAATAAATTTAATGGCTTATCTTACAAAGAAGCTGTTCGATAATCTAGATAGCCAAAGTGGAAAAAAAAATAATCACGAGAAGGGTTTTCTCTTACCTTCAACCACTGTTACTACCTTCAGACTCATGTACTTCAATTTAGTAGGCAAAACACACATTGCTCTTCTTTTTCTCAAATATTATTACTATGATTTCGAAAGCAGTACATATTCTCGTCTAATTAATGAACTTGAACAATGAATATTTAGTTACGAACGAGTTAGAAAGAGTTTCAGTCCTGTGGATATTCTAAAAGATGATACAAATGAATACTATTGTAATAGCATTAGTGAATTATTTTTTCCATAATTTTAGTATTTTTGGATCTATTGTGATGATTCATCAGTATGAATATTAACTTAATACATTTTATTCTTTGATGTGGAACTTTGACAACACTAGAACTTCTGATTCGGTAATCGGTTACTATTTGCATGATAAAAGATTCAATAAATTATTTACTTGTTAAGACACTATTTTTAAATAATTGGCCTACTACCTAACAGTTATGTACCTCAGAAAATCATGGTTTTAATTTATGTCGTTCATTAAAATGACATATTCTACTCGTCGTCTGTACAAACATCCATCAATAATCCTTGTTAACTACTTTAGCTAGTATTCTTTGTACAGTTTTGTTTAATGAATATTTTATGATGATAATTTGTTGTGCGTTGTTTTTTTCTTATCTGTAATATAAAATAATCGATTCTGTACAGCTAGTAAACAAATAATGTTAATTGATTCGTAGATTAGTCGATATGAAATGATATAGATGTATTCATTATTATTATAATCAATATAAAAGTATATTCAATGCGATTAGTAAACTGATGAAAATGTTGTATGGATAATGAGTGTATTTATATAAATATATAAATGGACAACTCTTAGGTGTACACATGAGACATGTTAAATTGGAGAAGAATAATTCTACAATATTCTTCAGTTTTCAGAAAGTATCACTTTTGCATCAGTTCGTAACTTTGAATGATATAATGTTAGTATACAGTTTATATAAAAAAACAAGTAATTTAAACCGTTGTCTCATTTTACTTATAAATATAGTGCAAGATTTTTCGGTTTTAAGTTTAACAAAATGCAATCCCTTAAGATAATGCAAGTGCGAATGGTATTTCATGTTTATACTGTCAGTTCATCTCATTTAATGATATCACTTAAGATACTTTAAATGTATCCATAATTAAATACGGTTTAATAATGTCCCAGTCATCTAAATTATTTAGACAATATCTTCTGTTTAGATGATTTGTGATTGTTTAGATAAGTCAATAACAGTATTTGTGATCCTATAGTGTGATATCGTTAAGGTAAACATGTATAGATTTCGAACAAATTAACTATCAGTCATTGGAAAGCAGACTGATCCAACACTCTCTGTTCTCCACTGATGATGACATATCTTAAAGTGATATCCTTTATAGTTGTTGCAGGAGTATCCAAAAATATCTATCGTCAAAATCTTTAGAAGCCTAAAAATCATCACAGAACGTCCTGTCTAATTGGTATTGAATAGCATCTCTTCAGAAATACTTTGATAAAAAAGGAATTATGTATCGTGCTTTTTGATTGGACAGTTACCTGAACCGTTACGATATTTAGTATTTTTCAATAAGTGTTTGGAAGGCGAAGATCACATACACCTCTGTATACTCTGGATTTTCTGTACATAAAATAATTTTGAAGCAAAGCTCTCATTCACATTGTGCGCTCTTTCTCTGTTGTTCTACCTGACGTTTAGAAATTGTTTTGGGCTATAGTAAACAGCTAGGACGGAAAAAAATAAGCTTTCCAGTGGCAAATTTATAGGGTATTAGGATGAGTAATTCACAGGTATATAATTACAGAGTATACCAATTATAGCTTAGGTGAACTTGATTGTTCAGTGAGGTGGAATAAAGAGTTTAGCCAGTTTTACAATGTTTCAATTATGAAGTAATAACAAATGAAAAACTACTAAAAACCAGTTTAAACTAAACAATAATTGCACCCTAAATTCATATATCTTAAGAGTGTAAACTCACTAATCCATACCAAATCGAGCACTAGGCCTTCGATGCGAAGTACATCTTAATTATTCAACCACATATAATATCACCAAAAGTCGA
The DNA here is from genome assembly GCA_944470395.2 of Schistosoma turkestanicum. Taxonomy (NCBI): domain Eukaryota; kingdom Metazoa; phylum Platyhelminthes; class Trematoda; order Strigeidida; family Schistosomatidae; genus Schistosoma; species Schistosoma turkestanicum. Next base: position 39,997,648 of record OX103979.1, on the reverse strand, counting down.
ACTATGACCAAGTGATAATCTTATTATAGCTCATACTTAAACTCTATACAAACAGTAGTCATGAATTACAAATAGTAATGATTATAAACTATGATGCAAACTATGATCAATGCATAGCTAAGTATAATCTTCGAAGCAGTATTTTCACAAGCAATAAACCTACATAGTTCTGTGAATATTGCCGGGTAAACTTTTCTGAACTTGAATCTTTTTAACAGCTGAACATTTTTTCATCGTATATTCATTAATATTGTCAATAGGCTATCCAGTCCTTACGCTTGTATTCCTATTTTTAAACTTAGTTTATGAGACATCTTTAAATGTAGTTCCAATCAAATTGTCATTGGTTTACCTGACGTACACATCGTTGATTCCTCTATTAGTTCTATGTAAAGGTTATTGGAATTATAGATTTCTCTCTGCTAGGTTCAGTTTATTCATAAGCTTTATAAAAACAATTCTCCATGGAATTCTTCAAAATATTTTTCGAATAAAAAGTAGACACAAATATGTGTAGATGCTATATTTATTTAATGACGACTTCTGACTTAGAATAAAACAACCATCCAACTACAAGATGATTTATTTTCCAGTTGATATCTATCACTGTCATTGTTACGGTTACTATGAAGTTATAAAAATTCTCCAGAAAACAGTGTCAGTAAATTTACTAACCACTAATAATAATAATAATAATGCTGATGACGAAATCACGATTAATATGAATAAAGCAAATTTGAAAGGGGGTTTATTTTTCATTGTATTCATTCATTCATTTTTCTTACAATAATATGTTTACTGATTTCCATAGCGAAGTTTTAGAATACTAAACTATTAGAATCAATATGGAAAGTATCTGAAATATTATTCTCAATTAAAGCACTTCAATAGCTTACGTTGTTTTGACATTATAATTCATAATCTTTGGTTTATATATATTCAGCAAATTACTGATTACTGTACATCATTCAATCGGAATTAATATTATCAGAAATAATATATTTAATTAATAAATTTAGAATAGTTGGTTATGTTAGAGATATACTAGTTCATGTTCGTCAGTTGGTCAAATTTAGTTGATATGATTCAGCAAAATATTTTCCTTGTTATATCACTGGCTATTTTGTGTTCGTTTGTGAAATAACAGCGACGACATTGTTACCATACTGGCCAATATAGAGAATTCACAGGATAATTCATGGTGAGTGACTAGGAGTAAAAGAGATGATTTGTATTTTGTTTAGTTAACTGCTTGAGAATTTCAAGATAGGTTTTAACATTATGATTCCAACAAATCACTGGTTACTTTAAGTATGACTGGGAATAAATGGGACAGGAACTTAATGATGGAGTGAGCGAAACATAATAAAATCTAAAGAAATCAAAGACACGAAATATATTAAAAATTCCCATATAAGTAAGCAGTATTGTGATCGGTTAGATCTTCATTGCTCTCTCGTGTCTAATATATAATAATGCTTATATGAATATATGAAATTAACAAACCGATCACGACAATTTACCAGTCAGTAATAAGTGTAGAATCAAAAGAACAAATTGACAGTGTTATGATAGGTGTACCGGTTATGATAAGAATTGCTGATGCCTAAATCAAGGTTTCGTAATACGAAGAAGGCCAAGCAGCTTAGAAAACTAGATGCTTGAATAGCATTCACTGGAATTATAGATTACGTAATAGGTATATTTGAAGAAAGAAAAAAAGGATATGAAGAAAAATACTCGAACAGATAAGGAGTTTAGAAAATGATGGTAATAAGTAAACGAATAAAATCTTTTATTAAAGCCAATTCGATCAAGGAAATAATAGAGGTGTTACAAATTTCATAGGAACACAGTGACTTGGATTGTTAGCTCGATTCCCTAAAGTTTTTGCTACGTGTAAGAGACAAGATCAAACTTCAAAAAAACCCAGATATACAATAAATTGCTTTAAATGATTTATTTCTATCCACTATATGACAAGTATCGATCAAGTGTGATAGAACTAGGTCGCGTATTGTTTTGACTGTGTTCATTAATTCCTTGGTTAAGTTGTCTTGTTGTATGTCTAATATTGCTTCTTCTACAGGAACAGCTGAATCCGTAGATACAGATGGATATGGTAAAACCAGGTAATTAATCTTTCGATTAAGTAATCTTCATAGGTCAGTTAGAAAACAAATGACAGATGTTAGCTGAATTAAATGTCCTCTCTGTTACTGTAGTTATATCTCCGCTGAATTGTAGCTTTAGGAATAAAATAAGTCAAATTACATTATGACTTGAATGAGTGAAATGTTATTACCTATTCAGTATTAATCGTTTAAATCCCGATTTTTTTTTAGGTCGACTTACTTGACTTTGTAAGTAATTTCGTAAATTAACTGTATGGAGTTTACTTGACAGGAATGTTCCAAAAATTAGGATTTACTATTAACACAGACTGATAACTGTTTACCGAAGGCAGTTTGGAACTTAAAGGATTAGATTCTTTCAAAAATGTAAATTTTTATGCAAATTCTTGAGTATCATCGTTATGAAATTCGTCTAGCGTGTTATTCAAGTGGTTTGAAATGACTATAAAAGAATGTACACTCGTTAGTAATTTCAACCTTATGAATAACTATTATATTTCTGTAGATATATTTGACTTTTTGTTTAGTTCTAACGAATCATGAATTCTTGCTTTAGTGAAGAGTCTTTAATGAAGGTATAAAGTCTCTTTATTATTTATTTGAACATAATATTATTTCTATGTAAATAGAATGATTGTATAGTGAAATTTTCTTCCTTCAAAATTGCCAATACATTTTCTATATGGTAGGATAAATTTATTTCCATTTTCACTGGCTTAAAATTAATAATTAGACCAGTTGGTACCAATTATGCAACTCACTAAATTGAATTGTATAAAACGTGAAAATAATTTAATCTCAGATTTACAAAATATTATTTTCAAATAGCAATTTTTCCTCTCAGATAAGAAGAAAACTGTTCTTTATTTTACATTTTATGTGATTGCAATTATGAGGCTGTAAATTTTCGATCACATGTCAAACCAATTATAATTTGTGTTTTTCCTACAAAGAGAAAAACAGAAAATGTATAGCACACTGTCTGTATGAAACTAGTTTATTATATCACTAATACTCTTTATTTACAAATTAGATGTTTACTCTTTATAACTCTTAGTAGTTGACCAAGATTTAATTTGAATTTTCATTAAATTCGTTCGGCTAGGAGTAAGATAATTTTAATTATGAGCTAATGTCAAGGTTCTGGTCATCATTTTTTTTTTAGTTAGTTACTTTTCCACGGAATGAAGTCGCTAATCCTATGCCGAACCCTCCTCCTTTATCCGGGCTTTCGACCGGCAGTAACCTCAGAGAGCCCCTGGGCTTGGTTAGGGATACTTAATCAAATTGATAACTAAAGAGGATTGAACAGATTTTTCAGTTTAGTCGATTTGACTTTTTTGAGATACTTTCCCAGACCAATAAGAAATAACCTAATTGAATCGTTTGTTTGGTTGTTCGTAAATGATTAATTTCTCATTTCTATTTTACAATCTACATTTCTACAGATACTAGATGTCTTCAAACCCAAGTCAGAGTGTTCAAACGTTGGGTGAATGCATTACTAAAGCAGGTAAACGATTAGTAATAATTTATTGTTACCGCATACTGTTGTTAAGATGTAGTTTGTTTTCCGTTACATTTCGCAAAAACCAGTTGTTCGAAATAACAATGTTACTTATTGCTGTGTGAGTAGTGTGAACAGGTTCATAATTTTTCATCCGATAACTAACTTCTGACATTGATCTGATCATCAAGAAACTAAGTGGAATAAAGGTAAAAATTAGCAAACTGTTCAGATTTTTATCAATGGATATAATAATGAAGAACTTGATGCCATGTTGCACAGGTTCAAGTTGCCTTACTCAAATCAGACAGTAAATTGAACGAAAAATGTATCGAAAAAATTGAACAATGATGAAGTGAATAAGAAATGCATGAACAAATAGAAATACAAAAATAGGAATAGTTATTAGATACTTGGTGATATTCAATATACACCTATCCAATTAGTCCATAGTTCAGACTAGCACACTGAGAAAGGCAATAAACAAAATAAAGTTCAGATGTGTAGAAATAATAATATTGACAGAAGGGGGAGCTTAATGGTAGGAATACACTTAAATTTGAACAGATAAAATCAAATAATAAGATGATGAATGAATCTGTAATACTATGACCGATTTCATATTGCCAGCTAATATTTTCAACCAACAGTAATGAATTAAAATTGATTGACCACCAAGTAGTGACTGTTGTCATGTTTATCAATCATTTAGTGCTAATATAATCCTATCAGTGAAAAAGTAATGTAGCCATTGGTCTAAATGACTCGACATCACTAGCTTGATGTATAGATTTCTAGTGTTTGGAGCTAGTTGGCTTGATTATATAACTGGTAACCTCGCAGATTGTGAAGTTAGGTGATGCTGCCTTCAATCAAAAAGCGAACATCAGTTCTTTCAATATTGCAGGTATTCCTTACAGACAAGTGCAGAGTGGCACGAGAAATAAATCGAGAGTCTTTTGTTAACTACTTGCAACCACCTAACCGATTCTGCTCATCTGACGGACTGTGAGTATCTTGTTCGTATATTGTGATGCTGCTCCGTTAATTATTCACTTACCTCATGAAACGATGTCACGTCTCCATCTGTTTGAAGCTCAAAAGATTCTCAACATGACTAGCGTCGTTTTGGTAAGGCTCGTTTTAACTGGATAGGTTTTCTAACTCCACACCCAATCCTACTCCTTTATTCTAGTATGGGATCAGAAGTATCCGTATGAGCGTTTCCGGCTGAATCAACGTCAACGTTGCGACTGGTAAAAAAATTTTACATCAAAAGTGAAACTAACGATTTATAATTAAAAAATAGAACAACACATTACAAAAATAGCAAATTTGAACGAACGAGATAAAAATAATTATGCACCTTTAAGAATATCTTTCAAAACTGCCTTGGATTGTCAAGTAAACCATGTCTGGAATCAGTTACTGATTTACAGAAAAGTTTCAACACCTACTGGACATGTTATTGGAATTAATTAATTTCAGTCTTCGGTACTTTTATAATTATGGTTCATATACGAATGTAACAATAATTCTTTTAACATTACTTCATGAGCACAAATTCATATGCATAAATTCAGACATATTTTTCGATAAATGCATGCCTATATGATTATTCATTTCTATTGTTTCCCTAGGCAAATGCCAAAGAAATCAATGATGTATTGGAAATATTCACTGATCATGAAAATTTGTATAATTTATGCAAATATTTAGCCAGTCAAAAAGTAGCGTGTGTAAGTAGTATATCAAAATAAAAAAGAAATTTGACTTCTTGTCTTGACATTGATTTATCATTCTCATTTCAACTTAATGTATTGATATGACCTTGTACTGTTAACTTTTATTGGTGATCAACAAATGTTTTTTTTTCAGGCTAAGTACTCTAGTGTCCTGAATGTTCATTCAAGAAAATGTTTTGATATATATATTACATTGTCGTTAACAGAGAAAAAATGTTTTAACTGTTTTGGATTTGAAACAGCTCTAAATTTGATGTTTAGCTAGATTCTCAACAACATCATCATCATCAGCTATATCCTCTGACAGATTTTAACAGCCCAAAAACGATAAGATTTGTAGGAAAAAATGAATTCACCCTATTACAAGGCTTCTCATCAGCTGCACACAACCCAAAGTTACAATTATTCAAATAATTATTAACAAATATGTAGTTGAGATATGAATTCATTTTATTTTGCAAGCCTCATTGTTTTTACTCGGCTCGAATACATATAGATGATTTTGTGGTTAAAAAATGTCAAATTATGCAGTAATTAGTTTGTAACTTTGAGCAGCTTCAGTATTGAAACAACTACTTGTCCAGGTCTCCGTAGTTTACAATGTCCACTTGATGCAACGCCGGTTCGTGATAAAAAATAACTTTACAAAATTATTTATCTTTGGGAAAAATGAACTATTTCAATGACCTTCATGATTTAGGGGAAAAATACTCAAATGTGCTGATTTTTTTAGGAACAATGAACAGAAACTTTATTTCAAAAGTCAATCGTGAATGAATTTTATTACCTACAATGTAAATTTAAAAAAAATTCAGTAAAACATTAATTCTCCAAATTAAATTACATACATGCATTTTTGCGCTGAAGATGATTTAATGAAACTTGGAAAATATTTTTTAAGTTGTGCCGCTTTCATTGAAGACAGTTTTAATAAAGAATTCACTAACCACAGTTATAAGAAATTATTTAAAAACTATTTAAAAACTCGTTTGGAAAAACTGAGTCCAAAATGAGAATATATCAACAATTCAAACCATAAGAAATAAAAAAAATGATCAAAACCAAAACCAGTGGTTAAGCACTTTAGTTTACTGTTGTATGCGTTTGTATAGGCAAGCAGATTTTGGTTATATGAAAACATTTCAATTTGAACATGAATGTAGTTTCTTTGTTCAATTTTCACCAACCGACCAGCTTATTCGCCATCCGTCTCAGCTGTCGTGTTACTTATATGCAGTGGATAGAAAACATATTTATTCAAGGAAAATAATAAAAATTATGTAAATTTTATTTGTTTGCCTAACACTCACCCGTTTATTTATTTGATTTTTTCTTTCCAGAGTAATCAGACATTCGCAGATCATATTCCTCATCTGGAACGTGCAATAACCATTCTAGAAAAATTATACGGGGTAAGAAAGTTATATATATATATATATATATATATATATATATATATATATATATATATATATATATATATATATATATATATATATATATTACGGGGTTGTGAAGATTGTTAAGTTACACATTTGAAACCATGAATCAATCAATGCTAGACTACCATTAGAAACCTGGAAGCACTGGACGGCAGTTTTGTCCTGGTATGGGATCTAATTTTTTAGACTCTCAAAATAGTGTAACTATCAAGGTCAAGTTTATAAGACACGGTGAATTAATGGGGGCTAGTGTGGTAATATCATTTCTGAGAATATTATTTTTCATAATAAATAAAGAATTCTCAAACTGTCTTGCGTAACATTAAGTTCAAAGCAGTTTAGATTTTTTTAAACCGATGATCTAAATGTGAATCGGTCATTAAAGGCGGCTAACAGAAAACCTCTAAATTTTATTCAGTCAGTTATTAGTTCTATAATTAATGGTTTGGAGTATCACTTGTACACTTTAAAGTAACATTCTGAGAGTAACTTCTTTTTATTTAGATATTTAAAACAAAATAGTTGCATGATAGTGTTGAATGTATAAAAGATTAACAGAGAATGCATAAAATATGAATGTTTTTAAATTCATATTCTGAAAGTGTACAATTTAGTGGTCGGAAAAAAGAACCTGTTTGGATAAAAAAAAACTTTAGAAATACGTTCGTAATATTTGATCAACTGTGATGAATAGAAATTTATTGTCATTTCTTTTTTAGAACCTGTAGGTTATGCCAAAACTGGTTTTAGCATTTTTGAGTGTGATTCAGTTTTGTTGCTTGACCATATTATTTTGATTTTACGTCTTTGGATTTCCATGGATGCTCTCATTGGTTGTTAGTTTTCATCCTAAACTTACATCTGCTACAATTCCTGCTAAATTAGAGTTTGTTAGGAGGTCTTATCATTATGACCTAAAATTAATCATCAACATGCATCCACAGCCAGAAATTTCATAGGTTTTAAGGACTACAGTGTCTCTTAATGAATAAGTTCGAATTTAATAGTTAACATTTTAAAGTTCACTGAACTAAATTATTAACATTTAGACATATTCTTCGAACCCTTCGAAATCTTCACTTAATAACTCATATAGTGTATGTGTTCGCGGTGCGATGTTAAGCTTCGCTTCATGCAGCCTGTGCTTTACTTGGTCGATTAGGTTTAAGGTCAAACGCTTAAATGTACGATGGTTAGGTTGGATGATGCCTTTGTCATATGTGCTGAAGACTATGACTCTAATGAAATAATGAAAGGGTTCAACAACGGACAACCACTCGATTACGTTCACATTAGAAGTGGAATTGAATTCTGAATTCCAATTTTTGACGTTTTACTAAAACGGAAACCAGATGGGTGTCTACAGCGATCGTTGTATGGAAAGCCGACCTGGAATAGGTAGTATGCGAACTTTCAAAGTTAGGTGCCGCTAAAGTGAAGAGGAATTTAATTCGTTTCCTATCCTCGAGAGCTAGACAAATATACACCAAGATATATCAGATGATGAGCTGATTATAATACAGAGAACTTTTCTGGAGAGTGGCTTCCTGTTCTGGATCATTGACAGTAATCCAAAATCCAAACTTCAGGTTGAGAGTATTTAAACTGTTCTGAAGAAAGTTTTATTTGAACCTTTGGTAAACTCAGGTCATAGTCCACCATGTGATTCATCCCATAGTCTAAATACATACTTGGATTTTTACAAATTATGAGTGATAATCACTACCTTCGTCTACTTCTCTCTTACAAAGTAGACAATTATCTTTAATTTTTATTCTATAGATTTTTACCTCTTAATTCTTCTAATGTTTTTTCATTACTTTACCAAACGATGTAGCCTCTTTTTAATGAGCACTTAAAAAATTAATTACACTGAAATAGCACTCTTCCATTTATAAATTATTATTATTATATTCAATACTTGAAACCTTTTTACAAGCTGGACCATATTACGCAACAGCATCATTTTTATTATTTTGCACTTGAATTAATTTTCATTATTGTTGGTTATTTTATAAAACTACTTTACTACAGACTACTGCGTGAATAATTACCTATAAATACACTTGTGCAACTCCAGAAAATGATTAGCATGAAGTTCTCAGTAAAAATTCTGCCACCACGTATATTGCTTTTTTTATTAAATGAACGAGAAGATGCTTGTAAATGCTAAACAGTGAAAAAAATGTATGGTTAACTTGACACAACTATCAATTTATTTTATGTTCCATTAATGACATGATTAGTATAAAGTGCGAGAATTTTAAAAAATTTATGAAGTATCAAAAACTATGGCAGCTTAAATGTGATTTCTAAAGAATTCCATATTCGATTCATAGAACCTAGTATTGCCAAGTACATCTTTCTTATTGTTTACGCATTTATTTTACTCGTAAATACAGTTTGTAAGAAAACGTCATATTGTTTAGTAAAGAAGTCACCTACTAATTACCAATAGATGATTATAGACAATGATTTTGGTTATATAGAATAAAATGAGACTGCAATTTGAATACTGTTCATTTCAATGTAAGATGAGATTTATATAGAATATTTTTTAAACCTAATATCTTCAAGTTTTACATGACACAAAGCATTGTCTAGCCACTTAATAAGTATGTAATAGTTCTACATTTTTCATTTTGACCAATTCATGATATACTGATAAAAATGGTTTTCACATACTAAATTCATGAATGATCACTTTGATGAGGTTGAAACGGGAATTGAGCTGCAACAAATTGCTCCTTGCTTTTCATTATTTCCCCAGATTATTTTAATATGTGGAGACCGAAACATTAACTTTTAACAGTACTTTTTCAAACAGATACTATACTAAATCTTAAGTTAGATGTACATCTGGGAATCTTTCTAGTGTTTGTAATTCTGAACATTTTCATATTCATGTATGCTTAATTTTGTTCCAGTGACGCATTGTACACATCAATATAAATTTATAGAAAATAACTGGAGTAGACAAATTTTAAAGACGTATCTTCTAAACATACCGTTACATGTTTAAAGTATTTAAGAATAAGTCAAGTCACAGAATAGATTTTAAGCATTCGGGTACTTAGTTTAATTGCTAAGATGTTTACTTCATTGCATACATTTTCATTCTGTGTAGACTGGAACATGAAAAGTTGTCTGCCCAATGTTTTTTCTAGTTTTCATAGTCAATAAAATTTTAATTAAGAGTGACTTTAAATTGCATTTATGTTTGTTTGAGAAGCACATCACCATTGAATGTGGATTTTATAATACTCCTTTCAGGATATATATGTATATATATTCTTAGTAAGATAATCAATCTATCCTTTTGAGGTATACTAGAATTCAACCCAACACGTGTTCAGCTTGACTTCTTTTTACCACTGATGTGAAATTTAAATTTACTGATAAACATGAACAAAATTTATGTGTAAAACGTTTTGTTGTAAGTTATATTTACAAAGGAAATCCTAGCTAAATTTTATAGCGCTGTTTTTATGTGTAATTCGAAGTATACTTAATTATACAGTTTCACATTTAATAAACCTTTGACCCTTGCTTATTTTGTTTAGTCCAGTTTACCTGAAGACTAAAGTCTGGTCAATGAAGTTGACTTGCAATATGATGTCTAAACATGTATGATTTTGTAAAGATTAATACTTTTTCTATAACTGTATCCGATTTCATAAAATGCATCCCTGTGTGTATATTGTGCAGTCCTGTGTCTTCATATGTATATGTAGCACATCTTATTTACTGGTTTATTGATCGAATATTTTGCTACGTATTAAAATTCATGTTGAAAGTTGCATGCCTGCTTTTACATACATATATACATACAAATTACATCTCTGTCTGTATGAAAACGTATACATAAAGCACTCTTACATTTCTTAGAAAGTGTATGCATAAACAGCAGTAATAATACCGATCGATAAAACCTGTTATTAGACTATGTAGGATTCCTTCTACTTGCTTCTTAACTATATTTTTGTCGGGAAATGTTTATTTATCCACATTTAATCATGAATTAAGAAAATTTATTCAAAAATTCGTTGAAATTAAAAGAAATAGTTAGCTTAAGATATTTAATACAGTGTTGTGAGAGGTTATTACTTATAAGTAAGAGTTTATCCCGTCAATTTTTTGTTTTCTGCTAAGGTCCAAAAATAAAATTGAAATATCCCCAGACTGGATTTTAATTATTTGGGAGAATCTCGATTGAATGACTGGACAATACATTAGCCTAGTTTGTATTTTGTCGTATGGAGTCCATTCCAATGTACTTACTTGAACGACAAATGAATTAATAGCCCAAAGGTCAATTGAGAGTGAGATATCATCCTATGATGAGATTAGTACCATGCCAAAAAATGGAAATCAACACTTCATTTAAACCGCTCTTAACTACATAAATCACTATGGGTTATAAAGCTCAAAGTGAACAGATCAACTAAAATAACTTTATTGTCATACATGTATCGTTACTATGTGTGATAACTTGGAAAGGTACACTTTTCTGTAGTATTACTTATCGTCTTGTTTTGTCTCTCTGATTGTCTGTTGTGTTTAATTAGTAGACACTAGACAACTGAACACGGTACATATTTTGAGCTAAACTAATCAGTTCTTCATCGAATGCGTCTAGGGATACACATTTTTCACATAATTCAGCTAACCCCCTAAAATGTTTGTTTTCAAGTGACAAATGTTATGGGGAGGGAAACAAGACACGGTGAAAAAAATGGAAGCTTATTTTGGAGACATTGTTTTACCTAATTCAGAGCCAGCTAGATGATAGCTTTTATTTTTTGTTGTCAATCTAAATTCTGTAAATCCTAAGCTTTCGGTGGTGGATGATCTATTGTCATACTCATCTTTATTCCAAAATTATTGTAACGTGTTTATTTATTCATCTGTCTTTTCTCATAATTCTAATCAGGAATAAACCAAATAGTGCTCCAGACGACTGGTCTTCGTTCTCTGTCTTTCGCTTGCTAGCCTATCCAGTGATATAATAGTTTTCTTCCTCTGCCTAGGCCGTTTAGTCGTAACAGAAATCATGTGCCACTATACACAGTGGAGCACGTGTTAATCTCTCTCCCCACCCCCACTCGTTCTTCCTGTTCTGCAAAGACGAGATATTCCCGTGCTTCACTGTGTAGAGTGGCACATGAGTTCTGTTACGACTAAACGGCCTAGGCAGAGGGAAGAAAACTATTATATCACTGGATAGGCTAGCAAGCGAAAGACAGAGAAAGAAGACCAGTCGTCTGGAGCACTATTTGGTTTATTCCTGATTAGAATTATGAGAAAAGACAGATGAATAAATAAACAAGTTACAATAATTTTGGAATAAAGATGAGTATGACAATAGATCATCCACCAACCGAAAGCTTAGGATTTACAGAATTAGATGACAACAAAAAATAAAAGCTATCATCTAGCTGGCTCTGAATTAGGTAAAACAATGTCTCCAAAATAAGCTTCCATTTTTTTCACCGTGTCTTGTTTCCCTCCCCATAACATTTGTCACTTGAAAACAAACATTTTAGGGGGTTAGCTGAATTATGTGAAAAATGTGTATCCCTAGACGCATTCGATGAAGAACTGATTAGTTTAGCTCAAAATATGTACCGTGTTCAGTTGTCTAGTGTCTACTAATTAAACACAACAGACAATCAGAGAGACAAACAAGACGATAAGTAATACTACAGAAAAGTGTACCTTTCCAAGTTATCACACATTGTAACGATACATGTATAACAATAAAGTTATTTTAGTTGATCTGTTCACTTTGAGCTTTATAACCCATAGTGATTTATGTAGTTAAGAGCGGTTTAAATGAAGTGTTGATTTCCATTTTTTGGCATGGTACTAATCTCATCATAGGATGATATCTCACTCTCAATTGACCTTTGGGCTATTAATTCATTTGTCGTTCAAGTAAGTACATTGGAATGGACTCCATACGACAAAATACAAACTAGGCTAATGTATTGTCCAGTCATTCAATCGAGATTCTCCCAAATAATTAAAATCCAGTCTGGGGATATTTCAATTTTATTTTTGGACCTTAGCAGAAAACAAAAAATTGACGGGATAAACTCTTACTTATAAGTAATAACCTCTCACAACACTGTATTAAATATCTTAAGCTAACTATTTCTTTTAATTTCAACGAATTTTTGAATAAATTTTCTTAATTCATGATTAAATGTGGATAAATAAACATTTCCCGACAAAAATATAGTTAAGAAGCAAGTAGAAGGAATCCTACATAGTCTAATAACAGGTTTTATCGATCGGTATTATTACTGCTGTTTATGCATACACTTTCTAAGAAATGTAAGAGTGCTTTATGTATACGTTTTCATACAGACAGAGATGTAATTTGTATGTATATATGTATGTAAAAGCAGGCATGCAACTTTCAACATGAATTTTAATACGTAGCAAAATATTCGATCAATAAACCAGTAAATAAGATGTGCTACATATACATATGAAGACACAGGACTGCACAATATACACACAGGGATGCATTTTATGAAATCGGATACAGTTATAGAAAAAGTATTAATCTTTACAAAATCATACATGTTTAGACATCATATTGCAAGTCAACTTCATTGACCAGACTTTAGTCTTCAGGTAAACTGGACTAAACAAAATAAGCAAGGGTCAAAGGTTTATTAAATGTGAAACTGTATAATTAAGTATACTTCGAATTACACATAAAAACAGCGCTATAAAATTTAGCTAGGATTTCCTTTGTAAATATAACTTACAACAAAACGTTTTACACATAAATTTTGTTCATGTTTATCAGTAAATTTAAATTTCACATCAGTGGTAAAAAGAAGTCAAGCTGAACACGTGTTGGGTTGAATTCTAGTATACCTCAAAAGGATAGATTGATTATCTTACTAAGAATATATATACATATATATCCTGAAAGGAGTATTATAAAATCCACATTCAATGGTGATGTGCTTCTCAAACAAACATAAATGCAATTTAAAGTCACTCTTAATTAAAATTTTATTGACTATGAAAACTAGAAAAAACATTGGGCAGACAACTTTTCATGTTCCAGTCTACACAGAATGAAAATGTATGCAATGAAGTAAACATCTTAGCAATTAAACTAAGTACCCGAATGCTTAAAATCTATTCTGTGACTTGACTTATTCTTAAATACTTAAAACATGTAACGGGATGTTTAGAAGATACGTCTTTAAAATTTGTCTACTCCAGTTATTTTCTATAAATTTATATTGATGTGTACAATGCGTCACTGGAACAAAATTAAGCATACATGAATATGAAAATGTTCAGAATTACAAACACTAGAAAGATTCCCAGATGTACATCTAACTTAAGATTTAGTATAGTATCTGTTTGAAAAAGTACTGTTAAAAGTTAATGTTTCGGTCTCCACATATTAAAATAATCTGGGGAAATAATGAAAAGCAAGGAGCAATTTGTTGCAGCTCAATTCCCGTTTCAACCTCATCAAAGTGATCATTCATGAATTTAGTATGTGAAAACCATTTTTATCAGTATATCATGAATTGGTCAAAATGAAAAATGTAGAACTATTACATACTTATTAAGTGGCTAGACAATGCTTTGTGTCATGTAAAACTTGAAGATATTAGGTTTAAAAAATATTCTATATAAATCTCATCTTACATTGAAATGAACAGTATTCAAATTGCAGTCTCATTTTATTCTATATAACCAAAATCATTGTCTATAATCATCTATTGGTAATTAGTAGGTGACTTCTTTACTAAACAATATGACGTTTTCTTACAAACTGTATTTACGAGTAAAATAAATGCTATAAACAATAAGAAAGATGTACTTGGCAATACTAGGTTCTATGAATCGAATATGGAATTCTTTAGAAATCACATTTAAGCTGCCATAGTTTTTGATACTTCATAAATTTTTTAAAATTCTCGCACTTTATACTAATCATGTCATTAATGGAACATAAAATAAATTGATAGTTGTGTCAAGCTAACCATACATTTTTTTCACTGTTTAGCATTTACAAGCATCTTCTCGTTCATTTAATAAAAAAAGCAATATACGTGGTGGCAGAATTTTTACTGAGAACTTCATGCTAATCATTTTCTGGAGTTGCACAAGTGTATTTATAGGTAATTATTCACGCAGTAGTCTGTAGTAAAGTAGTTTTATAAAATAACCAACAATAATGAAAATTAATTCAAGTGCAAAATAATAAAAATGATGCTGTTGCATAATATGGTCCAGCTTGTAAAAAGGTTTCAAGTATTGAATATAATAATAATAATTTATAAATGGAAGAGTGCTATTTCAGTGTAATTAATTTTTTAAGTGCTCATTAAAAAGAGGCTACATCGTTTGGTAAAGTAATGAAAAAACATTAGAAGAATTAAGAGGTAAAAATCTATAGAATAAAAATTAAAGATAATTGTCTACTTTGTAAGAGAGAAGTAGACGAAGGTAGTGATTATCACTCATAATTTGTAAAAATCCAAGTATGTATTTAGACTATGGGATGAATCACATGGTGGACTATGACCTGAGTTTACCAAAGGTTCAAATAAAACTTTCTTCAGAACAGTTTAAATACTCTCAACCTGAAGTTTGGATTTTGGATTACTGTCAATGATCCAGAACAGGAAGCCACTCTCCAGAAAAGTTCTCTGTATTATAATCAGCTCATCATCTGATATATCTTGATGTATATTTGTCTAGCTCTCGAGGATAGGAAACGAATTAAATTCCTCTTCACTTTAGCGGCACCTAACTTTGAAAGTTCGCATACTACCTATTCCAGGTCGGCTTTCCATACAACGATCGCTGTAGACACCCATCTGGTTTCCGTTTTAGTAAAACGTCAAAAATTGGAATTCAGAATTCAATTCCACTTCTAATGTGAACGTAATCGAGTGGTTGTCCGTTGTTGAACCCTTTCATTATTTCATTAGAGTCATAGTCTTCAGCACATATGACAAAGGCATCATCCAACCTAACCATCGTACATTTAAGCGTTTGACCTTAAACCTAATCGACCAAGTAAAGCACAGGCTGCATGAAGCGAAGCTTAACATCGCACCGCGAACACATACACTATATGAGTTATTAAGTGAAGATTTCGAAGGGTTCGAAGAATATGTCTAAATGTTAATAATTTAGTTCAGTGAACTTTAAAATGTTAACTATTAAATTCGAACTTATTCATTAAGAGACACTGTAGTCCTTAAAACCTATGAAATTTCTGGCTGTGGATGCATGTTGATGATTAATTTTAGGTCATAATGATAAGACCTCCTAACAAACTCTAATTTAGCAGGAATTGTAGCAGATGTAAGTTTAGGATGAAAACTAACAACCAATGAGAGCATCCATGGAAATCCAAAGACGTAAAATCAAAATAATATGGTCAAGCAACAAAACTGAATCACACTCAAAAATGCTAAAACCAGTTTTGGCATAACCTACAGGTTCTAAAAAAGAAATGACAATAAATTTCTATTCATCACAGTTGATCAAATATTACGAACGTATTTCTAAAGTTTTTTTTTATCCAAACAGGTTCTTTTTTCCGACCACTAAATTGTACACTTTCAGAATATGAATTTAAAAACATTCATATTTTATGCATTCTCTGTTAATCTTTTATATATTCAACACTATCATGCAACTATTTTGTTTTAAATATCTAAATAAAAAGAAGTTACTCTCAGAATGTTACTTTAAAGTGTACAAGTGATACTCCAAACCATTAATTATAGAACTAATAACTGACTGAATAAAATTTAGAGGTTTTCTGTTAGCCGCCTTTAATGACCGATTCACATTTAGATCATCGGTTTAAAAAAATCTAAACTGCTTTGAACTTAAAGTTACGCAAGACAGTTTGAGAATTCTTTATTTATTATGAAAAATAATATTCTCAGAAATGATATTACCACACTAGCCCCCATTAATTCACCGTGTCTTATAAACTTGACCTTGATAGTTACACTATTTTGAGAGTCTAAAAAATTAGATCCCATACCAGGACAAAACTGCCGTCCAGTGCTTCCAGGTTTCTAATGGTAGTCTAGCATTGATTGATTCATGGTTTCAAATGTGTAACTTAACAATCTTCACAACCCCGTAATATATATATATATATATATATATATAACTTTCTTACCCCGTATAATTTTTCTAGAATGGTTATTGCACGTTCCAGATGAGGAATATGATCTGCGAATGTCTGATTACTCTGGAAAGAAAAAATCAAATAAATAAACGGGTGAGTGTTAGGCAAACAAATAAAATTTACATAATTTTTATTATTTTCCTTGAATAAATATGTTTTCTATCCACTGCATATAAGTAACACGACAGCTGAGACGGATGGCGAATAAGCTGGTCGGTTGGTGAAAATTGAACAAAGAAACTACATTCATGTTCAAATTGAAATGTTTTCATATAACCAAAATCTGCTTGCCTATACAAACGCATACAACAGTAAACTAAAGTGCTTAACCACTGGTTTTGGTTTTGATCATTTTTTTTATTTCTTATGGTTTGAATTGTTGATATATTCTCATTTTGGACTCAGTTTTTCCAAACGAGTTTTTAAATAGTTTTTAAATAATTTCTTATAACTGTGGTTAGTGAATTCTTTATTAAAACTGTCTTCAATGAAAGCGGCACAACTTAAAAAATATTTTCCAAGTTTCATTAAATCATCTTCAGCGCAAAAATGCATGTATGTAATTTAATTTGGAGAATTAATGTTTTACTGAATTTTTTTTAAATTTACATTGTAGGTAATAAAATTCATTCACGATTGACTTTTGAAATAAAGTTTCTGTTCATTGTTCCTAAAAAAATCAGCACATTTGAGTATTTTTCCCCTAAATCATGAAGGTCATTGAAATAGTTCATTTTTCCCAAAGATAAATAATTTTGTAAAGTTATTTTTTATCACGAACCGGCGTTGCATCAAGTGGACATTGTAAACTACGGAGACCTGGACAAGTAGTTGTTTCAATACTGAAGCTGCTCAAAGTTACAAACTAATTACTGCATAATTTGACATTTTTTAACCACAAAATCATCTATATGTATTCGAGCCGAGTAAAAACAATGAGGCTTGCAAAATAAAATGAATTCATATCTCAACTACATATTTGTTAATAATTATTTGAATAATTGTAACTTTGGGTTGTGTGCAGCTGATGAGAAGCCTTGTAATAGGGTGAATTCATTTTTTCCTACAAATCTTATCGTTTTTGGGCTGTTAAAATCTGTCAGAGGATATAGCTGATGATGATGATGTTGTTGAGAATCTAGCTAAACATCAAATTTAGAGCTGTTTCAAATCCAAAACAGTTAAAACATTTTTTCTCTGTTAACGACAATGTAATATATATATCAAAACATTTTCTTGAATGAACATTCAGGACACTAGAGTACTTAGCCTGAAAAAAAAACATTTGTTGATCACCAATAAAAGTTAACAGTACAAGGTCATATCAATACATTAAGTTGAAATGAGAATGATAAATCAATGTCAAGACAAGAAGTCAAATTTCTTTTTTATTTTGATATACTACTTACACACGCTACTTTTTGACTGGCTAAATATTTGCATAAATTATACAAATTTTCATGATCAGTGAATATTTCCAATACATCATTGATTTCTTTGGCATTTGCCTAGGGAAACAATAGAAATGAATAATCATATAGGCATGCATTTATCGAAAAATATGTCTGAATTTATGCATATGAATTTGTGCTCATGAAGTAATGTTAAAAGAATTATTGTTACATTCGTATATGAACCATAATTATAAAAGTACCGAAGACTGAAATTAATTAATTCCAGTAACATGTCCAGTAGGTGTTGAAACTTTTCTGTAAATCAGTAACTGATTCCAGACATGGTTTACTTGACAATCCAAGGCAGTTTTGAAAGATATTCTTAAAGGTGCATAATTATTTTTATCTCGTTCGTTCAAATTTGCTATTTTTGTAATGTGTTGTTCTATTTTTTAATTATAAATCGTTAGTTTCACTTTTGATGTAAAATTTTTTTACCAGTCGCAACGTTGACGTTGATTCAGCCGGAAACGCTCATACGGATACTTCTGATCCCATACTAGAATAAAGGAGTAGGATTGGGTGTGGAGTTAGAAAACCTATCCAGTTAAAACGAGCCTTACCAAAACGACGCTAGTCATGTTGAGAATCTTTTGAGCTTCAAACAGATGGAGACGTGACATCGTTTCATGAGGTAAGTGAATAATTAACGGAGCAGCATCACAATATACGAACAAGATACTCACAGTCCGTCAGATGAGCAGAATCGGTTAGGTGGTTGCAAGTAGTTAACAAAAGACTCTCGATTTATTTCTCGTGCCACTCTGCACTTGTCTGTAAGGAATACCTGCAATATTGAAAGAACTGATGTTCGCTTTTTGATTGAAGGCAGCATCACCTAACTTCACAATCTGCGAGGTTACCAGTTATATAATCAAGCCAACTAGCTCCAAACACTAGAAATCTATACATCAAGCTAGTGATGTCGAGTCATTTAGACCAATGGCTACATTACTTTTTCACTGATAGGATTATATTAGCACTAAATGATTGATAAACATGACAACAGTCACTACTTGGTGGTCAATCAATTTTAATTCATTACTGTTGGTTGAAAATATTAGCTGGCAATATGAAATCGGTCATAGTATTACAGATTCATTCATCATCTTATTATTTGATTTTATCTGTTCAAATTTAAGTGTATTCCTACCATTAAGCTCCCCCTTCTGTCAATATTATTATTTCTACACATCTGAACTTTATTTTGTTTATTGCCTTTCTCAGTGTGCTAGTCTGAACTATGGACTAATTGGATAGGTGTATATTGAATATCACCAAGTATCTAATAACTATTCCTATTTTTGTATTTCTATTTGTTCATGCATTTCTTATTCACTTCATCATTGTTCAATTTTTTCGATACATTTTTCGTTCAATTTACTGTCTGATTTGAGTAAGGCAACTTGAACCTGTGCAACATGGCATCAAGTTCTTCATTATTATATCCATTGATAAAAATCTGAACAGTTTGCTAATTTTTACCTTTATTCCACTTAGTTTCTTGATGATCAGATCAATGTCAGAAGTTAGTTATCGGATGAAAAATTATGAACCTGTTCACACTACTCACACAGCAATAAGTAACATTGTTATTTCGAACAACTGGTTTTTGCGAAATGTAACGGAAAACAAACTACATCTTAACAACAGTATGCGGTAACAATAAATTATTACTAATCGTTTACCTGCTTTAGTAATGCATTCACCCAACGTTTGAACACTCTGACTTGGGTTTGAAGACATCTAGTATCTGTAGAAATGTAGATTGTAAAATAGAAATGAGAAATTAATCATTTACGAACAACCAAACAAACGATTCAATTAGGTTATTTCTTATTGGTCTGGGAAAGTATCTCAAAAAAGTCAAATCGACTAAACTGAAACATCTGTTCAATCCTCTTTAGTTATCAATTTGATTAAGTAACCCTAACCAAGCCCAGGGGCTCTCTGAGGTTACTGCCGGTCGAAAGCCCGGATAAAGGAGGAGGGTTCGGCATAGGATTAGCGACTTCATTCCGTGGAAAATTAACTAACTAAAAAAAAAATAATGACCAGAACCTTGACATTAGCTCATAATTAAAATTATCTTACTCCTAGCCGAACGAATTTAATGAAAATTCAAATCAAATCTTGGTCAACTACTATGAGTTATAAAGAGTAAATATCTAATTGTAAACAAAGAGTATTAGTGATATAATAAACTAGTTTCATACAGATAGTGTGCTATACATTTTCTGTTTTTCTCTTTGTAGGAAAAACACAAATTATAATTGGTTTGACATGTGATCGAAAATTTACAGCCTCATAATTGCAATCACATAAAATATAAAATAAAGAACAGTTTTCTTCTTATCTGAGAGGAAAAATTGCTATTTGAAAATAATATTTTGTAAATCTGAGATTAAATTATTTACAATTTTTTACAATTCAATTTAGTGAGTTGCATAATTGGTACCAACTGGTCTAATTATTAATTTTAAGCCAGTGAAAATGGAAATAAATTTATCATACCATAAAGAAAATGTATTGGCAATTTTGAAGGAAGAAAATTTCACTTTACAATCATTCTATTTACATAGAAATAATATTATATTCAAATAAATAATAAAGAGACTTTATACCTTCATTAAAAATTCTTCACTAAAGCAAGAATTCATGATTCGTTAGAACTAAACAAAAAGTCAAATATATCTATAGAAATATAATAGTTATTCATAAGGTTGAAATTACTAACGAGTGTACATTCTTTTATAGTCATTTCAACCCACTTGAATAACACGCTAGACGAATTTCATAACGATGATACTCAAGAATTTGCATAAAAATTTACATTTTTGAAAGAATCTAATCCTTTAAGTTCCAAACTGCCTTCGGTAAACAGTTATCAGTCTGTGTTATTAGTAAATCCTAATTTTTGGAACATTCCTGTCAAGTAAACTCCATACAGTTAATTTACGAAATTACTTACAAAGTCAAGTAAGTCGACCTAAAAAAAAATCGGGATTTAAACGATTATTACTGAATAGGTAATAACATTTCACTCATTCAAGTCATAATTTAATGTGACGTATTTTATTCTTAAAGCTACAATTCAGCGGAGATATAACTACAGCAACAGAGAGGACATTTAATGCAGCTAACATCTGTCATTTGTTTTCTAACTGACCTATGAAGATTACTTAATCAAAAGATTAATTACCTGGTTTTACCATATCCATGTGTATCTACGGATTCAGCTGTTCCTGTAGAAGAAGCAATATTAGACATACAACAAGACAACTTAACCAATGAATTAATGAACACAGTCAAAACAATACGCGACCTAGTTCTATCACACTTGATCGATACTCGTCATATAGTGGATAGAAATAAATCATTTAAAGCAATTTATTGTTTATCTGGGTATTTTTGAAGTTTGATCTCGTCTCTTACACGTAGCAAAAACTTTAGGGAATCGAGCTAACAATCCAAGTCACTGTGTTCATATGAAATTTGTAACACCTCTATTATTTCCTTGATCGAACTGGCCTTAATAAAAGATTTTTTTCGTTTACTTATTACCATCATTTTCTATACTCCTTATCTGTTCGAGTATTTTTCTTCATATCCTTTTTTTCTTTCTTCAAATATACCTATTACGTAATCTATAATTCTAGTGGATGCTATTCAAGCATCTAGTTTTCTAAGCTGTTTGGCCTTCTTCGTATTACGAAACCTTGATTTAGGCATCAGCAATTCTTATCATAACCGGTACACCTATCATAACACTGTCAATTTGTACTTTTGATTCTACACTTATTACTGACTGGTAATTGCCGTGATCGGTTTGTTAATTTCATATATTCATATAAGCATTATTATATATTAGACAAGAGAGAGCAATGAAGATCTAACCGATCACAATACTGCTTACTTATATGGGAATTTTTAATATATTTCGTGTCTTTGATTTCTTTAGATTTTATTATGTTTCGCTCACTCCATCATTAAGTTCCTGTCCCATTTATTCCCAGTCATACTTAAAGTAACCAGTGATTTGTTGGAATCATAATGTTAAAACCTATCTTGAAATTCTCAAGCAGTTAACTAAACAAAATACAAATCATCTCTTTTACTCCTAGTCACTCACCATGAATTATCCTGTGAATTCTCTATATTGGCCAGTATGGTAACAATGTCGTCGCTGTTATTTCACAAACGAACACAAAATAGCCAGTGATATAACAAGGAAAATATTTTGCTGAATCATATCAACTAAATTTGACCAACTGACGAACATGAACTAGTATATCTCTAACATAACCAACTATTCTAAATTTATTAATTAAATATATTATTTCTGATAATATTAATTCCGATTGAATGATGTACAGTAATCAGTAATTTGCTGAATATATATAAACCAAAGATTATGAATTATAATGTCAAAACAACGTAAGCTATTGAAGTGCTTTAATTGAGAATAATATTTCAGATACTTTCCATATTGATTCTAATAGTTTAGTATTCTAAAACTTCGCTATGGAAATCAGTAAACATATTATTGTAAGAAAAATGAATGAATGAATACAATGAAAAATAAACCCCCTTTCAAATTTGCTTTATTCATATTAATCGTGATTTCGTCATCAGCATTATTATTATTATTATTAGTGGTTAGTAAATTTACTGACACTGTTTTCTGGAGAATTTTTATAACTTCATAGTAACCGTAACAATGACAGTGATAGATATCAACTGGAAAATAAATCATCTTGTAGTTGGATGGTTGTTTTATTCTAAGTCAGAAGTCGTCATTAAATAAATATAGCATCTACACATATTTGTGTCTACTTTTTATTCGAAAAATATTTTGAAGAATTCCATGGAGAATTGTTTTTATAAAGCTTATGAATAAACTGAACCTAGCAGAGAGAAATCTATAATTCCAATAACCTTTACATAGAACTAATAGAGGAATCAACGATGTGTACGTCAGGTAAACCAATGACAATTTGATTGGAACTACATTTAAAGATGTCTCATAAACTAAGTTTAAAAATAGGAATACAAGCGTAAGGACTGGATAGCCTATTGACAATATTAATGAATATACGATGAAAAAATGTTCAGCTGTTAAAAAGATTCAAGTTCAGAAAAGTTTACCCGGCAATATTCACAGAACTATGTAGGTTTATTGCTTGTGAAAATACTGCTTCGAAGATTATACTTAGCTATGCATTGATCATAGTTTGCATCATAGTTTATAATCATTACTATTTGTAATTCATGACTACTGTTTGTATAGAGTTTAAGTATGAGCTATAATAAGATTATCACTTGGTCATAGTTCGACTTTTGGTGATATTATATGTGGTTGAATAATTAAGATGTACTTCGCATCGAAGGCCTAGTGCTCGATTTGGTATGGATTAGTGAGTTTACACTCTTAAGATATATGAATTTAGGGTGCAATTATTGTTTAGTTTAAACTGGTTTTTAGTAGTTTTTCATTTGTTATTACTTCATAATTGAAACATTGTAAAACTGGCTAAACTCTTTATTCCACCTCACTGAACAATCAAGTTCACCTAAGCTATAATTGGTATACTCTGTAATTATATACCTGTGAATTACTCATCCTAATACCCTATAAATTTGCCACTGGAAAGCTTATTTTTTTCCGTCCTAGCTGTTTACTATAGCCCAAAACAATTTCTAAACGTCAGGTAGAACAACAGAGAAAGAGCGCACAATGTGAATGAGAGCTTTGCTTCAAAATTATTTTATGTACAGAAAATCCAGAGTATACAGAGGTGTATGTGATCTTCGCCTTCCAAACACTTATTGAAAAATACTAAATATCGTAACGGTTCAGGTAACTGTCCAATCAAAAAGCACGATACATAATTCCTTTTTTATCAAAGTATTTCTGAAGAGATGCTATTCAATACCAATTAGACAGGACGTTCTGTGATGATTTTTAGGCTTCTAAAGATTTTGACGATAGATATTTTTGGATACTCCTGCAACAACTATAAAGGATATCACTTTAAGATATGTCATCATCAGTGGAGAACAGAGAGTGTTGGATCAGTCTGCTTTCCAATGACTGATAGTTAATTTGTTCGAAATCTATACATGTTTACCTTAACGATATCACACTATAGGATCACAAATACTGTTATTGACTTATCTAAACAATCACAAATCATCTAAACAGAAGATATTGTCTAAATAATTTAGATGACTGGGACATTATTAAACCGTATTTAATTATGGATACATTTAAAGTATCTTAAGTGATATCATTAAATGAGATGAACTGACAGTATAAACATGAAATACCATTCGCACTTGCATTATCTTAAGGGATTGCATTTTGTTAAACTTAAAACCGAAAAATCTTGCACTATATTTATAAGTAAAATGAGACAACGGTTTAAATTACTTGTTTTTTTATATAAACTGTATACTAACATTATATCATTCAAAGTTACGAACTGATGCAAAAGTGATACTTTCTGAAAACTGAAGAATATTGTAGAATTATTCTTCTCCAATTTAACATGTCTCATGTGTACACCTAAGAGTTGTCCATTTATATATTTATATAAATACACTCATTATCCATACAACATTTTCATCAGTTTACTAATCGCATTGAATATACTTTTATATTGATTATAATAATAATGAATACATCTATATCATTTCATATCGACTAATCTACGAATCAATTAACATTATTTGTTTACTAGCTGTACAGAATCGATTATTTTATATTACAGATAAGAAAAAAACAACGCACAACAAATTATCATCATAAAATATTCATTAAACAAAACTGTACAAAGAATACTAGCTAAAGTAGTTAACAAGGATTATTGATGGATGTTTGTACAGACGACGAGTAGAATATGTCATTTTAATGAACGACATAAATTAAAACCATGATTTTCTGAGGTACATAACTGTTAGGTAGTAGGCCAATTATTTAAAGCTATTGATGTA